>JAWJWE010000007.1:670000-1870000 GCA_037055365.1 Polyplax serrata
GTCTGCGCCATGGGATAGTCTCTCTTTAACTTTCTCTTTCGCTCATTTAACTTCCCAGGTTTTTGTCTTTTTTCTTTGAATCTCTTAACTCATTCCTGTTTTCATTTCTCTTGCCTTTAACAAGTCAATTTTTCTGACAGTTATATTTGAACACCATGAGGACATAACCTTCTCTTCTACTTATAAGGCACCACTTTTCTTAATTATAGTATTTTTTGTTAACTTTGCTCGAACAAAACGCTTCGGCCACGAGTAATATTTTCTGTAAAATAAGTATTCAGATATTATATAGGTAAAATAAATTGCCCTGCTCGAAAGGATTCCATCATAAAAAATGGTAAGAGACAAATGGACTGCTCAAGGCAAACGTTGAGCACCGAAAATAAAACTTTGATTATTTAAAATTAAAGAACAAACTGTCGTGTAGTCCAAGTCCTAAAGTCACAAAATAGTTCCCGGCGACCATATTTGTACAACAAATAAAGGAAGTGGTCATTGGCGAATGATAATGCCATTGATTCCACTACGTTAGAGCTTCTTCGGCCCGACTTTTTCCACTTGCGATTTTGCATGGTTTCTACCAACAATTTAAATTCAAAGGGTAAGTGCAACGGTGTCCTGCATGCTAAGGTGAAAATGGCCCCAGTGATGGCGATAAATAATTCATCGGGCGTACTTACCGTGCGTGTATGTGTGTGCGAGAGAGAGAGAGAAAAGCCTGAGTTATTCATTATTGTTTGGAACAATCGAGAAAGCGCAGAACAAATCCGCTTCATCGGTTGGCCACTTGTCTCAAACAAAATATTCCTACAATGGAAATTCATAAATAAAAGCAGTTGTTATACATTTAAGTTTCATGTTTGAGAATTCTATACAAAATCTAAAAAATAAAGCAAGAAGTCCTGTGGGATTTTTACTAGGGCCGCACCTCTATCACGTCATCAAACACAAAACGCTTTTTAGTATAACTTCATATTTTGAATCTGTCTGACAGAATGCCAAAAGGTATACGGTGATGTCTGACTTTATTTAGGTAACTACTAGGTAACTACTAAAATTACGATACATGGTAAACAGCTAGAAATAAGCTTTTGGTCATCTACCAACGATTAGGGTTCTGTCTAGGAAGTTATTATGAGAATTTTACATAAGTGTATTAAAAAAAAACAAATAAGTCTAACAGGAAAGGAATCAATTTGTGAAGGATGACCGGGAATGTTGTGAAACTGTCTCCAGGTAAAGAAGGCAGGAGTCAAATTTCACTTTGCACCCTGAACTCATGCAGTGACTTGGAATTTCTGCCTTGTTTTCAACAAACAATGCAGAGGTCTTACTGATGTAGTCTTGGACGTTCAATATGACAATGAAAAGCTGTTTAATTAGAGGTGCGTATAACCAAAGAATACTCCATAGGAAAAAATCCTGAGAACCTGAATGTAAAGGTAAACCTGGAAAGTGGCCAGACGCCTATTTTATTTACGGGTTTCAAGGACATAAATCAATAGACATTTTACGTTCATTACATAGAGCGCAGTGCTTCACCAAGTAAACGCGAATTTTAGTTGGATACAGCGAAAATGAGGAAGGAGTCTTACCGTCGACATGTTTTGCTGAAGGAAACAACAAAACAAACAACAGCTTTCAACTTCAACTCAAAAAAGTCAGATTGGTAACAAAAATTTAGGATGTATGTGAGTTAGTTAAACAAAGAGCAGTTGTAAAAAAGGAATTGGTCTTTCAACTTGTATCAAGCAAATACTAGACTGCTTGGACCGCACTAATAGTAACATGAATACAAAAGTACATTAGATACGAGTAAAATAAGGTGAGAGAAATAGGAGGGAAGAAAAGTGGCAAAGGAACTTTTTACAATAAAAGATTAAATTGAACTGGTTGATTGCTGGTGCAGTGCTTTCTGCTATTTTGCCATTTTGCCACTCCGCCACACTCCCATGATGTAAGTTAACCTTGTGAAATCATCAGTATAAATGGAGTTCCGCAGTTTTTTTTTCTCATTGAAGCGAATTAACATACGTCGGTTAAGCCCACGCAAGATTTAAATTCGTCATTAATTGTCCTATTGATTTATTGGGAAGAAAATCTGTAGAGCAGAGGCCACAAAACGCCTCTCAAACTGTTAACTTACGGCTCGGCTTTTTCGCCGTAAGAATTGATTTAAATTCTAACGAGTAGAATATAAAATAATTTTAAATTTAAATTTCCGATTAATCGATTAATCGATTAATCACTATCGCTCAAGGGGTTAACACACCTCATTCTGTAGTTGAGCTGGACATTGAGGACTGCTTGTAACAGGAAGACTAGAATTGACTAGAAAATTAGTATTCTAATTAATTATTAAACAAATTATTATTTATTATTAAACAATTAAACAATGAAAAATTATTAAACAAAATGGCGGATGAGAAAAGACCTTAACTCGATGGACTCATTATTTTGTTCACCATTTTACTTCCAAATAGGATTTTAGTCAGTGACTCGAAGTTTAGTATTGAGTAAAGCAGAAATAAAAGGTAAGTGAACGAAAACGAAAATAATGCAAAGTTCCTTTACATGTGGATGTCAGATTGTCAGGGTGTTAGGTCAGATTGTCTTGCCTCTAGACTTTATTCTTCTTTATCATTTTTTAATTTTTCCCTCGTGATGCCTGCACGGTTTCTTTTTTCTATTTTTCACAGATATCAAAGCTTTTGTTCCAAAGTTAAAGTAGAAAAAAGGCAATCCTTTAGCAAAAATAAAGCTGAATACACCTACTTGGAGAAGGTCAAAAAGTTGTCCTGGCCCTGAGCCCACCAATGGAAAACAGCCTGTGTTTTTCCTTTTTGAATTATCCGGACGCATATCCGCATGCACGTGTGCACCAATTACAAACACCTAAGCATTATTCATAATAAACACATACACTCACACAGATGAAGGTTACTTAGTGATCGTGGTGTTCAAGCAAAAAAAAAAATCTACAGAAAGGACACGAAGAAGGAAGTGAATGCGTTTGTTTTGCAACTCCTGATAGTACCAAGTCTAAGTGCATAATAAAAAATGCAACTGACTCAAGTAACCTTCATTTTTATGCTCCTGCATCTTTATGCATATCTATTTTCTTAGTAAGGTCGTCGATATGTAAGGAACGAATAATATTCTGGGAAGGACGATCTCTTCTTATAGAACCACTCAAGCATTTTCTCTGCAAAGAACTTCGTTATGACAGTACTCATTGTTTACTCTTAAAATGAAATACATCGATCGTTGAACTCAAATGCTGTAGTGATGGCAGCAGCTAATGTTGTACACATAGTAATAATTTGTCCAAATTTTTCTAATCTGGAGATGAAAGAGAGAGAGAAAAACTACTAAACAGTCTGCATCCAGAAGTACGAATTTTATTTTCCCGGAAGGGCGACACACCCGATTTCGCTCTTCAAATGAATCCATAATTAGCAAATGAGCAATCGGATGATCTGTCACTTAAAGACACTTAGTTTATGTCTGCCATTGGTCTTGTGAATTACAACAACTGTCAGAGGAGTTAGTGAGAGATAGTTGGATGGGTAGAGGAAACAAATCGTCCTTGTGGGCCCAAGAATGGTGAGTTGGACATTGCAGCTGCGCACACTCCAATGCATATTCATCGTTCGGTGCGTAGGACTTTTTAATAATTCTAAACGTTACGTCACGAGTTAATTCTCTCTCTCTCTCTCTCTCTCTCTTCTCCATTATAATTACTCCATTATTTTACTCGATTCCTGTTCTCCTTGACGAAATTCAGATCTCCTAAGCAAATATGCACAAAACCTGTTTGACACGTCCAAGACTCGAAGCATTTCCAAGAAGCCTAGGAAGATTCTTTAAGATGGATTATTATTGTCGACTAAAACAAATTAGAAAATTACTACTGCTGAAAGTAAAAACAATTGGATAGAGTTGAATAGTTACAGCAGGTAAACAAGTATCTGCCTCTTGTGAAATAAGAATTTCATTGGAAGCTTTGTATTTAAATAAGTTAATCTCTGCACGATAACCAAAAATAGTATTACAACTTAATGTTTTTATTTAACATAAGATTTCATAATTGCATGAGTTGTAAATTTCAAAGGACAGAAAGTACAAAATTTCGCATCTGCAGGATGAGATATTTAATTGCAAAATTTAATTGCAAAAAGAAACCAAAACATATTAAAGGTGTTTGAAGGTGAAAGACTACAAAAGAAATGGCTACAAAACTTATATGGTTAAATTTTTATTGGTAAGTATAAGTTATTTTGAATATGTATCTATACGTTTTTTGTGATTCAACAGTTATTATTACTTTTCATTTTTTTTTTTGATTTTCTCACTTATTTAGTACCGTTTTTACCATCACCAACTCTATTTCCATTGTATTTCATCCTTCTTCGTTAGCTTCTTCCTCAGCAATTAGAGGAGGTTATTAAACTGTTATTCTTATTTTTATTGAAAATTGAACACTGACTGCAGGAACTAACATAAGTAACATTTTCAGACTCAAATTAATAATCTGTCGAGAGCGCGTTTCCGCGTGTGCAGACCGATTGTTACAGGAGGACTTACCTTGTCAGGTAGAGCGAAACGCTTCAGGGTCATATTGCTAACTAAATGCGTGATTATTTTTATTAAATTATTCACCACGATGTAGCATTACAATTTAGCATTAGACACTATCAGATAAATAGTTTTTTTTACTCTTTTTACTCTGCACCTGTTTTACGTTGTAATTTTCCTCTGTTAGACTGACCTGATGGTCTGCTCATCTCCGTAAAATTTTTGTGCCGTGGTAAAATTTAGTTATTCATTTGTTTTGAATGCAGCACAAATTATTTTAGTGAAGCAGTCGAATTTCTCTCTAGCGCGTTTCATTTTGTAGGCTAATTTAACGTCGGCTTACTACTGAGAATTGAAAAAATACCGGGGAAAAGCTCTCTGCCCCGAATAAATCTTACATGATTTTAAAATCTTAAGAACAAGAGAGTAAAAAAAAAAACGAAGGCCACCAGAAATTTGGTATCACATTATTTCTTAAAAGGCCGATTCGTCTAGTCAAAAACAAACACAGTCTAGCTGGCTGTGTAAATATTCCGTTGAATTCAAAGGTCGCTTTCGACTTTTCTTCACTCTGTTCGGATTGAAAAAGACACGAGTTTATGAACTTGTTCACAAACTTGTTAATCGACTGGGGTGTGATGAATCTTAGGTGACACGAGAATAAAGGTAAAGGGTGGGAAGTTAAAGAAAGGACATCGTAACTAGCTGTGGCCTCGAACATATTGGCTGACTAATCATGAAAGACCGTCAATGAGTATTCAGCAAGTTATTATGCGGTAGAAAACAGCAGTCAAAACACATCTCAATCTCTAAGTATATATAAATCATTAATAAAACATATTAACAGATGCTGCGGTCAAAACACAAATTTTACACATAATAGAGTCTACTTTAATTTTTAATTAAAATCGGTCGGTCGTAGCAACTGCAGAATGTGAATTCTGTTGATAAGCGCAAAAATTGATAACTCATTTCCTGACCTTTGTGTTAAAAAAGAACACAAGTTTTGTAGTCCTAAAGATAAGAGTTAAAGGGCTCGACTAAAACGAGTTCATCAACACCTCATTTTGTCAGGAAAACACATGGTGTCCTTTAAGTGCCAACAGACAAAGACAAACGTTTCTTTCCCTCCATTGTTTAACTCGCACTGTCTTCGTTGCCAATTGTAAATGTCCTAGCACTCGAGGTTTAGAGTCTCTCAAAGTGTATTTGTAAGCAACTGCATTGAGAATCACTCGGATAATGCCCACAATTATTATTATTATTATTAATTTGACTTCCATTATTAGAAGTGTGAACCATATTAGTGAACCATTTATTAGAAGCAATACATTAACCGACTCAGTTGGATTTTGTTGGTATTTTCAGTAATCTCAGAATGTTTGTCGTGAGTGTGACTTTATTTAAGGAAACAATAAAAAAGTGTTGTAGGATGACACAACAGGAAGTTCCTTAATAACAGACAAAATACGGAGATTTTTTTTATTTTACCCCGGCATAAAAATACACCCTGAATTACATATTATACTTGTTCTACAATTATTAATCAGGCTGGCAACTCAACCCCGATTCAGTTTTCATAAAACACAAGAAACAAAGGAGTCACATTCACTATTTCATTTCAAACTATTAAGAACCCGATGTTTTGTAAATTAAACTAAAAATTATTTCTGTTTAGGCCTTCAAGGGTTACACCGTGTCAACGTATTCTTCGGAAAAGGCCCAATTTTTTTGCTACAAATCCTCCTGTCAAAGGTTTAATTGAAAACGTTCTGTTCCTTTGTTTAAACTTTTTCCCTAGTTTTTTTTCTACTGTTTTTCCACCATCCTACGTCCTCTTGAAAAAAAAAAACTAGTTGTCTCCATCTGCCCCTGCGCCACTATTTTTTGTGCGCTTTCAAAGCCGACTTTTCAGTACTAAAAAATTTAAATATTTTTTTTGTAATTTTTTCTATTACATGGACAACAAAGAAATATTGCTCCTCTTCTATTTTGATCCACGCGTATTCATTTTTTTTACTATTTTTAGGTACCAAGTTCTTTAAAAAAAAAGTACCCGAGCCGAGGGATAATTATCAGCTGCTCGTACAAGGGCTGATCCCCTCAATTAAAAAAAATGTATGAACTAAAATATTATATGGAAAAACAAATTTTCCTTTTGTCAATTCTAAATATATCCTGTACTTTGGTACCTCCTACCTTATGCGCCCTTCCTGTATTTTTAAAAGTTAATGTGTTCGATACCCTTGAAACTGACTGTAGAGTTCATAAAGCAGGCGTCTCCTTTGGTATCACAGGTACCCTATATGTCCCCAGAAATAATGAATAACTTTGAAACGTCTGGATTAATGTGGATCGTGGAAATGCTAAAGACAAAGGGAGCTTTTGTGTACCCTTATTTTGGTAGTCAGGTACGCCTGAGGCAGGTGATAATAAAGCGGTCTCTTTGTTAGGACACCATTAGGTAAATGATGTAACCCTGACAAATAATTTCAAAAACGTTGCATTCTTTTCTTGTTACAAAAAAATTCACTGAAAATTTCTACAGTATAGTATTATCTGTGCATACGTACGTGCAGGCTTACAAACGTATGGTATTCTATTTTCTCAACTACTTCTGGTGTGAAGATCTTATCTTTTGTTTGCATTATAATCTACTGAAATGAATTTTTATCAAACATTAATTTCAATAATTGAAGAAACTAAAGTTAAAGACCACTATTTCCACGATATGTCGGCCATGCTGCTCGCATCCAAGGGTTGTTGTGCACAACCTAAGGGCGGCCACGTCCAAAACACCCTCGCATTTAAGCACAAAATAATGAAAGTTTTAAAAAATCTCTGTCAGATGGCTTAAACCAGTGATCTTTGATTGACTCGACAGCATTTTCACCCTCTTTGCGTCCGTTCGGGGCGGCGGTGCATCCTCTCAGACCGTTCTGCGCCACCCAATGCTGCAACGGTTCTGTAGAACCTTCGCAAAATATGCGAGTTCTCAATCGAATTTGGATTTGTAATAGACAAACTCTAATACCTGAATTAGATCCAGGCTTAGGTCAATTCGTTACATTTTATTTTTACTTCTCTGCTTCTCTGTCCTCTGGTTGCGTTATTGTTACAATTTTTATAGAAGATTACACTTTTCTTGTGGACCACATTTTTAGTTTGCCGTAACAATTATTTGAAAAAACAAAGAAGGCTCGTCGTAAAAAATGATTTTTCAGTATCTTTAACGTAACTTTGCAATAGACGGTATCATCAATGGTAACGTGGCAGAATATTATTATGATGATTATAATAATTTCATGCCTGCTTTTAAAAGGAAATTTAAAAAGGTCACATTGGAAATGAATTTAGGGACCTTTAGCATAGCAGGTATCCAAATACTTACATATCGACCTTATTGGAGTCTGAGTTTCAATTCAAGGTCTATCTTATTTGAATAATATCAAGCAATAATCCCTTCGGAAGTCGGTTTCTTCCTGGCGTTCTTTCTTTTCTTTTCATTGTTCTTGTTCATTTATTTCCGCCACACATGCAAATCAAATGTTTTATTTTACTCCATGGGATCAGTCAGATGCTGCTTGTTTAAACGGAGTCCGCTAGGGTCTCTTTTTGTCCTCGGCATTTGGTAATTAATTGAAACACGTCAGTGACAGTCGTCATTCAAATCCCTCCTTTTCCCCATTGTACTACACGGTAGTATGCAAAGAGAAGAATAGTTGACATTTTCCCGGTGCGACAATTGATGACAGACCAAGTTCAAATCAGCGACTATCGCGTTACTGTTGACTGTAATTGTTGATGTGTTATACAGGTATTACAGTGTCGTTCTAGTACGTACTAGATGAAGACATTTTGGATATCATATTAGATTGATGGGCCTTGGGCTCAGGATAGAGTTTGGGGTACGAATACTCATTTCTTGCTTGTTACCGAAGCATTAACAGAGATAATGGTACTTCATAAGATTCAATGAGAGTGGTTTGCCCTAATACGGTATACGTTTAGGTAAATAGTTACGATAATTAAGCAAGATTACAATTGACCCATAAAAAATTGAACATAAAACAAGTAAACATTCCACTCATTGTTAATTAAATGTTCCTCTCTCCTGTGGTATCCGACCAGTTTTCATTCAAATTCATTTTTTCTATGTTGCCCTGGGTACTATTGTAGGGTATATTTCCAAAATATTTCCAATTTCTAAAAATCTTTCAAGCGTATAATTTTATTTTAAATGCAACCTTATTTTGGAATATTCTTATTTTACGCAGTTAGGCTGTATTTGTCACAATGAGATTGAAACCGTTTACTTTTAACAAATTTAAAAATTATAATTTAATCAATTGGCGTTCTCTCGTACTCATCAAGCAGAAAAAATGCTTTATTAAAATCCTTCATCCATTAACACCTGGGTAAATAAATTATGACGACAATTCTTTACAGAGTAATAATAATCGGAAGGCAAATGTGTCACCTGGGCAATAAAAAGAACTACAAAGTATCATTAAGACACCAACCCTTGGAAGATGCTGAAAGGGAAGTGTCTTTTGGTTCTTGTTGTCGAGTTTGTAGAAGAAATGTCATGTCATCTGCGCGTCATCCTCAGAATAACAAAAAACGGCTTAATTGTCTCATATAGAAAATAATATACATTTATTTGTTGAATATCACAGCTTTCCCATACTTTTCCTTTTGTGGGGCTAAAGTCTACAAGGAATACAAATGGAGGAGCACTTTACAAAGTTTCCATAAGGAATACGTCAATCGAGTGTTCACATCTAGACAAAATATCCTGATTAAGGTTTTTAAATAAACTTCCACCTGATAGGCCTGAGCAAGCAATTTTAAGTTAACGAAATAAACAAACAGATCTGGTATTCACAGTACTATATGTATGCAGCAATAATAACATACCTTAAACAACATTTATTTTCCTCCTTCACATGTCAATAAAGTGATCCACCTTACATAAAAAAGTGAAGGCTCAATATTTTTGTCCAAATACCGGGGAAATGTGTCCCGTGTGAATTATAGCAAACCACCCAAGTGTCGTGTTCACCGAGTGAGCAATAGGTCGATCCATTTCGGCGTAACCTCTCTCTCCAACCATTTATGTAGTGAAAATTAACTACCGAAACTACTCACATACTGTTTGAGACATCGACTTGTGGTCTCAGACAATTTACAGAGAGACTTAATGTTTACCTGTCCCGCCCTGTCCTTGGAACCTTGTCAAAAACTCCCTGATTATCTTCGGACTACTAAAAGAAGATATAGTTACAATATATAATTACAGTATACAAGTACATACTGAATACCAACAAAAATTCTACTATTTGTTCCGTTATTCTTCATCATGTAGTCCCGTAAACAACACACTAGACAGCATTTAACATTTCCGTTAGGCACATAGAATTAGTATTATTTTTCTCCTGCTTGGGATGAGAGACAGGTGAGAAGATGGCGAGGCTACCAGAAATGGTAAATGAAGAATGAAACAGAAAGGGATGAAGGGAAAGAAATTTAAATTTCAATGGCTACACTTTTAAACAATTATGTGGCAATAGAGGTGAGGGTTATTGTTACCATGGAGTGATCGAAGTTGTTTCACTTAGTAGGTTGATTCTGAAACTTTTGTATGCAGTGAGGATAGTTCAGAGAATCCGTCATTAATGTACAATACATGCGCAGATATCAAACAATTATTTATTTATTGTGTTAATTTTAAAGAGGAAAGTGGGTTAAACATATTATGTTTTTTTCTAACATGTAAGCTTCCACGCGTAATCTCTTAATTTAAATCCCATTGGTGCAATTTTTTATATTGATGATATAAAAATTAGCGTATATTGAAACTAAATAAAAATTTAAACAACACGTTGAAATGGAGAATGAAAATAAATACATTAAATTTTACAGCATTTTCATTGCACTCGTGGAGGTTTGACATTAACCATTTTGAAAAGGAATAATATTATTTCAGGAAATGCAGATATGGAGCATCAATATTCCTTGTGCTCGTATAATAAAATATTTTCCACACAAAGAAAACTTTAGGTAATTATAGCGAAGAGCAACAGAACATGTCCCACAATCTTCCTATCAGTTGTTGGCGGAGTTTTACATTGATTTATTTTTATTAAAAAAAAACAACGCTATTCAATTCGCGAACAATAATAAATTATAATTAACATGTACAACTAGCATGTTCAAGCGCCGAATGGCATAAAGATGGTTCGAATGTGAAAGAGGCCGATTTTTCAATCAATTCTTCCCAGACATCAAAACTAGGTTTAAAAATTTAGAAATAAACTACTTCTCAAGCATTTGCTATCGGGAAATTCAAACTGTACCTGATTCGCTTCAAAATTTTACATGGTCAAGTCTGTCCCTCCCACCGAAATCAAGAAGTTGATGATGTTGACCACAACCTCACATCTTGTTCCCACTTGGTGCAAATCAAACAAAAATCACAACATATTAAGAAATTAAACTTCAAAAATTCTAGAAAGTTACCTCGAAGTAGTGCTAGGGTACTTCCAGTAAGGCTGTTTTCTAATAAAAGGTTTCCCTTACAAGCGAAGAAGCTCCGCACGTTAAATGGGAGGCATTTCACAAGAAGTGTCGTATCATAGAATGTGTCGAAGAGGTGCCAATCATGTCACTTCTTATTATTTATTGTAAGCATTCATTGACGAGCATGCAAGTTCAATGACAAACGCGTACCAATTTTCTATTTTCCACTTGTGAACTTCCCTTCGACTTGAGTGCGCTCCTGAAGGATACACACGGCAACCTCACTTTCACCACAAGTTGCTTCTGTGGCTTCTCCAACAATCCATAAATCGTCCAAAACTGCTACGTAAACAACGCTTAAGGCCTGCCTTTGCCAAACCTGTGACGAATTAGGCACATCCAAGAGCACGGTATGAAGTTCCTACAGTAATCAACACACGTAGGAACTCTATACCTCGCTGCTGAATTATACCCGAATAAGATATGCATTTTTTGTTGGTTGACACTGAAAAAATTGGATATGTGAGACAATCATGAAATTTGAGAAAAAAAACAAAGAAATGGTTTCTAATAGTTCCAGCTGCAGTCCGAAGTAAAAAATCAAACACAACAACCCATTATTAAGGAATCCGCAATTTGATAAATTACATTTGTACTCTGGGTACTGATACTCAATTTGAAGAAAAACATTGTAGTCAAAAGTTAAAGTTTTTAAAGTTGATTTTTCTTGAAACTCCGATGAAATTAATCTCTGGAACAGAAACATAATTACAAATAATAATAATCAGGTCAAAATGGCCCTGGAATGGAGGATGGTAAAGAGAGAGAAAAATAGAAGGTGGTAGAACAGTCCTACGTGAAGTGTGAAAGGAGAAAAACACGTCAAGGGAATGTCAAAAAAAGGCACACACCAGAGAGAGAGAGAGAGAGAGAGAGAGAGAGAGAGAGAGAGAGAGAGAGAGACAGACATTTTCCCCCAAATTGCGAAAAACAAATTTGTGAGGGGATACTTAAGGGGCAATAATAAAATTTCCATCCTTAAGGAGCGTCCCCTCGTTCCCAGTATCAAGTAATCACTTTCCATTATTATTAAATTTTTTTATAATTTTATAGTCCGGAAAAAGGGGATCTGCCGCTGTTGCTGATCCTTCTCCCACCCAAAGGTCTAACAATAATGGAGCCTCCGCGAATGCACAAAAGCCCGAAAAATTCCCATGTGACCGCATAATTTCCAACAGTTAGGGATTTTACAAAATTGAAAACAAAAAAGGTGGAAAACTGTTAAAGGAAGGAGGCAAAAGGAAAAAAAAACCGGTGACGCACACAACACACGCAGGGAGACTGACTTAGGCGTCGTAAGACCCTAAAAATGGGCATATGGCAACCCGAAAGACAATTAGCCAAGTAGGTGAGACAACTCAGCTCATAAATTTCAAAGGCAGAAAAGGGTTCCAATAGGCTAGAACAATGGAACAATATGTAATTAGCAACCCACCTAGCAAGATTCTCGCTTTGGGCGAAAACAAGAGAGGATTCTCCATTTCCCGGTACCCCAAAACAAGTATGGGAGCCATGGGAGCCATGGGAGCCTCTCAATTAAAAGAAACCTGGTTTTCTGAGGGTGTGGGGGAAGAATTCAATCACCCCTCCCCGATCCAGTCCCACAGAACTTGGGCATAATTTGAATTGTTGGTTGAATGGCGAATTTACTTCATTATTAACAGTTAATATTTTAAATTTCACAAAGTAACAAATTTACAATGTGCACTGTAAATAATTCATAATTATTTGGGATGAATAATAGTCTCATTTCGTGTACGGCATACAATTCTATGTAGACACGCAGCAAAGCCTGAGATAGGTCAAATCGTTTCCAAATGGACATCAAATTGCCCAAGTGAATCGTGTAATTTTTCATTTATTGGATTTGGATAATGTTTCGCTTTATTCGCTTCTTCTAATAATTCACGTTTGTAATACTTACCCAGTAATATAGTGCTAACATTTATGATAAAATGCATTTTCCTCTAACTAAAGAAATTTTTGATGTGAAAATATGCATAGTTTTGCGACATGTAAATGCAAATCAACCACCCAGTTAGCGAAAGCAATTACATTATTTACTAACATCTAATATTTAAGCAAATTACAGAATGAATGATTTGCAAATAAGTTGCAGGAACTTTATTAGAAAACAATATCATTTCACCTGAAAACGCTTATGGTATTAACATTCCGACCTATATATTTCTGCTGTAAAATGAAAAATTATTGGGAATTCTTTAACCTGAAAAACTCTTTAAAAATACGATTAGATAATTCTTTAAATTCACATTCTATTAATTGGTTACTATTATCTGAACTCTTTTACACATCCTCAATTATGTATTTATTCGACTGGTAATTCTAGGTGATTCTAAATCCTAAAAAAAGCAATATTTTGCTACATCTGGGAACCTAAAACACAACAAGAAAAATGAAAAGGAAAACACTTGAGAAGAGTCAAATTGGGCCCGGCCCAACGGCAGCAAGGTGGGGCCATCCTGCCCGGCTATTCATTTAAATCGTTCGCTTCTTTTGTATCCGTACTTTGTTTTTGTTTGAGACTCCCCGCAGACAAGCACTCACTTCGGTATCCGTATCCGTACTCGTACCCGTACCCGTGCCCGTACCCGTGCCCGTACCCGTACTCGCACACGCAGGCTTATTTCCAGTTCGAAAACTTTTAACTCGTGTTCGAGTCGCGCACCTCCTCTGAACCGTCGATTGTGGCCCGTCCAACGCATGTGACTCGCTTGGCTTCTTCCGACGAAACGTGCGATTGTTGGGGAGGGGAGCGCCGTTGAGGAGAAGTGGTGGTGAGAGAGAGAGAGAGAGAGAAACCAGGGGACCTTCGGAACCAACCGATGATGAAACCGACTTACATCATCACATGAATGCTGTCACCATCTAGGCGAAAGAATCCGGACTGATTAAAAAACAGGGAGTGTTTCTAGATTTCTCTCAGTAAAAAATTTTAAAGACGAAGCAGTTCGGCCCACGTAGCGAGGTAGAAAATTTCATCCTCACCAACACAGGTACCTATCGGCATTATGGCGTTAACGTTATTTTTCAAACGTTTCAAAAATCGTTGCACAAATACACTTAGTCAAATAGTCAAATAATCGAGTGGGTGATTTTTATGGCTGGCAAGAAAACATATTCAGAAACCCACATTTAATATTCGGGTTAAAAAATATTGTTTTACTTATTTTCCATTCAGAAAACAGTTCATTGGAACACACACTTAAACAGGTTGCGTGCTTGGAGCATTAAACCGCAGACTACAGAAGAATCTACTGCCGCTGTGAAAAAAACAAACAGAATAATGAATTAAATAAATAAAAACGTCTCATCAATGAGTTCAATTTGCGAATCAATGCAAATCATGTTCGAACCAAAGAGTAAATGCCATGGAATGATTTGACATTAATTATTTCCATAACAAATCACACCTGCTCATTAAATGTAAATACACCCCTGTTTATTATTTATTTCCCATTTCATATGTTCAATGTTTTCAACATAATTTTCATCTCGGCAAACAAAATTCTGAGTAATAAATCGAAGATGTCCGAACACGCGGGATTTATTATGATGCAAAAAGAATGAGAAAAAAAGCATCGAGAAACATTGTCTTCTGGTGACTTTTCTCTAATCCCAGCCCCAGAAATCCAACATAAAAAAGCGATAAACTACTTGTAAATAATGCTACAGATGAAAATAACAGGTCGGGAGTTGTTTCTTACCAGGATTGTTTGGACAAACACAAAGAAATCCTCTGATGGAATCTCATAATTAAAAAAATGGCTTCTTTAAATACTCTTGGTGCAGTGGCAGTTTCAACTGTAAGTCTGTCAGTTCCATGACTTCGCTCTTTGTCTCCTATTAGTAGTGTCGGTCTGTCCTTGACTCCGCTCAAAAGACCGAAAATTTTTCATACTTCTTGAGGGGGCATCCATGATTGATGACCCGCAATTGACCCCCATACGACCCAACACTTGAAAAAAAGCCCAGAAATTAGAGATAAAACTTTGGGACGTTGTTAATATGCCTTCATCAAGGCCTCGTTTCTTCAGAATAAAATACGAAGAACTTGAAATGACATGGAACAACATCCTGGGTCAGACGGGGTCCTCTTTGAAACTACCGAAGAAATTTTGGGAGGTCTTTAACAACAATTTCAATTGTAGTAAGTGCACATTTGAGAGATTCTTCCTCCAACTTTTAGGATTTTGCTAAGCTATATGTTCTTGATAAGACGTAAGTTTGCACGATTCTTCACATATGAACATTTCAACAGAAATTTAACATGTTCTAATGAATATGAATACGAAAAAAATTAGAAAAGGGCACTTCCATACGTCACGTGCCAGCACATGTAAACGGAGACTGTCTCTGAGCTGGAAATATGACTCAACTGACAAGAAGCGGGTTACCCTAGATCGATGACACTTACATTGGCATTTTCATGTACAGCTGAAGTAAAATCGGTCAAAGTAACTCATTGATACCATTTCATACGGCATCGACAAAATTAAAGGCAAAGTAACGTATATAAGTTGAGAATAACAAAAGAGGAACGGCATTAGACATAATACAATACCAATAACTTGACAGGCTCAACGTGTAAGAGATGGGTTATAAATTTATAATATTTATAGCCTCTAAAAAAGTGCGAGCCGGGGAGCTCGAATGTAACTAATTGGAATTCAGTTCGAGGTAAAAATAAAATGTTAAAGCGGAAATGGAAGTGTTTAGAAAAGTCAATAGAAGGCACAGAGCCTCTCAAAAGTAAACCGAGACCGGAATTAACTGTCCGATTGATCTGGCTTATGTCCAAACACCAAAAGCCATCTCATTTGCCACCCAAAAACCTCGAAACAGGCTAAACGAATCATCATCCATTAGTTTAGTAATTACCAAGTCCGGTATTATGAAACAGATGCCTCACTCAAATACGATTTTTAATATCTGAATGAACAAAATTAGTTGTCGTTGACATGAGACCGACAATCCTGAATACTAACAAATTTCTCAAATAATCCGACAAATGTTGACAAATTAATCAACATGAAACAATTTCGTGCTTCAGCACAACAAATAATATCGGGAGCAAGTCCTAACTAATTTTCCTAACTACTGGCCTTAAATAAGTAGCATCAGCCGTCTGGGACAACAAAAATGATTAAAAATATGGATAAACTTCTATAGAGAAATCTATACATAAATACAGCTTACAACCAATTTGTAAAGTAATAAGAAAAATATGCATTTGAAATGCGTAGTGTGGCACACGTATAGTTATTACGAATGTGTGAATACTTATTACGGTGCTATGAGTAGCTAATCACCGATCAAGGCCTCTCGATTGATGGCCTCTAGGTAAACATCCAAAATTAAAAATATTCATGTAAATTTAACATTTGACACCGAAGTGTCATTGCTGTATGAAAATTTTGTTTTTTGTTTAATAAACTGGGAACCTACACTGTTGCCGGTGCTTTACAAGAAGACTTAGAACCTACAACTACCTTTCAACTTTGAAAGAATAAATACCAACGAGGCAATAAATAACCCAAAGAAATTCAAAATAGGTGTAAAACCCCTCTGTTTTTAATTTACAAGTCTTTTGCTTCTTCCAAACACACAAGGGCAACATGGGAAGCGAACCATTCAAAGGGGTAGATGAGTTACATGGGGCTTCAGTCAGGGCTAAAGGAGTTACCCGACATAATTAGCATTGCCAGACAACCAAGCTAAGGTTACCCTTTAATAAATAATTACTATTTTTTAGTTTAATCTTTTTTCATTTCCTCAAGAGTTTATATATCTACGACTACATCACATATCATGTGTAAATTTCACGATGTCAAGTTTCTTCCGAAGTTAAAGTTAAGGCTAAAATTAATAGAATAAAGTAATTGCAATATCGGCTGCAATACATGGCAATAGAACCTATTCATTTCCTTTTTAACCAAATTGTGCTACCGATTGGAGAAATATAAATTTATTTTGCTTTCAACAAAGTCACTTGGATATGTTACTGTAACAAAAACCAGAATCAATATTCAAGCCAGTGAAATGGTTGTGTTACATTGTATACATACAATTCTTCATTTGGCGAATTTGGTAAAGACGAGAACATTGGAAAAATAAAAAATTTGGCAAAATAATGTCTCGCTTTAACTTGTTTTCTCAAAACGAATAGCGTTTCTGATTAGATATATTTTAAACAAAATTACATGACAATCACACGTTTTTAACAGAGTAAAATACTATACACTGATACGTTTCATTTCTGTGTATCCAAGAACGTAAAACACATCTACACTTTTTAAATTTCCGCACACTAATAGTACAGATTAATGGTACATTTAGTAGAATACTCAAATGAAAGTAAATAAAACTAAAGTAAAAAAAACAAAAAAAACCGGTCGGACATTAAATTGTTAGAGAGAAAAACAACATGAAAACTAATGTAAGATCTGAGATC
The DNA here is from genome assembly GCA_037055365.1 of Polyplax serrata. Classification (NCBI taxonomy): domain Eukaryota; kingdom Metazoa; phylum Arthropoda; class Insecta; order Psocodea; family Polyplacidae; genus Polyplax; species Polyplax serrata. The sequence goes on from JAWJWE010000007.1 coordinate 687,636, forward strand.
CCGTCAAAATACCCGTAATCACGAAACATGTAGGCACACACACAAACACTCGTGAGTTTGAATTATGTTCTCCATAATATCTATAATCACCTCAAAGTTTCAACCAATATATAAGCTAGTGTCGACCGTTTCGCCGCTGCACGTTTATTCGTAAATAGTAATATAAAAATCGTGTCGCGTGATGAATGACATTTTCTAATGGCGCCTAGAAAGTACTTGCTGAGAGTAAAAAAGTAGGAATGAATTCTATAGAGAATTGAGCGTTCTACCAAGGGCCGAAGCACCCCAAATTATAATTTTCATTCCAACCGGTCGAATATGACTTCATTATTAATTTCTGATGTAAAACTACATAACATTGAAATTTGATCCCTGACTCAACTTTACAATTCAAAGAAAGCAAAGAACATCAAAACATTGTTACATAAATATATTCGGTTTGTCGGTTAATTAGTTCACTTGTTTCTATAGAATTCTGCAATTTTAGAAACACAATTTTCTTTCTTTCAGAATTTTACTTTAGCCAATTTTCCCAATTTATGCACATATGCATTGTTTGATATTTCAGAAATGGCCGTTCAATATTGAATAATATTTATTTCAACATTTCGTTATTTAGCCGTTGAATTTATATTCATAGTATACTGAAAGACTAATTGAAACCATTAGATTTTCACTACTTTGAACTGCCTCTGCACGGAGTTCTACATTCTTGCCCGCTAAAAAAGAGTACTCAACGCAATGCTGGACTCAAATTCATACCATCCATACTACCGACACACATGTTTACCGTGCTACACTTGTACGAAAAAATATCTGTTTCTCGTTCACGATTTGAGGTAATTTAATCAGATAATATCATGTCACGGTGCAAGGGAGAAATTTTAAATTTAATAATGCCTTCATATATATCGGAAACATTCTAAATATATATCTTAATATATTCCCCTATTCCCCATGACAATTACTATATCAATTGATTTATTCTACTCTCCTCCAGAGTATTCTTATACAAGACACACATTACCGGTCTTATTTTTCAGTACTCTTCATATATAACGACTTAATTTCAGCATATGAGCCGTAAAATGACACAGGAAATAAAAATACATGTTCATGCAACGCTTCAACTAAATTTCTAGGTTAATAGTGAAATAAAAGTATATTTTATGTAGTGCCGTACGTATGGTGAGAAATATAACAATGTAACATGTTTACTAAATATTTATATTTAGCCATTTATTTAATGCTACTTAAGGGAGCAAATAATGACGGTCAAAACTGTTGCTATAATTTTGGAACGATACTAGTATTAATTATGGGACATCGATGAAATCAATTTTGTATTTTGAGCCAATAGAGTTCGCCTGAGTGTAAGAATTTATTTCTTATTTCACATCTGTATACTGTGAAAAGGGTAAAAGTCAGGTGCAATCATAAAATCATAAAAGTAGTGTCATTTGGAGAAAATAAGTTCCCGCTATTAATCTACAAAATTATTCGAATACGGTTTCGCGTGCGTGTATCCGAAAGGCGAGAGTGCAGCATCCGAAAGACAGAGAACACGTACACATTCGACGACCCAAACAATTCGGGAATGTAGAATAAAAGATGCATTAAAAAATTTTAGCCAGTCGGCCATTATTTTTACCCCTTTAGAACCCTCTGCGTCGGCCCCATTATCATGGTCGTTATAAAAACGGTATGCAAATTTACGAATGCAAAGTATTCCCTTCACATCGCCTTCCTCTCTCTACGCGTGTATTAAAAAACTCTTATACAACGAGAGGATGCCACAGCCCTTTGCGGATTCTTCTGTCTTAACAAGATTTTCCGTTTTCTAATATCCTCCATATTCCTCCTGCCTTTCTTTTCTTCTTATTCTCGAGCATTATTAAAATAAAGCATGTCTCATTCGAACTTTACTTCCCATCAGTTTTTGCTTTCCTCTCTCTGCCTCCTGTCTTCTTTTTTGAAGTTGTTCTTTCTTAAATCCTTCTTGACAAATCAATGACTTCCCTTTTGGGAAGGTTAAGAGAAGAACGAAATGAAATTTCCAACTGAATTCTATTCAACCAAGAAAGAATACTTTTCAGCAGTGCTAACGAGAAATCATGGTACTGTTGAAAGCAATCAATAACTACAATGTAAAAGTACTTTGTGCAACTGTGAGTGAAACTACGTCAACCTACCGAACTTTATACGGTAAATTATAAAAATTTACTTATTTACATATCCATAATGAATCTGAAATTTCTGCCTGATTTTTTGACTTCGAACTGTGTATTTTATTTGGAGTACAAAACTCCGCAAAAAATCTCACAAGCCATAAAATTCCTGTACCCCTGCCACCAGGTTTCTTAGCAATGCCTAATCAAATAAAAAGTGAACGACGTAATTGGAAAAATAATATGACTTTTATGAGAGGATACGAGTAAAAAGCACTAAGAAAGCGTATAAGATGGGAAAAAGGAGAGAAATACAGGCAGAAAATTCAGGGTAGGAAGCGACAAGAGGGTAGGCTAGTGTAAACCAGAAAGGAAGTGACATTGAGGGAAATGTGACGAGATGTGTTGACTTTTCTTCTGACGTAGAAAATAAAATTTAACCATGTTTTCTAAAGGAAACGGGATCAAGATGGAAGAGCAAAGAGTTCTCAAGGGTGGGTGGGCACTAACAGAAGAAGAAAGGAGAGATTTCTATAGCTGAAATTCTAAGGGTGAGACAACCCTTAGGGGAAGACTTATGGAAAATGTATTAACGCCTTTTTCGTCGAAACTCAATTTCCAATTTTTTTTCCAACAAGGCGATAAAACAAGATTTGCTACTGGTTACTTTGATAAGTAATGGCTCAGAAAAACATATACACACACACACCGGCGACACAATTTAGTAGTCAGCGTAATCAGTCGTGTGCGTTCATAGTGAAAACCAAAATTTAGACATATTTGCAAACAAACACTCTAACATTATTAAATAAAAACCTGACACAGAAATAAAAGTACCACTTAAAGAAAACCGACAAAGCAGATTATAAACTTCAATAATAGAAAGCATCTGCATAATGGGGCTCCAATAGAAAAGAAATGTAAACGAGCCACCTCAAACGGGGTGGCAAAAAAATAATGCAAAAACCTTTTTTGCGAGGTCGAACACTACAAAACGAGTGCACCTGTGGCGGGTTGTGTGTTTGTGTGCAGCAAAAAAGGATTCAAAAGGTTTTTATCCCATTGTCAAATGCACGGTTAATTTAAAACCAATTCACACACCTCTTCAGTGCAGCTTTTTTTCTAGAAAACTAGGCATGTTTCTAAAGGTCCAATATCAAATTTCACTGACTCCTGATGGCTCTCTGAACTCTGAATATGCAAAAACACAAATTACAAAATAAATAAATGCAATCCGTTGAAATGCAGGCAAATTTTATGTTGTACAAAAGTGAAAGTTTTTCGCAAGTCGTTCTTGTCAACAGTGGAGGAACCCGATGGAAAATAACAAAATGTAAATGCCACTTTAATCTGACGATTGCTACCCATGAGGAATCCATCGGAGCCTCGAACCAGTGGAACATCTAATCATTACGTTACTCGGGTCACAATTTTGTTGTAATACACTTTAAGGTTCCATTGAAAATTCTGTAAAACTTTAATACAGTAACTTTCATTTTATGTTAGATATGACTCTAGACTTTTGGCCGATCGATTCAGTTTCAAGTTGACCCGAGTTGGCTGGTGGTCGTCAACAACTAGGGAATACAAAACAATTTTGGGGTAGAAAATTCGTAGCCTCCGAACAGTAAACACCTGGGCCGATGGCATCAGATAATTTTACTCTAACCCCTCCGGATGAGGTGAAATTGATATGGAGATAAATAAGGTTTTTACAACTAATTTAAGAAAAAAAGGTGGGCTGAGGAATCCTAACAACGATCAGAACAGGTAGGCAGGCAGGCAGGCAGGCAGGCAGGCAGGCGGGCGGGCACGCACAATGAAAACTCGGATAATGGGCCCGTTCTGACTGTTCCAGAAAGAAAAACAAACTGACTTGAGTCATGAATAGTACAAATAGAAGCATCCGAGAAATCTCATTTCTCTCTAGGATTGCCCGTTTCCTATTTAAAACTTGACTTTCCTGTAACACCAATATGCCATGTTATTACTACTACGCTCAACGATTCCCATCTTTTCCAATCAGAAGTTGTACTAAAAGAATTTAGTACTGCGGGCTGGAAACATTAGAGTATGTGAACCCTTCCCTTGGGAAAGAAATAATGCAAAAATGCTGCCAGGTAGAAATGTAACGGATTTAAATAAACTACAATTTGGTCTAAAGTGTTCCAGGTAAGAGAATAATGCAAATCGGGGATAAGGTAATACTTCAAAGAAAAATAGAAAAAATTACAAGCACGGTTCCAGTTCCCACATTTAACGAAATGATTAATTGTCATTGCATAGAAAACGTTTCCCCGGACTGAACTTGTGTATGGGCGAATAGCAAAACCCGCATCCTTCGGATCGCATCCTTCATCCGCAACAAGCATTTCAGGTTACAACAATGGCAGTAATGGGCTTCCAAAGTAACTCCAATCAAATTTGAATATTACAATCTTATTATCATAATTTTATTATAATTTTATATTATATTATAACGCAGTTATGTTTAACATAACTTGTATTATTTTGTCTTCATACCTGTACGACTGAAATCATACACGAAAGGTAACAAGACTCAAACAGACTGATTCAACACTTTTTATTAAATTACAAAAGAAATATAATTAAAAAATTAACAGAAATCCGTATTTCAAAACAACTGCGACTAGGAGAGAATGACCTAAAACTTCATTACAGGAGGTGGGCACGAAGCAATTATACATAGATGTCACTATGGCATTATGAGAAATACGGCAAATGAACGTAATCGGAAGGTCTGACTGCCACAAAAGCCCTCCATTTCAGTGCGTGAAATTCTAATAAAATCTTGCCATCATGTTTTGTATAACGATACTTAAAAATAGATACAACATTCGCGGACATAGAGTTCACGCATCGTAGGATCAAAACTGTTTACTTGTTTTCATACTTACAGAGTTGGAATGTTAATTAGAAAATACGGCAACATCTCATACGTTTACCCAACACTGTTGAATTTTTATTTGGTTAATAGTTTATCATTATGTGTGATTTTATAAAGTTAATGAAATGAATATTATGATGTAATCAAAAACGGAGTCAACCGTTCAATAACATTAAAAATAACAGGTTTTAATTAATACAACGATAATTTTATAAACCAAATGAATGACAAACATAGTAATAAATTTCTATGCTTATGTTGAGCATAAATATGTAGATTAAAGTTAAATATCAATCATATGAGTTACATTTATAACAACATCTCTCTAAATGACACTTCTCATGCCCTACTTTTCCTATGCAATTCTGGTACGTCAAGTTTGTTTAATGTGCCTCTAATTCCACCATTTTGTCAAACTGAATCGGATTCTAACAGGTACTAGGAAAATTTCACACGATATATATAATATAAATAATTGTACCTGTTTTATATTTTCAACACTTATCGGCTTATGGGCAAGTCGGTCTCACCTTAATAACATGATTTATATTTAATATACTTCTATTTACTTTTAATTTACCTTGTTTTGACACATTGTAGGTATTGTTACAATTTTTTCCTCAGTTAGCGACATTTCTTATGTCTTCTTTTTGTTACCGAAAAAGGCCGCTCTTAAGTGTTACTGTTCCTTCAATGAGAGTCCCATTGTGTGGCCCTAAACAAGGGTTTCCTTTTATTTATTTTTTCAACAATAAAGCACGCGGCATTTACTTTTTTCAAATTAAATTTTACCTATGTACTATAAAATAACAAGGTAAATAAATACAATTTTCCTCCTCTGGAAGTGTCTCTTTCCTTTCACATCATTTGTGTTTTGCAAGAGGCTTTTTTCTAACACTTGGTATTTTATCGTGAAGATCAAAGCCTACAGCCAACAGCCTACAACTGATTTTCCACTGATCAGTACCTCAGTGATATTACTGTTATTGTAAACATTGCTACAATAAGAAATTATTTTTCTTTCTCTTTCACCTGAATATTAATTTATCGAAGAGCAGTGAAATACAGAGAGGTATATTTCATGTCTATCCATTTGGCAAATAATTTCCATTTCATTTTTACACAAGGATCTAAGTACTTAAGCACAATATGTGTAGAATTAGGCCAAAAACAAGGTTACTTCATATTGACGTCACAAATTTTTTTCAATTGATTTCGTATGTGCAATGACTACTGACTATTTTATAATTATTATTCGTCTGATTTCATTAAAATATTATTCCACAAAGAAGCCAATAAACCGATGTGGCCGCATGATTAAAACTGAAAAATTTTATTTTTATAATCTTTGGATTGTTACACTTCATGGCTCCATCATCGCATTCAGTAACATTGATAAGTTCGGATCAATGACCCATTTAGTGCACTTTTCTCATTCTGATTTTATGCTCTCCTCCCTCTCTCGGTCTATTTCTATTTGTAGGAGCGTTTAAAATGCCGTACATATCTACCAGGATGTTAGCCTTGACTTTGTAGTAACTACCACATGACTTTGGGTATCACATGCCCGTATTTTTTCTATTTCCTCGTGCCACATTGCACAGCCACGTCCAAGGTCAACTATCTCGATCCCCATTATTTTTAAACTAACGTAACAGTCAGCTAATTATAGTTCTATTTATCAATTTTTTATTAAGCCATACTTAAGATTAGTTTTCTAGTGCCATCACAGTTGCATTGATTCAACCACGTGCAAAACTCGTTCAACCTTATTGTAACCACAAACAATGAAAAAAATCAAAAAACGAGGAGGACATCAAACACCGTTTTTTCATTTTAGTTAGTTAGTCTACCTTTAGATTTGTCAGATATTTCGTATCTATCTTATTAAAGTGATTACACTAGAACCAAACAGCACACAAAAAAATTTGACACATGGCACAAGCCCTTGGTTTCTTTTCTTCTATTAACTGCTAACTTCCTTGCGTCTCACGAAAAGCGGAACGGATTACACCGAAAAATATAATCCAACCTTAAACGATTTGCACATTGAAAACCAGGTTTTCTGCAGTTGAGCGCCAATTTTCGCATGAACCTACAAAACCCTACATTTTTCCAATTTCTAAAACATTTTAACCTGATTATTTTCGACTGTTAAAAATTTACATAATTGTGACAATACTGAAAATTATAATGTTTAATAAATATAACTTACGATTCAGATTTTCTTCACTTCCAAATTTCTGAGCTCCAGTTTTTTTGTAAAACGAAACCGACGGCTTAGGAGCAATGCAAGCAACACTTTTTTTCTCATTGTTCTCACGACAGATTTATCTGCACACTGTTACATTTCAAATTATTGTTTTTTTTTTCATTTTTATGTGACTCACTTGAATTCCAACAATGCTTAATTTTATATTAACCATTTTACTTTTCCAAAAAAGTTACCAAATGCAGCTGAAAAATTACCGAAGGTATTTCGATTTTTTTAACTCCAAACAAAAAAATATTGTAAATGAAGTTAAACTCTGATGAAACATTTAGATTTAAGTCTGACAGTAAAATATAATAGAAAAAAAGCCAAAAACCGAAATGAAGAATGTTGAGTTGTGAGAGTGGAGTCGGTGGAAGACGTGGCGCGGATCGAAGGGCCGCCAACTTGGCAAAAGAATTTCCCCCCTTGCCAGTGTCGGTGCCCCGTGGAGGGGAAAATGTCGAAGGAGAAAGCAGGACTGCGACGGAGAAGAAGCGACCTCTAAGAAGATTGTATTACGGATGTTAACCACCGCCTCATCGTGAGTCTTTTTGACTCTCAACGCGCGCTTTTCCCTGCGTTAAACCTGTGGCATTTTCATCTGCCATAAACTGAGATGCAACCTAAGAAAAACAATAAGAAGATTCTTTTTTTCATCCGTGGTCTAACTAACAAAACTAAGCCGGAAATGAAAGAAACAAGAATTGATTGCCACGAAGACTCGGTTGTGTGTAAGTTAAATAAAAATGTCAAACGACTCGAGCACACGTAGAAACAGCCTTGCCCTCCGAGGCCTCCCAAGAAATGCAAAGTTGGAACGGTACGGTTCACCCGGCCTTCGTCGTGTGGGGGAAGAAAAAGACCGAATTTTTCTAGAGAAAGCAAATTCTGATGTTTCACTCGCACCCAATTTGTACTAAATAGTAAACATTGCGATATTTTTTTTATCGAAATGGAGCCCGAAGAGCTTTTGGTACACAATAAATAACATTTTTCTTTTTAAATAAACGAAAACACCAGATAAGAATACACTAATTTGATCCACGGTTTATCTTTCCTTCTTTGAAGTTGGCTGCGGTCTGCCTGCCCGACTGTTCACCACCGCGCCCGGATGGGATCTGGGAATGACGATGGTCCCCTTCGTAATCTTCGACTGCCATCTTGCTTTTCTCTGTGGCACTTAAAAAAACTTTTCGTATGTCTTGCGTATCGCGACTGAGAAAAAAAACGAGAAACTTCAAAGAAAATGAATTAAACGAAGTTTTTTTCGTTCAAGACGAGCACCGACACGTGAACATTTGCGATGGCCGACTCGTTTAAAGCTCGTTGCAATGAAATCGCCCTTTCCTCGCAGGTTCGTTGGAACCTGCGCCGTGAAAAGTTGACGCCCACAGACGCCGTAAGAAAAACAAGGGACAACGAAAACACCTCCTCCGAGTTACCCCTATTTTTAGTTCCACCTTAATTTTTCCGGATATCGAGGGGTGGTTTTTCCCCTTTGGAAAGTCAAAACACTCATTGTGTTCTCCGCCTGTTGTTTTATGCCTCGACCGACAGAGGTCAATGACGTCAGAATTGTGCCCTCTGTTGGTCTTTGAAGGAATTAAATGTGCTGTAATGTGTGGTTTCGTTTTGTTGCACTCATATTTTTTTGTAGAACTCGCACAAATTTGTACTTAGAACTGAAAAATTCAAATAATTGTTCAACTACATTGTTTTACTTCCCAAGTCATCGTCTATATATGTCACACAAATCAGTAGGGACTGCATGGTGGTAACCAGTACACCAAGTATCAGGTTCAGGTTCTGTAGCAAGTCCTAAAAATGTGCACCTTAGTTTTTTTCAACGCTTAGTATCTGATCACGGGAGAACCATCGAGAATGTTCGTTTTAAGACACTGATAATTTATTTCTTATTTGTTTATTGTTATTCTTATCGGGTCGGTTGTGAAGGCAGAACCTGTTTCGTCTCCAGCGGGCAGGTGTCCATTGTAGAATGTAACAATTTTCAGCAATCGTTATTTTCTCTTCAAATAAAAAGAAAAATACTTTTGAGAGTAAGGTGTACTTTAGACTTAGGTGTGCACCTGTGAGGGAGGTTGAATCCGATGGAGTCAGCCTTCATCTGTTGCCACGTCAACAACAAAATATAGCGCCCTCTTCTTCACGATTTCCATTCTTCACCTTCTCAACAGGTGCTATCTGCCCAGTGGTTCGGTCTGTGTTACCAAACTGGCCCCACCAAAAGACCACAAAAGGAGGAAAAGCCAGCGTCGCTTGAAGTACCCGCCTTAAACGTCCTACATCTTTCTGTCTCATTCGAAAAATTCGACTCCATTCATTTAAGATTTAAGTGAAACAGGCCAACAAGCGGTTTTGGATCACTCGCGTTTCTAAGTAAATTTACTTAAGTAAACCATTAATACTACCTTGAAAACAAAGCACTCGCCGTGGACATTTAATGGTAAATCATTAGTATTTGTATATTTTCAAGTAATATTCAAAAAATATTAATGTCCTAAAAAATTGATGTCTACATTGTAGAAAAATTGTGTTTCTGCATTGATGTTCCCTTCAAGGTAATGGGTCAGAATTCATCCCTCTTTGGAAAAGGGCTCATCGAAGTTGTCCCTGCCTCCGAGAGAGGGCATCAAATGCAGTGGAAGTTCTTATCGGTATGGTCTCGTGACCAAGTGCGTGCATGTGTGCAATTCATACAAACAGTGGCGACTCTTCCCATCTGGCCGGAAGGGGAACACAAATATGGAAAATAACCTTTTTTATCCTTGAAAAATTTCCAAAATCAAATCCATTCGTGGGAATTATAAAAAAGGATAGAAGCAGTTTATGGAAAACGATATACTTTTCCCTGTGATACAAATCCCCTGACCTTATCGGTCCGTTTTTTTTAATGAACGTCGGCGAAATTCCGTTTCCGGCTAATGGCTGTTTCCTGGCAGTCCCGAATCGGTGAAAAATTACGCCTTTCGGGGGAACACTGCTCAAATGGGCCAAGTGATTTGTTAGACACTGCAAGTGATGTTTTTCTATTTTCATTAAACGCTTACAAACTTGTTAACGTGGCGAAAACATAAGAAGGCAAGCGGTTGATTTAAAGCTCGAGTTATGATTTATATGATTCAATGCCTGCTTTATCGAATTAGTTTTCTCCCTTGCAAACTTATTACATGTTAATTTTAGTTTTTGACTTGGTTTCATTTAAAACGCACAAGGGGAGGTTCGATATTTGATAAACACAGAAGCACGACTTTTTGCATAAGGCAAAATTTTCAGAGGCGATGATCGCAGTTTGTGATGTTTAACTTTGACAAATAAATTAACATGAAAAAGCGATTGATTATTGTCACCTTATTGATTGTCAATAATTGTATGATGCACATCAAATGAAGAGTATTTAAACTACTACTGACTCTTCTATTACGTTATTCATCAATGACAAAGACAGGAAAGTTATGTGCAACCGTATATGTTAGTTTGTTAATAATCTTATACGTTTATAACTATATAAATAACTGATTTTATCTTGTTCAAAGTGAAATACGTACAGTCTACCACACTGTACACGGGTCTAACGAAGCCAATAAATGCAACCTAAATAAAACGCTGATGTTATTATCCATAAGGAGAATCGTTTATAGACTCGTGTTTATTAAAAACGGTTTTATTCATTCGAAATGTGAAACATCAAGCAATTTGCTGTTGGTGTTTGGCTGTTGCAAAAGCTGCGATATGCCTCTGATGACGCACGGCTTCACGAGGATAAAAAAAGAAAATGATTGAATAGTTGAAATCGAACTAGTGGAAATCCTTTGGGAGTTCGGAAGAAAGGGATGAAAAGAAGCGACAGTAGCGGGGTACTTGACGTTTCCATGGCGATAAAAAACTATGTTCAACCCCAAGCAAGCCACCCTTGGTCATATGGAGCAGTGCAATGCTATCAAATCCCTATATGTATTCTGCTCTGATTTGACATGGAGGAAAGACACAAGTCGTGTGACCACCCCTGGCCACCCTGGCCCACTCCGAAGGACCTCCACCATTAGATTTTAGGAAAAATTTGACATTCCCTCCCAGTTTGTGTAACGAAAGTGGACGCCTGCCAAACGCCTTTCAATCATTTAATAATTTTCATATTAAACTTACCTTTCGTTTGATTATGTATTTCGTTGTCAGTGTGCTGCCACGTTCACCTGAAATTAGGATTTTATTTATTATAATTAGATTTTTATAAAAAGGCAAGGGTAATAGTTTATTTTATTTGTGTACTCATTAATATTTGAATGATAAACTTAAGTTGCAATTGTAATTTTTGTTTGTTTCTTGGTTTACCTTTTTAGATGGTTCTCAACATTGCGCCACTTGTACTTCGAAAACTGCTTGCTGTATCCTTTGTCAATTAAGATTAATCGGTTGCATTGTACACAAATCGACACGGCCCTTTATCCTGCCCCTGAAAAATATATAATAATAAGGCTTAATGCTGAAGTTGAAGTGCAAAATAAAAATATCATGGAAGTAAATTGAACAGAAATTTCATTTATTCAATTTTCACTGGATGTAAAGACTCGAGGTAATGTCTTTTTATGTAACTTAAAGTTGCAGAAGTAGACAAATGGTCTGCCTCATTCAACAACACGACCCACCTATGGGCTTTGCCACGAAATTTAAAACATCTGCATACTTAGAATATTAATAGAAAGGGTTCTCATTACTCGCGGGAGCAAACGTAATTTTTTGTTTCGTTTTTTGCCGGCAAATTCATAAAAAGATAGGGTAGCCAACAGTTTTCTGTTGCTTTTCACGTTTTACACATCATCGGTTACACGACTAGAAAAGAAGACAGGCTTTGCATGTTGACAACATCACAAGGTGCCTGCTCCTAAAATTGCCAAGTATCAGAAAGGAGCTATTAATCACATCACGTACGTGTCAGCTCATTTTAATTCGGAATTAACGTTCGGTTCAGGATAGTTTTCTGTCGCGCTGTGACGAGATTAACCCAGGACAAAGTAAAAGAGTCAGGAAAGAAAAAGAATTTTCTGATGGACTTAATACAAAAGAAATTTGTTCATTAAACGGAAAAGAAGCAGACAGCGTAATTTGAAACGGCCGGAAGTGAGTAGTGGAATTTAAAGACGTGGAAGCAGACGAAAAAAAACAGTGAGGCCGAAGAAAACCGTGCAGGCCACATCCAATAACTTGTTTAACTTTTCTGGAACATGTTAGATAGGTAGAGTAGGGGGAGAGGGTTTAATTTTAAGGGAGTATCGGATTATTTGTAAATTCGAATTTATTGAGAAATCTATCTGCTTCCCCGTTTTATTGAGAATAAGAGTGATCTTCCGATCTCCTCCTCCTGCTCCTGCTGCTGCTGCTGCTGCTGCTGCTTCATGTATTCTAAATATGTGCGTAAAAACAGTGGAATGAAAAAAGAATTGTACAGGAAATTTGTTGCCTTTGATTTTTCTGATGAAGTTAAAATTTGGCTCTTGGAATTAAGGGAAGCGACCAATTGAGAGTACAAGAGCATTTCTGTTGTAATAACGTAGTTGCCGCTATGAGTACGAGCAAATTATTTTCAATTAAATAAATACAAAAATTTTCAGATTTTGAGGAGTAAAACTTGAAATTTATTTTCCATTATTTTGTTGTCGACTACGACGTATAATCGCATAAACACAAACAGACGTTACAGTAATGAGGTCTTTTGAATCTGTTCTTTCAGCACTCTCAGCAGGAAATGTACATGTATAATATTTTGTCGCAGGAAGTTGATGCTTTGTCTGCATGTAAAAGTGTTTCCCAATCACAATAGATGGAAATCGAGGGGAAAAGCTCTAGCCGGAAGGCTTTTCGCTCCCAAAAAAAGAGAAAAAAATGGAATGTGAAACCGAAGCTTTCACCCGGGCTTTTACATATCGAACGGAATTGGAATCTGACAACGGTCCTGCGGTAGATTTAAATTTTCTGCAGCAAAACTGAATTTGAATATCTAAGTAGAGAAACTATTATTCGAGGTGGTGGCTGCCGATGGTGTTCAACTAGTAAAGCAGAGTGAAAAGTTTTGTAATCATTATTATGAGTAATTCATTTATATATAACTAGTATTGTTAATGTATATATTTGTATTATGTTTAAGTATTAAAGTGGGTTGTACAATATTTTCTTAGATATCTGGCACTGCTGTTAAAATGTACAAAAATTATATTTTATTGCCTCTGAGACCACGGATGCTTCTTTGGATACTTTTGTTTTGAACTTCATCTAATGAAAGCGTTCCCTGACATTTGGTTCGGTGGTCGAGAAATTCGATGTGGTCTCGGTTCGTAGAGTGAATTGCTGGTTAAATTTGGAGCAGGAACTTTTTGGCTGAATCCGTCGGGTTCAGCGGTCGCATGCAGCGGATTTGCCGCCTTCCATTTTTCTTTCCGCCAACCACCACGAGTTTTCAAAATTTTACATATTTGAGTTTTCCACAAGAGTCACGAAAAATGATACAAATGTACTGGGAGGAAAGAAACGGAAAGTAGGATGAAGGATGAGTCGCTAGAGTGATCGACCTATACAAAGCAATATTTTAGTTGGAAAACACATATGAACATACATGAAAGCCTGTTTCATTTCGATAAACGAATTTCAACGTTTCCAATGGAAGCTAAACATGGCGTGCACGGGGGTTGCGGGGCTTATAGTTGGGGTACTGGGAATTAATTTTGAAAATTGTATTTGTCAATCTCATACAGCGAACGGGGAAAACGAAAAACGGAAATGATGAAGGCGCCCACGATCGGCAGAACGGGAGACCCGAGCTTTTTAGACTGTTCGCAGATGACGAAAGAAAATGTTTTTCTCCTTGAGAGAGAGAGAGAGAGGCGGAGAAGAGAGCGAAGAAGAACAAGAAAAAGAAACGGGAGGGAAAGGTAAGAAAATGTAAAAATTCAATTCAATGAGCATTTTCTCGTAGAAGAAAAAAATAAAATAAAACGGAAGGAAAAGAAAAAACTGCGACAGGTACGAAAAGCACTCCACAAGTAAAACGCTCTGCAAGAGAAAGAAAGGAACATTTGGAAAAGTCGTGTGGTCCTCAGGTATCCTTTCCTAGTCTATTTTATTCGAGTCAAACAGTACTGAACGTCAAATTTCTCTCTCTCTCTCTCTCTCTTTCTCGTATTTGTTTTGTAATTAAGGTTGACTATGACCATCTATACATCTATGACTATGTTCGTGATAGATCTAATTAAACCAGAGTTGTGTGTGAAATTACAAAAATTAAATATTAGTTAAGATTCAAGCCAAATTTGAATTTAAGTTCCGACACAAACATTATAACATAATTTCAGCATTATGACAAAGTGTCAAATGAGGTTGGATTTCGTAGATGTTTTTACATCTGAAATAGAGAAATAGGGGTAGTTGGGGTGGATGTGCGTAATCCTCGGATTGAAAGTCCGCTGTAGCCATAGCAACTTCTGTACGAAATCGCATCAATGAACCTGTTCAAAAAGAAATTGACGTGTTACTTCAAATAATCGATTCTATTTCCTTTATTTCCGTTTCCTCTTTAAGGTTGAGAATTTATAGAATCGTCTTCCTATTTGAGCAGAAAAAACTATTTTACCTTCACATGAGGTCAATTCAAAAATTCAACATGACGAACAATTAAGTGTAAATTTTATTTAAAAAATGTAAATGTCGCCGCCTAATCAGATTCGGTGATACCTTGGTGGTTCCATGACGGCTGACAATTCTTCACCTGTATCTATCTATCTATCTACCTATCTCAATGAGTGTTAGAATCAATTGAAATTGTCCCTGATGGAATAGAGAATTTAAAATGGCATAGCAATTGATAAATTTATGGCAAAGGCCGGTGTGTCTGCTCTGTCGGTGCCAAGCCGTGGGGTCGTGCCCGACAAGAAGCATATTCTCTTTTATTAAAAAAAAACACAGACGTGGGTCGGTTGACGGGGAAGGGGTTGACGGAGGTAGAGAAACGAAGAAGAGAGGAACGAAGGAACTTTCTGCGGGGTGGTTAGGGGTGTAAAATCTTTATGAATGAACGTAATTCCGGTGTAAAAAGGAAGAAATTGAAAAATGTTTGTTTTCCCATTAGCTCAACATAATTTCATTGCCTTTTCTTTCGCATTTTTATGCCGCTACCCCTTCACCTCCCCAGCCTTTTTCTTTTAATTCTCAAGGTTGGCAAGAGAAAATGAGCGGGAGAAAATGGCGGGAAAGCAACCGAAGGGATGAGAGAGAGAGAAAGTGCCAATGCTTAAGATGGAAAATATGCAGAGTGAAATGTGTAATTGAACTTATTTAGGTTTCTGGGTGAATTTTTTTTGCATTTTCTTAAGCAGGCAGCCATCGCAACCCCAACCTTTCCTAATGGAGACCGTCTAGAGAGACGTTCCTTTTGCGTTTTCTTTCTTTTTTTTTATTGTGACTCTTGAAAGTTGAATTTTTTTTTAAACAACCTAGTTTAAACCATCAGGGAACATATTCCGACTAGATGATCGTTCGTATGAATTACTTTCCTCTCTAGCTGCAGGTAAACAATCGAAGCACCGAAACTAGACTAGACATTCTGTTCTCGAGACCTTCACTCGTTCATTGTAGATAAAATAATCTACAAAAGGTCATCTGAAAAATTTCGCACTCAACCAGTTAACACCTTTTGTTCAGAGATACAGGCACATGTGGAATGGCAGCGACGGAAAACCTGGTCATATATGTAATACGAAAGCAGAAGAGCAAGTAAAGAAAGATAAACGAGACTGTACAATATCTGGTGCGGGAATTTTGACGAGATTTATCTGCTGAGAAAGTGAGTGACGTTAATCTCGGGAAGAAAATATCACGATAATCTTCTTTTAACAAGCACGCGAGCTTACAAGCTTTGCTGTCGACTTCACAAGGCAAATCCGTGACTTTGCACGAGGCTTTGCTCATCTTCCGATGGGCCTTACTTATTGTTCTCTTGTCTCTTATACGTCCACTGGCCGAAAACACTTTCTCTCCTTAAACAACCCTTGTTGTTACAACCCTTTATGTAGGGGCACAGCATTAAATTTTCTTTTTCATTTAGTTATTTAACTTATTGAACGGATTCACTAAAAAAAATTACGAGACAATATCTCAGTAAGAAAGTCGAATGTGTGTATTTTATGTGTTAGCAAAGGTGTACAGGATCAGTTGAATGGCCCCCTTGTTCAATAACAAGAAATATGCAATTGAAAAACGGATGCAACAGTCCTTCGCGTGCATGTCACTTGCATCATCTGCTGTCATTTGCATATTGTCAACCCTTAGATTTTGTTACCCTGCCTCAGTTATTTATGTTTTCTATTTCTGGGCTGAAAAATAAGTTTCAAACATATTTAGAAGCCTGTCGAGTGGCGGGTAAAATCCGCACCGAGTGAGGAACCTCAGGTTCAGGTCAACTCAAATGAACGATACTCTTCTTTTATAAAGTTTTATGAAAAATCAACTTAAACTTTAAAAATAATTAAGTTGACATGAAAAAGTGAAAATGTTATGTAGCCTTGGAATTAGAATGTTATGAACTTTGTTACATTCCGAATTTTATTGAACGAGACCATCCTGCACATTCAAAAAAAGGATGTAAGGTTAATTTATTCGTTTTATTTTCATTTGCTTAGAGAAATTCATCATAAAATATTCAGTTTTTGTAACTTACCTGGATCAACTGTCACTTTCATTTTGGACAATCTGGAAAAATGAAAAAAAGTATCGTTCAATTTGAAGTTATTGACTTCTAAATTATGAGTTTTCTGGTGCATTGAAGAAAATATTTTACATTATAGTGAGTTAAAAGGTTTGCTTCTGAAATCAAGCCATTTCCTATTTCCTTGGCGTTATTCTTGTGTCAGCCCCTTTATTTCCACACACATACACACACGCACGCACACGCACACTTCATTTCAATTCCATGTTTCATCAATTTCGAATTTTCTTATTTGTTTTCCAATATACTAGATATCCAATATCTACTTTTATCTTTTTTCTTTTATTCTTCTGATTTTATCTGTCTCTGCCTTTCTCTCGCTTCTCCATCTGCTAAGCCCCGATTATTTATTGACCCCAAGAAATAACTGAATTCAATTTTTGTTTAAATTTCTTCAAGACATGATGTCGGAGTGACTTTCACGTATATGTCACACCGAGGTAGTTTAACTTCCAATTGTACATTTCTTATCCGTTGCACTAAATCATCAACAGTTGGTATTGATTTAATTTCTTGTATTTTACATTATTACATTCCAATCTTCTCGTAATTATTATTATTAATATTTTATTATGTATTTTAATCGGTCAATATAATAACACTACTGCTAATGGCAAAAAATACATTTATGGCAACCTTGCTGCAGTCGATTTTCAATGTTTAATGGAGGTTTTTAAAAAAGACAAAGAATGGGAGAAAGATTAAATTAAAGTTTGATTGTTCAGCTTGAGTCTTGATGAACCTGACTTTCCCAGTCTGACCGTGACGTAATGTTCCCTTCTTTGAAAAGGACCGATTAATACATACATGCATACATATGTATATATATATATATATATATATATATATATATATAGAGAGAGAGAGAGAGAGAGAAAGAAAGAGGGAGAACATGTATTAAAGAATTATAGAAGAGATACTAGTGTCATTGAAGCGAAATGGCAACTTCGATAACGAGTACGTCTCATATTAAGTGCACTGGCTGTGACGGTTGGGGGTGGTGGTGAGTTCAGCGCAAAAGGATTCCCTTTTTTGAAAAGAAGTTAACGAGGAGCGTTGTTAACAGTATCATTTCTAAAGTTTTGTACATATTCCACATCCATTGTCGTCAAAAGGAGAAAGAAATGTGTGCCCAATTTTTCTGCAGATCATAGGATGGGGTCTACGCGAAACAGAGATATATGCAGCCCTTTTGCCAGAATAGAACTAACCTGGTTAGGTAGGAAAGGTGGAGAGTGAACTTCGTATGCATGAAAACTTCTTTTGCCGGGACACCAACGGGAAATTTTTTTAAGGCAAACCTTTTCGTCCTATTGACAACCCAATATGTATAAAACGTTCACGACCTGGAATATATACACACATGTATGTAAACGAAAGACCCTTTTTTCCTATTTTCCATTGTTAAGGTTTTTCAATCTTACTTGTTGGGATTCTTTTTAACAACATTATCCCTATCCTCCTCATCATGTGCTTTTTCTATCGAATTTGTATTTCGCGATACCTTCAAGACTACTGCTTCATTCCCTTTGTGATTGATGAGTACTTAGACAGGTTCCTATTTTGAAAGCAACTTTTAGATTTGACTCCGCCATAGACTTTTAAGTTCGATTTTTCCGAAATTCATTTCAGAAGTATACATGTATCAATGCGGATTTATGTCTACATAATAAAATATCTTTTTCTCTTCTTCGTATTCATATTCGAAGAGATTTAATATATTAGAAACTAATAGGAAAAAATTCTCCATTGAATTCCGAAGACTTCCCTCATAATTGCAAGAGAAACGTCCTTTTTTCTTCAATTTTTTAGGGTAGTTTTTGCCCCCGTTTACCAAGGCACAACGAAAGATCACTTTTTATTACTAATTTTGTGATGTTGAATTAATATTTTTTCCTATTAGTTTGCACCTTTTTTTATTTCTGAAAACAATTAAGTTAAACGTGAACACATTTGAATAGAGGAACCAGTAGTATTTATCAAAAATTTTAACCAAATGAAATTTGTTCATTGTAGGGTAAAGGAATGAGATTAGGTGGTGAGTACTTTGAAGAGAGAAGGGTTAAGAGTAGAGCTAGGATGATATTTCGAACTAAAATTTTGAGCTGAAGATTTGTAAAAAATAAATGTATTCACAGAATGCGTGTAAAAAGTTAGACAATAAACTCCGAGGACCCTCAAACCCTTCGACCTCGTCTCCTCAAAATGTTTTAAAATCTTTAATGTGCATATTCAAATTGCTTGTTTGACCTGAAAATTACCTCTCACAGAATTTTACATCAAATATTGGGAGATAATAGATCATCACGAGTCAAAAGAGGTGATGTTCTCATCCTCTCAACGTTCCGCCATTTTTCCTTCTCAACCATCTGACATCATCCCCGACATCACAGACACTTCCTGCACCTTTCCACATCTAGCCAGGCCCTAAAGTTTTTGATAACGCGTTTGTCAAATGATTCTTCTTCGGGTTATGGTGATGATGCCATGAGGATGTTCATCCCTACCTTGCGACTTTTACGTAATGTCATTTTTCTATCGTAACCTCAGGTTGTCAACACTTGGAAAGTTTCTTTATTCAACCCTCAAGTGTGCTATTTTTTCATTCATGCTTTTGTAATTAAGACAACAAGTAGAGTGGCTTATGGTTGAATCATCAGGTTCTGAACATTTAAGATTTAAGGATGTGTCGTAAGATTTGTGCAACGATGAGGAAGACTGAAATTTGTTATGAGGCAGCAAATGTTCCTTATGATTTATTTGAATTTTTCTCTTTTGCCTTATTCCGCATCATTCTTTTGCATTATTCTTTTATCTATCACAGAAAAAGTTTCGATTGACTGGGGTTCAAGGAGATAGTTTTCCGTTTACCCAAACTGAGTATCAGAGATGAATTGCCGTAATAAATCATGTCAGCCTTCACTTTTCCTTCCATTGGCAGTCTTTCTAAGACCTTTTTCTCGCCCTTTTTCTTTTTTTCTTTCTATCGAAAAACTTGTTTTCTGCCTTTCGTGCATCTTCTTGTTTCTTAATCGTCCTTGTCTTTATTCTGAATTTTAATTTTAAATTAATGATATGTAATTTAGGCATTACACAAGTTATGAAGTAAGTTATTTTTCAACAGAAATCTGGTTTCTGATATCTCAGAAAATTCAGAGGTTCAGATTTCAAACTTCAGGATTTTTCCATCTCGCCATGAGCCTCCGTTCCAATCAAAGGTAACCCGACCACCCTGAAAATCGAAAATGAAAATTTCACCCATTTAAGTTGAAGGAAATTCGATTTGGACATAGAGAGATATTTCAATCGAGAATCCTATTTGTCGTCTTCCTCTCATTCTCCTCATCGAAAAAATTTTCAATAGTTTATTTCTCAATATTTTTTTCCTCATTCGTTGGAGGAATATGAAGTGGAAAATCAGTTGTGTTGGAATTTGATTCTCAAGAGACAGTGGTATGTGGGTATTTGAGGGGGTGTTTTGCTTAAGGTATGGAAGAAACTAAGGTTTAATCATTTAGTCTTATTAATGCCTGCCTCAAAGAAGGTACCGAATTATGAACTATTCAACTACACAGATTTTGAATAAAGTTGAACTGCAGGAATTAGAGAAAAATATAATTTCTAAGGAAAATATTAAAAGCTTAATGTCAGTAAATTGTGTATTTTTCTTTTCTCTTAGAAGTGACATGTGAAGTGAAGTGATTAAAATCAAATTTTAATATAAAATTGCATTTAAAATGTATAGATTATTCAATACCAAACAATAAATTAGAAAAATAAGTCCGAAAAAAGTCACAATTACTTGACAATTGTTTTCTTCTGTAAATTTGGTACTTCATTTTTTACTTAGTAGTCAAAAGCATCCGCGACCAAGAATAAGAATTAATATAAGTTGATAGCTATTTGGTATCAATTTAACGGAATGGATAAATTTATCAAACAAGGAAAAGTTTGTGTCATCTGAGATTGCACAAGATAACAAATAGGTTTGCCGAATAAAAGAAGGACGCCAAAGGAAAGGCATCGATGAAGGGTGGCGATGGAAACAATTCCAATGTTAACGATCAACTTATTGATATTAAAGAACTCAAAACTAATAAACCTAGAACCCAAATAGTAATAACAATATAATAATATATGTAATAGAGACGAGGACAATAAAATATATAGAGGAGTCCGCTGTTATGGCAACGTTAAAATGGAAATCAAAATGGCAGTCGGCGCCGAACGAGTCATGTGAAAGCCTTAAAAAAATATTCTACAAAATAAAAGGAAAGAAAGGAAAGTGAAATGCATGCAGAAAAAGAGCAAAAAAATTACATTTTGGAAAGTTCCATTCGTCATTTGGATGTTTAGACCTTGGCTACCTGTGAGTAATGCGCGGTAATTGAACTTTTTCACAAAATAGAAAAATGGTGGGCAGTAGACCACCAAATCAATTGATCACTAACTCAACTCTACTCCAAATAAAAACATATATTTTGGGCAGCAAAATGAGATTTCCCCATAGGCTAAAATCACAGAGAGCAGTGAAAGGAATTATACAGTAACAATACTATTTTACTCATTAACATACATATTCTGCATACATTCTGTACAACAATTGATCTACTAACTATTTCTATTTTTTAATCGGCTCAGAAACTTAAATGGAATTTTCGTGCTTTTTGGTTTTATTTTTCTACGGCGATTCGAGAATCACCGAAACAAACTTTTCCAACAGAACTTTTCCAAGGTGAAAGAAAGACAAAAGTAATGTCGAAAAGGAAAACTCCCATGCAAGAGCAAACTTAAATGACCAAGGTAAACATGGAGTGCTTTACGGCTCACGAGTTCTTCTTATTGTTCCAAATGATTTGCTCCAGGGGTGGATTAAGCGTTACAGGGGTTGAAACTTCTGGGTACAAAATTCCTCATTTTCATCCCCCTTGACTCTTCATCTCCGTCTTCGTAACCATCACACACCCCCTAACACTCCCTCCAGCCAAACATTCTTCTTCGACCCCCGACCGCCCTCATATTCCACTCTCTCTCTCTCTCTCTCTCTCTCTCTCTCCCTTTAACTCTCTAGTCATCCGTATTTTTTGTCTTTTTCTGTCTAGCCGGTGAAAAAGCGAAAATTAACTTTAATTCTCGAAAAAAAGTTTTGTCTGATTTTCATTCCAAAGTTTCTTTTATGGGTTAATAGGTTATTATCATTATCATTTACTCCCTTTCTCTCAGTCTCTCCCACCAATGCAGTTTACGCATCACTTTTTCATTAAGGTGATTCAATCATTTAAAATTTTTCTTTTAGTTTGTCGATGCAAAACGTATGAGTCCTATTATTAGTAGGATGTGGGTGCATATGCGACGATGTTGACACCATCGCCGTGGAGCCCACAATGATTTTGTCCGCGCCAGAGGAATACATCGTGCTAGAACAGACTTAGGGATATTCTCCTTACGGGGTAGCTGCCGTACGCCAAACAAACCAAGTATAGTGTATAGTAAGGTCTAAAGACGGTGAACCTTTTGGTGTGAGTCCATGGCCATAACAACAACAACAACAACAACAACAACAACAACAACAACAACAACAACAACAATAATAATAATAATAATAGTAATAATAATAATAATTGTTTTAATTGTTTTCACTGAGGGAAAAAGAAAAAGTTTTGTCTGAGAAGGTACCCTGTGATCCTTCTAATTCGGTCTAATTCTTGCTGTTTTGGTTTTGGAAAGTATGGAAATGAACAAAGACATATTATTATAAACATATAATAATAAAATAAAAGTAAAACGTTTACTTTCAAAGCTTTAATGGTACTGGTTACAAACAGGTATTGGCGTTTTAAAATTCAATTTTCTACTCAAAAATATATTCTAACTAGTAATTCATAATATTTCTTGCAAATCATGTGTCGTAGATTCCGTATTTGTTTTAGACATCCAAATTTAATATTATGATTAAATATCTGTAAGTTTTATTAAAATAGAAAGTTCAGCTTACTACTGCTATACTCCCTTCCACATGGGCTTGTAGGATTTCTAAATTTTTTAAAAACTTTTTGGTTTTTTATTACTTTAGATTTAAGCAAATTCTTACCAATTCAGAAACATAAGTTCAGATCATTTACAAGTGAACCTCTCTACTTCTTTTATTTTAATCTGAAAATTCTCCGAAGAACAACTAATGATTTCCGTTTTGCGTCGTGTGTCCAGTCGACAAATTTGTTAGTTAGAAAAATAAAAGAAAAGTAGAAACACATAGAGAAAATTTTGTTACCAGGAAGAAGTCTGAAACCATTTCTTGTTATTATCCCATTGTCACACCATTGAAGTGCGCACGTTGTTTTTTATCGATTCCGTAGCTTTCTGATATTCTAGTAGAAATCAGAAAGGGAAAAAAAATTTCCTCAATAGAATGTGTTGTTACTGTTGCATACAGAAAGAGAGAAAGGCAAAATCCGGGGGTGGAAAATAGAAAAAACATGATAGGATGAGAAGATGGAATTTAACGTCAAGTGTGATGCTTTTCTGTTGTACACAGAGGAGGAAAAGAGCAGAAGAAGAAACAGAGAGAAAAGAAAGAGGACCGAAACGAAAGCATAAGAGCAGCAGAAGGCTGTGGTTGGGTGAAAGAAGTCCAGGATGAGAACGCGGAGGTTAAATCTGTAAGGAAAAGGCGCCGGGGGCACGACAAAGAAAGGTAAGGAAGAGGGGAGTATGTGAATAGGAAAGGTTGGGGGGGATGCAAACGGAAAGAAAGTTTCATATGGGATTGTGAAACAGGGCTGCCGCACAGACACACTCGACTCCCGTAACCTACCCCTGAAAACCGCCCTTTTTCATTCCTTCCATTTCCGTTCTGCAGCAACCCCCGGCAAGCACACAAGAACAAGATCACATATACGGGGACTACATATTAAACCTCTTGGGAATTCTAACACTCCAAACGTCACATTTTCAAAAATAAAAATATTTTATTTGACGTTTCTTCTGCGAAACAGAAAGTATTTTTGTTGGCAAAATTTGAATGTGGGGAGGCTGGGGGTTTCTGCTTTCGACCGGGTGATGGGATGCTAAGAATAAAAAGGAAAGCGCACAAGAGACTTATTTCGTCGATTTGGAAACTTAAAACCTTTGACACACAAATGGGAAAAAACGAGGAAAATGAAGAAATGACAAAGGTAGCACAAAACCTAAACTTCCCAAGGAGAACCTTGTACCTGTCCTTTTCACATTATTTAATTCGCACTCCCAATTTCCTATCGACCCGTAATATTCACATGTTCCATTCCTCTTGTTAGACTATTATTGGTGGAGAGTTTGTCCATAATTTACAACAATTAATCTTGTGATTAAATAAAAAAAAGGAAGATCGTAGAGTTGCCCCTTTAATCCACGTGAATTCGGCAGATATCAATCAGAAATCAGAGGACAGAAAAATCATTATTTTTCCACCTAAGTAAATTATGAATGATCTTTTGGTTACAAAACGTAAGAAGTTAAGCTTGTCCTGATTTAATCACAGTTGTTTACCATTAAATGATTTCGTTTATTAAAATTACTCACACAGAGACAATAAAATGTATTTTATTAATGCTAAAAAATAAATTTATTTTGTCATTATCCGTGACTAAATCGCACACTTTTCATTATTGAATATATATATTAAAATATTTATATATTATACTGTATACATTCTATTATTTTTTCCTCCAGCATTAACCGGGTTGAAAAAAATACTCGTACCTCGTCGGTCACTTAACCTCGCCACAGCAGCCCTTCCTCCCTTTGATTTTAATAAATTTTAAAGACAATTTATAGTGCCTAGGAGGAATGAAACTACACATTTTATGTACAAGTGAACAAATTCTACGTAGACGAGGACGTAATATATTGATAAAACTGGGTGTCTGAGTATGTGCGAGCCCCTGGGCCATTTTTCCCTTTGTCAATGGGCCTTATTTACCTTTAGGGCCTTATGTGCCTGACATGTTCGATTCCAAAGATGAGAAAACGCTGGATGCTGGTCGCATTCAAATTCCCCAATTTTTTTTCATCCTCCTTCCGCCCAATAATTCACATTCCACGGCACGTATGATTTAAATCAAGTTATCAATCAAAGGCACTGCCATCGAATTTATTTCTTCTGTTTGCATTTTCCCGTTTCCGACGTTCCCAAATATCGAAATCTTATCCGACATTTTGTGTCAGTCTGGTGGAAAACCTACGAACGGACAAATTTCATAAGAGACGTTCGTGACGTCCTTTGGTCGCAAACAATTTGTCACTTGTTTCAAATTCGAAAGAGTTAAAAGCAGAAGACAAACATTACAATAACTGTTGCGTTATTTTAAATAAATTTCAAATAGGGAGTAATTTCAAGTATGACATTCCAGTACAATTTTTATGTATAAATTTTACTACTTTAAAAAACATTCAGGACAATCCAAAGTACAAATTTCAAACAAAAAACAGCATTGATGACATGTACGAATACTTGCGGGACTTGACTCGGTATAATGAAAAGTGCAATAACGAACTGTCAGACAGGTAGAAAAATAATTAAACTTTTTTGATGGAACTTGTTATTAACATGAAAACAATGTTATTCAGGAAAGCATATAATTTGATTAGCTAAATTGCAAGTCAAGGGGCTTTCTATTCCCTCGCGCACAATGAAATATTTCCAAGGAAAGGACATTTTAATGCAAAATAAGTAGGCTGTCAATCAGTTCTGGTTTTGTCATATGCAAATCTATGCTCGACACAAGTTGAAGCGGAGCTACCCAGGGAGTAGTGGTAGTCGCACCAGTAGTAGTGGCTCTTTTCCCTTTCTTCACCAGGCCTTTGTTAAGGGTTCAAACCGGAAACGACGCCCAAGGCACCAATTTAACGACCCAAATTAAACACTTAAACGTGTACGAGGTGGCTGGCTTTTTCTTGTGATGCATCTTTAGGGGTACTTGCTCAGGTGTGTGGTCTATTTGAGCTTGTTGTCGCAATCAGGAGTTCCTGTAATTAACATTTAGACCACAGGGTGTTAAGGCTTCTGAATATCCCTTCAGGTTCAGGTATATTCAGGTCAATAAATTAGGTCTCACTTGCCATATGTTTTTCACTGCGTTTGAAGGAGGAATTGTTAAGTTCTCACCTGACGACCGACTGTTTTCGGCTACCCGAACCCGAAAACCCGATTAATGTTTTTCTGCTTCTATCCGAGAAAGATTTTTTTTTATCAGTGTGCGAATCTCGGGTATGTAAATTTAGACCATTAGCATCTCTAAAACTTTAACGGAATCGATGATGCAGTTGTAGGATTTAGAGAGTCTTCGACAAGAGGCAAATTGCGGCCCATAATAAGTGCAGCACACACTTGTTATTGTAAGTCTTTCTGAAATCATGGAAACAGAAAAAATTATACCGAACTTAGCGGTATGTACTTTATTATCTTAACATAGAATGTTTTTAATCATATTATGATTAAAAACATCTTGAATCATTGATTTTTATGTGCTGCGGTAGTCAGATAACAACAAAAAATTATTAAGTGTTGTGACAAGTGGTAAAAGTCAAGAAACATGAGAGAACATACAAACGTCCGGGTACCTGGACGTCGGTTAGAAACTAAAAAAATATACGTAGGGTTTATTTCAATTTATTAAACCTCCGGCAATGAAACGCAGTATGTTTCAATGATTTTCTAAACGATAAAAAGGGTTTTTCGGCATTGTGTCAGATCACCCTAATATTTTCAACCTGGCCCATCTTCACATGTTTTTTACCCATTTATAACACTCAAGTGCTTGTAAAATGCGGTTTTCATCAATAATAGGAATATCTGTGAATTAGGGTAGAAGTGTGTTATGTAAACAAAATTACGAAATTCAAGTCAACTATTTCTATGATCAATAGACAAAGTAAGCTTGTGTGTGCTAAGGTACAATTGTGGTAGTTTAATTGTAAAACAAGTTTGAGATGCATATTTATTACGGCAATAATTGTTCTTATCCTCTCACAGGTTTGAAATTACTGTCCAGCGGTTGACATTTACTACGGTTGACCTTAAGCATATTTTGAACATTTTCTCCCTCCTTATAATTGTTCTATTATAATACTATTCGTGTGGGTATTATACTCTTCCTTCCAAGTAACGAGTTCTCTTGATAATGAAACACCTAATAATAATATTTCGTTTACTCAGTTTGCTCCTCTAGAAATAACAAGGAGCTCCAGCTTCTGCGTAGATGAATATTTCTTTACCTGAGTTGAGTTTATTCCCACGAATTAACATATGAAATGCGTGCACAGAAAAGGAAGGCAACTGCAAAGGGTTGAGAGCAGAAAAAAGGCTGAGGTGATCAATGAGACGGGTGACGAGAGCAGGCCCTGGCCCTGGTCGGTTACGGCGGTCAAATCGAGTCGTCAAGGGCAAAGGTCAAGGAACACGGCAAAATTCTCATTTATTTAGTCGTTTGGGTTAATTGGAAGAGTCGCGCTCCGACCGAGAGACAGCGGCCTCAAGAGTGGGGGTAGAACTTTCTAATGACCTTCCCCACAGACAGTTTGTTAGCAGAGAGAAAGTGCCTCGCTTTTCCCTTTTACTTTACTTTCTCTCTTTCTCACTCTCTGTCTTATGCCGACGACGACAGCGACGTCGAGGGTGGAAGCCACCCTTGCCACCCTGCACACTGCCATTACCTTACTCACTCACTCACTCATTCATTCATTCATTCATTCATTTAAATTTATATGAATCCGGTTTTCTTTTTATCGATGTGTAATGTAACATACTTTGAATTAACCCCATTGAATTATGTCTAGTTTTTGTGTGAGAAATGGCATCTCAATTAGATGAAAAAATTTTGAGTCAGTTCAACCGCCAATTTTCTTATTCTCACCGAACAAAACAAATGCTCGAATGGTGTTCATACGGGACGGATATTCGAAGACCTGACTCACGACTCATGACAGACCTTTTTTCAACATTTTTGGATGTAAGGATGTAAGGAGGATAGCGGACTTTCAAGGGTAGCCGTGGCATTAAACCCAAAAAATAAAACTCTGTCATTATACCCAGTAGAAGGAAACGACGAGCAAGCCATATGGAAATAAGATATTTTCAAAAGGGCTCAAAGGGTTCGATTCTAATAATAATGAATGGGTTACGCGCGCGGACGCATAAAAAAAATAGGAAAAATTAAATGAAGTATAAAATGTGGTAAAATATGCATACGGCATGTGTACTTCGCTTGTGCAGAGAAAAAAATCTGAATATAAATAATGCCCTTGACACGTATATAAATATATGTACAGGAGTAAAAGTATAGAGAAAAAGGAGTCTCCCCTACTGTTTCTCTGCGGCGTTGTACATTATTTATTTTTATACAACTTTTATCCATTTTTCTAAATCATTAGACCATGGTTTATTTATCGTTAGAATATGCGTTAAATCTATCAATGATAAATGACCTATACCGTACACGACTTTTTATTTAAACTCGCGTTTCACCTTTGAAATTCAACTTTGAACTGATCGAGTGCTTCGGACGAATTAGGAAAACGTCGTGGAAATAGAATAGACTCCGATACGCAGAGATGTTCTTTTTCAAAAGTATTTGCTATACCTAGTAGTAAATTAATGATATTATTTCTTTGATTTGATTCTAATCAAGTCCTCTTATTAAATGTAACTAATGTAATTGTGTTCCTTGATCCCAACAGTTTACCAATCAATTTGTTCAGTGCAAAGTAATTGGTGTTTTAGTGTATATATAAAAGTTATACATTGACACAATTTAGTATTGCTTCATGGTCACATGTGATCTTAAAGTTATCCACTGGATTTCCACCAATTTCAAGCGCGTTACAAGGGTAATGACAACAACAAAACAGCAAACATTAGCATAAGTGTATACATAAGTTCTTACAGAACAACAAAAAAATAAAAAAAGAGCAGGAGCATTGAATGGGCTCAATAAACCTTGCGAAATCCCATTGGAGCATAAATTATTTTTGGTGCATATTTTTCGGCAATAAATTAGATCCGGTCCCTCTTTCTGTATATACACACCAGCCCACTTTCCGTCCGTTTTCCTTTCATTTTACGCTTGTAAAAAGTGCAAATAGGTGACGCAGTCGACGGGTAAGGTAAATGCAGATGCAAAATTGCACAGGAAAACCTTCCAGCAGAAAAGGCATCGATGGGTGAATTCGAAAAAGGATGAATCGGTGAGATAACCCTTTTGCATTGTGCAAACCGGCCTCTCATCCCCCTATTTTCTTCCTTATGCTCTGGCTTTTACCCCCAAAAAAAATTTGTTATAAAACTTGACGTATTCAATTTTTCTAAGTCCTCATCTACCTCCCAACCCTCTCCTAGGCCCGTATCTATGCTCCGGCTTATTAAATCTTCACAATTTGCCTGACGCCCTTGTAAAAATAGGATTTTTCGATTCGAGTGGTTTTCGAGTACCTAAAATCGCGAGAGGAACCTTTACATAAATCTCATTATTTCTGCCGATTTGACTCACGGACAGGTTTCATTTCTGTTTAACACAGACGCGAACCAAAGAGACCCTTGTTGCTTTTTACTTGAGCTACATTAAACTCTACGTGGTCCGCATTTGGTTTGACAATACAATGTGATTCAGTAGTGTTAATTAAAACCTTTCTAGTCATTACTTTTCTCAGATTCCTTCACGAAAACACCAAACACCTGCTCTTTTGTTCTGAAATATGTGAAATACCAGGGATAATGTCAAGTTGTTTGCCGACAAGCAGCATTTTTTTAGTTAATTGTCCTTCATATTATTTTGTAAGTCAACTTTTTGGTTTCTCCACTCTAGAAATTTTGGGTCCTAATCCCACAATGTAGTGTTCGGTTACCCCTGAAGCTTAGAACCCCTAGGTACTAAGGTTGCTTGTTAAGTGACGTGGTTCTGCCTCACTGCTAATTTTAGTTAATTGTCTCATGCCTCTTTTTGACAGGCAGACGTTCTATATGCCTTTGTTGTTTTGCACTTTGATTTTGTTCTGAGGAATTTCACTATCCCACTGTTAATTGAAAATATCTGTCTTAATGATCAACGCTCAATTAATTATTACTTGAGAACGATCGTTCAATAAAAATGTGGCTGACAGCTTATTCAAAAAATAATATTTGAGCCATAATGCAGAAATCTTATGCAATAAGAAAAACACTAAATTATTTTTTGAATATAAATTTTAATTTATAAATCTGAATACATGTATACATTGTAGTATAAAATATGTTCATCATATATTTTATTGTCATTACACCGCAATTATTTGCCAACAATTAGAATCTATATGGAAATTAGCAAAATTTGTTTGCTCCCACTTTTTGCGTAGTGTATGTATGTGGCCCTTACACCCATCAAAAAGACCCAGATCCTACTGGAAAATAGGCAATAGACACCTATCTAGTTAGAGTGCGTTGAGTATTGTCATAATCGAACAACCCTTTGAACACACTAAGGGGTTGTGTGAGCCTTCTTCTTTTTCTTTCCTCTCTCACCTAAATAGCCCATTTGGTGCAATTTCCTTTAGTTTTCATCCAGTTTATTTGTTGAACGCGTTCCTAATGGTATTCCTACTAAGTTACTCATCGGTTCTTTTTTTTATCAGAAAAGTGCTTAAGTACGTGTATTTCTAAACCACGTGGCTTCCAATTAAATGGTTTTAGTGCGGTGTTTTATTGTGAACTTCAGTTTTGGTAGTTCGACTCAAGTGTTGTCTGAGATGTGCATTGTTATTTTTTTCATACCTCATATACCTAGAAGTGAAATCGGTCCTAATTAAATATTAATTTTGTTTTCTTCTTGAGATATAAATTTAATTTAGATTTTTTGTATTGTTTTACATTTACATTTTATTTACTCAGATAATTCTGATTCTGATACTTGTCTGTTGCAGATTTATAACCGAACTATACATCACTATTTTCATAAGAATAAAGTATTTAAAGGTGAAAAAATCGGAAGTTGTAACCATTTCTCAAAAGCAAGTCCTGAATGATTTCCTGCTGTTCTCTTTATCAATTCGTACTTTATTCAACAGTAATAAAAGATATTACAATTTTTTACTTAATTGGTAGAAGTGAATTATGTTTTAACATTTCTCTAAGTGAGTACATTTCAAAAATTCGTAATTGGTGGTGCAAGCAACATTGTATTTCAATTTCTATCAGTAGTAAATGTTTAATTCAGAATTTTTAAGAATTGATTAAAGGTGTAATTAAAAGCGTTGTCATTTCTATGAGTCAATCAAGCTACGGTCAAACTGGTTAAGTTTTCTGAAAGGAAGCTACTACTAAAAATATTTAAATTAGTACGCGATTGTATGTCAATAGCTAAGCATTATTTTTATCGGAGAATGATTGAGAAACCGTAAATAATGTGTTATGATTGTCATTGGTTAAAGGACCCCATTGAACCCAATAGTGAAATGTGAATAATAACTGAAAATAGTGAATGAAATAAATATGATTTTTATGAACTTTGTAGCAGAGTTTTGCTCCTAAATGGTGGCAATGAAGGTAACCTTCTTATCTAAACTGTAGCAAAGATTCCATGCATTACATAAAAGGTTTCTGAGATTCTAACAGACGGTAAAATAAGTAAAAGAACTCAATATTAACTGATGATCCAATGAGTGGGAAGGTATGTTTTGATCCATCCGTTTAAATCTATCCATCCTTTAATTTTGCTTCTTTCATTTATTGTACCACATACTTTAATTCTCGTATCCTTATTACAAAACGGATTACACATACATACACACTGAAAGATAAATTTTGAGTTACACCAGCTCTGTGCACCCCCTATCAGTAAATGTTATTTTAGTTTTCCTTCGTGTTTTTTTTGATCCTTTGCCTTTTCAAATATCAATGAACTACAATTTTGAGTTATATGTGGATTATAAACATGTTGAAGGCTTGGACTGCCAGAAAATAAAAATAATTGGTATCGGTGCACGCATTTAACATTATGAAAAACCTATAACCCACATTCGCCACATTCTGTAATAAAACATTTTAAATAAAATATTACCAAGGAGTCCCAAGCCGGGAGGATGTCCTACGTTTAGCTAAGTATTAAAAAAATTATTTTTCCGCCGGATACGTAAATTATTTTTAAATTGTTTTGTTTTATTCATTACTCTTGGAGGTTTTATGAGAAAATAGTACCTTTTAAACTATCCATATTTGTTGGTAGTGAAACCAAAGGAAACCAGTAAGAATTTAAAAAAAAGCAAATCGACACAAGCACAACGACAGCGTCAGCCATGTTGACGCCCTCTGGCAAACGCAATGGCGGCCGCCGTCGACTTCATTTCCGGCGAGTTCAGCAGCGAACTTTCGCTCGCCGTCAAACGAAAACATAATTTGTTTTATACATTATTTCTTGACAATATTTCATTAATTGTAATAATACGATAGTGGAATTGAAAAAAAATATTAAGTACACTTAAAAATTCAAATTTCCATCACATCTAGTATTAAATAAATCTTGTTTTTGTTATTGTATTTTATTTTCTTATTCCTACTGAAATTAATATGGTATTGCAAAATTTTCTCTTGCCTTTAGTTTTTTATAACAGATATTTTTAATATAAGTATAGTGACCTAACGTGGCGCATCAATACAACAACAATGACAATTTAGTTATGAAACAATATTGAAAGCTGAAAATACAAAATATTGCACGTGACAGTTTGGAGGTTTTCGAAGAACGACAAATTAAGATAAAATACCGATTAATGTAAAGCTGTAAATTCAGACATAAAATCCTGCAATTTTATATTTGAAATGACTGCAGGAGTTGCAATGAAATGACTTTGATTGTGTTCTTTTTCATATTTTTATTTTGAAAAATTTGTGATTTCGCTGTTGCGAAGAATATGATTATAAACCCTGTTTAGAAAGGTATTAGAAAGACCTAATCAAACGAGTCCTCTGGGCTTTAAGAAATTTCTTGTTCTCACGCAAATAACAAACTGTCATGTTTTATTTGGAATTACCCAAAATTC
This sequence comes from Polyplax serrata, assembly GCA_037055365.1. Lineage (NCBI taxonomy): Eukaryota > Metazoa > Arthropoda > Insecta > Psocodea > Polyplacidae > Polyplax > Polyplax serrata. The sequence continues at coordinate 720,779 of JAWJWE010000007.1, forward strand.
TATGCCTTCAGCATTTGAAAGAAAAATATTTCTTAGCATTTCTTCTCATTGCCGCAAAAAATAAAGCAACTCAAGTTACTCTTTTGCACTCAAAATCTATTGATATTTATTATGAAGATTTAAAATCTTCCTTTCTAACAGTTTATAAGTTTCTATTGTTTCACGAGAGCACACTTGCACACTTTAGTTCTATGAATTAATTATAAAAACTTTTACTAAAATCTATGAAAAGAATTTGTTATAACTGCCATATTTTTCATCAATTATACTTGTGAAGACCATTTAACGGTGCAAATTGCAGACTGAATTTTAAACAGCAAGGGTGAAACGGAAAGTTGAAACTTACCTTCTTTCATCATGAGGTTTCCAAAGGTGCCATGCGGTTTATTTCAAATTCACACATCTGACATCTCTATAGAAACAAATTTTATAAAATGAACATACGAATAACCGGTGAAACCGGTAAATTGAAACGACATTACTTGAAATCAAATGAAATTAAAATGTTGACTTCTGACACCGTTCTTTACAATTTACATCGAACTTAAAATAAAAAATGCGGACCGCCTTTTTAAAAATGTGAAAGTCTGTGTGTGCCAACAGCAAAAACTTAAACTCATCTGGTCCGCGGAAGTTTGTGAAATGAAGTCAAGGAGTAGAAGAAACCCCATGAAACCTAAAACAGAAAAAAGGAAAAAAGATGGGGAGAAGACACGCAGGGAAAGAGCGAAAGAGAAAGAAAGAAAAAAGGATGAATTCAGAGGGTGGGACAGAGAAAGAAAATAAAAGAAAATTCAAAAGCTCGCCTCTGCCCTCCCCTTCCCTTTGGCTTCTTATCACAGCCTTCTCGTAAGGTAAGCGTCAGGAGAAGCGCAATAGCAGAAGAAGGAAAAAATCCTCCATCGGGAAAAGAAATAAAAGAAACAAGCGCAAGGAGTAGCAGACAGGAAGAGAAAAAGCAGCAGAAAATGTGTTCACTCCTCCTTTCAATTTTCCTTTGACTTTTTCCGTTTTCTCATTTTTCCTTCTTTTCTTTTTTACAGAGTAAACCCTAGAAAACCCTAACATTCTCCCAGCATGGGCTTCACCCCCTTGCCTCATCAAACGAAGGCGGATTTGTCAACCGGAAGCCGCGTGGCGTCATTTTGGTTTGACTCCTCTTACTTCTTCTTCCTTGACTGTCTCATTAGAAATTGAGAAAAGCCGTTAATTTCTACCGTTTCCGGTTTCCGTTTCACAAGCAATTGACATGTTTTAATTACCCGTAAATACCCTTTTGTTAAAAACCTAATGTTTCATTTATTACTATTTTTAATTTGTTTCCCTACAAGTTGCGAATGGAAAATATAGCCAATAAAGAGGACTAAGGAAAATTCAAGACATTTTCTCATCATCACTTATCCATCTATTGGTTTTTCTTTATTTATTTCTGAGTAAAACACGTAAGTAAACGAAGTGCTGTATGAAACGCGCACGCACACGTACACACAAAGTGTGAGAGAGGCAAACTCACACGCGCTCCAAAAAAGTCCCAAAAAAATAGAAAAATAGGAAAAAAGAGAAAACAGTGGGCGGCCCTGCGCAAAATCCAAGATGGCCGGCCTTTGGTAATGGCTCACCCCCAACTTTCCCATCCTCCCCTTTCACGCTATACTACCCGTTTAGTGAACGTTCGACTCGTTTCAACCCTTGCCGCGGCCTTTTAGATTCTTTCATTTTTCCGCTCGAAAACAATTAATTTTATGACCATTTGTAACGGCAGACAGCGTAACAACTGGATGGATACTTGTTGCTTCGGTTTTTCAAATTTTCAGTGACTGGACACCGCACCATCGACGAAAAACAGTGGAAACAAAGTGAAGATCAACGTTTGTGGTTGCCATAGTACTTCACTAATTCTCCTTTTTTATTTAATCGCCGTGTAATAATTATACACTTGAGCGAAAAATAACTTTAGTAAATTTCTAGATGTTAATTGAATAGGTGGTGGCATTTTCTGACGGCCATTCTTTGGAAAAACGCAGTAAATATTACGAGTAAAGTCAAACGCTTTATCAAGTGATAATCAGGGACAGTTTCACGTTAGACCAGGCACACCAGATAATTTAACAATACGAGAAATAAGAAAGAAAATTGTGTCGGGCGTTACAGTGCAAAATTCAACATGGTGGACAAGCTTTTTTGTCATTTTGGTAGTTGCAAGTGACCGAGAGCAAACCGTTCGTTTCATCATTTGCCATTTTGTTTTAGTAATATTTTTGCAGTGAAAGTTTTAGTCTCACTATTGTTTGTTTAAAAAAATCCAATAATTTCCAAGGTTGGTGACTTGCTCTTTTTTTTGTTTCCGACGCTTCCGCGAAGAAGCGAATTCTGCTTATTTTGTCTTTTTGTTTGCTTCCTTTGCTTACTTTCTTTAGTAAATTACAATAACTCCCATTGGAAGATGGTATTTGAAAATATATTACGTCATGTTTTATTTGTTTTAACGGGTTAATCTTGTTTATTTGGATCTTAAGCAAGTGGGAAACAAAATTATAAAAAGTCTAATGAAAAAGAAATTTTACTATTGAGATCATAGAATAACCAAATTTATTACCAAATACCAAATAACCAAATTCCCAAGTATTCTAGTTTTTTCTAAAATTTATGAATGACTTTTTTCGAACAGTTCAAGTCTATGGGACCTTTTAAGTAGAAAACACTCGAATTAGATAGGCAAAATCAAAGAAGGAGAGGAAAACAATTACAACGGAATGTTTGCATTACGTGGAGATTACACAAAAGTATGTTTATGTACAAAACCACTGAGTTCTAGTTCGGCATGTTTTATAATACTACTAACGTGTTCAAAAAAGAACTACAGGTAACTACCAATGACAAAAGCAACTTAATAGTAGGAAAGAACATCTAATTTCAACAAGTATTCATGCTGTCTTAGAATAAATTTCAATCATCTTAAATTAAAAAACAAAATAGTAAATGTAATAAAAAAAGTGATAAAGAAAAGTAAACTCCATGAAAATATATACTTATATTAATTGATGTACTATTTGACGTAATTTTAAATAAAAACCAAAGTCCGATTTTTAAAATTAAATTCTCTCCGTAAAATAGAGAACACAATTAATTTTTTTGTTTCTGACATCGTGACATTGAGTATTGAACCTGAAAATTATGATACTGTTTGCCTTTTCAAATAACAGCAAACTTTTCCTGTACTCCATAATATCTTGAAATTTTGATTTCACAAAATGTATTCATTTAATTCGCCTAGATTGAAATTTCATTGAGTTAACTTAACGCTTACCAACTTTAGACGTTTCCATAAATTCCTTATAACAATTTCTACCTGTACCTGTAAATAAGTGTACATTTAAAAAACCTGAATTCCCTTAAACCTAAAACGTGTATTCAGTCCACTGACACCTACATCCTTTAAACAATTTTTATTAGCAATTACTACTTCTTTTGGCCACTACTTCAGCTACAAATTGTCAGTTTCTCTTTACAAAATAATAAAATATTATTACTTTCGTTTCCGTTTAATTTCGTTCTCTCATGTTTCACTTGTCGACTGGTATTTTGTAAGTTGTGAAAATTGTCAATTTAGTGTTTCACATAATACTGTGATATTTTCAATTAAATACCTCCCGACTAGAAGCTGGTATTTTGAGCTGGCAATTCTTTCGTTCCTTCCTTCCTAAAATCTAAGGTGAACTCAACTACGAGCAACCCTTTCACGGGGCTCGTTAACGAACAAAAAACGAACCCTCAACCCTAGGGTACCGAAAAAATAAAATTCGTTAATTTATTCCGGTAAAATATATTCAAATCGCACGGTCTGCTTCTACGTATGCATATGTTGGCTCATCCGGGTTTAGAAAAAATTTTGAATAACAAAAGCGCCCTGATTAAAATGTACAAGAAGAGTTTTTCGTTTTACCTGCCACAGGGCCTCTTAGGTCGTCTCCAGTTACACACCAACAGAAGGGTTACAAGAGTCTGTGTGAAGTTTCTCTGTAACAGTCTGATCAGATGAAAAATTTGCAACGACCCTACTAAACTTTTGCCTCGGTAATCGGTAACAAAAGCTTAGGTTACCGAGCCAAACTGAACCTACAGGTGTTAAAGTTAGAGTGGAGGAAACGGAAGTCGATTTTACAATTTTTACGCTAAGTTCGCCACCGCCACCCAACGACAAAATTTACCCCTCCTTTAATATAATCCTCTTATTTATACTCTCGTAGTAAATCGTTTAAATTTAGTGTAGTATTCTGCATATGTAAATTAATTCCACAAATAAAGAAATTTTAAGATATCATAAATGCTTTTACTTTTACATTGAAAAATGACAAGAAATTCGCTCAACTGTGAAAGAGAAAATGATCCAAAAAAGGGCTTCTCTTTTAGATTGTCCAGTTTCGGTCACTTCAGAAAATATCATTATTTGTACGCGTGCGTATTCTCCTTTACAAACCTGCGTTTATGGTGCAAATGCAAACTCTTTGAAAAAGTTCCATGATGTCTCAATTTTGGGGGTCTTGAAGAAAGTGAAGTGAAGAGAGGTGAGCGACAGAGGAGCAACAACAAATTCCAACTGGCCGACTGGAGCAATGCATAATTTGACATTGAATTTCTATAAACCAAAAAAAGTAAGAGGAGAAACCATTGAAATATGTAAAAACACAGGATGACCAGAATTTGTCTATGATAATATGTTGGACTGGATTAACCATGGGAAGGAGAAGAGTTAAAGGAGAGAAAGGAATGAAAACTCAAAATACGTTAAAATAAACCGGGGATGGTGCTGTCGATGGGATTGACAATTCGCCCTCTCGCGGAGGAAGCCGGAACCAGGCCAAAGTTACCCTATACATGTGGCGCCATCTAATGTGGTTGACAACGAATCTCAATGTTTTTTATCCCCTTTTTATGAAAAATGCAGTGCAACATTCGAGTGCAGAAAAAATATTCTATTTGTGCCCCTTCTGTCCTGGTGTCCATGTCAGGTAGGGCGTTAAAGATGTTTAATTTTGTTACATTTAAATGTCACATTAAGTTATTTTTTGTATGACAAAATATCATTTTATATTTCTAATTTCATAGTTAAGATATTAAGTTTTTCCTCAAACCTTTGAATTGTTCTTCAGAGGACAAAAGATTTGAATTATTTAGTTTTCTTGACATTGGCCTGACATTCTGACCTTTCTCTGATGAGCGGAAATATATATGGAATAACAAAATCATCAATTATGATTGAATAGCCAATCTCCTGAACTAAACATGTTACACAAAGTAATCTGTCATACCGTTAATTTTCAACTTCGGTTACTGGGCTTCTTCCACAGAAAATTTAAAACAAATCTCGGCTACCATCATAAATAACTTTATTAGATTTCTGGTAGAGAATGTAACCATATCATAGTTTTTTTCCTTCATTCGAGGATCCTGATCCAATGGAGTACACAAATGACTAACCTCCAGATATTCCAAAGATTTTGCATTATATACTAAACTACGTGTTAACCATGGAGAACTTTTCTGTGATAAATAAAATTGCTTCAGGAAGAAGCACTCAAACTGTTTTCCCTGATAATTTCTTAAATTAATATTTATAGATTTATTTGATGAAACTGCTAATCGTGTTAGCAAAATTAGTTGAAGACTGTAAATTATTTAGATTATTGCAGTTTACCCTTGATATAAAATTTATAAAAAGGTGTATTCTCCCCCGGAGCTTTTTATTTCCACTGGACATCAGTTGAATCTCCAACGAAAACTATAAAAAATCTTCTTGTACATTCTACATGACATTGACCATTGACCAATTACATAAAATTGACCATAAAATGAAGTTTTACACTGTGGTCAACACTAAATGTCTGATATTACTTTGTTTTTGTTGTTGCTACAAAAAACTACTGATTGCGTGATAAGTGATTATTGACCAGGCAGAAAATTAAAAAACGAAAAGTTAATTCGATTAAGGCAATTTCATTTCTTACTTCAAGGGTGGAGAATTAATTAGTAATCGATGTACGATCACCTGTCAATGCTCAATCGATCAGAAGAGATCAATAGGGGAGGAGAAATAGACACTGCGATCTATCATTCAATTTGACAGAAGGTACACCAAAAGGATAAGAGGAAGCCAGGAGAGTTCTGTTCAACGTAACATTTCTGTACAAGATTGTTCCGGATTCTTGGTTTTATAAACACAGTGGCAGAAAAACTGACAATCGAGGTTGCAGATGTCTCAGAAGGTAGCAGCAACAGTTATTAACCAATAAATTTTTTTATTGAAAATTTTATTTGACAAGGCCGTTTAACCAGACGCAATCCATCTTTCCTTTTTTTTAAAAACTATTTTTTTAGGCAATTCAATAACGTTCGGTGGGCTGTAAACAAATCCTGAATTGCCCGTGTGCATGTGTTCCCGGTTGTCACAAATGAAAATGTCAAAAAGAACAGGAAGGAAAAGGAAACTGAAAGAACAAAACGGAAGAGGAAGAAGAGAAACCTGAGGAGCAAAAAATTTGTTGGATAATTTTTTTTAATAAGACAAAAATGGGTATTTCCGGTTGCCACTGATGAATTCTGGCATGTCTGGGAGGGCGATGTAGTCAGGTACAGACAAAGATATCTGCCACAATAGAAAATGTCAAAAATTAGGCAACCTAACATTTTTGTTACTACAACATTAACTTTGTCTTTTGCTAACTTATTCAGCCTACACAACTCTGAATTCAAGTCCTGAAAAGTGAAATTGTTGCCAAATTTGAACAGCCCAGTGTGACAGGAGACCAAATCCAAAGAATACAGGTAAAAGTGTTGGCTTGGTGTTACGATTCAAAAAGGAAGAGGTAAAAACAACAGTTACACCTGCATTGAAGATGTTAAGTTTAGTGAAGGGAAGACATAATAAAAGTCAAAATTAAGGAAATTAAAAAGTAAATAAGGGAGTAGATGGGTAATACACAGCAAAACAAGCCTTCAAGTCCCCTGTGACCAAATTAGATAAATATTATTTCTCAACCAAACAAATATTGCTCAAGTAAAACATTTTTTATGTTTTCTTCGTACTATGCTTCGCTAGTCGTTGTTGTTTAGCAAAGCAGAGCATTTTGAAAATGATTTCTTTGGTACAAAGGCAGAGATTTGTTACTGAGACTCTCAACAAGAACACAAAGCTGGAAAGAAATGTCGTTTTTCAAAACAAATTTAAAAAAACTGGTTAGTTTGTGGCACTAAAATTTCTACTGAGTCCTTTCAATTTCTACGAAGAAAAGTTGACCAACTTTGAATGGATGGACTACGAAATCGCAACTGTATTTTTTAAATGCACACGACCCATTTCTATGTTCACACATCCATAATGGAAAAAAGTTATTAAGTTATTACGTTAGATGTAGTCATTACAAGTTCAATTCTACTGAAAGTTACAGACCATTAATTTATTTAATCGTATTGAAAGTTTGGTTTGTAATGACGGATTATTACTTCTAATTGTACATCCAATCGTACATCTTAACTGAAACCAATTTATTATTTAACTGCACGAAATTTAAATTTCTGTCTTTTATTAATTTAAATGTATTTCCTGGGTCGATACACTTCACGGATACTTTTCTTCTACAGGTTGAACTTCAAAGTATAAAATCATTAAAATTTTGAGTAATACTCAATTCCAATTGTCATTCTACCAGATTGTCACCGAATGACTGTTTCCCAACAATTTTCCTTTCATTACGTAAATAAATACCACCATTACGGTAGTAAGATAATACCCCCATGAGCCTAAATATTGGAACGCTGAGAAAATTTCTCATTACAAGAAATGAATCTCAAGGGACATTGAATCGTTTTATTTTACACGAAATTAACAAATTTTAAAGTAAACAGAATTAAACAAAACTGAAGCCTTGCATTAATAGCACATTACTACATAAGAATGCAATAGTACAGTGAACTGAGGGTTTGAAATGAATTTTCAGATGCCAAAAACTTAGGCCCAAAAAGAAAAAGTTAAAGGAAATTAAGGATCAAAGAAATGAATTCCAAGGGTGGTAGGAAAGAAGACTGAAAAAGAGAGTATATGTATGTCTGTGCACATCCTTCAAAGAAGATATAGGCAGTGTGTACACAGGGAAGGCAAAAGGGCCCCAAAAAAAGGGCCCGAAGGCAAAAAATGTAAAATTTCGTTCTCTCACTCTGCCTTTCTATTTCGAGATATGACGACCTGCCATTTGTGTTCATGCGCTTTTCTAGTTTTCTTTCCCCCATGAAGAAGACGAAATGGAATGAGATGGAGATAAGAAGAAAGAAAAAAGGAAAAGTGTGAGAGTGAGAGAGAAAGAGGCAAAACGGGGTGTTTACAACCCTAGACGGCTCCTTATTATGTTTTTTACGATGATTCCTTTGTCCCTTTGGTCCCCGAAACTTCACGTTTTCCAAGGAACGCATCCCTTGGCCACGTTTATTAAAAATGAAATTCAATGTAAGGCACCTCGAATTTTTCTAAAATTTCTAGGTGTAATTCAATAATTTCAAAATTATCCGTAAAACATGATCATTTTGAAGTGAAACGCACGTTTCACACCTTGAATGTTTTAATGTTCTAATAAAAAGTCTAATCACAGAAAATACAGCAATGGCAGTAGGAAATTAATTTAAAAATAAAATTTCGTGAGTATTTCAAAATCAATTAATTATTCAATTTAGAAAAGGTGTTAGTGAAGTAGCAAAACCGAGCAGAAATCTAAAATATTACTAACCGAACAAATACGGTAAATAAGGCTAAGGAAGCAAGAAAATGAAATAAGTGAGTGGTACATGTGAAGGAAAAGTACAGCAGATTAAGGCAATGGAAAAGTGACCACGTTAAGGTACTGAATTTGAAGCAGGAAATTATGAAAATTAGCGAACTTCCTAAATCAAATCTAATGCTATGAAAAATTCTTTAAATTCACATGGTGGTTGAATAAAAGAAAAGAATTAAATTAACATCCATATGTGACATTGTGACCTTAAAATTTGTGTACGCATTGTTAAGGTATCAAAGACATAATATTTTAAGGTTTGACCGTTGAAGATTTACTGGGAATTACAATTTAGAAATTAGCTTTGCAGTATAATAATAACGTAATACCTGGTAAGTTGGTTTGAGTTTTAAAACAGTGAGTGAATGCGTAGGAGAGGCAGTTAGCGTAAGAAACTAAGCCTTCTGTTTTTTCTCTCACAGTCTTTAGGTCAAGAACCATTAGAACCTTTGTCACATCAGACAAAAACTAACAGATTGAAGGAAGCCCCTTTAATGTAAGTAAGAACCCCTGCGTTAGTCTTCTTTTTTGTTTAAACTACAATTTGAATAAAGGATACTACAAAAAATAATTGTAACGGTCTCTTTCTAAACGGATTGCTTTGTCTTACTTGGAATTTGCATATAAATCTATGCGATTGTGGAGTTGGGGCCCCTACTGTAACTTTTCATTTTTTGTCCAGGAGCACCTCTCTCTCTCAGAGAGACATAACCAGAAAAAGACCTTCAAGGTGTAATTATCAATGCTAAAGACGACAAAAACGTCTTTCGGGTGTTTAAATTTAATAAACTTTGTCTTCTTCGGGTCCCGTGGAGCTTCTAATTGTAAGAACACGCGGTGTGCCATTCATCCGATGAGGGTTTATTGTCTAATAGAAAATCTTTTTTATTTCACGACTCACACGGTTTTCATGCAAATGAGAACTGCACAAAAACAAGAAGGAAAGGTTAAAAGGTTCATTGTTCTATTCGTGGCCTAAGAAAGGGTTAGCGTAATAAAAGAAACAGGCCGGAATAGAACCAGGTGAACCAGTTGTACCCGTGTTAACGTTAATTCTAATTAGCTGAGATCATCTCTCTTTTCTTTTTTCTTCCTTGTGGCATTGGTGGCAGTAGTCATTTGATACGCTGGTAGAAGGTCGGTCGTCAATGAAATCGAGAGTTGTGATTAAGAAATTTGTGCGGGAATCAATGCAGAAAATACAAAAGTGGTGAAGTTGACAAAATTTACGGAAAACTATATATTCTATGTAATCATTGTGCGTGTAATGGTTATTTATTTCCGTGTTAAATAAGAAAATATGATGATTAAATTTTTAAAAAGTCATTTCAGATATACGATTTACTTGCGTTTTACAATTATGTTCCGGATAAGTGTTCTAAATGAAATATGAAAAAATAATACAATAACCAGTAAAATAATTAATGTTATTAATTAGCCTCAATCTAATAATGCTACAAAAGAATTGAGCCCACATGAAAACATGAAAAAACAAAATAAAAAACAATTAATTTATGTGAATAGCTAAACAGATTAGGATGAACAGATTATGTTCTCTCCAAGGGAAGTATGAAATTTCAAATTTTATTAAAAACACAAAATTCCAAAGCGAATAACATTTTTAACGGTAATTTTTATTTTATTATAATGTTTCATTTGATTTAAAGTTTTAATTAATAAAAAATATTTTCAGACCGTAAATATCAGCTGATATTGATTAAATCATATTTAATAGATTAATATAGAAAAATTTTATATTTAAGTCACTAAATTTATAAGTGCTGCTCATATTTTTTAAAATTTATCTTCTTTTATATATGGACAAGTCCGATAAGTCTTAGTCTGACTTGTTATTATCGTCTTCCATATATATATCTTAGTTTTTTTATAATTTATCTGTTATTTATTGAATATTTTACATAAGTTATTTAGTTTCTCATTTTAGCTCTTTGTGCCATGATCACTTCCCAGAATTTTCGAAATAAGTCCCATTTTTCTTTGGAGGAACTAATTTGAAAGACAATAATATCTAACGAAAGTTCTCCCATTTTCTCGGCTACGTCTTGTATAGTTGCTGGCCATGCTGGAGATTCCCCTAGGAAGTGTCGCGCTGTGTCAAGCCTTCCTGGCAGGACGGACACATCTCTGTTTTCTGTTCTCTGTCATGTCTCTTTTGTGTAAGTTAAATTTAAACGGACAATACCCAATTAACACTTGACTCATTTCTTGTGAGATATCACCATGTTTTCTTTCGAACCAAACAATAAATGCTTGGTCAGGGCGGTTGCCAAGGATTTAATTGGCCTTTGGCTCTCTTGTGCTTTGGCCACTCTTTTATTGCGGCCTATTTATATACTTGTTTTTTAAAACTTACATTTTAATGGAATCGGCTGTATATGAACAAGGAGTAGCGCCATGTCTGCATTTACTCCTCGATGGCCCCTAATTTTTATAATGGCCACAAATTTCTAGTTGTAGTAGTTGCTCACATTTTGTAAAACAGTGCGAAAACATTACAAAACAATTTACTTAGACACTTTTGTTAGATAATTAACAATAATAAAATAACCACGGAATAAATTTTTACAGAAAAATATTAACAATGATATAATAAATATTTTTTTAAAAACTTTTAAAACAAGCATGAACTTATAATTTTATATTTATATAAGCTTTTTGTATTAACCATTTATAGCTAATAAAAATTAGAGGCTTTATATTTTAATATCTGATAAACAAAATGTAATGAACAACCGAATTAAAACATAATTAAATATACGTATGCTGAATTACACAACTAAAAATAAAGAAAATGTAGCGGTGATAAAGTGGGTAAACGAATATGTATGAATTTTTTCAGTGAAACGTTTCACAGTAATGAAACATTTTCAGTTCCAGTGTATAGATAATCCGCTTGTCGTTATGACACGAAAAAGTCTCTGATTTATTACAAGTAAAAAAAAATAAGACCAAGAATGATCAACATTCGAATTGATCACAATAACAGACACACACAATAAATAAGAGAGTAAACAAAAATATAGTTAGAAAAAAAAATAAAACCTGTTAGTCGATTTTGAGGAAGAAAAAGCAAATTGATGTATTAGAATTATTAAAATGTGTACACAAAGCGAAAACGAATAATTATTACTCAGATCAGATTTATTAGAAATAGTTAAAATGTCAGTTAAACTTAGGAGTTAAATAGAAAAAATGTGAATTTCGTCAGTCGTTGATTTCGGCAACACATTTTAGTCGTTAAAAATTCAATGGTTTGAGGAGCAGGAAGGTCGAGGCACATGGTGGATGTGGACAGCCCCAAATTTAATGGGACGAGGGCAGGTGACCAAAACGCCGGGACTGTCACCAAACCCAACGTATTCTACCAAAAAAATTACATAATTAAATATTCAAAAGGGTGATTCGTTGTATACTTCTTAGAATTGAAATTGAACAAAAACACAAGGTTATTTAACGAGAGGCAATAATTAATTGAACCGCTTCTTTTGACTTGTCTACGTCCATCCTATCCCATTGCTCCTAAGACAAAAAAAAACTTACAGTGAAGCTACTAGAGACTTTTAATAAAGTTATTAAAACCACGCACAATTTGGTCGTCTTGGACTATGTAAGAATTAATAATAAATCCCCCCTAGAAGAGTCAGGTGATTCGTCGAAATTACAGTATTCGATTTTCAATTAAAGGACAAGTTGAATACCATGAAATATTAAGTTCATTTCTTAACAGCCCCGTAGAGGCCCTAATAAAGTGGCGTAAGTTACTTTTTTCTGTAAACCGAGGATTTTCCTGTAACAGATACTTTTTTTTCTCCATGAGAAGGAAACAAACAAAAAGCACATGTTTGGAGTGGTTGGAGACGAAACACCAAATGGCAAAAATCTCACGGAAAAATTAACTGTTTGGTTTCATTGCCAGTACCAGTAGTAAAAAGGTGGATTCATCGGCCTTGGCTGAATCCATCCGGACCGATAAATAAACATTTTTAGTATTTTATTAGGCATTTTATTGGGTTTATTTGTTCGTAATTTGATTTTGAATGAAGTGGGAGTAGAAAACCACACAAATGGGAAAAGTTTTTTTCCTGTTGTAATATAATAACTGAAATTATTAAGAATAGACAATAATTGAGAGAAAAAAATAAATTTCAATTTTATTTCGCGTGTTGCCAACAAATTGTCTTAGGAGTCGTGTCATCCCAGATTATCCGCGGCAAACTTTCACGGAGACAAAAATTATTTTCCACGAGCCCTCAATTCATTTGCGACAGAAAACAAATTGCCAATTATACAATTATATATTAAATCGTGCTTTGAAGTAATACTGATCATAATTGACTTCTTCAGGTTTCCTAATTTCTTTTCCAACAGTTCTAACCAATAGAAATTAAACCATATTTGTCTAATTGTTTCCACATAAAAGAACCTCGGTTTCCTCGGAGGGGATACAATTTTTCTATAATTTCACATACCACAGAGGACTAAAACGTACATGTGATCTTTGAATTATAAAATAATGTTATGTTTAAAGTAAAATATTAAATGTACTAATTCTGGTGAATTATATTTATTTTGGTCTTTACCTTTCCTCAGCGTAAGTGTATTCTAATTTTTTGGTCATTCAAGCGCGAAAATGTAGCTAGACTCTCTTCGTGATTCGTCAGAAATCAGAAATGACTCAAGAAGAGACAGGAACACGTCTTTCTAATCCAATGAGCCTTCACAAATGGCCCCTGACGGCGAAATGAAGGAAAAGAAAAAATAAGTGAAGGGAGGAAAATTGTGTTTTTTCCTCTTTCAAGATTTGTTTCCCCCAAGAATCTTAAATCTTAATCCCCGCACAAATTTGAATATATACATATATATGAAAAAAGAAAAATGACGGTTTGAGTCTTCCAATCAGAATCCATCAAAAGTTAAATTCCTTGAGAATTTCGATGTACTTTCCTATGTATTGCTCCTTTATATGTAACTATTACGCGTCACGGTTTCTAAATATAAGAATATACACCTGGATACTTGGATACTTCACATTTACGACACTTTGATAATCAGGAATTGAAAGAAGATATGTTCACATTAATCCAGATTTAATAATTTTGCTTTTGATTGAAAATTTTAAAGAAACTGATATTTTCATGTAGATTTGCTTTTCAACATAAATTCAGTTTCTACCTCTCTGTAAGGTTCCAGGGAGTCTTTTCCATATTAGCTTTTAATTTTGTGCCTCACTTTTCTGAATTTTTTCTATGGAATATATTTCGTTAATTTCTCTTTAACACATGTAATTACCACATTACATTCATATCATTTAATTCAAAACAAAAAATTCGAATTTTTAAAATCAGTAATTTAAAAAAGGTCATTATCACTCCCCAATGATAAAAACTAACAGAAACAATAATTTTATAGTTTTTTGAATTCTCTATATCTGGTATCTTTCAGAATTTTAAAAATTCAGTTAAGAATCAAAGTGAAAATTATAAAACATTGGTGCTGAATGAGTTGAACGAAAGAAAATGTGACGTCAACCCCCACGCACGCCATTTTAATTGTACAATTAAAGTCTAAAACTGGGTCAGTCGACACGGAAGTTGGGGGTGGCTGTGTAGAAGAACAAAAAACATGGTGACAAAATGAATTGTCTTGATGAGATTAATTAGCAAGTGTTTAACTGAGGCGCCCGCCGGAGAGAATTCGAGAACCTTCTCAACCAAGAATATTCAGCCATTATGAAATTTCCGTTTGCAATAGAAAAAGAAAAATGAAATTGTTGGAGGAAAAGGATGACATGGGGGTGGAGGGGTGAAAGGCGACATGCGCTCAGTTAGCGTCCCACCCTCGCGTGGGGTCGCCATGGTAACCACGAGGGGTGAAAACAGAAAGCTGAAATTTTGGGGCCTGCTTTCTATAGGAAAAGTTGAGTTTTTCTTTTGTTCCCTGCCTTTTTTCTTATCTCGAGGGTAGTCACATCCTGCCTGTATTTTCGGGGGCGGGAGATGTACATCGGAGTGGTAGTTTAGGGGATGAAAACCCGCAAACACTTTCATATCAATCGCTCGACTCGCATTAAGTGATGGAAGGCCATTTTGAATTTTCTTCTTCAACGTCACATAAAAATTTTCTTAGGCAATCTAATTTTATTTTATTTTATTGACTCGCAGCGATTCGGTTCAGAGGTCAGTCTGGCGCAGCCTGTGGGTCATGATCTATTTTCTGTCAGTAGTTTAAATGGAAAAAAGTCTAATTTCTACAAGAATATTAGAATAATAAAAAACATGTCTACAAATTGTCGATACTGTTTAAATAGACACATCCCTATACAAGGATGTTTGTTGTTTCCTGCTGAAATTTAAATTTTGCTGAGTCTTTTTGAGTTACAGAGAAGTGTAATTTGTAGCCGTTATCGATTCTCATTTGAAGAATTACAAATTAATTAAATTAACTCAAAAGAACCCGTGAACTTCATTGTGTGACGGTCTAATTAAATCTATAAATACTTTTCTGTTGTTTCCATCCGAATTTTTTTAACTAATGATTTAAAATAAGAAGAATTTCTCTAAGTAATTTTTAAGTCGCAGTGGAGATTCCCTTTTTCCTTGCTTGACCAACATCAAAAGATACTGCTCATATGAAGCGAAACGAATTAATCATAAAACACCTCTTATAATCATATTTGAAAAAATATAAAGTATTATAAAATACAAAACAGTTTCTACAGAGGTATTTAAAAAACTCATCAACATTTGAAATATATGTAAAAAATTGAACCAAAACAGTTTTCCAACATTTTAGTGTCGTCGAACACCCGCAAATTTTGGAATTTAATTGAAATGTCGAAACGAATACTTTAACAATTATCCTCTGATAATAAGTAAATCTGGAAGGCAGCCATCCAGGAGAACCACAAACTCCGAAACCTGACACTACACCTACAGAGATCTATTGGTATGAGGACTATCAGGGGACACCGAACGATAGCCGCCGACACGGCGCTGCTAGGACGCCCCCTGTACACGTATGAGGCAATAGGACAACCGAAACCCATCAAGAAAAACACTGATTAGAGAATAGCAAAAAACACATGACGAACAAGAACCAGCTACCTGCATAAAAGGCCCTTGACCGAAGACCCGACTATACGGGAGCTTAGCCAATCCGGAGCCAAATGGCACGAATTCGGAAAGTTCTGCCATTTGGTGATGAGCCGGAAAGAGACATTAGGAAGGAGAAAGGATTAGGCAGGAACAAGGAATTCACACTCGTAGGAAACCTACCGGTAATCCGAGTTTGAGTTCTGCAAGACTTAGAGAGGGAAAAAAATATTTTAACAATTATCCTCTGATAAACAGTGAATAAGTATAATTTCTAAAAATATATATAGCAAACCACAAAAGTTAGAACTATTTACGACTGCAAAGCCAAAAAGTATACGGAAGTTTGTAAATAAAAGGTATCTAAGTGAGGTGAGCAATACAAAAAACAGAAAATTTTTTTCCAAAAGATGTTCAAACAAAAAGTGAACAGTTTTATCTTAGTTGACAGGTAAAGGTATTTGCATTTGAACCCAAAACCCTTGAATTTTTAATTAGCCCTCGAAGAGAACTAACATGCGACGTCTCGATTGTTTCTTGCAAGGTGAGATAGTTTTTATATATGTTTGTTTAGTGTACATTACTTCCTATCTAAGCTTCATTAAGGAATAATAGTTTTTAGACTTCTGAATGAGTAAAGAAACACTTATCAAAATCTGCTTTTATTCTTTTTGTTTTTTTGTCTGTCGGTGAGAACAAAGAACAACATTTTGTATTGCATCTTCATACTGATTATTTACAGGAGTTTTAGTGTTTACAGAGGAGTTGGATTCTCACCGAGTGCAAGGAGGGTAGTTATAAAGCAGTTGAGGACAGGTGAGAGTTCTCATCCAGCTCTCAAGAAACAAGTTTGAAATATTTAAATTTCAATGGAAGGAGAACTAAACGAACCTAAAATGAAATTGAAAATGAAAGACGGGAGAAGGAAGAAATAAAAAGGAAGTTGAAGAGCAGGAAATTGTCAGGAGTTGCGTGGTTCCTAATGGCCCTGCCATCGATCAGACACAAAAAATTTAATAAAAAAATTTTTTAAATATTTAAAATATTTCTGAGTAGCGTTTCTGTTTGTCATTAGACTCGTTTCCCTCCACAGCTTTTCACTGTATATATTATAATTGCATACTTCAACAACATATTTAACATCAAGACAGAACACTTGTAGGTAACAACACTGATAATTTTGAGACATTACATAATAACTATTAGACAAATATAATTTTCTGTACAAATTTTACCTTTCACATCTTAATGCCTCGGATGAGTTCTCTTGTACTGCAATAAATTCAAAGAAACTCAAAGCAATATTATTGCTATTTCATATTTGTTTTTGTACTTTATCAATTGAATGTGATGCTTTCGTCGTTTATCAATTATTTATTAGCACTAATCTGGTGGTAATCTGGTGAAAAACAAAAAATTGCACTCTATCATTTACTAACAACTTTATTAGTTAGTTTTCTGAACTTTTAAATAAAAATTAGTTCTTTCACTATTTTCTGGAATATTTTTGGGGGACAATGGGCCAAGCGTGATCTCGTGATTTATATTATTCACATACGTAGAAGACAAATTACAGCGATACACTGTGTAAAAAGAAAAGCGTCGCCACAATTCTGTAAAAGTATTCTGCAGCAAACAAAATGTTAAACAAAACAAGAAGTTACCACCTGTTACCTGAGCTAAGTCCTCGAACTTTCTCACGTAAATTTATGAGAAAAACAAAACAGGTGAATTGCAAAATTGATTGAATGAGAGTAGTCACCTGTTCGGGAGAAGTATTTCGTAGAACCCTCATTGCCAATTTCATTAAACCTCAGACACCCCTGTTTTTTCAACATAAAAAGGGTACCAACCCAAAGGGCCACCTTTGCCATTTAAATATCATGGCCCATTGTTCCCATTTATTGTTGATAGATAATATAACAATAGTATTTGTCAAACTACTGAGTGGCACTGTGCAAAATTTTAGTTTAACAAAACAAGACCCTACAGTCGGAACGCACTGTTTATTTGCAAAAGAGGCTTAGTGGAATTTATATGCAGGTAGATTGTAGCAATGCAATTTATACATGACAGATAGGCCCGTGCGCCAAAAACAGAGCACACATCTAATAAAACCTTATTCACCAGACATAAAAATAACTACTTTATACAGAACTGGAACATTTAACTTGTTCTTTTATATGATCCATAATATTAGTAGGTCATTAAAAACTGAAGAAACAAAAGAAAAAGTAAACTGTGCTTGAGTGTGAGTTTTTAATTAATACGATTGAGTTGAATGCGACAGAAAACATATAGGAACAACGGAAAGACACAGAGACACATTTTAGGGCATTGAAAAAGGAAAAAGGCGTTGAAGGTAAAAGAACGGAAGTAAAAAATTAAATTGTGTAAAAAATAAATTCCCCATCTATTAAAATTATGTCTTATTAAGAGCCATAAGAATTTCGTATTTTGTTTGTTGAGGAAGAACTGAAAGGAATAAAAAAAATGTGAACTGAACAACAAAACACTGAAGAAACCAAATGTAAAATATTAATTTCTTTTGTAACTTATGGAAAAGGGTCTGAATCGAAATGATTCAGACGGGAAAACTCCATCAGAAAAATGTGCCGAAGAAATGAAGTTACTAGTACTGACATAATTCACAGTGATATAATTAAAGTGACATAATTAAACAAAAAATATAGTAAAACTAGAACACCGGTCCAATAGAGAAAATTAATTGTTAAGATAAAATACGAAGATAAACATAAAATGTTTAGTGTATGATCATGACAATACGAAACATTTTGGTTAGGTCAGATCACCGTTGGAGTTTTTTTATTTTCTTCAAATTTTACTTCATATTTGGAGAAATTTTAACAATTATACCATTTACACTTCACTCTGTCAGATCTTGGAAATGTGTTAATCGTAGCACAGGTGGGCAATTCTACGTTTGGTGGGCAAAAATTTACACCTGATTTCCCCCCCCCCCCCGGGAAGCCTTGCTTTTTGATGAAAGTATTGTTGGGGGTACGAAACGAGATTTCTATTAATTTCAAATGAACCTCTGAATTCATAAAGATATAATTTTTCAGGAAAAGTAAATTTTCAACATTTTATAGTAATGCCTATGATACTGTATCTGATATAAGCATGCAGATATGAATCTGATGAAATATTGGAACTTTTAATAGTTTATTGTATATAAACAATTATCTTGTAAATTAGTATGTGTTGAGAAGTTAAAAGATTAAAACATCAAGAAATACAAAGGATTGAGTGTTCTCAATTAGCGAGCGACTGCGCCAAAGTTAACAATTAAAAGTCTATTAAGTTAACTGATAATAATTAATTGGCATGATTTAAATGTGTTCGATCGTCCAATTAAGAAATAGTTTTCTTTTCTTTCACATGAAAGTTTTAAGTTTCCTGATATATTTGAAATGAATTACTTGTCAAGACAAATTGATATCTGCTTTCTAAAAACGAGGAAAATTTCAAATCTTGAACACTTTTCAAACTCTCTGACTCGATTCTTACTACTACATAACTTCCTATCTTAGCAATTTTAATTCCGGTTCTTTTGTTCTACTATTCTATAATTAGATTTTAGAATCTTAGATTTTTAGAATTAGAATCATTTTGGAAATTAGACAACATTACGATAATTCTATATAATTTAGCATTGTATGGGTAAACGTTAAGAATAATTAGAATTAGTTTTATCACACGTATTAATAATGTCATTGAATTAATTTAATGTACATAACTTGTTGTTGTTTTTGTTATAAATTTATTCACAAATTGTTGTAGAAGCTAATTATCCCATTTTCCATTTCAAAGTTTCTTACTTTTGTAGCTCTTACGTTGAATTACAGAGTTCCAAAATATTGCTATAAACTGCATTTAAAACAACAAGTGGTCTTCCTCTATCTCACCCCTCCATTCAAAATTAATTTAATAGGGAAGGACGGGGGCGAAAGCCAACCCCAAAATTTCGTGAATTCGCCCAGCCCCTTTCGCCACTTTGGCCCAACGGTACAATAAGTTTGACGGTTTCCCGCGAGAATGCGCTGCCAGCCAACCGTAATATTAATTAAAATTTTATTTTTTCTAATTATTTTTAAGAGTGTTGTATCATTAATTACAACTACATAATAGTATATACATGAAACAGTGTATTTAATTGTAATGGTGTATTAATATACAATACAACTATATATATATAAAACACACTAAAAACACTATAAAACGAATAAAAGTAATACATTTATTGTATGTAATAAAGTGACAAGTAATACTTTTATTTTATTAAAGCACCCATTGTTCATCCCTTCATTAATTACTCTGCGAAGAATTTGCTAACCTTTTTAAGAAAAAGAAGAAGGAAATCTTTACATATTTATTAAATGCAGTAAATTAAATTACTTATCTTTATTGCGTGAATAACAACTATTATGTATAAGTACAATAAATTTTTATGTTAGTGTGACAAGAAACATGGCGGCATTTGCATTGTCTATTTCTATTTTCATCATCTTCCTCTTGTGTTTTCACGTTTTTGTATTTTACATTTCAAAGAAGTAAGAAGGATTGAATCAAGATGTCAGGTTAAATTGAAAAAACGTCAAATTGACAGGTCGAAGCAAACTGGGCGGTTTTGTCCGCCATTTTCACCAATAAGAAAATCGAGTTGAATGTAAAGTTGGGTGGAAAAATCAATTTCTGAAATAAATTTTTTTGTATTTTTTCTGCCGTCGTTTAGCAGACAAGAAAGCGATTTAAATGTCAGAAAATGTAAACGCCTTAAATTGTGTGGTTTAACGAGAGGCTGACGACAACAAAAAGGTTCTTTCAAGAATGTCCTCCTTGTTGAAGGTCCTTCCTGGCCTTTTCAGGAAGAAACCAGTCCCTTTGCTAGGGTTAAACATTCTCTAGCGCTGTGTTGGTCGCTTAGTTAGGGGTGTCCTTTATTCATTCCTGGCTTTCGATGAATTTCTGATGGAATAAAAATCGATTGAACAGCAATAAAAACGTCAATTATTTATAAACTTTTCTTTTTTTAAATTTTCCCTATTATAAAAACGTTAATCCACGCCTTTGTGTGTTGGTGCCCTCATTGATGGGTTGTTTTCATCGCATACTTCTCACCTATAAACAGGTAATAAAAACCCACCCCGTTGTGTTCGGTAAATAAGAGGTTCTGAAAGCGAAGATTTATCCTTTAATCCTTTACTTACGTCTTTCTCTAATGCGTTGTAATTAAATATCCGTTTTATTTCGACCCAATTTGACCAATTCAATTTATTTATTATCAGTCACTTATATCATTCAGTGTAGTGTACCTTCTGCTTTCGCTGTTCTTTTCGCTTCCACAAACCCTTTTCTGAACAAACCGTTGCGGTTTTTAATTAGTAAATTGTATTAAAACATCCGTCGTTAAAAAAATCTTCTCCTATTTAATTTTGGTCTTCCAGTTGTTGTGCTTCCATGTTTCAGTTGTATATGTGGTTTTCATATTTAGAATTGTTAAAAATAGTTGATTAGTATCGCTTACGTGACTCAATTTCAGAAATTCAATTTTTTTCTTCACTTCATATTTACATCACAGGATACGAAATGATATGAAATTATTATTGTTTCAGGAGTTAGATCTAACGGTTTTTGCTTCTGACATCAATAACTGTACTTGCCGAGTTATGCTTTCCCAACAAGAACATGGTAAACTCAGACAGTATCTCCAGGAAGGATTTCTAAATGATGAGATATACATCCCGACAGGAAGACAACCCCAACAACGAACTACTAAACCTATTTTAAGACTACTACTAGACCTGAAGTTTTCCGAATTTAGTGTGGAGAGTTACTTCCGATGGAGGACGATTAATTTGTTCCAACCAAATTTTCTAACCTATTCAATTCGTTCACACAAATCCTATGTTTTTTTGAGTTTTCTAGCGCTACAATTGACCGTGGAATCCATACTGGAGTGTTCAAAGAATGTAAGCAACTTGGGCTACGGTTTGACCCTAACCAAGTTGCATTAAAAACTCTCGTGTCTATGGGTGTGCATTACTAATTGTAAAAAAATAAAGAGAGGTGTATAAACAAAAACGTGAAAAAGAAAAGGCTGACACATTTAAAAAAATGTCATTGTTCGAAGTGGAAATTCGTATGCAGATTATATGCAAATCAACTAACTGGAACGAATGAGTGAAACGGCGGTTTCAACCAACTTGTAAGGTGAGTGCTGGGCCCCAAAAGAGGCCCATGGGTTACGGGGCCATCTCCTCGGGCCGACACCCGTCTACCGGCTTATTATTATTTTTATTATTTTGTTTAATTTCATCAACGGCTTCTCAATTTATTCAGGGACCTTTTTTGTCTTTCAACCTTTTTAAAGGTCCTTTGTTTAACCTTTTTTTGTAACGTGTGTGTCTGTATCACGAATTTAATTCCTTCCTGGTGCTCACATCTTTCTTTATTTTTTGTTTCCCCAAAAAGTAAGGGGTAGTCCAGTTAAACAGCGATGGGGTTGGTTGGGAGAACATGAGGTTAAAAGGGCAGTCTTCTTGGAAACATGGTCCACCACGTTCATCTGAAGCACCAACAACGACAGAAATTTTTGAAATTTAGTGTCGATAAATATTTGCTATTTGGACCTTGTACTCTAATCACAGTGTATATTTTTTAATCGCGTAAGTTATTACTCAGGGTGAAACAGTGATAGTTGAAGTGTTTTGCCGCAGTGAAGTAATCTAATACTTTCTCTAAAGTATAGGTATCGTTCTAATGGTGATTTTTTGTGTTACCGACTGTAAAACCAAGTGTAGTTGAGTACATTAATTTGTCATTCTTAAATGAATTAGATGACGCCAGTTTCTTCCCGAATGTAATACTTATATATATAAATTAGTATAATTTGAGAAATTTTCATTTACTTATTGTGAATTTTATCAAAGGAAGGAATTTGAATTATTATAAATTTTGTAGATCAAAAACGTAACCAGTCGCTTAGTAATCATTGAAATATAACCAAACCGAGGGATAGTTACACATTTTTTAGTAATGAAATTTATGAGAGTAGTGGTTGTTATTAGACATATGCTGTAGCCACGTTGTAAAAGAATTATTAATACTTTTCATACAAGTACACAACGTTTACAAGTATTTATTTATAATTTATAAGAAGAGAGCGACGGTTGATTTTTAACCATCACTTCATCGATAAACCACATTGACTCTCCGTAATTGCGAAGTAGGTAAGGTAGTTACTGAATGTTGAAATTGAGTTTTAAACGACTTGCTACTATTAATATTGCAAAAGTACGTTGTGAGAGCAGGACACTTCATTAATTTTGTAGCAGTAAAAAGGACGAGGACGTCCACAGTGGCGACTGAAACCAACAAATTGAATTGAACCACAGAAAAACTTCCCCAATGTCGGTTTAATTAAGAAAACTTTTAAATGCATTCCGCCGTCCCAGTTTTAACTTTGTCAATTAGCCGTTAGCCTGTTCTTCGCACCCCCGCCCTTAAAAGCCATCACCCGAATGTCTAGTGAAACCATCTTTAACCCTTTTGCCGAGTTAAATCCTAATTATTCTGGCAAATTAAATTTCCTTTCGTCATTAGGATAATTTTCTCTTTCATTTTTGTCATCTGCCTTCGCAGTGTTACGTTGCATTTCCTTTCCGTTTCCTCTTTTACTTCAAGAATTAAAAGTTACATAATCCTACTATTATTTTATTATTCTCCTTTTTGGTTTGGTGACCGTCACAATGAACGACTGCAATAATCACAAGTTTTTATCTTTGTTCATATTTGTTATACCTTTCGCATTTACGTTTCCTTCGGGTAAATTTCTTCCTAGCTTACTTCTAGCCTAGTTTCATTACTTTGATTGAATAATAAACTAGAATTATGATTAACATATCTGCAATGCGTAGATAAAATGGGTCCTAGAATTTTAAACTGTAATTAAAACCACAGAAAACATTAATTCAGGTATAAATGATGTACACTAGTGTAGTTTACATTTAGGAAAAGGCTTATGTAAAATGCTCCGTCGTATTGTGCAATGAAGATTTAAAAAAAAATAGAAATAATAGTAATGGCAAAAGGGCAATTTTTTACAATCCATAAAATATTTACTTATTCCGTACGAACAAAATGGCTCCTCTGTTTCTTTTCAGTGTTTTGTAAGTTCTAACCGATGGAAAGGGCTTAACTTATGCAGCAGGTCTTCTTCCCATCACATGTACTGCTTTCTGCATTTCCTACCACTGAGACCGGGGATATAAACTAATGCCTGTATTTCTCAAGACGTACCATAAAGCACCACACGTGATTCCTCCATCCACCCAGGAGCAGCAGTTAACCCCTCTTCTTTTCCCTCCCCACCCCCTCGTGTACAAACTCAACTCCAGGAAAGCTTTCCAAAAAAGTAGCAGAAGACGACGAGGACGAAAGAAGAAAGAAAGGAAAAGAAAAATATTTCTCCTTCACATGATGAAAAAAAATCCGTAAAATCTTTGTAAAATGCAGTCCGATTGTGAAATTCAGGGTGAATCGTCAGGAGCGTTCAGACCATAAGAAAAACATCCGTTTCGACAGGTCGAAAGCTCGTCAGCTCCGGCAGATGGAAGGATTTTTCTTAGTTTTTCAAACGAAAGCACAGAAAAAAATGTAAAAAGATGCTGCTGAACATGACCGACAGCAACAGTCCTCTTGAGCTTTTTCTATTTCCAAAATGACATTTGCACCAGCACCCCGCCACGGCTCTCCGCAGTCACCACCGCCGCCACCCCCATTAGCACGCCACCCTATCCTGCTTCTATCCGATCGTCTCACCCCAGAAGACGACATCAGGGCCCTGCTTGTAGTTCTTACCCTATCGATCTAGAATGAAACCAAACAAGTTCAAAATGGATTTTTATATATTCCACGCTGTCGGAAAACATCCGAGGAAGATGTGCTGCGTATGCCATTCTTACTTCCCCAGCAATTATCACCTCTCATGACAATTAAAATCTTCACTCCTTTTGTAATTTGTCGATGAACGGGTATCAAGAGTATCACAACTTACGATGTGAATGTCACCTAGAAAAAGTAACAATCCCTTGAACTTTATTCACAGTAATGTTAATTAATTCATAACATCTTTACACGTAGATGTCTTGTAATTTTGGAAATGGTTAACTTTCTGGGGAATTCTGATCTTGTGTTAGGTGTGCGTTTTCTTATCGGTAGAATGACGCAGCGTACACAAAATAAGAAGGAAACCAAATGGTTTGAATTTGGTTTTGAAAGGAAACCAAGCTGAGTTCACATGAACACGGAGAATGGGAAATGGAAAACGGGAAAGGGAAAGAAGCCATCATGCAAGTGAGTGTTTTTTCTTTTTTGTTGGGTGGATGGAAAGATGGAAGGATGGAAGGGTAGGTGGAAGGCCCTTGGTGGGTTGCTTCATGTGAAGTTCCTTGCGAGTCAAACTAACAGAAGGGAACAAAAACAAAAACTGAGAAATTGTTTTCTTTCTTTTCTTAGGGAAATGAGAATTTTCTCTTTCTATCCGTTTTAATATCATTCGTGTCATTGGGTCATTAATAAAAGGCTGATTCCCTGACTTGTGTCCAGGTCTCCTGCATAGTTCGCCTCTAAGTTGTCCTCTTTAGCTTACACGAACATATCAAATCAGCTTCAGATTTGTGAAACCATATGTGAAGAGTTTGAATCAAAAGAAAGACGTCATAAATTAAAATACATATTGAAAAAACCAAAAATCATTTAACAATAAATTTTATGTTGAAATAAGTGTGAAAATGTATGTTATTAGGCGCAGAGTACTACATTTACATTAATGTGTTTAAATCAGTGATTTATTTTACGCATTAGTAATACATTTTAATTAAATTATTTTCACAATTTTGCCTTTAACTTATCTAATTGAAAACCATTTTCCGGAGTTTCCGAATATTCCTCACGTATCTCTATACTTATACTCTTACGTGTAATAAAATCACTCTGTCTAAAGATTATTTCTTTGATTAGTGGCAAAATGTACTTTATAGTACGTGTAGAATGCACTTTAGACGTTGACATGAGAGTATATATAGAGAGAGATATTGGTATTAGACGTATTAAAATAAGATCATACTGTGTTTTCTTCGTTTGTATAAAAAAAGTTCTTTCTTCCCTTTCTCTCACAAAATTCCAAACATCGAAATGGAGGGCCTGTACGAGACAGTAGAAAAATGATTGATGAGTTCCTACAGAACTCCGCTCTTTCTATTTTATGTAGAAGCCTTTGTTTACTCCGACCTGCCTTAGATGATATATATGCATATTAAAATCCTCGATGTCATGGATGTACAAGAGAAATTTCACATTAAAAAAGGAAAAAGGTTTTGTGAATTGTGTGGAAGAACTGCCCTTAAACTTAAGGGATTGTCCGCTTATCTATTTTAGTGATTAAGCCATCAACATTTGATGAATAATGATAGCTTAATGGAGCACCAGAGATGGTGGTAAAGTAGATATTTGTATTATTACTTCTTCCTACATAGGGATCCTAATCATCTGCAACATGTGTTACGAAGGCCGTTGTAATTAGCTTTCATTTCCGAGGACTCCCAAAATCCATTAGGTCTTGTTAGCCTCATTTCAAGACTTTTAAATGTGTCCGAAGAATGTCGAAGGACAAAGGAGTTTTGAAAAATCACAAAAAAAACTAGTTATTAAAAGTTCCGAGTTAAAGACTTGATTAACCTGAGATTCAATAGGTGGGTTACGTCAAAGGAAAGAAGAATAAATAAAAGGAAATAAAAGAAACGGAAAAATCTTTTTTCAGTCGCGTGGAAAATTCCTTTCATCAGACTTAATAAGGTGCCTGTAAGATGCAGAATAATAATATGGGAAGATAGAATAGATGAAGGAGAGGATGAAGAAGAAAAACGTGTCTTCCACATTTCTTCCACTCCTTCCTGACTTCACCATCTTCCTCCTCTCATCTCAACATTTGTAACAAAAGAATCGGGTCGTAAATCAGGGGAGTTTCTCGTTACATCCGAACTTTTTTATAAATAAAAATAAATTGAATATATACGGAAAAACTGGGAATGGCAAAGATGTTTCCCAGTCAAAGGCAACGGTCGGAAAATGGAAAATATGGAGTTTCACATTGTTTATTTAGAAACTATGCTTATCCTACGTGAAACCTTTATTTTCGTAAATTTTTCCTGGTCAGGAAGGAGGAGAAGAAGAGGAACTTACCATTACCAATTTGAAGAAGTCAATTCCTTATATTGCGTTATATACGCGTTTTCATTCTTATTCTTTATCTTTCCTTTTTCTAGACCTCTAGGGAGTCCGTGAAGACGAAGACGAAGACGATGACGAATAGGAATAAGAAGAGGAAAAACAAGAAGCGGTCTAGAGAAAGACATGGCGGACATAAATTAAAATTAACTGACGATCCGTAAGATTTGAAAAATATGTCTCTCTCTCGTCCCTCATATAATTTAAATTTAACTTTCACAGTTCCATTGTATTATGCTTCCATTATTGTTTTCCAAGGAACAATTCGGTTTAGAATTTTATCTAGTGTAACGTACCGTCGAGTACATTTTTGAGTGGACTGCACATTTTACAATATTAACTATATTTGCATAGTTCTGTTTTCTATTGAGAAAATATCAAATATATTACTTACATTTCCTACAGTATTATGCAGGAGTTTTATGTTTTTCTATTTAGTGTATTTTGACGTTAATTTTGACTTATTAAGACTTGTCTAGCGTTCATACTACTTAAACTTCTAAATAAAGGTAATTACCATGGAATTATTCAACCTCACTTCATTTCATTCAAAGGAAATGAATTAGAGTTGATTTCTAGTTATCATAAACTACTGATGTTAGTTTAGGCATTTGTAACATATTCAGCTAGGCTGTTATTGTTATTTGTTATTTTAAAGGCGTAACCACAGAAGGAAGTCATTCGGATGTGATTTCTTCATATCAACATCATTATAAATAACGTTTTTACTTCCAAAGTGAAGCCTTGGCGGTGACACAAATGGCAGGGAGAGAACGCGAAAAAAATTGAGAAAAGATGAGTGAGTAGATTTACTGAACCTGAAGTGATATAAGAAATTGTAGAGCCCTCCTTGTAGAGCCCAGATAAAACTGGGAAAACGCTTTTCATCACTTTGATTAATGGTTGAGTAATTTATTTTAGGAAAAGAAAGAAGAATATAGTTATTTTGTGACGGCGTGGTATTGAGAACTTTGACTTATATTGAGAGGTACTTGGGTTCCTAATTCGTGGTCCACTTCCAGCCTTATGCTTAAGATGATCATTTATTTTGTTCAATATTGACAGATTTAAAACAGATTTAAAAAACTATATGAATATCGAGCTATGTTGTTCGAGCACTAACGATGGAACTTTTGAAATACACCTGAAAAGATAGGGAAATAATTTTTTAACATTTTTCGTAGAATCTTGTAATCCACAAAGTGTACCGCGTATTAGTTAAACGTACATAGTTACACTCACTCAACGCAGCATGTACATATCAAACACTATCAAATCCATAATGGGAGGATTCTTAGAATTTCTAACATTGTTTTTCATTTGTCACATTCAGTAAAAAAATTTTGAAAATGTCCAAATTTTCACTAAGCTACACTTAATTTTAAAAACCTTATTACATATGACACATATATGATACATATGATAAAAAGAGCTGATGAGAAGCCAAAACCAATGACATAAAGGTGAGTTCAATTTAAAGGCAGACGAAGAAACGAAAGACTTTTTAATGGGATTTCAAATAATTTAATACTAAAGACTGAGAATTAACAAGTTAATGCAGAGGAGTAGGGGCGAGACTGAAGGAAAAAGAAAGCTAGTAGAAATTACAAGGGAAAGTGGTAAAAGGAAGCGGAAGGAAGATTTGCCACCTGTTGAGCATTAATTAATTTGATTTAAAAAGGGAATCAAGGCCAAACTCGAAAGACTTTCCAGACGAGTCTTCTCTAAAGTGGAAAATTTTATGAAAACAGAATGAAGGAAAAGAGGAAACACCAGCCGAGATTGGAACTGATCTTTTCCTCCGCAAAAATTCAGGTGAATTAACAAGGTTCGACGAAAAGGACAGTTGTGACAGTTGTGTTTTCACTTGAGACGTTAGTACCTGAGTTATGGGCTTATCGTTCTATCGTTGAAAACCTTGTTTTCTTTTTATATTTCATTTAACATTTACATTTTTATTTCATATATTGTTAACCTTTTTCTAAAGGCTTAATTAAACATTTGCAGTGGTAAGAGCAGCTCCGGGGAGCAAGTGAAGTGTTGAAACATCTGCTCCTCTACCTCAAAGACCTTGAGTGTTCAGTTAAGAAAGAACAGGGTCTCTCTGAAACCCTCACATTTGCATGGTAATGAGTTAAGTGACCTTTTCCAAAATTCCTCAAGGTTCTTGAGTCCATTTGCTGTGTCAATAGGAATTGATCTATCCGAATGTTCCAAAAAAATAAATTTCCACCTTTACTTGACATGTGTTCTGTGCCTTTCTGCGACTTTGTACCTGATGAGTACTTTTTCGTTTTTTTGGGCGTTTTAATGACTCGGTGTATGTCCTGAAGCATTAAGTTTTCACTTGAAACCCAAAATAAACTTGTCAAGGACCACCTTGATGTGTCACGTCTTTAAACCCAAGAAGGATTTAACGCTCTGACTTTTTGTATCTGTGCAGACATGTGCTTATCAAGTTTAATAAGAAACTTACATGATACTTATCATTATTTTGTTTTGAAAACACCGTGTCCTGTTTTGGTGACGGGGGTTACCCCACCTCCCTTCCCAAACGTTTCGTCAGCTTTCACAGCTGCTGGCATCATCAGTGGTTAGAATCGTCTTTTAGCGATAATTGTTACTCACTCAAACCGAGTCAAATAACAACAAAATTACATGATGGCAGAACCCAATGTTTTGGTCTGTCACAAAAAAATCTCAACTAAAATAAGATATATTACAATTACTAACACATAAAAAACCCACTGTGGCAATCTAATTTCATCAAACTGTCAAATATTTGATAAAAAAGAAATAGTTTTTCAGCCTTTCAGAGATGCAGCCGTCAGAAAGATCTTTGTGACGATCCTATTTGAGGAGCCCGTTGTTGACAGTAACTTGCAAACAAAAGTCAGGATATTAACTGGTCATTTATTTATTATTGAACTCCTTGGTTAAACTACTTAATTCTTGTTCCACCTACAAGTGGCTCAAGAGGTCCCTTAAGCGGAGAAAAAGAATGGTGAAAAAGGCGACAATAACGAGGAATACAAACGTACAATCCTCCTGAAATTTGAAATGGTTGGGAATGCTAGTCTCATTTTTAAGATCATAATTTTTTACACATCAGGAGTTTTGTTGCCACAACTCAATGGTAAAAAGCAGTTCAATCTTCTTATTCCGTTGTTTCCAGGAATCGATTTAGATTTTGGAATGAGCCATACACAAAAGTGATGAAAGAATCGTACACACTCACGCCGTGAAAATTTTAGAAAGAAAAGACGTAAACATGGTGGTAAGGGAAGTAACAAAAAGTAGGAAAAGAAGCAAGGAAATGTATATATGCAGACAGGGGCCATCCAATCGATCTGCAAGAGAAAGAAGCAGAGGAGGAGGAGAAAACGAGATGGAAGAAAAAGAGGATTAAAAAGCACACGCAGCGTACGTGGGTATGTACATTTTTCGTGTGATGACTGTATAGGAAAGAACCGTGAAGACGACGGGGATGAAGAGAAGGTAGAAAATCCTCGGGGAATCGAACTGTTAAGCCTCTCAGTAACAAAATCTGCGCTATAAAAATGCGCGAGGACCCACCACATTCACTGAAAACCAGGGGACTTCTTCAGAATATAAAGAATGAAGAAAAATGTGTCTTAACGGTGTCTTGGGAAATCGGGAAAAATGTGTTTTCCTTTGTCTTCCATCTCTCTCTTCAATCCCTCTGCATTGGGAAAGCGTTCTTCAATCTTTCCAAAAGAATCCAACACATTTCAGTACCGGGGTTCTAGGAAACAGGCCTCAGCGTGAATGTGAACATATTTATATGTTGTAACACATGTTCATCGGCTGAAAACCTCGGAAGAGATTAAGAAATGAGTTCATTCAAAACAATAAAACTCAAATGGAAAATATGATATTGGCGGAATTAAAGAATGAAAATCCTAATAAGACGTATAAGACATTTGATTATGAAAGTTTTGAATCTATAAGAAATTCTAAAAAAATATTTTTTATTTATTTCTCAAAATTGTTATCTTTCGTAACGTACGCATCCTTACTTATGTCAATCGACCTCAAAAATATGTGGAGTATTAACACGGTATGCATTCATACTATTTCCAGGAGTTGTCTTGGACATTCAATATTGTACCATCTATACTTTCTGATTTATTATCCCATTCACACAGAAATTATGACTTTGGTTTTGTCATGCTTCGATTGTCGGCTTCTTCACTTGTAATATTTGATGCCATTTCTGCCCCTCCGGAAAAATTAATGTTGAAATCTTTGTACTACCAGGGTCATTATTTTTCAGATTCGTAGTTATTCGTAGATTCATAGTTAAGCCCTGCTTTTGTCACTTATGGGTGCACACGGGCGTAAAATAAGTGAGAAAGACAGATTAAAAAAATTCAGGGTATTATTTTGGATGAAAATTTAAAGTGAATGTTGTAGCCATTCGAGGAACAGTAATATAGTCATACTTACAGAGCGGACTTACCGGAGCTCGTGCACGTTTCATTACTATTTCACTATTTTGTATTTTCTCCGCTGTTAATAATAACCCAACAAATTGGATTTCGCATTGAAATTGGTAAGATTACGTTAGTTTCCATAATCATTTCATTAGAGAAAAAATTTGTATATCAAATGTACTTTATTTGTTTTTAACACGCAATTTCCCTCACGTTTGGTTGAATTTTCGAAATGACTTTTTATAGGTAAATTGGAAAACTGTTTCTCCTCCCTATCTCTTCATTCCCATCTCCTCGTGCTCCTATTGTGTCACAAAGAACAAGGTTATACAGCCAAGTCAGACAAATTATTAAAGTCGTTCTTTAGAAATCATAAATTAATTATAACACATTACATAGAATTAGAGAACAGAAAAATCTAGTTTGCGAGAATAGAATAATGCCAGAGGATGTTACTACGACTTGCGAATGGGAAAAACACAGCCACACACTACCACACGTATAGTTATGTACACTATGACCCGACACGCATCATCTTGCATTGTAGTGTTGTATTCTAAATTCGGGTGTAGTCACTGAAAAGAAAATAATCTGTAAGCTGTTGAATTACTAATTAGTCAACGGTGACAATTAAGTATCTGTTCATGGGAAAGGGTAGCTTCTTTAGAGGGCGTAGGATGCATCCCTTCTACATTTATTTCCCACGATCTTTCAACCCTCAGCCATACACATTGTCTTCAACACTTTTCTTAAGACTTTAGAGATTCTTCTTCATATCAACCTTAGGTGACAAATAGGGAAAGCAAAGTTTTGTTACCCGTTGCTTACTTAACTGCCTTTGTTTTTCACATCGGATTGATGGTAGTTTGGTTTCTGCTTATTCTTCTGCGAGTATATTGAAATTCCATGTGAAATAATTTGCATATTTTGTACACCGTTCTATTCCGTTAGAAAATTCAAATTCAACAGGATGACTTAAGACGATTTATGGTAATTCTTTCAATAGAGGGGTGCGAAGATGGTTTAACCAGTTAAAGACGTATTGAAGAGTTGTATCATGTAGTGAGTAAATTTTTGTTTTTTTTTCTTTCTTTAAAATTCCAGGTGTGCCCTTCCCATGATTTAACCTTAAGAGGAGTACGAAAAATTTTAAATTGATATTTTCATATTATTTCTCTTACGAATTACCTTCTTGAACCATCCTCACTATACGTACATCATGAGTTTCAATATAATAAAGTATACATAAAATAATGTATATAAAGTATATATATAATAAGGTATATAATATATATATTTAATAAAGTACTCAGTTATGAGTTGTTTCCAGTTCAAGGTGTTGACAACTAACAACTGGTTAAGGTAAGAAAAAGTGAAAAAAATGAGACTCGTAATATTAGATTAAAAACAAAGACGGAACTAAAAGATTGGAAAGGTAAGTCACAGAATATCAGTAACTCAATAATAAACATCAATAATAAAAGTTGGTTCAGAAATAAGAAAAACCAACCCGACAAAAACGAAGACATTCTGATGTGTCGGGCAACTGCATATCAACCGAAAACTCCATATATTTTATTATGTATATTTAAATTTGTTTTAAATAATGGATTTGTTCTACAATAGACATTAGGTATCGAGTTTCTGTGTCCCTATTTTGCATAATTTCGGATTTAATTAGCGCCATGTACCTTGAAGCATCCAAGCAGAACGAATCGCTTCCAAACAAAAAAGGGTCTTTGCAAAGGGTAGAGTCAACGCGAACCAACCAGCAGATGGATTTAAGCTGACTATTCTTTCAATTCAAATATGACACAACTAAGTTTCCTCAACAAATAGAAATAAACTAATAGACTTGTGAACTATCCAAGTTCCTCGGGAAATGTTTTTCCTTCTGCTGGGTCATCAGAATCAATCGACCACCGAAAGAAAAGACTTGACAACGGCTTCTTTCAATTATATAAATGAACACAGAATTTTTCATTTACCTAATTTATTACTTTGCTCCTTGTCAGTGGTAATTGCATTCTTGTAAGCAGTTTGCCGTTTCTTCAGCTCCACTTCTGCAAAAAAGTAAAAGAAAATGTTTATTTGAAGTGCCATCGACCAAAAGAAGTTGAGATATTTCGCCCAGCTCGCCTTTTAAATTCTCTAATGATGTTGTTTATTAAATAAGTTTTTTTTAACATTTTCGGACAATGAAAACGCAGGCGTATTTCTTTCTCATATTCGTGAGTTGGCTACCCAAACCCGAAGAATAAGTTTGGTCTTTATTTAAATATTACTAAACACATATAAGAATTAATTGCTTTCTCAGGTTCGGTTTGATCTTAAATTTTCCTTCGATAATTTCCACCATAAAAAATTTTACAAGAAATTTTTTTTTTCTGTATACTTGGATGTTGTCAAATAATTATAGTAACGGATGAAAAAACTCAAGATCCAAGAAACTACGGCTTCTTAAAAGCTGCTTTTTATTTGTTTCATTGTTTTATGTAACGCACATTTCACCTTATCGTGCTTCATATTTTGATACTGAATATTGTATTCCATAAAATAACTCAAAATAATGAACAGGCAGCGAAAATGTTGTTGTTCTAGTTATATTTCTATTATAGCAAGGTGTGATTAATACAATACATCACTATATAAATTGCATCGTGTATTAAGCCGTAAATTTCTATTCATAATTTTAAAATATTGGAAATAACGGCAATGTGATATAGATTGTTTTTCAAAAACCTTGTTGGTCAAAGAACCAAATGGTCAAATGATACATTTATTTAAAAATCAATTTATGTAATAATAATAAGTAAATTCGTACGTGTAAAAAAACATTTTGTATCGAAAACCACAATAAAAGACATTATCAGGCACAGATCTAAATTATATGGAAATTGTTTGTCATTTGCTATTGCTCGCGCATTGAATAATAAGTTTTTTTTTAAATAAAAATAAATCAATGTAAAACTCCGGCAACAACTGATAGGGAGATTGTGGAACATGTTCTGTAGCTCTTCGATATAATTATGAAAAATTTTCTTTGTGTGGAAAATATTTGATTTTACTAGCACTTATTTAATTTTTTGAAGAAATATTGATGCTCCATATTCGCATTTCCTGAAATAATATTATTCCTTTTCAAAATGGTTAATGTCAAACCTCCACGAGTGCAATGAAAATGCTGTAAAATTTAATGTATTTATTTTCAATCTCTATTTCAACGTGTTGTTTAAATTTTTATTATAAATTTATAACCCGAGATATTTAACTTGTAGAATTGGGTGTCCTTCCGTGTGAGATGTAAGAAAAGGCTCTCTGTGACCTGTAAAGGGGTACGGAAGGAATAGAACGTTTTATTACAATAATTAATAATATAATCATAATGCTGTTCTAATTTTTACTTTTCGTTTTATTTCTTTTGTTTCCTCTCCGGTCTTCAATGTTTTTGTGCTCTTCCTGTCATCTTGTACTTGTTTCTTTCGTTTTCCTACTCTCGTTCACATAACCTCACCAAAATGTACGAATTCCTTCTGTTCCCGTTCACGATGTCCACACGATTTACGTGAATGTGAAAACCCTATCTGCTCAAAAGTATCACTGAATGAACTACTTGTATCAATCTCTTTGTAAAATATCTACAGACCTGCATTTCAACGACAAGGTGTAAGTCTCAGCACACTGTACCTGTTAGATGAATTAAACGTTGGAATTTAAAAAAGTAAAATAAAAGTTTCCCTTCAATTAAAGCAGTTGCTAAGTGAGCACATTTGTAATGTCGGCCGGTTCATTTAGTTTGGATTGTAATCCTACGGCTTACAACCTCATTTTTTCAGTTCCCTTTCTAACCACCCTTGAGGTAAGCCGGCTTGTCAGGTAGAAATTGTCGTTCATCACTCAGATGATTTCAATCTATTCCAGTGATGGACCTTGAAGGTTTTTTCTCATTCGTTTCACCAGGTGTCTTAAGACGCTTTAACAGGAACCAGGGGATGGGGTAAAAACTAAGGGGATTGAAACGTCTCTTTGTCTTCTTGAGAGGAAAAATTAATTATTTTGCTTCAGCACCGACCCTGAGGTTTACTCATCACCTTGCTGGTGTTTTCGACCGAATCAATTGCCATCAGAAACTAAAATCCGATGTTTTAATCGCCAGGAAATGTAATGTATGCTTTGTTTACTTAAACTAGCTTACGGAAAAGCCAGTCGTAAGGCCTATAAATTGTCCATATTGCATGTAAACAAATGTAACGTTAATTGTACATATGCACGAGAATTGTACAAAATTACAATTCGCAACTTTAGGTTACCAGAAGAGAATAAATCTCAATGGACTTGGAAATAAGTTGTATTCGGACTATATAAACGAGGTGTGAATTTTTCACCGACGGCAGATGCTTTCGAAAATACAAAAAAAACAATTAGAAGGTAATTGTACTTGCTATATAAAAGTCGGCAACAATACATTATTAATAATGGATTCACTTTTTAATAACATGTGAGTGGAAAATATTAATAGACGAATCATAAAGGATCCAAGAGTCTGAGTTCATTTTTAGATTATGAGTTATATTTTTAGTCATCAAAAGTAAACGGTAATCCCATTGTAAATTTAGAAAAGTGGTATATATGCAATTATCAGAATGCTTATAAATGTGCACATTAAAACATCAACCAAAATCAAAGATATCTAAATGGAAAGATAGATAGAAATCACAGGTCACGAATAAATAGGCCGGAGTAATCTGTCGGGAGTTTAATGAACTAACTGCTTGCTACGAAGAACACTTAATAATTGGTTAGATGAAGGGTTGAATTTCACGAATTTTGAATAGGAACCGCTACGTGGTATTAGTATGAGATTAAATTCAATATACACTCTCCTTACTATGCACAAGGAACTGATAATTTAGTTTTAATTATAATAAAAGCTATTTAATATTTCGATAATGGTGGCCTTCGGCAGTTAATGGAAGAATTTCCTGAAAATTGAAAAAACTTAAGTCACTTCCTCAGAGATGTCACCACTCTATTTTAGTTCCGGGAAACGCCGCTATAGGCTTGTTCAATCTACAATTGTTTCTTATAAATATTTATGCTGCTAAACTATTGTTAAGCCTGAACCGTACACATTTTTAAAACTGTACCCTAAATGCAAGTTTAAAATATTTTTACTCAAAATCCTGACAATTTTGAAAACGAAATTTTTGGAAAAGGAAAAGTCTTCTCACGCAGGTCTAACTGGATTAAACCATTTTTCATGGTTTAAACTTAATAAGATGGCATTTGAGTTGAAATAGTCAAGCAAACCCCAGTCTTTTACTTTTAGATTTTCCACATGAATTGCAACTGGAGTGGAAGGGATGAAATTACTGGAAAAAGGGAAAACCCAGTCGGGATGGGGAAAGCGGCCATCTCTTTTTCGTGCGTATTTCATAAAAAAATAGTGTTACCATAGAGTGACAAGATGTTCCAGTCTGTTTATTTAAATTTCTCGGGAAAGAAAAAAGCCGAATTAAATAAGAAAGAAAATTGTAATGAACTAAAAAGTTCGGCACCCCAAACCGCCATGGCCGCCATTACAACAATTTTATTTTGGTTTTAAGCTTTGTATTTTACTTTCAACTCGTTTCCGTACACTGAGTTAACAAGACAATGAAGCACTGGTGGAAAACCTGAAAAATAATATGTCTTATTATAATCTTTCATACATTTCATTGAGTTGCATTGTTGGGTAATTTTTCTTGAAAACATTTACCTAAGGTCACTTTTAAATTATATTATTACTACACACCCATGATAATAATATTTCATTCAATTGGTGTAAAATTGTTGTTGTCAACCTTACATAAATTTATTAATTTTAATAATCATTAATAATCCTTAGTTTTAATAAGTAATTAATTTTATCTCATTTATGGAACTGGAAGGTTTAGTTTTCCATTGCTTGAAAATTAAGAACAAATTTTTCTCAAGACTTTTTCCAAGATTATTCTCAACCAATTTTTTAAGCTTAATCTTTCGACAACCCCTTTAAGGTGTGAATTTTGTACAGGACAAAACTGTCTAATTAACCGTTCTTAAATATTTGAATTTATAATTTGGAAAAACAAAATTTATGACAGCCTTATTGAATTTTAACTTTCATCGGTTTTCTGAATAACTATTATTTACCGGTTCCACTTTATTTATTATTAATTAAATGTCACATAAAAACGTCTTATTTTCGTCCATTATTTTTTAATATCTTTCATTAATTTAACGCCACTAGTTGATGGACTGGTTAAGCAGGCCTTTGTTTTTTCATTTTAGATCGTTTCCTATATATGACATACAATTATTAGTTACTCAATCGTTTTGGTTTTGTTCCCTCTACAGCCAACATTTGTTTTCTTTTGTATTTCCTCATCTTTAGTATTGTGAATTGACGTATCTACCATTTGGGGCTATTTGTTGTTTTTCAGTTAAAAAAATTATTTTTTGTCCTTTTTTGATAAATATGTACGCAGTTTCACGCCTTTGAGTTTCCCCAATTTTTTGAAAACGAACAAATTTAACATTCAATATTATTTTCTGTGTTTAGTTTTTCAGAGATATTTCACTGTGTCCTACTTAATATTTGTAAAATGTTACTCTTCTGACAGTTGAACGGGAACATGTGAGTATTAGGTAGCATAAGTCTCATTTTACAACTGGAAATTTTACTATTTGTGAAACGTAACAAGAACTTCAAGTAGAGTCTTGCCCAAAAATTGTCTATTTTTTATATTATTATTTTTTATATTATAAATATTTGTTATATTTATATTACATTTACACAACCATTATATTTTTAAACCATCCTTTTCTGGTTGTAAACCTTCAAAATTTCCTTTTGACTCACGTCTCTCCTTATCCCATTTGTTTTTGTTTCCGTTCCTTGGTAGAAGTTATTGTAAGTAAAAATTAATACCTTCAATCATCGGTGGAACGCTTAATTTCAATACAAGGCATATCAGATTTCAAGTAATTAAAAAATAATAAAAAATTTATTTCATAGTGTAATGTGTGCAATGTACTGTTTTTATTACAATTCACACAAAATAGACTAATTACAATTTGAATTTTTATCAATTTTAGAGACCTTCTACTTTTCGCTGATTACATGACATTCTACTTCATCTTTAACAGTAAATACTTATTCTAATAAAGGATTACTATATATACATATGAATATATGTAAAACAGCCGCTTAAATTCAAAAAGTTTCACTAGTTTTCACAGTAATATTTTCATGTGATTCTCTATGTTCAAAAGAAACACTACAGCATAAGTAACAACTATCAAACTATAAAAAAGTTATGGTACTACAAAAAAACAATTACTGCATATATTATTACTGATTACTGTCAGTACAGTAACGGTACACATTTGCGTTGTGTACTCTTTCTTCCTACTACAATTTCAAATGAATTGCTACTGGATAATTCTGGTTAACTTGTCAACTAAACAAGTCGTTTGAATTGCCTTGGTCACCACTGGCAAGTTGGATCCGTTGATAGAGAAAATGTCAAAATCAAACGAAAACTGTAAATTCATTTAGTTATGTTAAGTAGTTAATTCAATTAAGCATATAATTATGCCGTTAGTCACGCACCAGATCTGTTGATTGTACTTCCTCTTCCTCTTCAAATTTGGCAGTATTTTGGCATTAATTGTGAACAAGAGTATTTAATTTACAAAAATCAGAAGTGGTAAACAAAAATTTGATTTATTAATACTCTCGTTGGAACGGTTTGATTGTAAATTTTGTTCTGAAAGAATGAAGAAAAATGAATTGAAAAGCCGAGGAAATCGAAAGAAGACGCCATTTTGGAAAAACGGCGTCAAAATGGAGTCCTTTCTAGTGGAACAGTTAACTTCACAAATTTCACTGTTGGCTTGGTTTTGCTAATTGAAGATGAAGCTTTCGCTTGAAATCAAAGTGGTCGTGTACTATGCGATGGGAGGGGAAGGGGTCCCAAGGCTCCCACAGTGGACCCCATTTTGACACCACCGATCAAGTTGAATGCCCGTCTGTGTCACATTTTTCAAACGTCCAAAGTAACGGAAAGTTTTTCCTTAACAGCTGGTTAAAGGGAATTCATTTGAAAATTAATTTGATGTTAGTTGATTTGATGTATTTTTTTTATAAATGTTACTAACAAAGACTCACAATGTGACGGAAGAAACCTGTAACAATGATAATGGGGCTGAATTGGAGGTTAACAACAAACATTTTACCAAATATTCGAAGTGACATAATTTGTCAATTAATAGTATATAATAAGAAATGTAAAAATGTCAATAACACAATGTGTTATGGCTTCATTGTGTCCCGTCTTCTCTTTATCACAAAGGTCCGCTTATCGGAGACAACGGGTCGGCTCATATTTTTTCCCACCCCGGACCTGAACCTTTGAAATGACGCGATTATATGAGCCTTTACAAAGTAGGAAGTGTCTCAGTGTAATTCAATAATGCCAGTCAATGTTATTCAGTGGTCATGACAGTCACTATCAATCAGTCAGTCATACAACATCTGTCGTACATTCAATATCTGTTCTTCAAAATACATATTATAAAAGGTTAAAATCCAACGTTTTTTATGTGGACCTAAACCATTGGTTCACGGAGTTCTTAACAAAATGTATATGTCAAATACAAATGAATGGTGCTTTAGTAACTGATTCAGATTAAGTGCATTAAAAGAAAATTAGAATTAAAAATAGGTAATTGAACAGGATTTGCAATAATCTCTAGACCATTGATTAATTTCAGTTCCTGAAAAAGACAGGCTGAAGGAAAAAAGAGACCAAATAATTTTATTAAAACGTTAAACAATATTCAATTTCGTCGTCATTTTATTTAAAATTGGAAGTTAATTTAAAAAAGAAGATGGTTCGTACGCCAATTAATAGTTAAGTCTTTAGGACACCACGGCTGAAGAGGAGAACACCACACGAGGCCAACATTATCTAAACGGTGAGTGCATTTCCATCCTGCAATGTTCTCAATATCTTCGGGTCGACCTCACATTTAAAGAATTAATTTAAAATTGTAAACATAAATACTATAACATTTTTAGTTCACTATGAGACTCCTCATGAGGACTTGACTCAAAATGTAGCATAAATATACTTTCCAAAATTAAATAAATGTATGAAAAATAAATTATGATCAATACGCCATCAAGAGAAATGCTTCTAGTGGTCCTTGAAACTCCTTAACCATGAAAATAAGAAGTTAATAAAAAATATCAATATAACAAAAGCTTCTAAAAATTACAACTAAATTATAGTAACTGTAACTATAAAACACCAAAAACAACTAAAACGCAATACTAAAAGATAAACAACCATACAATTTAGATTTTGGAAAAAATACTTAACTGACCACATAACTCACGAGCATTGGAAAGAAATAGATTTAAAAAATAAATGAATGTGTAATCGTTGAACGGCAAAAATTATGGCTTGAATGTAAAACAGGCCGAATTACCAGTTTCAGAATTTTAAATAGTCTTGTTTTGGGTTCCTTGTATCACGAAAAAAATAGTATTGTGGTAAATAATTATTGTAATTCTGACAAAAGGCTTGTGTGAAGTTGGAATATGCACATATTTTGTACTAAAAACGAACACAAATATATACTTGCTTGGAAAAGAAATTGTTAATTTCCTAATTTCCCTGAAACATCTATAATTGAAATTGGAGGAGAAATCCTCTTCCTTCTGCTAATTACTATATTTCTATTACATTCATTTATGTAATAATTAATTAATTTAATAAAATCTGAGACTTGGTTTTTACAACAGGTTGCTTCTACCTGTTCTGTTTTACTTTCTACCTTTTCTTTGATATTCTTCATGCCATTGTCAAGTTTGAAGGGTAGAAAATGTTATTTGTGGCTCCTCGATCACAAATCACATGAAAGTCGAAATTGTGAAATGAAATGTGAAGAAAATTTGAATATAAGGTACTGAACACCGTGGTAAATATGGACATAGAGATAGCAATTTAATATTTTACATTAGAAAAAATATTTAAGTTTGTTCGAAACACAAAATAATATATTTGGATTTTGCAATTTTACAAAATTTTAGAATTCTGTTTAAAACATAAAAAAATAAATGGAGCTTGCAATGGGAGAAATCAATAAGAATGTGCTGAAGGTATTGGCCTACTTCGGAAGAACACCAAGCAAAAGATGTAACTTAATGCGTTTAAAATAAAGTAGTAATAAACGAATAATTATTAAACTAATGCCGGAAAAAAAGGTGATCGAAAAAATTTCCCATTCCATAACACGAAGCACCAGGCCTAGTCAACACAGGTGGCCCTCAAGAACAAAGACAAGAGCAGCAGAACTAGTACCGGTAGATCAGTAGAAGAACGGATGAGAAAAAGACTGACTGTTTCGGAGGTTTTTGTTCTCGTAACATCAAAGGAAGAAGGTCGCCGTTGGTTGGTGTAAAACAAAAGGGTTAGACTAACCCGTTCGTTGCGTATCTGAATTATTTTAATAAAACGATTAAAAAAATTAAATAATAGGTGTGAAACAATGGGGCTCCCTCATCCTCTTGAGATCTCAAAGAAGCAGAGAAACGGGAAAGAGAAAAAGAGACCAGCACACGGAGAGGAGTGTACGTAGAAGAGACCGTGAAATATAACCAGTTTTAAGGTTCTATTTTTTGTATTTTCGGGATGGTCCACCCCTAAAAACAAAGAAGTTTGTAACAGAAATTTAATTCGAATATAAAAGATTAAATTTTTTGTTTCATTTGAAAGGAGTCCATTGTTTTACGGAGATGGGAGAACCCTGTGTGGCCATTGTTCAAGGAACCCGGATAGTAGGGAATTTGGGCCCAACGGACGACGTTCCCGCGTGAAAACTTGATGACAGGAACCCAGAAACCTTCCTTTCATGACATTTGAGCCTTCCATTGGGTTAATACCTTTCTGTTTTACCCACTTAATTGCTCAGAACTTTTTTTGGCGATTTTTACATAAAACAAGAGGTGAAATTTGCTTACACGACAAATTTTTGATATTATTGGATTAATATTAATTGTTTCTCACTTACATAACAAGTATTAATTTTTTTACTACGAATTTTTGGTTTTCAAACACTTCACTTGAGTTTAAAAGGAAGGATTGTGCATAACTGTTACTACTATGCTTAACTGTATGATGTACATACGACGTTTCATATAAAGTATCATAAAGTAATGACAATTTTTATAATTAAAGCAGCCCAATCCTGAATTTATAAATTTGCCTTAAAATTACTATTTTTTGTTGGTTTAACATATAAATGTATGACTAATCGGTAAATACATTCAAAGTCCTAACTCCTGACTGAATTAAATCAATAAATATTTTTAATTAGTCATTTTGTTCATTTCAAACATTTGTTCACATTTCAAAAAACCTCTTTAGGACTGGTGAAACTCTCTGAAAAATTTAATTACCTCAATGATATGGATGAATTGAATTGAAAAATTGAACAATAACCTAAAAACTGATTGGCGATTTTTTCATGGTAATTTTTATGTTTTAATACATTTTGGCTAGTGGTTACTAAGTAATATGATTTGAGTACTAAACAAGGTATTAATTTTCCCAAAAATTGTATTTTTATATATATATAAATATATATTATATGTAAATAATTGTCCTACATATCTAATAAATAAATATCTACCCTA
The DNA here is from genome assembly GCA_037055365.1 of Polyplax serrata. NCBI lineage: Eukaryota > Metazoa > Arthropoda > Insecta > Psocodea > Polyplacidae > Polyplax > Polyplax serrata. The sequence continues at coordinate 764,205 of JAWJWE010000007.1, forward strand.
AATAAATGTGAATATTCTTACTGGAAACATGAAAAGATGATTCCATCAAACGTTCATTAATTTTCGTAATATTGCAGTACACTTCCATCGGAAGGGCCATTTCCAGGTAATGGCCCTTCCGATGAACCTTTTAACTAAACAAGAAACTGCACACCTGAACTGAACAATAGCCTTTGTTCCCGTCCATCCTGAACTATTTCTTGTTCTAGGCCTGTAATTAGCATTGCGGGAATAAAATAGAACTGGTGAGATTAACTGACCAAACCAGCCGGAGCAGCTGCTCTCATTATGCATCCCTTATTCATTGTTTTAATAGGCATGGTCTGACAAAAAATTAGCGTATTATATAGAAAACCATGATTAAAGGAAATAGGACGAAACACAAAACAGTGGTCATTGTAAGTAAAAAGGGTCAAAAGGTAAGAGCAACTCGACCCGAAGTAATACCTAATTGTGTTTGCTTGCCCTTCCGACTCGACTAATTAGGGATAACATTTAATATGTAACGGTTATCACATGAAGTAAGTCGTAGAGGGTAAGTAGAATAAGATTAGTTATACTTTTAATGAGTTTCTATATTTTAACTGGTGCCATGAGCAGTAATCAAACTAACTTTTAAAGAAAACTTAATTACAAAACTTACCATAAATTATGTGATTGATTCATAATAAGATACCAATAAATAACAAATATTATGAGAGGCCATGACGTGTGGTGGACCACAAAACATTACTTCCGGTAAAAACTTCAAAGTATAATAAAAAATTTTAATTTGTTGCTCACAAAGATACATGTGCAGACATCATTTGAGATTTTTATTTTAAAAATATTTGATTCGTGGACTGGAAGCATAATAATGGGGCTCTTTCAAGACACATGAGCTTTGTCACTAGTAAAAGATCAGAATAAGGCCAGATCAATCATTAATTACTTTGAGGAATACAAGACAGAGACACGAAACAAAATTGGCGTTTCTGTAGGACTGGAAAGTTGGATAGAATCTAATTTTTAGAAGTTAATGCACAAAAGTGAATTATTGTAATAACAGTTGAAAAATCATTCGAAAGAAGATTCAATCGAGTGTTTTATTTAAGAATTCGGCTGTCTGAGAGGACTTGAGGCATATCTATATGTAGAATGCAAATTTTCCCTGACTTTCGTAAGAAGGCCTATCTTTGTTAGCCAGAAATATAAAATTTTTTCCTGTGTGCCAGGTCAAAATATGCCAACATGATACATAAATGACTGAGTCACATTTGCTTGGGACACATTTCGTCACAAGCACAGCAGTCGTCATCTTGTTTGGCGATAGAGAGATTTTAGAACATGATGAGGGAGACGCCAGACCCAGGCCATATCAGTAGGTAGCGTTGCCCATCAGAAGAATAAAAACGTGAAAGAGAAGCAATATTCCAACATTGTTTCTGCAGTTGCAACAGTAGCAACAGATATAACAACTAGAAATTAAATCCCCAGGAGTAGCGACCGGAACGAATCTATTTTTTGCTTATACATGTCTTTTTCCAGTTAATAAAATATTTTTATAATTTTTTGTACTTCATCCATTGTGCATTTGCCTTCATTCACAACTCTATCGCATTGGTTCTATTGCGAGTATGTTAATTAGTCGGAGCCGTCTCTTCAGGGGATGTCGCGACCCCAAAAGTCTCGTGTGAATTATTAAATTGTTCAAAATAATTTTTTTGCCCGGGAACCGACAAAAAAACTGTAGCCAGTTGAAACAATAGAAACAAGAACGTTTTGAGTGCCTTTTCTCTGTCTGCCTTTATATATATATATATATAAGTCTCTCTTTTATGATTGTATTAAGATTTATTTTTTCGCTTCATCAAAAGAATATTCGGGGACATTCTAATTATATTTTTCCCTGTGACGTTACACACGATTGTCCTGTGAAAACATCATCCAGTTTTTGTTTTACTGTTTCAATGAAAGCGGGTTTTATTTCATATCATAAATATATTCCTTAATATCTGATTGCATCATCAACACCGCCTCTATGAAAATTCTTCTTGACAGTTCAGTTTTAATTTTGTAGTCTGTTTAAAGACTACGTTGCCAGTAGTATTATGTTTAAAGTCGGTTGTGTTTAATAAAAGTTTTTTATTTTTCACGGCGATATGAAAATTTCGAGAAACACATAGTAAGCTGACGAAACATCTGGGAAGGGGAAAATCCTCTAACTCAACCAGGACACCGCTTGAAAACGGCAAAACTAAGTTTTTTTTGGCCGAATATATTTTTGTCATTTTTCAGCATCAGAAAGCATGAAATAATATTGTTATATAATAAAATGTTATACTTACGAGTGAACAGTAAAAAATTCATTATGTCTGTAGTAAAAAATTCAGTACTGTTAGATTTTTACATTGTTAATTTAAATAAAAAGAAGAGCCTGACCGGCATTAGTATGTTTTTTGTGTTTTATTCACACGTTGTTTGCTGTATTGTGTTGGACATTCAGTTGTTAGCTGGCTTTGTGAATTAAGAAATACACGTCTTTTAGAAACTCATTGTAATTGTAAACGTACGTGAGTCACCTATACGACCCTTAGTTCACTTTCTTATTCTCTCCAAAGGCAAATTGTTAAGGTCCCCAAAGCACGTAAAAAAATTAAATTGAAAGAATTGAAAGAAGGGACGCTGGGCTGTGAGGGATAAAATTTGCTCCAAAACCTTTTCCTTCCATTTTTTCAACCCTCTTTAGTTTGAGAAGGCAAAATTGGGGTACCCTGGTTGAGATGTTCAAAAACTGAAGACTAGCAAGGAAAATTTTCCTCATTTTCTTCCCCCATCTTTGAATTATTCCCTTCCTCCAATCATTAGAAAACTCAACTCATGTCTTCGTTCCAGCCGCCATTTTGAATATTACTCGTTTTTTGCCCTAAAATTTCTGTTTCTTTTATTGTCAATTAACAAACATCCCCCAATAGTACCCCCCCATCAGTCACTTTTACTTTTTCTTTCTCTTATCCTCGAACTTGTAATCCTTTTTTCCACTCATTTTTTTCTCTTTCTCCCCTCTCTCGGAGGGGTGGCCTGGGTATCAGCAAGCAAGTAATAATTTTCTATTTTTAAAGATCTAGCTAGTAGCCTGACGTTAAAAAAAATTAATTACATAATTTTCAATTATAAATATTTTTACTTTTGTAAAAAAACTTATAAATAACCTATGATTATTACGTTGCACCTCATTTGGCGTTGTGCTTTATTATCTTTTATGTAAAATAATGAGACGCAATAATTCATTCAGTTGTATTGTAATATTTTGAACATGCAAAACTTATAAGCTTTAAAGGTTTTATAGTAAATTTGCAACAGAAAGTACTACTTATAGTGATATTTAAAAGACAATAGTGTTGACACGTTGCTACTGAACGTTGTTCGGTAATGAACCGTCACATATCTAATAATTTTGTGCATGTTTATTAATTGACCTTTAACATTTTAACTAATAATATCTGCACTAAAACTTTTTGGGTCACAAAGATATTAATAATTAAGTGAATTTATGGAAATCTGAAAATGGTATTTCTTTGTCAGATGCAAATGCTTTTTTAGATTTATTTTCTTCAGAATATTCCAAACCAAAGAATATCTTCAATAAGAGGGGGCACGACTTTTTTTATCCACCCCAGCAAGGGTGATTTGTTACGGGATGCTAAACAGGAACCCCTGGGAAGAAAAAAAGAAGCTCAAAAAAGGAAAAAAGTTTTCTTCAGCTTAAAAAGGAAATGAAATTTTATTTGAAGAAATTTCAAACGCCCAAAGAAAAGAACGAGGGGTGAGCTTTCATGTTCATCATCAGTTTTGAATTTTGTGCTTCTTGGGAAGTTTCAGCTCACAAACCACTCATGATCGCATCTTATACCACTGTCAACAACCAATCATTTCATCTCATTTCATAATTAGTTTATAAATTTATAAATATTCATCGATAGTTCGCACCTCTGCCTCGATCTACATCTAACAACATCAAACAGAGTGCTGCATTCTCAGCATCTCATTATGAATATTTAATTAATAAGTAGGAAGCTTAACTTTGTCGAATACATCCCCTAAACTTCAACAGTCACTCTTAAAAAGAATTTATATCGAAATACGACAATATGTAACCAACAGTCAATTGCTTAAATCGCAGTAATCGTCAATTTGTCATGCTCCGTTATCTATAGGTGTTGAGAGATTTATTGGGTTTACATGAAAAACAGAAAATATGATGAGCAATGAAATGGGTTTTGAAATTAAGAACAGGTGATTCATTCAAGTGTATGTTGTAGAAAAAATGTTTGTGCGTCAATGTCAATGACAAAGAGTCAATATAAAAAAAGGTTGAAAACGTAGTTTGAATTGAAATTGCAGGAAATTTAAAAACGCTCAAAAAATATTTCATTTTTGGAAAAGGTTGCTCATAAAAAAATGGTCCTTCAAGCGGGACAGTGAATAGTGTCTTAGTAGCAACTAATGCGTCAAAGGGCGAGTATTTAAGAGGATCAACCACAGCATAGGTGGACTCTTCGAGCAGAGACTGCACAGGAAACAAAATAAGGAGTTTGCTATGGCTAAAACAATTTAGTGGGCGCAAAGCTATTGGTGATATGGTATGGATAGAATTTGCCACAATCACTTAGAGGAGTGCAGTGCTTAATATTAAAATGATAAACTTCAAGAGAAATTCGAGGTTATCCGGAGGGAGCCCGATGAAGAACCAAAGACAAGAAATTCTAGAAGAAATTCCATTAGATTAAATTTAAATAACTAAGACAAAAGCCTTCTATTAAATATAAGAAACGGTCATATTTATAATCAAAATAACGAAACTATAAGTTAGGATCAGTATTGTAAATTATTGGATATTTTAATTTTTTAAAAATGGCAGGTCAAATGGGGAAGAGTGTTAAAGGCAGGTTACCATTTGATTTCTTTCACATAGATACAGAAAAAATTAAAATTTAACCCTGAATCAATGCAGATTCATTACTATATTCGTCAGATAGATCTGTCAAATTCAACAAATAATTATTAAAATTTTAATTTTGTAATCATATCTAATATCATTCCATCTAATATCATTCCTTCCATTACATTTTAATAAAAACATTTGATTCCATTAATAAAATAATAAAAAAAAGAAGTACTCAATAAAAACGATTATAAAATATAACATTTTGTAATTACCAGTAATGTTAAAATTAAAAGTACCAGAATTAATAGTACATTACGATGTTTTTTTCAGACGTTCTCCTTCATGGGGTTTTTCTTATATCTTCGAAAGCGATTCCTTCAATAGTTTTAGCTCTTGATAAAACGACATATATTAATCCGATAATTTTGTTGTTTTGACCAAAATTTACGACAACTTTATTAAGCATAAAGTTTCACAATCTTTGTGGGTTGTATGGTAAAAACAAATTTTATCAGTGCGTCGTGTTTTTCATTTTTAAGGGTCTATAAATGAAGGTTACTGACAATCAAAAAGTGTATTTTTCCTAAGAACTTTAATTTCATCGATCAATTATTGATTTGCAATCGATCCGATTTACCAAATTGATACCCAAATTTTCCAAAGATTTCATTTATAAGATTGTATTAAAATATATATTAGATTAAGATATATAATTTATAATTCAAATTTATAAGATTTAATCATGAATGAAAAAGAACTGAAACTGTTTTCTTATTTTTTCTACTGAAAAAAGAAGTAAAAATAAACTTCAAAATTGTGGATGAATCATATTGTTTTCCTTCAAGCGGAGGAATAGCATCAATCAGTACAATTGCGAAGTACAGTACAGGAGTATCGCCCCCTTGATTTGCAAAGAAATCCCTCAAAATTGAGACATTTAATGTAAATAATATCAAAATTTATTTTAAAAATTCAGAAGGAAAGAACCATTCACTATGTTGAACACACTATGTACACCTGTATCACACACACACACACATATATATTTATATATTCGCCAATGAAATAGATTGTCACAGAACGGACGTAAACGTATACAATTACAATTTCACTTTATTTCTTTCATTGGCGAGAACAAACCAAACATTTTCAAAATTTGATAACTATTCTAGGAGCCGTTTCAATAGTTTCACTGGCTTGGGAATCGGGAATCAGGTATCGAGGAACAATGAAAAGAATAGTCAACCAAAAAAATCTAAATATGTGAACCTTTTGACGGGGTCCAAGTTTAACAATAATAATAATAATACTTTTCTCCAAAATAAAATGAAACGTTTAGGTATCGGTTCTGAGAAGGTAAGCTATGGCCCTTCTAATCCCTGTTATTGGTGTTTGGTTTTGTTACGTATAGGACGAATCAGATAGATAGTTTTTTTGGACATTTAGGTAGCAATGGTCGCTACAATTATATAATCACTAGGGCGTCTCCCTCATTCGATTTGTCATTGATTAACTTCTAATGAAATATGAATATAAAAAATTTAAGTGTAAAAAAACAATCGAAAGCAATGTTAATGAGTAGAACAATTTTACTGGTAAAAAATATACCTTGATCTGAGTCACAACGAAATTAAGGCATAGAAGACTTTACGGTTTTTATTTCATTGCCCTTAAAAAGCAGTTTAAAAAAATTGAATAATCATTAAATGTCACTATCAATTACATATATTTTTGATAGTGTTTTATAACATTTTAGGTATTGGAAAGAACGAGAAATAAAGGAATTTAATTAATTTAACTAAAGGTGAGAACCTGAGAACATGTAGTAAAACATCAAATTAAAAATTTACGTGACTTTCAACATATGTACCTTATTCATATAGAGTGCCTGGGTCCTGACGTAAACATACAAATAACTGTATTCACATACGGGTTGTAGAAATTTCATTTTAAAAATTCACCTAGGGGTTGAAATTCCAAATTTCTAAACATAGAAAAATGTCAACCACCTCCACGAGCAGCTCTCAAAAGTCTAAAAAATTAAGTTGAGCACGTTGGTTGTTCGTATATTAAGAATATTAGAGTATTTTGCTGTCTTTTCTCATATCAGGATAATAGTCAGATAGTGGCAAAATTTTTTCTTTAGTGGTTCTTGTTCAAGAGCACGTTCAGCATCAACCTTAATATTAGTTAGATAAACTAGAAATATATTATTAATGGATAAGCCGCAATGCCTGTCTGTACGTAAAAATAGTTTCCGTGGAATGGACAAATTTATTGAGAATTTTTTAATAACTGATGATGACCAAACTATCATCAGTTTCGTATCCTACCGCGTTATTCTTTTCTTTTCAGCACCTCTTCATGAATATTCTCACTGAGAACCGAGGTTTTCTAAAATTTCTGCCACAGATACTTCTGTTTATTAGATTGTATTGAAATCACTAAGTTGTCCGTCATGGGTCACGAAGTTGGATTTATTATTGTTATATACTTCTAATGAAATTTAAAGAGTAAGAAATTGATCGAAAGCACTTCATGGTTCATTATTAATAAGTACAACGATTTTATTGCAAAAAAAGTACCGGTAGAAGTGATGAAGATGATCTTAAATAGGAGTACCAGTTTGAAAAAACGTCCAGACACTTCTTCCTCGGTTTGAAATTAAACGTTTTGTTTTTTGAATTCATTGAGCATAAGTAGGTGTATTTCCTGTGAAGATTTAATTTCATGTATCAAATATTAATTTGTCATCGATTCAAGTAATTTACTTTTCCCGAATTTCCCAACAGGATTAATCTTGAATTTACACATTAAGATGGAAAATATGTCTTGTTTTTTCGTTGTTGGGACGTGTCAAATTGGGGTGCGATGGAATCATGTTGAGGTTGTTGAGTTGTAAAGATTTAGCAAATTTCCAAATCTCCAATATCGAATATCGAATTGATGTCGCATTGAATAATTGTTTCCAAGATATGAATGTTGCCAAACCAGAACCTCTACATTAGTAACATGGTTATGAGTGCCCATCTAAGCTGGAAACTCCCACCATTTGAAACACTATCTGTGCTCAATTATGTAACTAATTCTGTCACCACAACTCTGAAATTATAATTATTCCTCCTATAAGTTTTATAAGATAATACAAAGGAAAACATCAGACACAGACATATTACAAATATATTAGAGATTGATTTTGTTGTGCACATGGCCATTCGACTGAGCTTAATTCACGGTGTTTGCATATTTATATGTAATTTCCTGGATAATACCCGAACATGACCGTCACTGCCTCAAGCGTTCAACATTTATATTTGGCCGATACATCCATTCCATCCCCAGTATAAATATGTCTGAGGAACCTCTAGAATTAGTTACTTAGTCACCGTGAGCAGATGATTCTCAAATCAAAAGTCACAAAAAATAAGTCAAACAAGTATAGAGTATGTCAAGTATGTCAAGTATGTCAATTTCTTTAAAATTGTTAAAAACTAATAAGCTCAAGAAGCAAAAAAAAACATCGAGTACAAAGTACTGTGTTCTCTTCTGTAACCATCCCTTGATCGATACATCGAATCGACCCCAAGGTTACACATCAAGTAGTATCTATTCTAAAAAAAACCGTTCCTCTTCGATATGGACACAACAGTTACGTAGAAGCAAAGCTACAATTTCGTACAAATTTTAAGTTCATAAAATTGAAATTTACAATGAAAGTCATGGAAGACTAATCTCAGGACTGCCAGTGCAGCATAAATGTTTATGTTTTAAATTAAGTATTCGAAAACAAAAGAATTCTTACACATGTCACAGGACAAGTAAAGTCCGAATATAAGGCGACACAAAAGGTGGAAATGGAAAAAACAAGAATGCTTCCATTCCAAACTCGTCTATATTGCATTGCCTAACGAAATGCAAAACCACCAAATTGTAAGACATTTTATTGACAATTGTGACAATTTAGTCAGTCGCATTGAAAGCCAGGGCCCAACGATTGACGATTGGAAATAATTCGACAAGAGTTGGAGGGTCGTCGAAAGAGGGTGGAAGCCTCATCCTAAACCTTCCCTGTCCTCTGACTCACCACCTCCTCAATTTAATCCCCAGCCCACCTATAGAGAAATTTGTTTTGCATTAAAAAGACTTTTCCTATTTTCCTTCGGAGCGAGGGATCCGAACGAGGCTCCACCCTTCAATCGTCAACACGCACCTCCCTCATCTTCAACCCTCTTGTCAGCTACTCATGGACTCCTGCTTGCCAAACCCTAATGAAAGTGCCATTTTTAATGTTTATTTTTTTTCAAGCTGAAGCCGTGCATTGAAGTTCCCATCCCACATTTACTTTTCTCAGAGGGAGCAAGAATGATTTTTTTCAAAGCGCATTATATGAGCGTATGACGAGCGCTTTTGGTTCCCTCAAAAATTTGGTACTCTAGTAGGTACTTTTTCCACTGGCATTTGACGACAAGCATAGGTGGTAGTGACCTTATTTACCGTTTACAAAATACAGCCTTACTTCTATAGTATTGTTTTTACTGTAATTCGAATGTGTGGTAATTCGAACTTTATTGTGGTAGTCATTGCTTGACATTATCATTCAAATTGTTGATTGTATTTTTAAAAAGTACACATATTGAGAGTTACAGATCATTTCATATTTAAATTAATGTGTAACACAGAAAAAATATATCTTTCACAAAGTTGAGTTTTTTACATTCTGCGCCTACCACGACCCATAATGAAATGAATTTAATGTCTTATAATACCGGTTGTATAGCCATTTGATAAAATTTTTAGACATTAGCCAGCATAATTTTACTATCACTTTACATAGGATATCAAATAGAAATACTAATGTTATACTACAGAAATGAGAAGAATTAGAAATTCCGAATTGGAAATTCATCTATGTTCCAGTTTTAAGTTGCATCATATTTCCCCTTTTCATGCATTGACAATGCGTAAAATAATATAGTTAAGACCGTACAAAACATTGCTAACATTCTATAAAGTACTCAAATTTTGCATGAAAATTACACATGGCGATGAATTTTTAGCGTTTTCTATTTACACGACATGGTAATTTTAAACCGTTACAACCGCCTTAGTTTAGGTTATGTTAAGTTCTCTATACAAAAAGTTTGAGTCATTTCTAATTGAAAAATATATAAAACGTCAGATATGGATAAGGGGAGTAAGATATTCGATTTGAGACCAGATCCGTTATTACTAGATGATTCTTTTGAAGGATACAAATTATCGTTAGAACCCATTCCTATGTATCGTAAAACAATTTCAACAGGTTAGGATGTGATTTACATAGAAATAATAAAAACACTTTTAAAAAAATTTAATTGAAAACATCGCTTGCTTCTAGGTGTTCACGCACTTCGACCCGACGATGATCATTTTTCGTTTAGTCATGTAAAAATGTTTTCTCTTCATAATCACTTACATGTAAATATTCACCGATCAAGTAATGTTTACTTTGTAGATGAAAACTATAAAGTAGTAAAAGTAACGTTCCTACCTTTGCACCATCAGATTATATTGGAAGAAGTATGTCAGTTAAAAAACTTTATTAACAAACAAAAAGGAAATTATAATATTTCTCTTGCTTTTCCCTCAGCAGAGACAGTATTAATAGGCAATGGATCTGGTGTAGTGTATTTAGTTGAAATTAAAGATGTACAAGGGAAAGAGGTCTGGCAAATGGCCCATGCAGGTTGCTTATTTAAGGAAAATAATGCCTGTCTCATATTGGATTGTCACAAAGAATTAACTGATGACATTTGCCTTTTGCATGTTATTGTATCACAGATTGTAGAAAAAGAAGAGAGGCTCACAAAGGATACCAGGTCAGGATTGTTTCAAACAATATTGACATGGAGAACTTTTGAAAAGGATGAATGCCAATTGTGGAAGGAAAAGAGCTTAAGGAAATTATGTGTTGATGGAACTGTTGATTATATTGCTTTAGAACCTGGATGCAAAAGCTTACACATGGTTTGTGACAAGGCACCAAAATGGATTTATGATTCAGAGGAAAACATTTTTGAAACAAAAACTGTTGATTTACCGAAACCTGAAAAATTGTACACTTGGATGCAAACAGAAAAGGATATAACATTTTGGTTGAATCTCCCTAAGTGTACAAAAAGTGACCTGAAAATAATTATTGAAGATTTAAAAATGGAAATAAAATTTAAAGGTAACCAACTGATTTCAGGTGAATTTTATCAAAGGGTAGACAGTAATTTAAGTGTTTGGTGTTTTGAAGCAAATAAACTTGAGATACAATTAGTCAAAAATGAAACAGGTGCAATGTGGCAAACTTTGTTGATGAATGATGATAGAGGTAATGAGGTAGTGGATCCAGGTGTAACTGCTGCAGTTCATGAAAAATTAGCACACTTGTGTACAGACAAAGCAGAGGACTCCCTTCCACCATTTAACATACAACAACTGGAAGATTGTGACACTACATGTGAGACAACATGTTTACTAAGGCTTGATTCAGTAAAGCATAAAATAACTCATGAAGTGAGCCTCTCCACTCACCAATGGTTGTTTAAGATTCATATTGAACCAACCCAGACAGCAGCCTTGTGCTTTAGGTATGACATTGATGCTTGTGTTTGGCAGTTTAAAGGTCATATGGAGGATGGCAACACATGGGCTCACCAACACATAGGCACATTTTCTGCATTTGGTTATGTTCAGGCTTCAAAGACTCAGAAAAAATTCCTTACATGTCCACCAAATCTGTCTTATGTGGTTATATGTGAGGCATCGCACCATGTTTACATTTACAGGCAACCATCTAGTTTAACAAGTGAATTAAAAAATAGGCACACTGGTAAAAGAGTGAAAACAATTTCCAAACAACAGCTAGTAAATCTTGAAACTAATGAACAAATACTAGGTGTCTTTGCAACTGACAACATTTTATACCTCCTCTTAGAGAACTCTTTGTGCACTCTAATAATAAATGCTTAGAATGTGTCATTGATGAGATGAGTAAACTTTTTCACTCAGCTGAAGCTATTGTTATGAAACCAACACCAATATTTTATGGTTTCTTGCACATTTAAAAGGAATAAATCTTGAATCCAGCAAATTAAGTAGTAAGCAATTCATTGTTAGGAAAATGGGGAAAGAATAAAGACTGGAATACAAAGTAAGATGTCAGTTTCTTCAAGCAAATATATTCCATCAAAGTGAATAATAGTGAACATTTAGTGCAAATACATTCAGATAGTGAAGTTCCAAGGACAGTGTTACTCAAACTCAAAGTCAGTAAACAATTAAAACCTAATATGACAGAAATTAAACTAATAAAACATTACAAAAGTTATCCAACAATAATATGTAATGAATAAGATATATTTTGGACCTTCTTTTAATTCCATCTTGTGCAAAATATGATGTGTTATATTGTAAGGTTGTAATTCTTTAAGGGCAGTCACAAAACACATATACCAAATGTAAAAATATAAATCCTTAGTAAAGCTATTTTGATACACTCTATAATCAGTTATGATAAAAATAAAAAAATAAAACTTGTTAGACAAAATAAAATATATATTTGTTAGAGTTAACTAGTTGCATCATTAAAAATTTATGAGGTACAATTTTCATGTTTTATTTCCTTTAACTATTTGTCGTACAGCGTCATCAATATTTGGGTAGAGAAACTTAAAGCCCACTTCCAGTGTTCTTTTTGGAATGACCTTCTGACCTTGGGTCATCATTTTTGCTCTTTCTTGATTGAAAGCCAAATTCAGTAAAACAGTTGGAATTGGGAAAAGAGCTGGCCTGCTCATGGCCTTTGCAAGTGCATTACTGAAATCTCTATTTGTTATCACCTATACAATCAAGGAAAAGAATCAACCTAATTCATCATGAAAATTATTAACTGATGAAAGTAAGAACTTCAACACATTAAAATATGAGATGCAATTAAAACTTACATTAGGAGCCACCCCATTTAGAATACCAGTGAGGTCTGGTTTCTCAATTGCAAATAATATTAAATTGACAAGGTCATCAATGTGAATCCAAGGTAGGTATTGAGCTCCACTACCAATTGGTCCTCCAAGACCTAATGAAAAGGGTAACCACAATTGTTTTATCATTCCTCCATCTTTCCCCAACACAACACCTGCTCGAACCAAAAAATAACACATCAATTAATTTTGTCTGAAAGAAAAAAACACAAATTGTCTTTATGTTACTTTGAATGTAATTGAATGTCACATCAAGTACTACATTCAAATAATTCATAATTAACATTGAAATATCAGAAACAAAAGTTACCACCATTTTAACTTAAATATGATTTTCTGGACTCCAACAACACCTTTTGTTAGTAACAATTGAAATTCAATAATTTAATTTTGTAATCTTTTTTAAAACAGAGAAGTTAGAAACAAACCTGATCTAATAATTACAGTTCTAATTGATGCTTCCCGAGGTTTTTTGGCTGCACACTCCCATGCAAGACAGAGGCCTGACAGAAAGTCAAATTCTTTAACTGCTGATCCCTCATTATATTCTTCTGTTGGACTTGGATTATAGACACCTATAAAATATGGATTTCATCAAGGTATGCAAATTTAATAATATACCACAAAACCACTAGTCTTGTCACAGCCTAAAAATTGTTGTAGTATGTGTATTAAAAATGCTTCTGATGTCAATGCAAAAGAGAACATATTTGGCTAAGACTACCAATTCAATATTATTTAAGTTTTATTGACAGTGTGGCAGTTTACTACACTATAATTAAAGCAGTGTTGCATCTGCTCCAATACATAACAGACAGAACAAACAACTTCAAAGATCTGAACTTCTAGTGCTAAGTTTATTAAAACCTCTAATATTTATTTCTAAGTGGGAACTTTCATCATATTTCTTAGCATTGTAGGTAAATAACTTACCTACACCAGATATTGACAAAAACACATCAGGTTTAATATCTGACTTCATGCTTACTTGAGCCAGAGTTGTAGTTGTATCAACTCTACTGGCCCACACATTTTGCTTAAATCCTGGTGTCCATCTCTTGGTTGGATCCAATACATTCTGACCTGCCAGACTTACAACTGCCTTTGTTCTAGGAGGGATTCCTGTTGTTGTCAATTCTTCCTGGAAAGTTAATATTTAAATAATTTCTGTCATAAAATAATTATAATACTTTATATATTAATTTATTAACGTTAATAAAATCTGCCTTTTGATAAGCATCTCATTTAAATGGATGCGGTGATAACTCTTGTCGATTCTACAGATTCGTAGAAATCGGTTATAAAGAAACTATACTAACCCAGGATATTTTATCGGTTCCCGGCGTGCGAGACACCACAGTTACCTTGTAACCCTTATTTTTTAATGCGGTAGTCAAATGCCTCCCAACGAAACCCGAACCACCGCCTGAAACATTTTTTTTAAATTTGTTTTTAGAAAGTAGCGAACCATTTCTGATACTACTGATAATATTTCTGATACTTAAAAAGTTTGACAACCTATTACAACCCTCTGCACCGTTATTGACATTATAATAGGCTATATCAATTAAATTATAACTTTAATAACAATTTAGGTACTGTTGAGAACCAACTGTTTAAAAATTTTAATTTTTCTGCTTGTTTTCCCGGGACTGCCTCCGTGTTACTGAATTTCAAATTTGTTTAAGATTTAAATATAAAAGGTGTATATAAGTCAGGATATTTTATTTTAATATATTATAATCAAACTTCAATTAGTAATTACCAAAGAGTGACGAATTTTTTCTATTTAATGGATATTAAATATTTTGGTGTATATTTCCTATCTTGTAATGCCCCATTGTAGTGTTGAGTTTACCTCAATCAATATGAAACCATGCATTTAAGAGTGAATTATAAATATGTATGAAATAAATACATTACATTCATACAATTGCATGGTTTGGTTAATTTACACGTAATGATTTAGTTTATTTTTTAAATGAATTTCTGTTAAATCCAGAAGCCAAAATTTTTTTTGACAAGTGAAAGAAGAGAGTACGTAAAAATAATTACTATACATGGAGTGCGACACATTACTCGTTTTACTAAACTCTTTGATCAGACAACATTTTACAAGTACAGTTAATAGCTCGAGGCTAATATATTTAAGAATCAAGATTATGATCCCAGATTTGGTGCAATGACTTTATGGTTGAGGAAACTCAGAATTTGCAAAATATGTTCTCGTAAGCAACTTGTCCCAGCGCCACATTTATCATTTCTGTCAAATTTGATGTGTATATAAAGCCTCAAAAGCCGTTTTAACTTTCCAATGCCATAAGGTAGTAGAAAAAAAAACAAATTGCGCTAAAAAACAAATGGAAAGGAAAAAAAATTAATAACAATGAGTACAGATATTTTATTGCAATTACGTTTGTTTGTTTAGTTAGACAAACATACAAACGCATTTCCGCTTTTTTACTTAAGAGAAACTCCAACTGCTCAACCCCCTTCGGTTACTTTCAACAATCAGGATTGTGTAGTCATGTATTCTTCACATATTTACTTATACCTATTAATAAATTAATTGTTCACTATACTTCTTATTACACTGGGTATTCGGCGAATACATAAAAAAATATTAGAATACAAAAGTTGGTTTCGGTTGCATCAATAATGGTAGACGGCAGATACGTAGTCTATTGACTGTGATGTAATTGCTTTCATTATGAATTCTGTGCTGTAAAATTCTGTAAGATACAAATTATACCTATTTTATTTCCCATGTACATATATCTATTTGGCAAAACAAAGTAAAATGTAATACAATAATGGTCAATGAGAAAATACTTTTGGACCATAAAGTACAATTTTGGGAATTAAAAAATTCAGTGAGTCTACATAAATTTGTGTAACAAAGCATAGTCAATTACACTCATTAACAATTTCTAGAAGTTTAAAATGTTATTCAGATATTACACAAATTAATGAATCCACAGTTACAAAAAGTAAATTAACGTAACCGGTATAAAGAAAATGAGCATGACTATGTATATGGAATGAAGTCTTCCAAAAATGAAAAAAGATATAAAGGTTAGAATGTGCATAACACCAAGAATTTCTTTTACGTGACTTTTAAAATGGTGAAAAGAATGAAAAAAGATCAAACCGAAAAGGGACAAATAGAGGGGAAGATAAAAAATAGGCAATTTATAGTCGATTAGTAAATCGATGGTAGATTGTAATTTGTAATGTAATTTATCTTGGGGTACCTGATTCTGATTCTAAAACTACGTGTGAATACGTACCAAGTTTAGCTCGAAATATATCTGCTATAAGTGCCAGATCATTATAGCAAGAAATGACAATGTATGTTTGGGTAACTTTGTTTAATTCTTGAATGGCCCTGACCGATCGCCTTTGTTTTTCCACTTGTCCTCCGCTTAGTTCGATTAACTCAGCCAAAGCTTTTCTGCTGGGCTCAACGTTAGGAGTCAAATAAAATATTTTATCCTACAAATAAATAGCAAAGAATTAATGTTGGGAAATATGCACACTTTGTCAGTGTTGCAATAATAACTCGCTTTAATTCGTTCTTTAAAAACATTCAAATATTTTGTTTTCATGGAAATCAATTGCCTCCAATAGAAAGAACATTTCAAAAAGTTTTGGTTTACATTCATAATGTAAATATCCTATATTTCACGTTTATATGGAATACTCTTCTTGTGAGATTTTTTACATCTTATGTATCTGTCCCTATTTTGAGCAAAAATAATTTAAGCGTGAAGTAATAATTTATTTAAAAGTTTACCTTAAACAAATTGTTCCTATCGGAAGATGCTAGAACTTTAGAAATATTGCATTTGACGTCATCAAAATCAACCTGATGAATAGCGTAATTGGCCTCATCTGGGAAAAACAACATCATTACAACTGCAAGCATTCAACAAATAACACCAGCTGTCATAAAAAATGAAACTCACTTAATAGTTTGTTATGCGCATAGCTGTCCATTAACCATGTGTCCCTCACTATATACTTGGCTACAATAAGACTTTTGAGCATTTTCAAGGTTCTCACTGGTTTTCCACATACTATTAAATGTGTTATTTTGTTGTTTCTAGCCAATACGCATCCCATTTCTTTAACTTTCTGCAATATACCCTTAGCTATTGTTACAGAAACAAAACAGCAGGAACGTAGGCTGGGAACCTGAATTTGGAATTCGTACAACGTACCTTTGTGAGTTCAAGGTTTTTGTCCCCAGTTACCAAGACGTGGGGTCGATTTTCAAATGAAAAATTCTCCGTCTTAATAACCTGAACAGAGTCAAGCACTTTATTTTCAATTTCCTTTTGCTGCCCTAAAGAAGGCTCCAATTTTTGCTTCTTCGTCTTGCGTAGTGGCGGCGGAGAATTTTTTACGGCATTGTACGCCTCAGAAGTAACATTGATAGGCATTTTCCAGGCTCCTGTTAATATAAAGGCATTCCAAATTGAATTAAAAATGAAAATGATAAATTTAACGAGTAAAAAATATTAGTACTACAATACCCATAAGATGTGGTACCAAAGAGTAATCCACTCTGAAGCAGCTCGATGAATTGAACTGCTGGTACTTGTGTACTTCCGGTTGTTGTATGCAAGAATAATGGCCAAAGAGAACCTCATTCAACCACTGTACATTCACCGTTACCTTATTCGTTTCTTTTGCCTTTTTGTATTTAGGACCTTCTGCTTTCCGACAAATCACGATATGTGTCAGGGGAGAAAGATAATTTCTGTATTGACCACCAGCAACACGAATCATAGTAGCCACTCTCTCCCGTTCACTTTTCTCTTCGAATCCGGTTAACGTCATGTGGAATTTGGACAGAGGTTTCTCCCGTCTAAACGAAAATAAAGGAGTTAAAATTTCCAGTACTTTTGTAGAATACGAATCTAATTTCCTGCACCCAGTTGAGCTCACCCAAAAGGAACTGGGAAATGTAACGCTTGCCAAGGCACACTGAGGGAGCCTCTAGAAACAACGTCGTTCAGCCAAAATGCAGTTATGCATCGTTTGCCGTCCCTTAAAGCTTGCTGAACGATTCCGTGCTTCTGAGTTTCACAGAGAATATGGGTTACTCTGAAAACGAAACAAAAAATTGGCAATTTTGTGATTTGTTTAGTCTTCCCAAATAATGACTTTCCTAATGAAAACCCATGAATTAATGAAAAACCAATCCATTTGATAAACAATGCCAATTAACAGTAAGTGAATTAGTGAAACTTTTTTTCTCATCAACATTTTTATCATTTTGCTAGTACAAGGTGTTATTACAGTCACATTACCTGTGTGTGTAAATGGATTCTACTTCACCACCATGTTCTCGGATTATTTCTTCCCATGCAGTCACATTATTCTCCGGGTTTCTGTCGTACTCAACTATATAAAACGCACATCCTAAGAAGTACTTATCTGGAGGAACTACAAAATTAAAAAGTACACTTAAAAATAGTATCATACAAAGGTGGAAAAGGTAACAAATTATCAACCGCTTACTTCGAACACCTGGATTGTGAGCGTAGAATTGTGGTTTCTGAGATATTGTGGTACTTGAATTTGGGGTTGTACTAGGCAATGTTGCTCTGGCAGAAGATTTTGGCACTTGCATGGGAGATACCGAAGGCGAGACGTCTCTCGCCACCATACCGGATCTGACACCGGGCCCTACGTTATCTATATTCCCTAATGTTCGCCTTTGTTGACCATAAACACTTGATTGAGGCTCGGTAACTTGACTAGATGGAGGGGCAGCTTGTGGCGGAGGTGGTGGCTGTGGAGTTCGCTGCTGAGCCGACATCAGCCTTAATTGGCCAGCAGCTGAGCCATCAGGTTGACTATGAGCCTTAAATGAGATAAATCGGTCAAAAATTGAGAAGCACACTCCTAAAATTTTTAGTTTGGGACGCTATCCATTTTTGGTAATTGCATAGTTTTTTAAAAATACAGTTCAGAGAAACATACCTGAGTCTGAGGTGTAGGATGACCCGTCTGCAAACGATTGCTAAGCATGTTGGCCAATGCCGTTTTTGTTCTGTTGTTCACTAGTAGCCCTCCACCTGTACTTCCCTACACCCATCACCGTTACCAAAATAATTACAAACACCATTACCAACAAGTAAAATTATTTCTAATTAAATACTTCAGATCAAGGTCATTGGCTAACTTTCATTTCAGAAAACTTTGGTTTTCGAAGAAACAAAATTAAACAAGTATTACAAAATAGGATAACATTTTTGCAATCCACCTTGTCTACCTAGCAGTGTTAATAATTGTTAACGATTGTAAATCATGACAAAGTTTTCTGACACAAAAAATTATGTATCACAAACTATCAAGACAACGGAAGCAATAATTGAAGAAAAGTTTCACAGCAGGAAGATATAGGGAATTAAATCTTTCGCATAATAAAAATTTAAGTGACAAAGGATAGAAATATTTTTTAAAAAATGATCTTATAGTCTAAAGCCATTAATTGTAAGAGATAAAAGGCATACCGGTTGACCGTGCAACGCTGGATCATCTGCATGAATTGTTTGAGCCATATTTTGAGTTGGAAGATTTTGTTGATTGGATGTCTGAAAAAAAAGTTCACATAACTAAATGCCTCGTCAACCATGACCAATGATAATGCAACGCTATTCTGTAATATAAGCTTGGGTTGCCAATCAATTAGATTATTGTACGAATATTACAAATTTAGCTTAAAGATACCTGTTGAAACACCTGTTGAGGAACCGGTGGAACGGTTCTTTGCACAACAATTTGTTGTTGTTTTTGTATTTGTAGCTGTTGAATTCGCATTTGTTGTTGCCTTTGCAATTGTAGCTGCTGTTGTTGATTATCAGTTTGAGGTATCCATGTGGATGTTGCAGTTTGTTGCTGAACTACCCTGGCCTGGGGTGAGTTAGCTGGATGCCTTATTTGACCTGTCTGTTGTTGCACCAAGATCTACAATTATTAATATAATTAATTTACTCACTTTAAAACAAACAGAAATGAGGTAAATTACTCATATACTAATTTATATAATTATACAATAAAACAATTGGTTGTTATTTGCTACCTGTTGCTGTCTTATAAATTGCTGCTGATGCAACCAGACAGCCTGCTGTTGAGGTGTTAAACCAGGAGGCATAACACCTCTTATTATTATTTGTTGCTGTCTAATTGGAATAGCAGAAGTTTGCTGCTGCTGTTGGTGATTTGGTGGCTGCTGTTGTGCCATGGTAGCAGTTTGTTGTTGGCTGGTTAACTTTCCACCTGGAGCTACAGGTCTCTGTTGTTGTTGTTGTTGTTGCTGTTGTTGTTGCAACTAACACAAAAAAATGTTAAATTCTTTTCATTTACAGCTAGATTTATGAATTGTAAAAAATTTAAAGTCACCTGCAACTGTCTTTGCTGCAAAATAATTTGCCTTTGCCTTTGAATTTTTTGCAAAAACAATGTCCTTTGATGTGGATCCATTTGACTCAATTGAGCATGAGTTTGAGGATCGAGTTGGATAACTTGCTTCGGAGGACCTTGTAATTGAGGTTGTTGAGTCCATGTGATCTGTCGTTGGGCAGGAATCCCATTCGCTCCGGCAACAGTTTGTTGACCTTGGATTGGTGTGCTCTGTAAGTGAGGTGCCTGTTGTATTTGTTGAGATTGTTGAGATTGTTGATGTGTTTGAGGAGCTGGATTTTGTTGGCCAGTAAGATTTTGTTGTTGAATTAATTGAGGTTGTTGACCTGAAATTTATTTGGTAACATAAGTTAAATATTCAAAGAAATTATTATTATTATTATTATTATTATTGTTATTATAACTCTGACAAGGAAAATAGTATTAAGATGGAACAAATAATTAAAGTTGTTGAAAAACTGATAACAGATTGCTATTGATTGTTACCAACCAGAACCCTGTTGTTGAAGCCTTTGTTGCTGTAAATGATACTGAGACCAATTTCCTGCTTGAGTTTGGACAACAGATCCATCCCTTTGAATTAATGTGTACTGAGGTCTCACAGTTTGGATTGTGGCTGGTCTCCATACAGGCCCTTGTTGGACTACACGTCCCTGTTGATCTAATGTAATTCTTTCTATTTGTTGGGGGGACTGAGCATTTTGAACTGGTTGGTTGGCATTGGAGACTGCAATAAAACCACACAAGAAAACCATAGAATTCTAAACTGAAATGAGACTGCTACTACTGAACTTAAATAAAAACTTGCCTTGCACTGGTTGTTGCAACTGAGTTTGTTGTTGAGGAGATACTGCTTTATTCTGAGGCAATACACAAAATGATGGTTGTTGAAAAGGCATCTGTGCTGTTGTTGATGTTACAGACTGAACCGAAGAAACAGCAGTTGGTGGTCTGTTCCATGGCATTCTTTGCTTCAACTTTTCTAGTAAAGCTTGTGTTGATGAGACAGATGAAGCAGCCTCAGATGTGGAGGTTGATGATGGCACATCATCAGCAAATCCTATCAACCACATTATGACAGTGAAATAGTATAAAATTTTATATTTTAACAAAATCATATTTTGAAACCAACCTAGAATTTGTGCTGTAGATAAATTCCCAACAAGAGGTGAGTTGTCTTTATTCTTTGGGCTGAGCAAATACCTGGGATGAAAGAAATCTTCTTCTACTTTTGATCCTAATTTTATGCTTTCCCCAATCCAGTCAGGAGTTACAATTTTTATTTCCTTATGACCCAGTGCTACTTCATATTTTTTGCCATGAGGTGTGCCACATATTAAATGAGTACAAAATTTGTCCAAATTGCTTTGGAATTTGCCACCATAAAATGTTACCATTGCCCATATGGCTTTAAAGTCTGCATTTGTCACTTGACTGGCAGTTACAATGCAGCCACTAAATATCTGACTTCTGTCATATGAAAACCCTTTGGTACTGAACTGATGTTAAGGAAATTTTTATTGTTGACTTATGTGTATATATATTAAAATTATTTACAAAACACCACTTGGTCGGCAAGAGTTATATTGTTTATTATGTAGTAATTTACACAATTTAAAAGGATACTGCAAAATTTTTTTACAGAATGAAGATAACAACACCCAGTAGGGTGATACAGCAGGAACTTCATATAAGTCTTTTGCATCAGATATGTCGTTTTCCCTAGGCTGATCACCCACAATGCAATGAGTGACCATATCAGAAAAAAAATTAATCTTTTCTGCCCCACCATCATTTAGAATCTTTTTTACCTATAAAATAATACATGTGTGACATTAATTCACAAAAAATTTAATTTAATTTACATTAAAACATGGAGCTTTGGAAGTTTATTTTAATTTAACTTCATATTAATTGTAACTATAGTTATTTTTATACTGTTTTAAAGTTTTATTTTGGCCTTTTTTGTAGCAATAATTGAAAATATTTTTCAATGTAATTAAGACTTTAGACTTGTTTAAATATTTTCATTTGGGACAATTACTTGAAAGGTTTTCCTTTTTTTGTAAAAATTTTTTACAATCTTTTTGTAATTCTTATACTGTACAAATATGTTTTTTGGCCAGATCATGTTTAGAAATTAACTCCTCTATTTAAACCTCTCTGTGTAATAATTTTAAAGATCAAGCCACCATATTATTCTAAACAGGCTGTTTTTCTACTTTTTTACCTTATATGTTGGGAATAGTCAGAGTATATTCAATGTTGTATGTATACTTCATATATATTCATTTTTCATACTTCCTGAGTTGTGTTCATGTTGTGAATATTTCCTTGTCCTTTTCTCAACCATTTTTTTTCCTAAACCAAATATTTCATAACCAAACCGTCTTTTGTCCATTTGAATACCCATCTGCAATCTTATCTTCTTCTCATACCAATTAGTCCCGGCTCTCCTTTCATCTCCTTCCGCATTTTCAGCGTCCTTTTTTGGCTTTAGTTGTTATTAGACTCGATTCGAGTGAATAGCAATTATCGCTTAAGAACTCTTACCACTGATGATGCCAGCAGCTGGGAAAGCTGGCGAAACTTTTGGGAAGGGGGGTAATCCTCGTCACCAAAACAGGACACGGTGTTATTCGACAAAAAATAACGATAAGTATACAAACAAAAATAGTGTACACCGTGAAAATTTAAATTCGATCAACATTCATTGTATTTGCACAAGTAACCAAAAATGTATAATGCTCTATTTTTTTAAATTACACCTGTATTTGATTTATGTCAATAATTTTTAATTTATTGACACAAAAACGTAGGACCGGTTCTGTAAAAAACCAAACTGACACTTACATTATCACCTAATGTTCCAGTAACGAAGTACTTGACGTCCGAGAATACCTTTCGATCCGTGGTTACCGATGAAACTTCATCGCCCATTTTGGTATCAAACAATCTATATTGTAAAACAAATGTCTCCTACAAGTAATATGTAAGCTTGATATATGCATCCCACTGTACGTACTTTCAGCGCTCCTGAGTTGTTATGTTGGTACGACATGGCGGTCTTTAAGAGAAAATTCCCTGCGCTATTATTCAATAAGGGATGTCATCAATGCTTGCCAACATCTTTTCGTCTGATTGCGAAGATTATTAGTATTTGTTTTCTTGTTCTTCATGGCAATCTAGTTTTGATGTAATAATACTGGATTTGCGACACCCGCTAATGATGAGTCTCGCGAGCGAGGAAAATGTCATCAAAAGCGACAAAGGCAGCATGAAAAAGTCGAAAATACAGTTGTCCAGTTTTCTGGAATCCACTGGCTCTGTAGGTGACAACCTTCTTGAAGCATCGGTTTTTTCCAACTCGTTGAAAAGAAAATACACCGATGACTCTGATTCCGTGGGCGGGACGTACAAAAAAGAAGAATTTGATTCGTCATTTTGTGGTAATTCATTAAAATTATTTTAATAATTAAATTATTATTCGTTGTGATTGAAGCACCTGTCTTCGTCATGTTTCTTGTTTTAGTTTTGTCTGTCAAAGTTTTGTAACAATTGACTTAACTACTTAATTAACAGAAAATTAGTTAATGCAGTTTTATATTGCAGTATCCCCGTGGGAATATCGTCGTTTGAAAGCAGATCTGATGGAAAGTCAAGCTCAAAGGATCAAGCTAGAAGATCGCATTGATCAGCTACACAAAAAAAATAAAGAAACAGTAATTTTTTTTGACAAGGAAAAAAGTGAAATGAAAATTCAACTTGAATCAAATAGAAACACTGTATGTTTGTACAAAATGCTTCATATGTTACCTATCTTAATTTAAATCACAGATTTTCTAAAAAATCCTTGCAGATAAAAGATCTAGAATTCCGTTTGAATAAAATCAGAAAGAGAGAAATGGAATGTAGAGAAGAATTGAATGAAAGAAACAAAGTTTCAGAGTTAATGAAACTGAAGCTAGGTGAAAAAATTATAAAGTTAGAAGCTGAAAACGGGGACCTAAAACTAAAAGTAAACAAAGTAAGAAATTTGTACATTTTCTTGTCTTATTATTAATTTGGTTTACAATTTATAATGTCAAAATGTTAAAAATTTTCTTTGCAGCTAGATTCAGATCATGATGAATCAGTATTCAAATTTCATGAGGAAATCAGGAATTTAAAAAATGAAAATGAAAAATTTCAGTTGATGGTAGCAGAAAAAGAAACAGTGTTAGCAAACATGAATGTGAAACTTTCATCTGCTTTAGACAATTCAAAAAAGTATGAGGAGGTTCAAAATCAATTATATATAGCACAGTTGAAAATAAAGGTTTGAAAATTTGAAAACTCAGAACACACAGTGGGTGTAAAGTATAAAAGTGGTAATACCTGCATGTCACATACACTTTTAATTTTTCAGGAATTGGAATGTGAAAAAGAAGAATTTAAAGAAGCAAAGAGTGTAACTATGGCCCTCAGTGAGAAGGCTCTGAGAGTTCCCGAATTAGAAAAGGAATTGAATGATAAAAAACAACAAATTTCAAATCTAAAACAATTTTTAAACAATAATATTATGCTGGAAGAAATGGTACATGACCTTAAAACAAAATTGGCAGCAGTAGAGGGCAAGGAGATTGAAGTACCCAACTTAAAGGTGAACATATCATTTTAAAAATTGAAATAGTCATAAATTCTGAAAATTTATAAATTTAGTTAATTTTCAGGCAAAAATAGTGCAATTAGAATCAGAATTGGAAAAGTGGATATCAATTGCAACAGATTTTACAAATGAACCCTCTAGGGAAACTCTAAGGGATTACATTGAATTGTTACAAAGAAAAGAATTGACAAATAGTTTAGAAATAAATTGTCTGGGTGGCAAGTAAGGTTTATCAAACACTTGACTTCATTGTGTTTTGAAAAATTTTTCAATGTTTATTTTTTTACTTATCTTTTGTAGCATAAAAACATCAGAAAGTAAGTTAATGTCACTTCAACATGAATTAGAAAGTTCAAAAACCCACAACAGTAAATTACAATCAAATTTGCAAAAATTAAAAATTGAAGTTCAGTTATTAAGAAAGAAGACAGTGCTTATATCCAGGGTAGGACTTTGCTACTAATGGTTGCAAGATTTCAAAAATTTTGCTTAGACATCAGTACAAACAATTTAACTTACAGGAAAGAGATAGTTATCGCCAGCAGTTAGATTTGTATGAAAGAGATTTAACATTAACTGGATTGCCCATTGAAAACCCTACCAATGATACCGTCAATCAGATGAGAAGCAGACTTCAGAATTTGGAAATATCACTTGGAGAGTACAGAAAGCACATTGAAGCATTAGAATCTCAGTTAAAGGAATACCAAGAAGAAGGTTTTCATTCATCTGGTTTATTTTTCTATACTTAAGATTCGGTGTCTTATTCTAGCCCATATGTATTATAATTAAAAATTATTATTATTATTATTATTATTATTATTATTATTATTATTGTTGTTGTTGTTGTTGTTGGCAGAACCATGTGAAAATATTGAAAAAATTTGTAAACTCAAGGAAGAAGTGAAAAACTTAGTAGATGCGAATAGAATTCTCCGACAGCAAAAGGACGAATTAGAGCAAAAGCTGGAAACGAGAGCTGCTAGAGGGGAATTCCTGATGCCAGACACCAAAATTCTACATTTTAGGTAATTCGTAGTTATATAGACTGCCCAATCATCTTCACAGTTTTTTTTGAATATTGCTTGTCCTTGCATACTGCACAGAAACAATCCCACCTTTGAAGCCGAAAAGAAGCAATTAGAGGACATGAACCAGCTTCGGGAAGAATGTGACAGACTTCGTGCACGAGTTAAACTATTGGAATCGGGTGAGATTATGGACATCACGCAGAAAGTATCAGAAGACGTTAAAAATTTCAGTAGTCAGAAAACAATCGGTAAAAATTTATTATCAGCATTTAAAAGTGAACGAATTTAGTTTCAATTTTTAGTTTATTATTAAGTGATCGTTGTCTTTTCCACAATTCAGAGCTTGAGAAGGAATTGCAATCCGCCAATTTAAAAATGCAACGACTGAAAGAAGTTTTCAAGAAAACAAGTCAGGATTTTCGTGACGTTAGTTACATGCTATTGGGTTATCGTATCGACTTAGCCTCAAATAGTAAATTGTACAAACTCTATAATATGTATTCTACGTCACCAATGGATTTTCTCATGTTTCAAGTTAGTTAATATACCCTCTAGTTAGTACAATACGGTAAACCACTGTATCAATTTGAATGATCAAAAGAATGTCAATCCTTAACCGAAAGATAACATTGTATTCTTATTATTGACAATTATAAGAGTATCATTGCTTAATTTATACTTACAATTTACAGCAAACAAAAAAGGGGACAATGGAAATGCTGGGAACCACCTTCGCAGAGTCCATGCCGAAGCTGGTGGATGAATACTTGCATAAAGGAAATTCAATACCAGCTTTCCTTTCGGCTGTTACCCTCGAATTATACGGTTTAAGTGCGCAGAGTGATGATGATAACGATATGGAAGAAGATGTTGTAATTACTAATAATGTCGATGAAGAAGGGGAAGATGATGATGATGATGAGGAGGAAGAAGATGAGAGTGAAGCCGAAAAGAATAGTGAGAGAAGAGTGAAGAGTAGACGGAATTCCATTGAAGCAATAGAAATAGATTAGTTTAATAATTTGCACGGGGATAAATGCCACAATGACTGATATTAAAAAGCCAAAATATGATGAACAAATAAATTTTGTATTGAAACAATGCTCTTGTTCTTACCGCCTCATTAGATTTTTAATAAAGATTACGTCAGGACTCCATCTGCACATTAATTTCTGCACAATTGTTGTAGTGAAATAATATAAAAAATACAATACTTATATTCATTAATACATAAAATATTTTATACGTTCACGAAGCAAATTACAAATTAATTTCTAACATATTTGATACCAGTCAACAATGGCAATCAATTAATGTAATGTAACTTTTTTGTAAAAGTTGCATCAAGACATACAAAAATTAATTACTAGTTCATCTTGTTCTTGTACACCTAAAATTCGCATAAGGCCGGCCAAAGATCCGACACAACCTTTTCCCTTGGCTTCTCGCAGAAGATCAGCAGTGCTGAAATGTAAATTCTAATTAATTTACACCCTGGGGGTCGCTAACTGATTAGAATACTTGTGCAAATTACTTTATACTCACTGATGCCACTCTTCAATCAGTGAAGAAATATGCAGGGAAACCGCATTATCCGACAGTGTTCCATCAGAAAGTACTTTGTCGATTTTTACCAAAAGGGTTGGTAATTTCTCCGGTAAAGCACTCTCACTCTTAAGAAGCAGTTTGTGAAAATTAAACGTCTCATCAGATTGATAAAATTGCCTATTCTCTGGAATAAAAAATGTACATCATAATTAAGAACATTTATATAAGTAAATATGATTCACTTAAGGGATCGTTTATAAAAGGAAAAAAATTTCCCAAGTAAAACGGCAAAGATATAACCGAAACGGTGCTAGAGAACCTTTTTTTACCTAATTCTTGGCCAGGCACAATATCCAATCTCATTAATTTATCACACGATTTCGGCACAGCTGCATACGAATCCAAACCTAAAATATTACACACATCCGGAGTCCTGTACTGTTGACTATAATTAATGCAACGAAACTTCTGAACTGGTAATATCAACTGCAAATTAAATTCTCATTATGTAACCAAGCAAATACAATTACAAATGGTGTTACGCTGGTATTTCTAATATATATTTTTTATTCAAAATGAAAGTGTAATATACAATACAGAAATACATCTAGTAACAGGTAAATTTAGTTACTGTCACTAACCCATTACTATTGGTTACGTAACAAAAACTACACAAAATTTGTGTTACGTATAATGTATTCAATTGTCTTTGAAGTGTCACTTTGCTGATTGCATATTCAAAGGAACTGCTTCTTTCGTATTCATTTTTCTTTAATAAATTTCTTAATTAAATTGTTTAATTAAATGGGTCTAATTTCACTCCATCGATTACACTCAAATAAAACATAATGTATAGAATCTTTTTAGCCCTAAATTACATTCTGTATAATTTTCATTACTTATTATATTAGTTTTAAAAGGTATCCTATGCTGTGATACTCCTTACCTTTAGTATATTTATTAAAAGAGAAACGAAAAGTCTTGGGCCCCTGATTATAATTTGCCGGCCAATTAGGGTCGAATAAATTAGCCGGTGGAAGTCGTAACTACCGAGTGTGGTGCGTAATTTTTTAAAGTGCCAAATGTACCACTTTTCAGGATTCACTTCTATTCGACTCATTAAATCAAATTCATTGGTCAAATTTAATGCCATGTCTAAAACAAACAAAAGAGAAGAAATTTATGAGCAAATAAAAATATCTCACACAAATATATAA
Organism: Polyplax serrata; assembly: GCA_037055365.1. NCBI lineage: Eukaryota > Metazoa > Arthropoda > Insecta > Psocodea > Polyplacidae > Polyplax > Polyplax serrata. Next base: position 793,022 of record JAWJWE010000007.1, read on the forward strand.
TACATAACGGAATACTTATATTTCAACATTTTTTTAAAATCAAGTATTACTAAACATACACATTTACAAGAAAAATCTGTTTTTTCTAGAAGAAAGGCTACTATTCATCACAACTCTTTCGTTTGTCATCATGTACCGCCGCTCTACCCCTGATTCAATATTTTGTAATCTCCCAATTTGCCACACACAAGGGTTGGCAAGGTTTTTACTCCGGTATGAAATCTCGGGGGCGAAATCAGTATATGATGTCAATAGTTGAACCTGATTATCGGTTATTTACCGATACAGCATTTGTAAATGCATTTGAAAATATGCGTAATTTATGTGTCGGGCAAAGGACCAAAACTGTGTTTGTGCACACACATATATATATAACTGTTAAAGCGGAATGATTGTGCTTCTAAAAATGATTTTAGGTTTCATAAAATGGTTACTCCTGCCAGGTAAAGTATCGTAATATTGTACATCGACTAATGGAGGGTCATTCATGCATGGGATCTAATGGGTAATTAGATAACAACCTCACAAACCCATCATTGTATTAGTAGGACAAAGAGTGGATTCGTAAGAATGGTGTGATTTCCAAGCTATAAGAAGTCATGACCAAATCATTAACTGGGGTTTTCTGTTTTGACATGTACACCCCAAGCTGCTTATAATGGTATATTGGTACAGAGGTTTCGGTCATCTAGCAGGGGTTTTCAGCAATTGAACCACCAAGAAGAAGGTCGTCAGAGCTAAAGTCTAGTAGAACTAAAATTCTTAAATAAATTTAAATTTAATGTAAAAATTAAAGTTAAAATCAAAATTAGAAGTATCAAATTAATATTTTGTGTATTACTCAATCTGGTAATAAGCTTAGTATTGAGCTCTTTTGAGGGAAAAAGGGAAGGATTTTCAAAAAGTTGCCACTCTTTAACATGAACTTGGCAATAATATACAATGGTTGAAACAATAAATATGAATCACCATCAGGTCTTTTATGAAAATAATTAGTTAATCATAAAACCCAGAAACATTCACAATTAAAATAAGTAACAATATATAATGTCCAGCTGTAAAGGAGGAGGGATAAAGTTATTTCTTTTTTCAACAAAGCTTGAAATATGAAATAGGAAAAGGAGGCCAACTGTATGTATTGTAAACAATGCATAGTCATACCTCTTTTTTTACTGTCATTGTAGGCATTATTAAGAAGTCTAGGTGGTGAAAATTCTTCCAAACGTTTTGCCCCAACAGAAAGCAACCAAGTAAACCATATATGGAGCCTAAAAAAATAAAAAGAAAAATAATACTTAAATGAATTTTTGTCCATCGATATATTTAATTGATATTGTTCAATGGCTTACTGTGCGAAAATTGTAGCACAATCTGTGAGTTTGGGTAATGATCTAGCAGTTGAATATTTCTGATCTGCATTTGACAAGCGAAGTACACGTTGAGAACATATGTTTTGTTCCAGCAAATAGACCTGTTTAAAGGAAATTTCAAAACTTTACGTTTTGTTATTAGTTTTAATAGTGAACCTCGCCAAGATCTAAGAATAAATTTAATAGTGGTAGCTTTCACAGATCAATAACTTGTGTCCATTTAAAAACGGTTGGTGCGCTATCTGTAGGTACTCCACTTTCAACTAGGTGCTAAACTTTCAACACACCACAACTTCCGCTAATAATATACCTGTGTGGCTTTCCTTTGCAAGTCTTTAATGATTTGATTTATGTGTCTTTCAAAAAAAGGCCATGAATTAAGAAGAAAATGTTTGTCCTTCATGAACACGACTACTGAATACCATCTGTGAAAACCTCTGGCTTGAGAATCCTTTAAAAAGAATGTATTGCTTAGAATATGTCCCCGTGCTGTGTCCCCAAAGTAAACTTGTCCTAGAATATAAAAGAGAACCTATAAATCAAACATATATAAAAACAATTATATTTAATGTTGATGGTTAACTTATTTACATTTGTACATCATTGTACGGCAATAGTGGTCCACACAGAGAACGAGAATTTCTTTGACTTACGGTGCAAAAAATGCAACCAAAAAATCCAGAGCATTCAATACGTAAGATTGGATCAAAAAACCGATTTAAATGGAAATTAGGCTAAATGTCACAAGATTATTTATAAAAAAAAATTCAGTGCACCATCTTGTTGGGGTCAATAATACTGCATTACGAAACCTCGCTCTTTTGTAATAGTTCACAAAAATTGAAAGAAAAGAAACTTTTCTTATAATTAAACTTCTGTGCTGTTGGCAGTTTGGCTGAAACTTACCTTCTTTATCAGGCACAACTTCACAACTCAAACTGCGAACTGCGGCTTGCTTCATCAAGGATGACACATTTGGGTCAATTGCCAGTCTTGTACTGAGAAAGCTAATTTTGTTCTGGTAGTCATTAGTAATATAGCCGCTGGAAGCCTCACATGCCTGAAAAAAGTAGAAAATGTCCTGGAACACCACATCTTAAATATATCAAATATTCAGCAAATGGTATATTATTTATTAAAAATTTCAAAGATCCTAAAGAAATTTAACAATTCATACGCAACAGGATAGCCTATGCAGATTACCCATCATACATTGCCTACTGATAAGCTGAAAAATTCTATAAATTTAACTTTAGTTATGATTTTATGGTATTCACTGAACTTATGGAAATCATTGGGCCAAAGCAGATAATGTAAGTTACTTAAAGTATTCAAACAAAGCCTTCCAAGTCTCAGGGATGAAATACTCACCGCATCCTTCTGCTAACCTTTACATACGTTTCAAATACAAAGAATTTAAAGGAAAGGTGTAACAACTTACATTTATTTAGTATTCATTTACTTGGGCGAGTCGTGAGTAGAACTGGTTGATGGAACTGAATCCTGATTTTGACTTAGGAACATGACATTAGCTGACTTAATTCGAACACTTCCACTAGACGACCAGGGACAGGGCGATATGCAAGGTGTTGAGCAAAGGCTGTTGCTCAGGTCGCACTGATCCAATAAACGTAATAGTTCAGCAGCTGTGGGTCCACCTGCAGTTTGAGTTGCCGGTTCATTCTTATTGGCTAATTCCAGGGCGAGAGTCAGGTCCCACATCTGCAAAGCACCGTTACTGTGACCTGTGAATATGAACCTCCTGGGTCTGGAGCCCATTCTACTTGACCCTTCACATTCGTGTACACAGAATGAGGTAATGACGGTGCCATCGACAGAAGTTATAACGCAAACTCTTCTCCCGTTCGAAGCTAGTCTGACGAAGAGTTTATCTGTTTCTGGCACAACCTTCTGGACAAATACTTGTTCATCGTCCTGCTCGCCAAAAGGACCGCAGTCGTTTCCAGCCACATAGCTAACGTATGACTCGGTTTCTTCAAGGGAAATTATTTTGAACGAGGCCATTGGCGTGGAACCAGGCTGAGTGGAAATCATCCCTCTGAACCTGTTGACATTCCAAGTTCTCACATGGGAATATTCACTGCACACAGATATTAAATATTTTTCTGAGAGTGTCACTTTAATGACAGGATTTTGGTGCACTGTAAATGTTTGAAATAATTGAGGACCATGTCCCACAGTTTCTGGATGTTGCACAATCACTCTCACCATTCCAGACTTAGTACCATAGGCTATTTCTATCCAGTTACCACATATACTAGTTTTAGGTGTTAAGTATACAGATATTGCAGTAATGGGATCCTTTGATGGGTCCCTATACAATTCTGTAACTAATAAGTCATTGTCTTTCATTCTCAGTGGGAATTTTTGCATATCAATGTAATAAATAGAGCCATTGCTGCAACCAAGAAGTAAAAATGAACCTGCAGTGTCAAATGAAGCAATTGGCACAACATCCTGAATTTGCCAATGATGGGTCATTGAGTGCCAAACACCAATCTTTCCACAAAAAGACAGAGCCACCAATTGACTTCCTATGAAGAAGAGATATTCAACTCTAACATTAAGGTTAAATGTACCCACATTTGTTTGGTCTCCTTTGTCATTTATGCCCCATAGGTGAACCTGACTACCACAAGAAATGGCTACCATCTTTGAAGCAACATCACCATTGGCTATCTGTCCCATTTTTGCATTAATTGCAATATGTTCAATGCAGTTTTCAATATGTGGGCTTGTAAACACATGCTGCCACCCACTTGAATCTTTTAAACGAAAACATGTTACAAAATGAGCATATGCAACTGAAATCCAATTGTGGTGTGCCTTCACTATTCGAACTCGCAATGGATCTGTCCATGAGCCAGGATTTGGGGTCATTAAAACCAATCCAACTTCATTTCTAACAAATTTGTTTAAATCTGCACTAGAATTCCTTGTGTGTCTTAAATCTATTGATGTTGTTCTTGAATGAGCACCAACAGTTCGAGATGCAATGGCTCTCATTTCATTTGAACCACGGATTGAATTTCCAGAATTTATTCTCTGGTCTAATGAAGAGTTTCTAAAATGACTGCTGCTTGGTCGTTGATGTCCATGGACATGATGAGTCCCAGGTTGAATTGTAGAAAATTCAGATGCACTTGTCTGGGCAGTTGTTGGAGAATTAGTAGGAACATTGGGTGTACCATTATTAGTGTTTTGATCAGGAGGCCATCCTGTATTACTCAGTTTGCTACCATCTCTTTCAAGCAGTAATTCCTGTAATGGAATATTGGGAGCAGGAAGGAGGCCATAAAACAACACATCCCCACAGGAGGATTGTGCAATGTCTTCACATAGCATCAGTCTCTTTACCAGTGGGGCAATGCCATAATATTCTGCCTCTTGCCTCAAAACTCTTAAATCAGTCACATTGAGATCAATGTCTTTTGTTCTTAAATAGTTCAAAATTATAGAAAAATATTGAGGATCTCTGTCTATGAAAATGGCTCCTGTTTCATCCCTGAGACTTGGAATTCGTCCGCTCAATAGTGCCGTAAAAAAAGAGTCAGGAATCCATGTGAGAGTCTGTCGCGAAGTTGAAAATCTCCTGCCTCCAACATTTAAGTGAACTATGTCTCCAACATATGATGGGTGAAATGTGGACATGGCTTATAAAATAGTATCGGATCAGTTTTTAATTCAATGGAAATATTCCTCCTACCTCACAAACAACATTTTCGATATTCTGAATCACTCTTGTCGTATAGTCTTCTAACTTTTTGACACATCCGAAGAATTGCACTCCTGATGGGGGCAACGTTCCTGAGTTTTCTTCACCGGCAAAATGAAATGCTTGAGTACTGAAGAGCAAAGTCGGTCCATGCGTTTCACAGAAATGACTCAGGCTTAATACGGCGTTCATACTTTCATAACAGAATTAGTCAATAGTTTTTGAAAATCTGATAAATCAAAATAGTTAAGTAAAGCTGAGTACCCTTGCGTTAGAATACACAAATATTTGTTCGGTTGTCTCTTATTCTAATGTATCTTTCCATTAACACAGTAATAAGAATCCAACAAAATATTTACGTTTTCATCAACTTTAAACTCAATTCTTCCTCTCCATAAAGAATCAGCCATGTTGGCATATATTTTCTCGTTTAGAATTTTTTCGAGAAGGCATACCCGTAAGAGAATTCGTTTGCCACTAATTCCGTAAATTTTACGAACACACGCTCGGGTCAGTGTCGCTGCTTGTTATTAAAATAAGAGTTTTTTGTAATGTTGAAACATCAAATGGGGGGCAAAGTTAAATTACTGTTCTATGGTTATTCCTGAATTAAATGGATCTTCGATGCAACATTTAATATGTCTGACATCATTTGGACAGCTCTCGCTGAGATTGAAATTGACGTATCGGACATCGAACGAGATCGGGTTTATTGTTTATGTAGTCGTGCGTTCATCAGGTATTCCTATATTATTTTTATTGCCTATGTATTACAAAATTCCATTACTGTCACTAATGGTAGGAAGCAGTGGTAGTTAATATAGAGTATATTTGAAAGAAATGTATCCATATTCGTAGTCACTGTTATTGAAATTATCAAAATCTTCCACATTATGTATTTGGTTTTGTGACAATTAAACAAGATATTTCAAATATCCATAGTTCTCTTTTGAACTTTTGCCGCTTTGAATTAATCTCCAAATTTTGTGAGATTCTTTTGCCTCCCTTTTTAACAATTGCCATGAATTAATCTGTTGCACATTGTAAAGTAGATTAGAGAAACATATTAATAAATTATTTTATTTTAGTGTTGGGTCATGTCATGATAAATTAATTGTTGTTGTTATTAATCAAAGAAATTTAACTGTTGAACTTTTCTCAGCATGACCTTTTTCATATTGTTGTTGACTCTGCCATGGAAAAATTCACTCAGTATTTTATTCTGTTTTATTTGGGTTCTAGAACTAGTTGTTGTATTGGTACACTTTCTATTTCTCCTTAGTTGAGAATTAAGAATAATAGGTACAGCAAAATATAACTTAAAGAAGCATATCATAACTTTCAGAAAAAAACCTGACAACACATGGGAAGATTCTTTAGCAAAAAATATAAGTCAATGTCATGTGGAAGAACAGCCTTTAGTTTCATCTGGTAATCAAAGAGAAGGACAAAGTTTAGGGTTTCAAAATTGCAGTAAGATAGAAGTAAGAATTTATTTATGTAATTAGCTAACTTTAATATTACCAAAGTTATTGTAATCAATGTGTGCTTATAAAATTCCAGGTAGACACAGGGAGCTGCAATTGCAATAATTCACATTATTATTCAGTAAGTGACAGTGTAATACAGTCAAAGCAAAATTTGTTTTGTACAGTTGAAAATAGTGACAGTAGTGCCAATTTTTTTGAGTACTTCCACAAAAAGGAATACATGTGTAAAAAATCAGAGGAATCTCAGTTACCAGCATATCAGGACATGGAGCCAAAACTGGGGAGTGAATGGGAAAAATTTTGGTCCAAAAATGGTGAAAGCATTATTTGGAAAAGCTGGATAGAGAAATTTGGTGCTTACATAAATACTAGTTTGGAGCAAAATGCTCAACATGATTGTAATGATGACGTTATAAAATGTAATGCTGCAGGGTGTGAGAGTCAGTTGAACAATGAAAACAGTTTTGCACTAAGTCTGAATGATAGTGTAGATTCTTCAGGAACTAGAGAAAATAGTCTTAAGGGCACAACAGATGGAATACCCAATGTAAAAATTAGTAGTTACTTATCTAGCAGCAATTTATCAGATGTGGGTAATACGAAAATTAGAAACATTTACATTGATGAAACAGATGTAGAAGACAAAATATTAAAGAGCAATTCATTTGGAAGCTACACAAGTTATGAGAAAGTGAAACACCTCAGTTCTGATGATGATAAATTGAAATGTGACAGTGAGAGAGTTCAAAGTAGGTGTTCTAATACAAATCTTTCAGTGAAAAGCATAGGAAACACAACAGTGACAACAGATTCTATGACAAATGTAACAAAAATAACTCTCTCTAGCCTGGATTTAAGTTGTGAGTGTGAAAGCTCAGCAAGCAGTTCTTTCTTATCTACTTCAAGTGACAAAAGCAGTTGGTGAGTTGCTTGGAATGTTTGAGTTCCTACTATTTATAGATTGCACAATTTGAAAACTTAATTTGGGCAATGCAATTCATTTTATATTCCAGGTCATCCACAACATCTATAAGTGATAGTACAGAAGAAATGTGTACTGAAGCAGATATGTGGTGGAGAAAAGTCTGGAAAGAGCACTACGAAGAGCAGTATGAAGCATCATTTAAAAAATTTTCTGATAACTTCCACCAAAACTGTAACTCAAAATCTGAGATCAAACAAAATAATGGAAATGATGATCAGGCTGATGAAAAACTAGTTTCTACAGCTGATGGAACAATACCAGCAATGAACAAGAATCAAATTTTTAAATCAAGACAGTATTTAAATTCAGTTGCATATTGCTTGCAAAATCTTGTGAGGCCTAAAGGTCATGGGGCTGAAAACAGTGAAAGGTTAACTTTTGTTTAACTACTTGAATTTCACAAAAGTTAGAAGTTGTATCAGTTGTGCAGTTTTTATTAATTTTTCACATTTAATTATTGTTTTACATTAGCAAACTTATTGCTTTTTTAAAATTTAAAAACAAATTTAGTATTTAACAAAAAACTTTTTTCTTTCATTTATATTTGGGTACAATTTATTTAATAATTCAGTTCACTTAAATTTTTGCAAGTGTGTCAATTTGTGTAGTTATTCATTTCTTTACAGAGGACATTCATTGGGACAATCTAAATTTAGAAGTAAATCACCCCAAATTATTAAATCCATATCAAATAGTTCATCACCTGAGATTGAAAGGAGTAATGTTGAAGATTCAATCTACAGTGTTGAAGAAATTCATCAAATCTATAGCCAACCAAAGAGGAAGACTATGGAAAAAAGTGAAGAAACTGAATGTGTCAGGTTTGTGTTATTGGGAGAAGATTTTGCTTCAAGTGCTTTTAAATCAATCATTTGGATTAGTATAATTTAATTTGACAGTATTGTAAATTTTAACATCAATCATCAAATTCTTTTATGTGAAACTATTATTAAAATATGTTTAAAATATTATTGTTACAGCAAATGTGTGAGTTCAAAAGACCAGCCCAACAAAAATGTTGAGAATATAAAACAAGCAATGGCGCTGATGGGATTTTCATTCAGCGAAAATCAGTTTGGAATCCAGTCCGGTCACGTTACTTATCGGAAGAAAAACATACGTGGACAAAATAGAGGACTGAAATTGAACGGAATAAAGTCTAGAAGCCATGTTTTCTTCGATGACAATGGGGTCATTATACATGCTGATGATACTGCAGAACCCGGACTCAGCATTGAGACTATTCAGTCAGAGGTGGACGATTCCAAAGGTTTTAGTGGCACCATAGTTGGAGTAGGTGAAACTTATTTCGATTCTGCATCAATGGCAAATAAAACTGTTTCATTGTCTGTGGATGACGGCAGTGAGGTGATATTTGGAAGCGAAAAGAGGAAGCGGAAACGAAAAAGGGCAAAAAAAATTCCCCAAGAAATTCGTGAAAATATAAGATTATTAAAATTTTGGCATAGGAGGTACGAGCTATTTTCGAAATTCGATAGAGGCATACAACTGGATTCAGGTAAAGAAACAGGGCTATTCCGCCTCAGATTTTATTCCTATTCTGGTTCCATCTTTTGGATATTTGTTTGACTTTTCTGAGTACAGAAACATAATGGTTATCATTTCACTTCAGAGAGCTGGTTTTCCGTGACACCAGAAAACGTAGCGAAACACCACGCGGAAAGATGCAGATGTGATGTCATCGTTGATGCTTTTTGCGGGGCAGGTGGAAACGCCATTCAATTTGCATTTACTTGCGAGAGAGGTAATTGGTATAAAGTTTAAATATGAATCAAGTGAAACGAAAATTAACAAAGGAATGTGTTGCCATATAACTTTTATTTGAAACTTTTCGGTACATCAAAAACAGACATTTTTTCCCCATAAAACGAAAACAGCCAAGACACTGATCAGTGCAAGGTACAACATCGTCTTCGTCGTCCTCTTTTTCTAGGTTCTCCTCAGTCTCTTGGTTTCTATATAGTCCTAAGGATTAAATTGAACTTTTTGTATTAGGATGTACAGTGAACCACCTGAGAAATTTTGTGGGATGTGTTTGTTTATGTACTCTACAATATATGTGGTTCAGTAATGTTGCTACTCACAACGAAACTTGCTTTCCTTTTCACTGCTACTGACGACTTTGCTGCCAAACAAATGATTTCCTCCTCCTCCGGTTCGTCATTTCGATCCACCACATTTTGACCCTTAGCCGCTTTGAAAAGTATTCGCAAGCATTTGCTGTCCCCGTTACGAGTTTTGTCTTTTGCAGTTCCAATCTGATTATTTGTACGATGCGATTTGAACAATTGGGTTTTCGACGGAATTGAATTTTTCCTATATTTGTCTCTTCCTGTGTCTTTTAGAACAAGTTCCTTGGTAAAACAGGATTGGGATGCGCTCTTTTTACTGGAACTATCAGATTTATCGTCTTGACTTTGACTGGAGTACAGACCCTTGCTTGAGTGAGATGTAGCGGCTTTAGTTGGGTTTAATCTCCTAACCGCACGGGACGGAGAATTAAATGTTTGAACAATATCAATTATTGGTAGGTGAAAACCCCCACTACCGTGCATTCTGTAGGGCAAATACGCCATGCTTCTTACGAAAGTTTTCACTCGAATGCTCCAACATATGCCCCCAACCGCGGTCTGGAATAAGCATAAGTATACGGATTTAAAAGGCGAAATCTGAATATGTGGTTAATCAAACTAGAACACAAGCAATATTTAATGATAAATGCCCATATAGGTAGTGCAGAGACTGCAGTAAGTGCCACAGATACCGAATAGCACATCCAGAATGAAAGTAGTGCGAACATGTGAACCCTATAATGGAAAGATCCGATTGCCTAGTGGAAAATACGTGTTTGCACAAATCACTTGTCGCTGATGATAACAATATTGGAATTGCTTCAAACGATTCGAAGTAACAAATTAAACAAATGAGGAAATATGAAGGTGTATGAATTCCATCGATGTAAGTAATCAGGGAACCAGTACAATTTCTAATAAGTGCAATTAGAAATCATAGTACGCAAAACGACAAATCAACGCAGAAAAAAAGGTTGTGACACATTTTTTGTCTGCAACACTTCTTTGGGGAAAACGGAAAACTAACCCTTAATTCTTTCGTAAACAAAATTTCCCTAATTGTTTACGTTCGTGTTCTGCCTCTGGTTTCAAAATTTCACTTCAAATTTTCAGTTGTGTCTTCCAAAACTGAATGGAAAATAATTGGAAGTCCTCGTTGTTTTCGATCTGTGCGAAACAAGAGGTGGTGGAATTTCTAGAACATCCCTACAGTGCCCTTGTTTTCAAGTAATTTTTTATTTAGAAATTGGAGCTATTGTTTTGTAGTAGTCTAGATAGAATTTACGAATAATCATAGTGCGAAGTCTGATAAATTACGTAACCTTATTCTTTCCATTAATTATAGAAATGAATAAGACTGAATGAATTCGGTCGCTAGGTGGAATGTATAATAATACCGTGAGATTTATTGTGTCAGCCTATTTTTAAACAAGTGCAATTATTTTTTATTAGCAAAATAGTTGTAATGGGTGCAAATGTACAGTTTCCGTTTAAACGCTTGTCAAGTGTTGTGATTTCTTTCTTAATTTGGCGTAATACTTTCTTTTCAGTAATAGCAATTGACATCGACCCAGGTAAAATAAAAATAGCCAAAGAAAACGCTCGGATTTATGGCGTGGAAGACAGAATTCAGTTCATAATCGGGGATTTTACAAAATTGGCTTGTCGTCTTCAGGGCGATGTTGTCTTCCTTAGTCCACCTTGGGGAGGTATAGATTACAACAGTCAGGAAATTTATAATTTAGATAAAATATTACCACCCTTGGGGGGAGAAAACTTGTTCCACTTAGCTGCATCAATAACAAATAATGTGGCCATTTTCTTACCAAAAACTACAAATTCAACCCATGTAAGTTGACTTTAATTTTTAAATATCTTTTATGTGATAATCACATATCACAGATATTTCTATCAAAACAAACCTTGTTTATTATTTCTAATATTACAAGTATATTTTTTCAGCTTGCTTTGCTACCTGGCCCTGGTGGAGAAGTGGAAATAGAACAAAATTTCACAGGCACAAGATTAATTGCCATTACTGCTTATTTTGGAGGGTTAATAATGGACCCTGATGATCCATACATTTAGTCTATTACTCTTCAGAGCAAAAAAAAACTTCATTGGGCACTATATAATATAACAGCAAGTTGGGAAGGAGGAAACAAAATCTCACTTTAACTGTACTTCATTTTTATTCCCACCATTATGTTGAAATTGAATTCTTTTCTTATTTGTTTATAATCTTTAAATTTTGTTGCAGTTTAAAAGCTATGTGCAGTGTTTTAACATTGCAATGTGCAATGTGTTATTCTTATTTTCAACAAAATAATTCTAAAACATATGGCTTCAATTTCAATTACTTATTAAATTGCAATATGATAAGTACCAATGAATAGTTTCAATTAAAAAATTGGAAAATAATATTTTTTATTAATTAAAAATGGTAAATTTTAATTTAAAATGAAACACTGTGACAAATTTTTAAAGTAATTGTAATGGTGTAATATTTTTAAAGAAATGATGGGGCACCAAAGAAATTTTAATGCTGTAATGTTGTTCACCTATCATTAATTCTAAATAAACATCTAGATGTGTTCATTTATTTTTGCTTAATTAGTAATCATATAAACATTGTAATCATTGTTCATTAAAGAATGTACAATAATGGATAACCACTTATGAAACACCGTTTAAAAACCACATAGGAAATTTACATTTTCATTCTTTCTGTAGCATTTATCACATCGAAGTCACATTTTTTAAATTCAGGCGGAAAAAATGACTCGCTTCTAGAAATATTGGTTAATGTACATTACATAATATACATTTTTTTAATTACACATCTTAATTACTTTTATAAAAGTAATTGATTTTTAAAAATGCCCAAACAGGATTAACGATTATTAGAAAGAAGGAAAACATCGAGACTAATCGTGACAAAATAACGATTAAATTTATCAGTATTTACTTCTGCTGAATTTGCGACAACTGAGAAAAGTGTCGCCACAATACTAAGCAATATTTGCAGATCATATGCCTCGTTATGTCGACATGACACTTCGTAAATGCCGCAATTTGACACCGAACCGTTTCTTTGGTGTACCAAATAATGTCTTCGTCTGACACGGAGGATGAATTTGTAAAGTATGGCACGCCCCTGGAACCCCTCGAAGAAGGTTTGGATTTAATATTTGTATATTTAATAATAGAATATAGTGAAAAACCAGGTTTGTAAACTCATTTTTACATTCAGATGAAATCCCGAAAAAGAGACCTATTTTACTGGAAGATCAAACGGTCAAGGATAAACAAGGAAGGCGAAGGTTCCATGGAGCATTTACAGGTGGCTTTTCGGCAGGCTTCTTTAACAGCGTTGGATCCCTCCAGGGTTGGAGGCCGTCCTCGTTCAAGTCGTCTAAATCTGAGAAAAATGTACCAGTGCACCAGAAACCAGAAGATTATATGGATGAAGAGGTTAACTGTTTCACTTTATCTCAAGAGATTTCAGTGAACCTTTAGATTCAGGTAACATTTTTAGACACTGTAAATTCTGATTTTTCAGGACACTGGAGAATTTGGAATTGCTCCAATTATTTTGAGAACAAAAGAGGCTTATGCTTATGCAAATGAGAAACCACTACATAATCAGAGTACCAACACACACTTTGGGGCTTATGTCTTCCATAATATTTTAAAACCTGCAAGGTAAGTTTCTAGCAAGGTATAAATATGACACATATTTAAGGAGTCTATTTACAATATATTTTTCCTTTCTGATATTTCTGATATAAATAACCAATCTGATAAAAAATAAAAATCATTATTTTATTTTTGTTATGGCTTTCTTAAATTAAAGAAAGGACCAGAGGTGAAGTATTTATTTTGAAATGCAATTTAAATGGATTCTTTTCAGGCAGACAATTGGCCTAAAATTGCTCATGATAATGGGATGGAAACCTGGGCAAGGTGTTGGACCAAGAGAAAAAAGAACAGAAAAAAAGAATATTTCAAGATTAAGACAAAAAGTTTATGGATGTAAGCTCCCTTCAGCATCTTCAGATGGAGAAGAAAGTGGGTCTGATTCTGAATTAAAAGATGTTACATTTGCACCTGATGACTATGAACCTTATTTACATTTGCCAAAATCTAATTTTTTTGGAATTGGTTATGAAGGTCTGCAAAAGAATATAATCCCAGGTAAATATTGATTGTTTAATCAAAAATTTAAAGCAAGATATTATTATTTTCATAATTTGGAAATATTAAATATATGGGTTAGAAGTTTAATTTGTTGTCATGCTGTGATTATTGTAGGTTCAATAGCTCACACATCATTACAACATAAATTTATCTTGGAGAAGTCAAAAAAAAAATTTAACATTCAAGGCCAAGCATTTGGAGTAGGTGCCTTTGAAGATGAAGATGATGATATATATTCGAGAGATGACTTAAATCAATATGACTTTAGCCTTGCAACAGAGAGCAATAAGGAAGATAAAAATACAAGACTTCCTGTCAAAATTGATGGAATCCTGGAGGGTTTTATACCACAAGTTAAGAAGCATATTAAGAAACAGTATCAATTACCAGTTATACCAAAGAACTTTAAAGGCCTTCACAAGATTAAAACTTCAAGGTTCAACAATGTAGAAGAAGAGTTGAATTTGCTCAAGCGAAAAATTATGACAAAAGAACCAGATGAATTCATTCATAAATTAAAGTATGCTGAATTCTTTTTTCTTGTTTTTATAATAATGGACTTGGTTTTATGTGTTGTAATTCATTATGTATGATATGAAACCCTTTAAAGGAAACCACTATTGGATGATAGTAGAGCTGCAGAAGAGTCTGTATGTGTGCCATTCAAAGGACCAAGCACAAAGACGTTTAATTTCCGCCCATTCTGCTTCGATCCAGCAAAACAAGAGAGATTTGAAACATATTTAAAACTACTTGATGAAGGGAAGAAAGGTTAGAATTGCATTTTTTATATGCAATGTGCATGCATGCAATATGCAAAATTGCTCTCAATTGCAAGTATTCGCCATAATTTATGTAATATGTATTTGATTCATTGTTTTTTTTTTCCAGATGCCTTAGAAAGTCTGCAACCGCTAAATATGACAGACTGGGCAAAAGAAGCTGAGAAATTAGAGTTTGATCAAGCCTCTAAGCTACTGAAACCACTAACAGGAACATTGTCTAATAGATTTCGAACTGCTAGTAAAACTGAGGACTTATCTGATCCTTTGGCAACTGTAGAAAAGGTACATGTATTTTATAAATACTGTATATTTTACATAAGTATTATAGGCTATGATATTTAACTTATAAACCCATGTAAGTGTATGTGATTTATAAATTCCATAGGTTTTCTATTCTAAATTTTACAGTCAGAATCTCAGACCCGAAGCAACTAATAGATACATTCTGATGTTTCTTTGGATTCTTAGAATGAGATTCTTCTTGTCACTGAGATGGGAAATTGTTATATTAATTTTTAATGAACTCTATTTAAATTTCAGTACAATGACGACAACGATGATTGCGTGAAAGCAGCTAAAATGAAAATGTATGGCCCTCTAACAAGAAGCCAACATGAATGGTTACCCTGTCCTTTGTTAAGTAAGCGATTTAATATTCCAGAACTCAAGGCAGGGTTAGTTTTTCTTATAATTACTGCAATATTCCTTCATAACTACTGCATGACCCGAGTGTATTGTATTAGCTAAACATTAAGCTACTTTATTTTCGTTACGATTTTATTGAAGTACTTTTAATTTGTATTTTTATATTTTTACTTTCAGATTTAATCAGACTGTTCAAAGCAAACACAAGGGCACGGCAAAAGAATTACTTTTCACCTCGGAGTTCATCAGCAGTTTCACCGTACCAGCCAAACAAACGGATAATGTTTACGAAAAAAATATCCATCCTGAGACAAAAGAAAAGCAAATTAATACTGTTGAAGAAAATAGTAAAATGGAAGTACAAGATATACCGAAAGACTATAAATTAGGAACACGATTTTTGTTGACCACAGAAAACAAAATCGACTTGTTTAGAGCAATTTTCCTCGACAGCGATGATGAGAATGAGTGCAAAGACGTAGAAAAGGACAAAATACAAGAAGAGGAAATACAATATGAAGAAAAGGTTATAAACAGCAAGCGGAATACTTCGCCGCCAAAAGGCATCTTTGAAAACATCGACTTGATGACCTTTGAAGATTGGAGAAAGAAGAAGAATGAGACAGTTGCACTGCCATTGAAACCTGTCGAAAAACAGAAAACACCATTGAAAGATGATTTATTAGCTGAGGGGGTATACGGCCCAAAAATACCCGAAAAAATAGAAGTTCATCACAAGAATTGCGAAAGTAGTTCTTCCTTGCAGGAAAATTTTTCTGTGGATGACGCACGTTGGGTTGAGAAAAATTTACATAACAAAAAGCATAAAAAGAAGGAAAAAAAATCTAAAAAGTCAAAACACAAGAGTAAACATAAAATGAAGAGAAAGAGTGAAAGGTGAACGTGAACAGGTGACAAATGTAAACACCTCATCAGAAGACCAATATTTTCAGCTTAACCTTGATTGCGGTTCCTTGTCGTTTGTCAAGGACATTTTTACATCTGAAGCGCATCCTGAATTTCTTTCGGGAGAAGGTGGAGACCAACAGGAGTGGTCAGTAATTCTTGCAGTTCAGACTTTTGAATGTCCAAAAAGTAATTTATCTCCATTATTGTGTTGCGATGACGACTTATTTCTGACCTGAAATAAGTAAATCCAGCAACAACTAGACACATAGAGGTTGACCAGAGTAAACGTAAACCTACCCTATTAGGTTTTCAACCAAGTTTGAGAGCCAACCTCTTACTTTCGTCACCAGTTTATCCTCCCGCTGGTCGATGACTAGGAGGTGGTAATCGTGAGATGTGGACAGTGCATTCACTAGAGCCTCCTTATCTTGCATCATCTGCTTCAAGAAAACGTCACTGTGAGGTGAAGTACTGTTGCTGGGAACATTGAACGCTACGCAAGAAAAAGGGAAGCTCCACCATTTTATAGTAACAAAAATACCAGGCGATTGGCATTTAGGGTTGTTATTGCCAGCGTGGCAGTTTAGCGAAAATCAAAGGAAAATACATTTGCAATTTTAATTTTAAAATTTAAATGCTACTCACGTTGGCCAACTCCTTAGAGATATTGCTAAACATGTTTGGTTGACCAGTTGCTGTCGATACCGTGTAATTGGTAAAGAATTTATTCGCTGCATCCGTGAGAGACTCGTTAAACACACCCTGGAGCTGCCTCAATTGAGTAAACTGAGCTTGACAACCTTCAATGAATTGGTTGACGAGTTCTGTCAAACACCTCTCATAGGTTCCATTTACTTCCTGATGATCAGATGTTGATGTTATTTTTACCATTAATATATAATAATTTAAAAATTTATGTGTTTCGTATTACAGATGCGCATTTTGTGGCATGTATTCAGAGTCTCTACCCGTTGAATTAGAAACGATTGAGATATTATTATTGCTGTCTCATATATCTGCGATGGAAACCTACCTTACAGTTAATCTCCTAAATTAAAAAGTATTTTTATCGGTAATGCGGAAGCTAAAAATTTTAACATTCGAATTTCTATTTTGAGTGTAACACCTAGGTATGATATTCAAATCACCAGTCCAAAGAAGCGTCACGTTCAACGTAAATAAATGGTATACATTTTCTATGTAAGTTCTGAAGAGTCGTAACTTATAAACAAAAGTTGCCTCGAAGAGCCATTGAGTTCAATGAAAAACTTGTTTCATTTACCGGTTTCGTTTTCATTTCAGGGCTGAGGGGCTGAACTCCTAAATCGAGTACACCTATACGTTTTTGTCAGTTACTGCCTATCACCGGTGCGGTGTCCCCTAACACCCTACTTTTACGGTACCAAGGATTCTACACATACATCAGATCCTTCAAACAAATTCAATTCTTTCCTCATTAAGATGGTCCAGGTGCGGTGGCAAAGATCACGAAAAGCTTCATTGAGTACTTGTAATCTCAGCGAGACTTCATTAGCCACTTCATCGTCTTCGACTTCTTTACTGAGCACTTCACTGATTTGTTCAAAGAGGGAATTTTTCTGTTCAATGAAGTCCTCCACAATCCTGAAAGAGGTACATATGCCAATTATTCAGATAAATGATAGCCAAAGGTGGATGCATAGTCAATATGAAGACATCCTCACGTCCTGGACTGTTCGAAAGCCCCCTTTTTTGCTTGCCCTATGTATTTCTCAAATCTTGCAATTTCAGCTTTCCTCAGTTCTAGTTGAGCAAGTCCAAATGTCACCAGTTCACTTGCGACTTCAATGAAATTCTTTTTGTATCTGAATTTGCATTTGTGATGAAATATATTTTGTATTAAATTTGTTTCAGTTATATAGGTAGTACCAAGTCAATTCACTAAAAATGCAGTAGTTTCTCTAGAGTTATCTGGGGAAAGATACTTATCAAACAAATTCAAACTCCTGCTGTAACTCCTGTTCTATTTAATTAGGTTAGTTTGATTACTAAATGAATAATTTTGGTAGTTGCAGTACTCTTACAAGTTTGAAGCTAAGGAATTAAAACCTTAAAAAAATACCATGAGAGGATTTCGAATCCGGCACACTATTTTTACAAAGGATACTCATTGTAAAGGTCTATTACGTTGTCGCCCATTTCCATCAATGTTTTGCAGTCAGTATCTTTGTCGAACAAAGCTGAGAACAAATGATTACCCCCAATATATTCTACAAATGCGTTTGCATTCCGAAATTCCTCTTCTTCTTCTTTTCGCCGTACGATTTCAATACCCAGGGCTTCTTGTTCTTCTCTTTCCAATTTGATTAGACTGGACCTTTTTTCCAGGAATAAAATTCAAATTTACGGTGCTGAATTTTTAAGGTTGCTTTACTTCAAGATGAACTTACAGAAACATTTCCCTAGCGGTTTCCTTTTCTGCTTTTGTAACCATTCGGTACTCGTAATAGACCAAGTTGGGAAGGTACGCTATGATATATTTAACGAAATTATCTTCTTCGCAAATGGGATTGCCTGCCATGTTGAGGGATTTGAGCTTTGCAAATGTTCTAAGGTACAAAACCTGCAGAATAAACGCTTGAAAGACGAAACTCTGCACGTCCTATTTGATCTAGTCCGTCCACTTACATTACTTTGATCCGTTATAAAGTTGTTCCCAATACTGAAAACGGTCAAATTGGAAAGACATTTCATGTTTTCCAAAACTTTGATTCTGTTTTGAAATAGAGTTAAAACTTCCAAGTTTGTCAGTGTGTCTAGATTTTCAATGCGTTCTATGTAGTTAAATGACAAATCCAGTTCTTCGAGATTGACTAAAACCTCCAGATTTTCAATTTTTTCAATCAGATTGTTGCAGAGTTGAAGTTTTGTCAATCCAGTAAGCATCCAGAGGTGATCGATTTTCAGTATGTCTGTTTAATGAAAATTTAATATGTATTAATGTTATTTGTCATCAGTTATTTTTGCTATTTTATGTATGTCACTATTTATCTAGACAAGAAGTAATTTGTGTAGGAAACATTTTTTCTAACAAGTGGTAAAGATAACTGGAAATATTAAGGGGCATTTTTAAGCTTTGAATTGAACTGATCGCGCCATATTTTTTGTTTACAAGATGGACGACAACCTTCGACACTTGTTGATAATCATCCAGCAAGTGTGTACCCGACATCAAAGTACATTGTGTGAATTTTCGTTTTCTTTGCATTAAGTTGGTGTTCATTAATCACTGTCATAATGGCAGAAAATGAGAATAAATCTCCATCTCCTATAAAATATTTTCTGTCAGGTGGTTTTGGTGGTATTTGCACAGTAGTTTCAGGACATCCCCTGGATACCATTAAAGTAAGATTGCAAACCATGCCAAAACCAGCACCAGGACAGCAACCGATGTATCGGGGAACGTTTGATTGCGCTAAGAAAACAATTTCTGCAGAAGGAGTGAGAGGACTTTACAAAGGAATGGGAGCCCCAATAGCTGGTGTGGCACCCATTTTTGCTGTTAGTTTCTTTGGATTTGGTCTTGGAAAAACCTTACTGCAAGGTAGTAGTAAGGAACCATTAAATAACAGACAACTATTTTTTGCTGGAGCTCTATCAGGTGTTTTTACTACTGCAATCATGGCACCTGGTGAAAGGATAAAGACACTTCTTCAAGTTCAGCAAGGTAACTGATGATTTTAAATAAAATAAATTACAACATGTATTAACCAAAGAAATTAGTAAAATCAGTTCCCCTGATTATTGGAGTAAATAAATGCAGGCTATCTAATTCATTTGGAATAAGTGAATGTTGTCATAGATTTAAGCTGTCTTATTGTTCATTAGCCTAAGAATCATTTTATTACAAGGAATTATGTTGTATTATTTAATAAATTAACAGTAAAACAAATGTATTCTTTTTTTAATTAAACTGATGACAAAATACTTTTTAATAATAAATTTTCCTTACATTAATTGGCCACACACTTTATAAAACTGTCAAATGAATATATATTTGGTTCCACCAATGTAAACAATACCATGCAACATATATTTCAAATATATATATTTTTTTTAATTCAGGTGGAATTCAGAAATACAGTGGGCCAGTAGATGTAGTCAAGAAGCTCTATCAAGAAGGTGGCATTCGCAGCATTTACAGAGGAACAATTGCAACCCTCCTAAGAGATGTTCCAGCAAGTGGAATGTACTTCATGACTTATGAATGGATTAAAAAGGTATACAGCACCAGATCACACATACTAAAAAATAAAGGAAATCTAAGCAGATATGAAACCACCACTTTTTTACTATATAAAATTATTTATTTAAAATGGAAAAATGGTGTTGTTGGGAGTTAACCAAAGGTGGGATTTCATATCTTATTTCAGATCTTTCAGATCTTATTTTGTTCCTTAAGACTTCTTTGTAAGGTTCATTGATAATAGGTTTGTTAGTGTAATGCTTTTTTACTCAAGTTGCTCCAATGTTTAAACACAACATATTGTAACAATCTACAGTGTTGGTACAGTCCTTGTTTTTTTTACTTTACTGGAAAGCTGCAAATTAAAAACTACTGCAACCACACTAAAATATATTTTTAAAAATGTAATATTTGTGATGAAAACAAATTTTTGTTTTCTTTTTTTGCAGACCCTTAAACCTCCAAATCAAACCTCTGATGTAGGGTTATTGGGGACAATTTTTGCTGGTGGAATGGCTGGAATTGCAAATTGGGTAATTAGATTTATTTATTATTAAGTTTAATGTGACATATACATTTCAATGGATGAACCCCTCTTCATTTTTCCACAATACTTCTCAATTGAGTCTTAAAACTTACTTACATGTATTCTATAAGGATCAATAAGTGACATGGGAGGAGAGTAATGTGAAATTCCATCCCACTCAATTTTTTTTAGTGTTTTGTATTCAAAAATTTAGTTGAAAATTTTATCAGACTGTAGGTATGCCAGCAGATGTCCTCAAAAGCCGACTTCAGTCAGCTCCAGAAGGAAAATATTCAAATGGAATGAGAAGCATTTTTGTGGAGTTGATAAAAGAAGAAGGACCTTTGGCACTGTACAAAGGAATCACACCTGTCATGTTAAGGGCTTTCCCAGCTAATGCTGCTTGTTTTATAGGTTTTGAATTTTCAATAAAATTTTTAAATTGGTGCCTGCCAAATTTGTAAAGGAGAGAAATGTTTTGTGAAATTTATTCACTTTTTTACTTGTTTCCTGTGTTCAACACAATTTTTGGAGATTTTTAGTCACAAGGCGCAGGAGAAAACAATTTTGTATGGCTCAAATTATTCAACACAGATTAAGCAATGAAGTTTGAAGAAAATATTTATGCAACTCTTAAGCATTATTTTGTTATTATTTTCATTTTGCAAAAGGAGTATTTGTTTATTGTCACAAATATAATTGTATTGCAATTGCAATTTAAATGCAGAGGTTGGCATAATTGTTTAATATCATGAACTTTATTTTTAAATTATAAATAAAAATAAATTTTAATTGTACTAGAGAGAATGATTCAGATGAAAAAAAATTTAACATCCTTTCATGGCTTGATAATGATTTCATACAACTGTTATGCATTACAGTTATTGTCTACTTTGTCATTTACTTTCCCTCCTAGAGCAATTCATATAATGAATTAATATATATTTTTATATTAAAATTCCCTAAAGTTATATAAGAAATGTATTGAAGTTTAGAATTGTTAATTAAAACATACCTAGAAATTCCAGTCGTAAATACGTTACTTCTTCATAAACAATTCCTTGCTGTTTGAACAGTCTTCCCTCCTCTCCTTTTGGACCTTGTTCTATAATAGCAGCATGAATCATTCTTTCATCAATTACCCCGAGTTCTCTCAAGTCACTACAAGCCGTTTCAGAATCCATTTCGACGGCACAAGAGCATATGTGAAAAAGGTCACTTCAAAGTAAGGAAATGTGTTTATAAAGCGTCATGGTAACGGTTGTCGCCACTTCGTGTTATCAAAATGTTGCGTCATTCCTTCATTAACAGCATTGCAAGGTTTCACAAACATGGCGTTGTTTTTTGGTGTAAACCCGTTTTCGTCTCCTGTTGGCAAAAAAATAGGTAAAAAGAGAAGAAACCCGGGGGAAAAGTTCACTGCGCTAGAAAAGCTTTAATCAACATTTAAAAAATTTTTCGAATTTAAAACTGAATATTTGTTGCCCATTGCGTTAACTATTTGTTTGTATTTTCATTGTGCATATTACACTACGCAGAAGGAAATTTATCGATTTGCCAAGAAATGACAATTATCATTCTGTTGTTTATCTCAGAATCTTGAAAGCATTTACTGAAATAGAATATGCATATAGTGTGTACCTGAATTTTAAAGTCAATTTATTTAATAGCAAGAAAGTGATAATTAATCGTAACATTATTTCTACATAATTGAGGCTTTATTGTGGTGACAGACCCCTAATATTGGTGTATATATAGAAATATATAGAAATATAGAAATTCTGTAACTGTGAAGGTTTCATATTCATTTAGTTTCTTTTATTTCCGTTAACATATTTTAGTACTAGTACAACATGTTATTTGTTGTATCTTACACAATATATCTTACAGACATATTATTACATTGAATTTATCTTTTATCAGGATTGTAAACTCACAAAGTTTCTTAATGAATGAAGGAGTATTGAAGTTTTAACTTTATGTAATAATAATGTCAAAATGTTTCAGAGCAAGCTACAGATGCTTCTCTGACATCTGAGAATTGGACCTTAAACATGGAAATATGTGACATTATAAATGAAACAGAAGAAGGTCCCATGGATGCTATAAAAGCTATTAGGAAGAGACTTGGTCAGAATGCATCTAGAAATTTCACTGGAGTTATGTACACATTAACAGTTCTTGAAACATGTGTTAAAAATTGTGAAAAAAGATTTATTGTTTTAGTTTGTAATAAGGATTTTATTCAGGTAAATTCATGCAACTACTTAATTACCATTAAAATAACTACTGAAATTTAATTTTAATTTTGATTCATTAAATTCTAGGAATTGGTAAAGTTAATTGGACCAAAAAATGACCCACCTATTGCAGTGCAGCAGAAAGTATTGAGTTTGATTAAGTGCTGGGCAGATGCTTTCAAGCAACAGCCTGAATTCTGTGGAGTTGTTCAAGTGTACACAGAGTTAAAACAGAAAGGTATTCAGTTTCCGACTGGTGATCCTGACACAATGGCTCTCATTCATACACCCCAAAAAGTGAGTACAATCATTGATCATTCGTGTCAATAATTTGTGGAAAGTGACTAAATTTAAGTTGGCAACTAAAATTTATGAACTTATGAATTTATTAATAAATGAAAGTAGGTTACTAACTGAATGTGAATTTAAAAACTTGCTTATCTTATTTAATTGGCACTTAAAGAATTTCTTTTGTTTAATAATGAGTCAGTCATGTGAAGCATGTGAATTTAGTTTTACTTTAATGAATACCTGGTATTGGTCAATGGTTTTACAAGACACAATAACATTAAAAAAATATACAGGAAAGAAAACATTTATTGTTGATGTTAATTTATAAGTATAAAGTTGTTTTCTTTTTCTTTTATTGCAATTTGTAGAATTTAACAGAAGAGATAATGTCTGGAAACACAAGAACACATTTAGGTTCAAGTTCAATAAATCAATCTGGTCTCCTAACATCAGATCAACTTGGTAAATTAACATCAGAATTAAGAGTTGTGGAAGGCAATATGACTGTTTTAAGTGAAATGCTGGGGGAATTGATTCCTGGTAAAGAACCACCAGGTGATTTAGAGTTATTAAAGGTAAGTAACATGAGTTAAACTGCAGTATGTGTTTCTGAGCTAGTAATAGATTTTTTTTCCAGGAATTATACACAACTTGTCAAGCTATGCAAGAGCGACTGGTTGAACTAATTGGTCAGCTCTCAAATGATGAGATAACAGCTGAGCTTCTTAGAGTAAATGATGGTTTGAATAATTTATTTTTAAGGTAAGGTAATTATTTTAAGCAACAAAAATTTGTATTCTGTAGACAAAATTACAGATTTAAAATCTACTTTATGGTTTGTAATGTGGAAAATCTTAGGTACAGTAGGTATGAGAAAAATAGAAAAAGTAACTCTAATGAACGAGATTTGAGTGAAGGAGCCCTAATTGATTTCAATGTGAATGAACAACAGGATGTAAGTTCTGTCAGTTCTCAAGTCTCAAAGTTGTCGCTAAATTCTTCGAATGCATCAAGTCAGCTTAATTCAATTCCATCTGTCATGGCACATAACCGCAGGGAAGATGAATTTGATGTATTTGCACAGTCAAGAAATATATCAGAATTTAAAGCTGAGTGAGCATCCATTTAATTGCATTGTGTTTAAGATTTGAAACAACTGGTAATAATTTATTATTATGCTTTTAGTGATGCAATTCAAGAGGGTACTAAAAGTATTATTGATGTGAATGCTCCTGGAAATCAAAGCAAACAACCAAACACTGTAAGTAAAATTAATTACATTAAAATTTTTAAATATCACCACAGATTCTTAATTAGCAGCCGTGGTTCATGTAAATAAGTATGTGGTCCATTTGTTAATAACCACAAATTAGAATGAAAATTTTAGAATTAGCTACACCCTACTTGAGCCCTAAAACAACAATTTTGTATCTAATACAAAAGTCCCCTTGTGGCCGTCAGACTATGATTTGTATACAAGACAAAACATAATTAGGCAAAATTTAATGTATTTAAATTTCTAAAAGATCAGTCCTTCTCTGTGATGGACCAAGTGATTTTCGTACTTAGTTTTTAAAAACCTGAACTTAAGCCCTGTATTAAGGCATTAATTTATCCATTGTTTTCTTATTATATTTTTTAATATTTTCTCTTCCTTGCGGATTTTTATGGGTAGAATTCTTCATCGGTCTTACCTGTACCAGATCTTATTGGGGTAAGCAAGATCGCATGCAGTGTTGCTTCGCGTTAGCATCATTTATTATATTAATATAATATACTCAGTCCAATCTCAGTAGGAGAAACAATTCTAATAAAATAACAAAACTCACCAGTGAATGACGCTTTTTATTGTTGTAAGCATGTTTGAAAAAATTAGTCTTAAGAAAATTGCGTTAACGTTAACAAATTTTATATATAGAAATACCGACAATAGCACTTCATTTTCAATAACAGCATCCGACAACATTCAATAATACAAAAATATTAATGAAATGTTTATTTTTTTCTCTTATAATAGATGCACGTAGAACAAGATTTTGATGAAATGGCAGCATGGCTGGGCGATAAAGTAAGTATCATATACACATGAGGTTGTGTTTTTGTTACAACAATACAATTGAATATTAATGAGACATAGATAATCATAAACTATGCATGAAAAAAACAAATGAAAGTTCACAAAACTTAGTCATGTAAAAAAATCTCTCCAAATGTGGATCACATATATATATATATATGTGTGTGTGTGTGTGTGTTTTATAAGTTTTTAACGGTTCTTTTAAATGTTAGACAATTCAATGTTAGACAAATATTGTATATTTGATATAAATTGTTATCCATTGCTCCAAAACAAGATTTTTACCGTATCAGTAGATTATTGACTTAATATTTGTTCTATTTTATTTGAGGACGAAGAATTATTGACCAGCAGCGAATTTGAAAAGTTTTTAGCAGAACGTGCAGCAGCGGCGGAAGCCTTACCTTCTACAGGTGAAACAAATCCCTCGAATCCGCCACCCCAAAAGAGGCAGAACAAGGATTCAATGTTTGCTCTGTGAATAATAAAAGAAGACATCACTACGTCTACACACAAAATTAACAATAATTCTAATAATCAGTTTATTATAGGTATGCATTTTTTTTACATAAGATTATGTTGAAATTACGTTGAAATCGACACATAAATATTCGTTCCGGTGAACTTGAAGATTATGCTTTTGCATATTTTTTCTGAATAATAATAATAATAATAATAATAATAATAATAATAAATATTAATGACAGACGCAAAAAATCACTTATCTGTGTGCCGCATCTCGCAGCTTCCAAGTGTAGCAATTTTACTTAATATTGACCTAAGTAAATTTTAAAAAACTCATCAAATTTAATAAATTTGGAAGGCGGGAAAGGTTTTTAAGAGTTACAAAAACCAAACTGTAAAATTATTTTTACTTTAATGTCAGTATTTGATTGTCAAAATGAAATTATGGAATGCCTCTTTTATTAAAAAAGCATAACTCATATTGTTTCTTCCACAATTATGCTACCAGAATTATTCATAACCGAGGGTGGGTGTTTTTTGTCAGTTCAGATTTTGCTTTCAATATTCACTTAGATTTGCAATTGCCTGTTATATACAATATTGTGAACATAATAATTTTGTACACATGAATGACTTTGAATGAGGAGTTCTAATAATTTGTCGCTTGTAAAACAACAGAAAGGAAATAATGAAATGTGTAAATAATGGAAGCGTCGTAAAAATCTGTAAACAACGGGTGTTTGGGACGGTATTTCATATGCTTTAAAAGGTTACCTTCCACATTGTGGGACATTGTCATTTTATTTAAAAAAATAATTTAGGGAATGAAATAATACATGTACAATGGCTAATTATTTATTATTCATATTATTAAGTGTGAATGTAGATTTGTTGACAACCGTTAACTTTATTTATATTATCCTTACAATATTTTAATTAAAAATACTTATTATTTATTTAACACAATGTCACTTTTTTCCTCTCGAATATTAGAAATATAGTTTTTATTAGAAAAAGAATATATTGCTTTCAACACCATATATGTTTAATTAATACTGCCACTTAGCTTTTTTTTATTAGTTTTTTTAAAATCTTTATACGGACAAGTCGCACTTGGATTACCAATAATGGTTTCCTAAAAGTCCGATAAGTCTTATCGTAACTTATTATCTTTTGAATATCTATATTAGTTTCTGTTTGTTTTACTTTATTGAACATTTTATATAATTTATTTAGTTTCTTATTATTTATTTTAGCCCTTTGTGTCACGTACACTTCGCAGAATTTTCGAGAGTGATACAACACAAAGAAGTCCAATTTTTCTTTGGTGGAACTAATTTGGGAGATAACGTTATCCAAAGAAAGTTCTCCCATTTCCTCGGCACGGTCTTTCGTACTTTACACCCACGTTGGATATTCCTCTAAGCGGTGCCGCTGTATCAGGATTCTTTTTGTAGCAGGGGCACATGGGGTTCTCTGTAAGGCCCCTTTGGTATAAGTTAAAGGGACCGCGTCCTGTTAGCACCTGACTCATTTCTCGTAAAATATCACCATGCTTTCTTTGAATATCTTCATGCTTAGTCAGGGCATTAGGATATGCATCTTAGGTCCTGCTTAG
The DNA here is from genome assembly GCA_037055365.1 of Polyplax serrata. Classification (NCBI taxonomy): domain Eukaryota; kingdom Metazoa; phylum Arthropoda; class Insecta; order Psocodea; family Polyplacidae; genus Polyplax; species Polyplax serrata. Next base: position 820,677 of record JAWJWE010000007.1, read on the forward strand.
GATTTAATTGTTCTTTACCTGTCGTGCTGTCGTAGCTGTCAGAACTTGTATTAATTGCATTTGCTATCACTGGTATCGGCGGTATGTGGGCCAGTAAAAGCGCAGTGACTGCGCTTTTTGTTCGGTATCCCTAATTGTTCTAATGGCTGCAGGTTTCTGGGGTTGAGAAATCTAAATAAATGAATGTTCTAAACATATAATAAAAGTAATGGTGTTGCTGATTATTGGTTTGTGCAACAGATGAAACAGATAAAGTGTTCGTATGCACAATACATTAAGAAATATTTTTTAGTTTAGTGTCATAAGAATGAAGAAGAACGTTCTAATATCGAACTAAATAAATAAAGCACCTAATTATTAAAGCCTCACAACCAGGCGATAAATTGCAGGGGTTATTGGAATAAAAAGACCACCACTAAAACGAATTAAAGAGATTTATTTGCCTATAAAACATATCTTCAACGCCAAATAAGTTTTATATTAAGTTTTTCAAACTAATTAATTTAATGTTGTAAGACATTATTGAGCATTGGACTAAGAAACAATCGTCTTTTTTTTAAATTCTAGTACAAAATAATTTTATACGAATAATTTCAGTGTTTATAGGTTTCGATAACAGTAAGGAATTACTACTAGGAATAGAAAGAAATGAGTTTTGAATGGGACTGATCCACAGTCATTATAAAAATTAATTTTTAATTTTTATAAATTAAATTATAAAGTAGCGTTATATTTTAATTTTGAGTCTGAGTCACGTCTAAATTTTAAATGATTAAATTCAAGTTGCCCTGGAATAGAAAGCTTGCCTTTCCTTCGGGGCCCCAAAATATTTGTATATTTACAATGGCCGAATAGTTATTTCAATGTTTTCCGGGGATGCTTGTGTTTCTCTCTTTTACTGCGTTTTAAACTGTTAAAAGCAGTATTTGTTGTTTATGAAACCGAATAATCTGCCTAAAGTGCCGGCCAAGTTCAAGTTTGAGCTACAAGTTTAGGTACATAAAATATTCACTAATGTACTCGAAGGCTCTACATCGGTGACTTATTGATAAAACTTTTTCGAATATTAAAAAACTTTAAAAAGAGGATGTAAAATTATTTGCATGAAGATGAACTTTAATAAATATGCTTTCGGATTTTCTACAAGGGTGAGTGCCTATGATTCATAAATAATGAGTTTTGTTCATGTTGACAAGTGAATTTTTCTTTTGTTTTTATCAATTAGAAGATTGGATTGATTGGGATTAATCTGGGATTAATTGGGTTAATGGCCAGTATTTTTGTTTTCTTGTAAAACAAAAAACTCTATTTCACTTACTTACTTACAAAATTTATAATACACTGCACAAAATTACTCAATTTAAATTGATGTGGAAGTTTATTTAGTTAATTAAACTCAATGTGACAATAGCTGTCACTTTTATCACTATTACAAAACATTTTTTCATATTCATTTTTCTTGAATGTGAAGGTAGTAATTTTGAATTTACTTTTTGAAGTGTTGGACCTTCAGAGTATTATTTTTAATATGGTTTATTAAAAATATTCATAAAGACATTACCTATTTTATGAATAAAATAGGCACAATGTTATGCTAAAGAGAAGTATTGTATTACTACCTCACTAAGTTGATGAGTCAATGACACTCACCAAATTGAACCGTTACTAGAGGTATACATATATATATTGCATATTTTACTTTAATTTTTCTTTTTGAAAAAATGAGACAAACCTTACCAAGTAACAGTTATAATAATAAAACACATTTTTGGTCAACATTACTATTAAAATTAAACCCAAAGTATCAGCCTGAGAATATTTGTATATCCATGAAACAAGTAATATTTTGTGATATATTCATTTAAGATTATTCAACTTTCCTAATGACACTGCCAGTTTCAAGTTATGAAGAACTTCTTGCACATGTGCGCAGCCTGACAAGTGAAACAATTCAACTTAGGCAGGAAATTTCAATGTCATTGTGTGGTCCATCCAATTCTGATGTGTCACATCTAACAAGTGAAGACAATGAAATTAGCCCTAGAAATTATGCAACATTCCCTCAGAAAAGGGCACTCACAAATATTGATCAGGTAAGCTGAATTTTTTCCATGCACTTTACAGTTTAGTATACTAAATGTAAACCATGTATTACCAGGACCAGCATGTAAGCTCTTATATTGATTTGAAACTCCTTCCCTCCAAATATTTTTAGCAGATTTCTCTTTTCATTGTATTTTACTGACATTTGGTTTTCCTCTTAATTTGTAATATCTGACTTGATGCAAGAGTATTAAATTTATTAAAATGTAATTTCTCTCCTCTTGCTTGTTTGTCACTTTGATGACATCAATTTTTAATCTTACAAGTGGATTCAAATTTATTATATAATATATTATTATTTTCATTATTCTAAAATTGTATGTAATAACTTTGGAACAGAAATTTTATTTTACTCTCTCAAAATGTTTCCAGAAGGTAATATTTAAATATTTTTTTCCTGAATGATGTGTGGAGATGAAAAAATGTAACTAAAGCTTAAAAGAATACCAGTAAATAAACTTGTAAGGGTATGGGGTAAATGGGTAGATGAGCCTTTCTCTGCTGGTCATTTTTAATTCTTTACTCTCATTCAGTAGCTGTTGTTATTAATTGCTTCAGTGGTCTTGATCTCTCTCACACAATTTGAATATGAACAAGAACATCTATGTTTATGTTCTCAGAGATCACTCAGATGTAATATATATCTGAAGGCCTGTGTGAAAGTAAAGACACAAATTATTTCATTTTTTCAAATTATTTTAAAAAGATAAAAAAACAACATAATTAATGGGAATATTTAAATGTCAAGAGCCAGGGGCAGATGTTGACATTAAAAGCAGACAAAAACTCAGCACGCACGTCAGCGGCTGCGCCTGTCTGACCGTGGTCGATGCTCTCTGTGCTTATCATATGGGGATTTTATTCAATTTTGAATTTCAGAAATTTTTGTTAAGACCCTGATGCTGTCGCCTCAGGGACAAATTGATTCTGCGAAGTTGAAATTTTTTAAAGGGTTGGTTTGGATTGGTGTCACCGCGATGTGAATGTTATGTTTTCCAGTGAACGTAATTTTCTAGTTTTCTCTCTGAAACTTTCGGAGTAACTGTGTGGCAACCGGCATTTTCGTGAAAAATCTGACCTTACACTTGATGGCACAGTAAAAAGTTGCAAAATCGATTGTTGGAGAGGTTGGCTCTGTTCGATTTTTATTCTGCAAAAAGCAATGACGACATGAAAATAATTAATTGTCATCCGAGGAAAATTATTTTAGCTTGTTACATCACAATCATCGTAAGATTTCTGTAAATGCACTAAATGTGTTTATTGTTAAAGGCTATATTTAGCACTTATTAGTTTACTTGTTATTATTGATTTGGTGAACAGTGAGACCATAGTATTTTAATTAGTTGCGAATGGTACCTGAGAAACAGATCGAACATGAAGTGCACAAAGCCTGAGCTATGTAGCCATATGTTCTTGGCCTTATTTCATCTGGTCTTAGACCAACAGCAGTTATTTTTGTTAAATGTACTTCAATTTTTATGGGTGTCTTTTTACAAAGAATTCACGTGGCCGGATATAAAATGGTCGGTTTATAAGAATATATTATGGAACAAAATAAGAAATATAAAGCAAAACATAAGAACTGACTAATAGAAAAGGGTACCAATAATAAGATACTCTCTTATAGCAGTGGACTTTTTACCATACATAAGTGGCGTCCATTCGAGACCGATAAAAAGTAGCTAATATAAAAATGAGTGTAGGTAGGGTATTAGAAGTTGGCTTCATAAAAGACTAAAGATGTGAACACCAAAAATAGCTAGGTTGGAAGTTCATAGAATAAGTTTCGATAAAAGTAACGGGAACACAATTTTTCCAATGTTTTTGTGGCATTCTGGGGCCAGTTAAATGGAAAGCTACGTAAATTGTGGTATATTATCATTCGTAGCTATAAGATACGGTGAATCTGTTAACACAAATAGAAAAATTGTGGTCAAGTTGACTGTTGGGAAGACTATGTTTTTAAGCCACTGTTGTAAGATTTGTATCATCATTGTTTTGATCACAGCAAATCTGGTCATTGCCAGGTGTTCTTAATATCCGATAATTCACCACAGATCTGAGGCTTTTCATGAACAATTTAAGTTCTCTTGGTACAAACCATTATATTGGTTTTTAGTCATGATTTGGGTCATTTCCTTTATTGTGTCCCTTAAGAATCACAACCGCGAATTTGCACTTTCACAAAACAGATGCAATTTATTTATCTACCGTAGTTTCGATGAATTAATTTTACTTCCTTCATGTGTTTTTTCCCAAATACGAGTAAAATATTTTTTTAAAATATATCATATTTCTATAACTAACAAAGTTTTATTAGAAACTCTCAAGAAGTGATTGTTGAGCTTAAATGTTCCATAAAATGAAGCATTTAAGAAAATGTGAAATACATATAGTTTTTGCAGACTTCAAGAACATAGATTTATCAACTGTTCTCCAGTAAGCCTACCATAAGGTTTATCAGGGCCTTCTTGACTAAAGCCGTGAATTTTGGTCAGAATCTTTGAGAAGATTGTCAAAATTTTCTACTAGCAGCTACCGACCCGAAACTACTGAATATTGTCTTTTGCAAGTGGTTTGCCTTGACTTACGTGACTCAACTACGTCTATCTCAGTAATGTCACATTTCTTGCCAAGGCCTTTTTGTCAGAACACCTGAGAAGCTTTTCAGAGAATCAATTCTTAGCGAGTACTGTTTCATGCTTAAAGAAAAGAAAACAACAAGTAGCTTATGATAAGTTTTGTACATGTTGCTTCTTATCATAGCTAATACGTCATAACTATTTTGTTTTAAAGTCCTAGATGATTTACCTAATTTGGTCTTCTGCTAGTTTGGTCGAAATGAGTCAAACGCCAGTTAACGAGTACCTTGCTCTGGGAAACACTGGGATATACACAAATTCGTTTTTTAAACTTTTGTTTAATTATCATTGTAATTATGTGTTATTAGCATTCGTACCGGTACCTGATTTTTATTATATAACCTAAGCAATTGTGAAGAACATATTGTAGAAGAGCCTGCAACACCTGGTGTTGTTTGCGCGCATTTGATTTTTATTTTTGGTGATTTTTGTTGAGTTCCGGGTGTACAGCAAACTATTTAAGCAGGTGCATGACTAACATTTAATTCGGTGACTGTTTGGGTGAAGAAAATGTACAAATTGAGGAATATCGAGGACGACTCTGAGGAGTTTTTCAACCTGGTCGACAGCGAGTCTTTGTGTTTTGACGTATCGGGTATCTGTTTAAAAGACATTGATGAGAATGTGAATCTAGAACTGACAAATGGAATCAACAGAAACTATGAGACTGATTCATCTGGTTCAAAAAATAGAAATCATGGCCTGAAACTAGATTTTATAAATCATAATTTTGATTTCAACGGAAATGATGTGGAAGAAACTCAAAAGGTAATATATTCAGTTCATGCCACCTTAATTTTATTAATTGGCGACAGTGAATAAGTATTCGGTCTTAAAGAATTGACCTTAAAATGAGAAGATTAATGGGAATAAATACAAACAGAAATAGATAAACCGAAATGTATTGCATCTACGAAGATAACAGGCATAAAGATTGCTTGAAAGAAGTAGTTAACCGTATTCCTAACGCACGGGTATCAATGTAACTGAGCAGGGGGTGGAAAAACAAACAGGGGAAGGTTAGTATTGTAGTGTTGGAAAAAGCGAGGGATTTTTACACTTTAAAAAATTTTGGAAACCAAATGTGTAGAGACTTGAACAGCAGTCTTAGGGATACCTCTATCTGTTCCTCCTCAATGTGACAACTGTAATATTCTTTTACTGAATTATACTGCGTCCCAGTATGTACTCCATTGTTGGATTCATAACTAAAGCCCATTTAATGAAGACCATATCTGGTATAGTTTTGTTCAGTCGTACAACTCAATCTATTTTATTAACATTATTCTTTTGTAGCATCAAATTAGTAGTTCCACTTTCAATTCATTGTTAGCTGATGAACAGCTGATGAGACTGTCGATCACAAGGAAAAAAGATGGAGAAATTGATGCTGAGCCAAAGGAGAAAGATGAGGGAAGTTCGCCGGAAGGTTTCCTCAACAATAACCTTGACTATCGAAATGAGCGCGGTCCTGAGAGCCTTGGCCTGTGGCACTCGGGACCCAGCAATTTGTCATTAGGTCAACCACTCAATGATTCTAGTTTTCATCAGGTTCGTATTACATTTTGATTCTGATGTCATTAGTCATTGAATCATCTGCGATTGGTAATCCAAAAAATAGATTATATACTCTGTGAGAGATTAACCTTTCTGGGCTCAAATGCATTGAACCACACTTCAGTTTATTGTAACTTTTCCCAATAATTCTGGTTATATTTAAGCATTAAGATTTGGTGCAATTCATTTAACTTCATTTAGCCGATGTTTATGTAGTGAATAATTAAACACTCCGGAAGTATTGATTTTGTATCTAATTGTTGTTTTTTACTTAGGATGGACACCTCGATATAACTACTAGTCTAAACATGAAAGACCAGTCACCTAAAGCTTTTTTGCCCACATCAAGGACATACAGCCACCAGCAGTTAGGAGCTAAAGTCGAAATGGTCTATAATTTACTTTCAATGTTAGGTCAGTTACATTTCTCTTTGTTTAAAGGCTTCAGATTCTTGTACTGTAGTGTAATTGATGGATGTGGTTTTCATCACAACCTTCCTTTTCAAGGTTCATTCGTCATCTACTCTTTTCTACATAAATTTTTCTTCTTTCTCTCCTCCGAAATCATGACCATGAGCCCCTTTTTATATTTTTTACACATTCTAGTTGTTCCATTTTTGTTTACTATTTTCAACTTTTTTGCTATTATTCGGTAGTATTTAACACATTTCACGTTCCTTTTACTTTCAGGTATTCATATTCTCGTGCTTTTTTTTTAGGAATTACTTTAATTATTCCAGTTCGCAATCCACTTCCTTCCACCTTCATTTCCTTACCTTTCTTTCTCAATTTGGTCAACAATTTTTTTATAGATAATAGTTCTACTTGTTTTTGTATCAGACTTATATAAACCACAGTGCGAAATCCTATTAAACAAAGCATGGTACTTTAAAAAGAAGAAATGAGTGTATGTCAATTTAAAACAACTAAAGCTATTCTATCAGGTACAAACAATAAGGAAGACATGTCGAAAACATTTTTGGCCATGTCCTCATCACCTGAGAGTTGTCATGCAATGCGTCAAAGTGGTTGTTTACCATTACTCGTGCAATTAATCCATTCATCTGAACTTGATTCGAATGTACGAAGCCGAGCATCAGAAGCTTTACATAACATTGTACATGCACAAACGGATGAGAAACGTCGGAGACGGGAGATTCGTGTACTCAAATTGATAGAACAAATTAGGGAATATTGCGATATGTTGAAAGCCAAGTCAGTAGAAGAAAAGGAAACACGAGAAGGTAAAATTGAAAAATGTTTTAGACATGCGGACCATTGTACTTTTATCATGAACTAAGTTTTGCTTTTATCATTCAAAATAAGACGATTTTGAGAAACATCCTGTGGCTGCCATTGGAGCTCTCATGAAATTTTCATTTGATGCCGAACATCGCCAAGCTATTTGCAATTTAGGAGGACTTCAAGCTATTGTCGAGCTAATTCAGGTAAACTAAACTACTTTATTTTGTACTGCGTATGAAATTTGGAAAAGGAAAATCAGTGCAGTCATTTTTAATTTGTACTTTATATATTTGAAGATGGACCATGAAGATCATTTAAATTCCGGTGAAAGTGAATTTTGCATCACACTGCGCAGATATGCTGGCATGTCGCTGACAAATTTGACTTTTGGAGATGGTAAAAACAAGACTCTCCTCTGCAGTTACAATAAATTTTTGAGTGCACTCGTGGATCAGTTGAAGAGCCCAAGCGAAGATCTGCGGCAGGTTACCGCCAGTGTCTTGAGGAATTTGTCTTGGTAAAAGTGAATTTAATACTGATTTAAGTAAGGTATTTTTCTGTTATGTAAACATATCTAATGATTTATGTGATTACTTTTAGGAGAGCGGATTCAGAAAGCAAGGAAGCCCTTCGGGCTGCTGGTGCAGTTACTGCTCTGACAGTCGCTGCTATGGAAGGAAAGAAGGAATCTACACTCAAGTCCGTACTCTCCGCCCTGTGGAATTTGTCTTCGCATTGTTCTATGAATAAGGTGATAATTAGATTTAAATAAGCCACATTTAATACTAATAATTTCAAGGATACCCAGTAATATTACTTCAGTTGTTTTTGTTTAATTGTTTGTACCTTCATTTTATATTTAAATTCAATGTTTATTACAAAAATTTTATTGATTCACCTATTGGAGACACAATTGAACTCTGAATGCATGAGCAATTTACTTTCCTCCTGACTACTTTAATATTTTAATCATTACTTGAACCTTTAAATTTGTTATTTACTTATTCGCTTTTATAAGTAACCCATATTTAGTAGTATTTTTTCGATCAGATTTCTGTCCTAAATAGATATAAAAATCTATTTAAAAAAGATAAAAAAAATCTATAAAAATCATTGTTCTAAATTGTTCATTTAATCTCTAGGTGGATATATGTTCCGTACCCGGTGCCTTGGCTTTCTTGGTCAAAATGTTGAGGTTCAAATCTGCGTCTAATACTTTGGCCATAGTGGAAAATGCCGGGGGAATAATTAGAAATGTTTCTAGTCATATAGCTGTTCGTGAGGACTACAGACAAGTATTGAGGGATAATAATTGTTTTGAAATTTTACTGGAACAATTAAGAAGTTCTAGTTTAACCATTGTCAGCAATGCATGCGGCACACTTTGGAACCTCTCGGCCAGGTAAAGTTTATAGGTACGAGTAAGCCGTTTTTATCAGATACCGGTGCTTAAAATTGATTTTTTTATACAGATGTTCAGAGGATCAAAAGAAACTTTGGGAAATGGGTGCCACAAGCATGTTGCGCAATTTGGTTCAGTCAAAACATAAAATGATATCTATGGGATCGAGTGCTGCTCTGAAAAACCTGTTAACAGCCAATCCAAATCGGATGCTTCCTATTCAATTAGACCCAACGGCCAGGAGTTTAGGTTAGTACCACTTCACAAATCCATCGTGGACTTCTTAGTAGCTGTTATGATTACTCACCGGAATTTTTTTTAGGTTTGCATTCTTTGCCAACTCTTTTTGTTCGTAAACAACGTGCTTTGGAGCAAGAAATTGACAAAACATTGGCTGAAACATGCGACAACATAGAGAATATCGGGTCGCCGAATCACATAGACAAGCCTCAAAGTACGGACGGGAATGAGAAAGGTTTCCCTTACGTCCGATCAGATAGCAAAGAATCAATTAGATCTACTAAGTCAGACTCCGTTTGCGAACGGATTGCTCACAGGCTAACCAAACAAGAGCCCAATGAAGTGAAGACAAAAGAGAAGACATTACACCAAAGCTTGAATGAGAAAGAGACGGGGCAGAAGGCAGAGGACCAGAAATTCATTAAAAGGCACGTAAAACCAGCTGTAATTACATACAAGTGCTGCATACGCATTCAAGACAAGACATGTGGTTTCTTAAATCAAATGTTTTTGATATTGGTTTTAAAAAGGAATCTTTTTTAAATTACAGGTATAAAAGTTCAATGATACCAACAGCTACGTTCAGAATGAAAGCTGAGCAAGATAAGACTTTGAAAAATATTGAAGATGATGTTGTCTTGGAGGAGACGAAGTCGCCCTATGATAGTTCTGATTCGATGAGTAGAAACAACAAACCCAAGCGCGGAATACCAGTGCTCAAGGTCAGGCCAGGCGGTAAATTTTCTCCAGGTAAAATACCTATTATTATTTTGTGTGAAGGGTAGAGTTGTAGACCGAATCACTTAGAGAACCATTTAGTTAATGTACAATGAAGGACATTCTCAAGATTTTAGGACGCCAAAAATATTTTGATCAAAATACATATTATAATAAATATAAAATATATTTATTACTGAAAGCCTCTATGCCTGGGGTTATACATTGATTGCTAATGTAACACAAAAATTGATAGGTACAAATCACTAATTGCAATATTCTTCTTTGCAGCTAATAAAAGTGACGATTTCTGTGATAATATCGAGCAGCACGCCTCATTACCAGTAAAAGAAAAAACACTAGAAATGGAACAAAAGGACAACGTCTTGGAAAGAAAAAATGAAAACAATGTGAACCTCAGATCTTCTGAAATTGATGAAAGTCAAAATCTTCCTTCTCAAAATAGTCACTTGGATAGAGTTGATTCGTTAGTTGACTTCAAAGAAGATGGAAACTTTAGAAATGTCCACCTTCCGTGCTCTCCACATGCACCACAAAATATAGAAAATCCTAGAGAAGCAGTTTTACCATCAAAAGTTACGACGATAATGGATGAAGAGACATCTAGGAGTATGCTAGAATCAGGTTGCCCTGATAAAGGATCTGATCGAATATCTGTCGGTTTGTCGAAAATAGAAGGGTGCACAACTCAGGAAGAATCAAAAGCGCAAGTCACTCTAATGGGAAGTTCATACTCGACAAAAGAAAAAGAATTACTCAATACATCCATAAACTGTGAAAAATACCGCAATCAAGAAAGCGAAACTTCTATCAGTCGCGCAGGGAAATGTAATGGTTCGGCCGGATTAGATCTGGAGAAATGCAACGATTCGTTGGAGGCCGTACCAAATTTTAAAATTGGTTCAGAAGTGACGAATGCAAAACTATTGCAGTCCGAAGCAAATAAGATTTGTAACGAAATAAGAAGGTGTCAAGAGTGGGACCTCGGTGGTAGTTTAAATTCTCAAATTTCTATGGTTTCCTGTAGTTCCTTTTTAGATGCCGCGGATTACAGCCTTTTCGACGTGACAAACGACTTGGGTGACTTGGACGAATTGGAAAGCATCGAACAAGACAAAATGCAGGTCAAAAACTTGAAACCATGCATGCTGGCATCAAACGACTTTGTTAGCTTGCCCAGTTTGGGGTCTCTAAAGGTAGATCAGCTGGACGCTCTGGACCTGGAGAGCAGCATCATTTCCGTTGCTAGCATTGTGTCTGAAATTGCTGAAAATAACGTAAACGCTAATTCTGAGTCGACATGTACTATGACGTACAAAACATGTCCGACTGAAAACCAAGGAGACGGAAGTGGCTACACAAATGAGGCGGTCACAAAGGTGGAAGACGAAATTGAATTTGATGATGATGACAGTTCGGTCATGTCGCAAGAGAATTTGCCCTTGGATCCTGAAACGCATAAGGAAACTTCAATTTCGGAGGGAAGGAAAAAAATAACGCCAAAAGAAAAGAGAAAAATTGTGCGAGATCGTTACAGAACGTACACAATACGAGATTTCAAAAAGAATATTAATGGCGAAATGAAGGCAGAGGAAATACTTACGGAGAAAAGGAATCCTTCAGGTAGTGTAGTATTTCGGTTTCAGAAAGTCATTAATATCATACATTCTTAACCCGACTCATCCTATTAAAATTTCCAGACCACACTGAAAACACCCATTTACCACCAGAATCAGGCCTTAAGTACCGTCAAGAGAACAGATGTACTCCCGAAAACTTAGAACTCCTAAAAAATCGGTACAGCTTCCTCAGAGAAGAAACTGAATCAAATCCGTCTTTTTGGGGGTTTAATGTGAACGAAAACGAGCGGCAAATTCGGGCTGTACTGAGTGATTCGAGGTCATTGGACGACCTGCTGAATGTAGGACCCATTAAAAGAAAGGAATTGGTTGACAATGCAAGATTGGTGGCGTTAACCCTAAAGACAGCAGCAATAATACCGGATAATGACTCAGCAGAACTCAACACCTTATCAGATTCTGAGGCAGACTACTCACATACAACACAAGAAATAGATACGGCAACATACAGCAAGGACCGGCGGTTTGTACAACTATTCCTCAAAACACCTTATTCACTTTGGTACTCTCGTCTGACGGTTAAATCTTCTTTCAGAACCGAATTATTGAAATACACGACGGCTTATCAGAGATGTGATCTTGAAGAAGAACAGTTAGAACCAAAAGTGAGCAAAGGACCGAAAATACTCAAATCGTACACGGAAAAACCTGAAGAACAAAATCTAGAAGAGAAAGTCGTACGTGGAAGAAGAAAGAAATTATACTCATCTCCTTTGAGGAAGCCAATTGAGAGAATTGTCTCAACTCCGAATTCGCCTAAAATCGTACAAAAATCATCGGAAACCAAAAAATACACTCTGGCAACGACAAAATCGTTACCAAATGTACCCAAAAGCCTTTCAAACGTCAGTTTACCCATCGGGCTGCAGAGAGAAGGAACGTTCACGAAGAAGCTTGGTGATAGGCCTTCGGCATTTGATGAAACTAATCAGGTACTTGCGAGAAATTCAGACTACAGTGAGAAATTGATACTGCGAAACCCATCGGCCCCCCTTTTGAGAAGTTCAAAGTACTTCACAGAAATGGAAAAGAAGACAACACGACCTGTGTCTGCTTACGGGGTACACAGACAAACGGATACAAGTCCAAATGTGTATGTTAAAGGAATATTTTTTCACATCGGTGTGAGACTGCCATACTTATTACCAACTTTGATTTTTATTGCAGAACCAAGTCAAAGGTGGGAAAAGGAAACATTTGGTTTAACGCCAATAATCAAAAGTTTAAAAATTCGGCGAGTACTCAAAATCTGGGATCGTACAGCAGTGGTAATAGCTCGTCTGGTCCCAGGAATGCCTTTAGTGTTAAATCAAAAAATCCAACTAGTGAAAATAAAAAGCTTAATGTTGCAGCTTCCAACGAAAAAGGTGAGGCTTCAACGATTCCTGTTATAGTTTAAAGTCATTATAGTTAGTACCTTTTGTAGTTTTTATATTGTAACATATTGTTCATTATATTATACAATTATACTTCCAAACTTACCGTACATATTATACTAATAATAATTCATTTAGTTTCGGAAAAGGGCAAGCCATCTAAAAAGGATGTTGAGTCAAAGATAGCGAAGCTGTGGAAAATGGCCGAAGAAAGTAAGAGAAAAGACAAAGATAAAAAGGACATGCGAGTGTGGATAAGTTCTGAGAAAAGTAAAAAACAATGGGACAAGGATTTTGTAATGGAACAGGAGGAAATCTTAGAAATACCAGCAAGAGTCTGCCAAACCCGTACAGGAAGTCAAACTCGCGACCGCGTTAGTAACCCAATTATGAATTTCATTAAAAAGGACATCAAAAAAACGAAGTTCCAAGTTCTAACTACTCTCCCTCTATTTATTTCAGGAGTAATTCATTGTGTGTAAGGAATTGATTAACTTCCACAGTAACAGAACTTTAAGGATTTTTAATGGTTTTTGCCAACAAATCATCTGTTTTTCAAAACAACAGCTTATCAGCAATCAAATGGACTTCTCCAATTTTATTTATAGAGTGCAATAAAAGAGAATTTATAAATTTGGTGTCACATATGAGCCCGGCCCAAAAGTGACGCGAATAGAAAAAGCCAAATTTAAACACATTGTACTTCAAGCATTTTAAACTAGAAGTTTTAAGTGTCGAACAGCAATGTAGATAACATTCTTTGCCAAACATACGTTTATATGGGAGACTCATTAATAGGCTTTAGAAGGCTTCCATTCCCTGCTATTGCAAAATTAGTTAAAAAATTATTACCGTAGATTGTATTCACACTCAACGGTAGGAAGCTTTTTATAGTTTTTTTATTTACTTTTTTGAATTTACAGCTCTTATTTAATAAAATAATTAGAGTGTTACTAAGTCCATCTACGATTAGAACACGGATAAAATTCATGAAAAATAACTTCGGTACAAAACATTAACGGACTTGAAAACGAAAACAAATTTTGTAGTGGGCCGTGCAATTTAGGAGATGCGAAGGCTGAAAATATTGCAGTCACAAAATAAATATCATTTTTGTAAAAATAAATTGTACAAATTTCAGCCCATTTCTAATTACGTGTTTCCAACTGCAAATTCTAATTACGGGATTTAAATTAAAGGGAGGCATCAGATAAATTAAAATATGAAAATATTAATACTCTGCGACCAATAAAGTGAAAATTATTTATTTAAATGTGGCTACGCATTCAAGTCGAACGTAACATAAATGCATTTCTTAAATTAAAGATTATTGTATTAGATACAAAAAAGCAACTTTGCTGTTACCAAGATTTTAAGATGTACGCTTGCGTGTATTTTTGTACGATGTCACTCCACTGATCTGTTGTCCGTTTCTGTCGGACCAACCTGAAAAGCGCACCATTGCTTGTGAAAGGTACGCCAGTGGACATTCATAGTTCTTTAATGTTAAATGATTTTTGGATCCGGAGGTTTAATTCGTGTGCAAAAATTTAATATTTTCTCAAATCAGCTTTCATTCATTAATGAATCATTACTAGTCAGCTGTAAGTTATGAAATATATTACAGTAAAAGTGTATACTTGTAAATTAAATATATGTACACATATATATTGTCTGACACACTGTTACGCGACTTTTGCACTTTTGAACTTTCCTTTCGTTGAACTTTACTCTCTCTTGCAATTAGTGTTGTTTCTCTACTTATCTAGAAAACCATGGGTTTTTATCCTTAATTAAACGTGGATATTACGTTCAACATATTCATTTTCGCTCTATTCAACGTCATTCAGTAAACCTTAACAATGTAGTAAAATATTTGTACGTGACAGACAGCAATTAGGGGTATATTTTCGTATATTATGTAGTAACTGTAAACCTGATTTATCATTCAGATACAAAACATTAAGTTTAGTAAAATCATGTTTGGATGCCTTACAGTTTAAGAAGGAGAGTCATAAAATACCAAGAAATATTGAAATGTTAAAAAAAGGCGCGGTGAAAATTTCGGTGGCCTTTTTTATGGAGTCACTGTGGTGGAAGCAGCGTTTACCGTTAGACGGCACAGAAGGAGGTTCTGAAACGGCTTAAAGGAACAGGCGTAATAGTCACAGACTAGGAGCAACAACCGAGCGAAAATGCCATCGTGGTGTCGAAATAACGTGTCGATAACGCGCTCTCGTACATTTTTTATATCTAATACTTTTTTATTACATAATACAGGGACTACAAATGGCGAGTGGAGTGTGACTCATTAAGTTTGAAGGAGCCTTGGATAAGCATTTCGCTTTAAATAACCATCGAAGATTGATATTTTTCACGGCGAGCAAACGAATCTGACTGTACTGTACACGTCCGATTGTATTTAACTGTTCGCGGACGGAAGCGCATCCGTTCACTTTCACTTTCTAGCTAGACTTTTCTTTCCACTTTTCGCTCTCCGCAACATTTTGCACACGCCGGCATGCGTCCGACGCCTGCTTTCCCGGAATAAAACCCGCGATTCCGTCAGTAAATGCTATTCGCACGCGTTCTTACTCATCACGTATTGCGGCATAAACAAACGGTTTATTTACCAGAACGGGTTTTACTCGAATACCGTTACTCAAAACTAGGCTTTCGTGCCAGCAATTGTACGGCAGTGTGCGGAATTACGAATGTTCCTTATCACTCGTTATCACACAGTTCGGTCATAAAAACCCAACCTAAATTTTTTGCCTGTAGATTTTACACCGTCGAAATGTGCGACATTAAAAGTAACTTAAAAGTCCATGACGGGAAACCGTTTAAACGTTTGCCAAGAAATGTCGTACCTACACATTATGATTTGTTTTTAAAGCCCGATCTCGAGAAATTTGTTTTCGAGGGCTCCGTTGCGGTGAATCTGGAGGTGAGTAGTACTTATTTACAGCCCCTACCCTATGGTCACATTTTCCATTGTTCATTAAACGTTATTGTTGAGTGGCAGCAATTCATTGGGGTGCCTTATTGCTTGACTCATCAATATTTTCCCATTTGACAACTGGTCAAGCAATTAAATTCTAAGCATTGGTTTAACTGATGTGTAGGGCCCTGCATTTGGAACTTTTGATTAGGCAAAATACATATCACAAACACACTTGATGTTCTTGAATGTAAGAAATCCACACTGAAAATTGGTTGTTCATGTACTTTCCAATCCAACCACCCCACATGGATACAGTTTGAATTATACAATGCATGGCATTACACAAGGTCAGCAATTTCAGTACACAAGCAGAGTTTAATTTTAATGAATTGAGCATTTAGAGTACAAGTAAGTTTATTGACACATATTATGCAATGTTAATGAAGTATGTGAACTATGATTGATGGAGTCCTTTGTTATTATGAAGTGTCCCAAAAGTTTATGTTCCAATGTGAGGTGGACCATCTATATCATCTCAGAAATGGATCACTTCCAACACAATTTTGTTTTCTAGTCTATTGCAAAAATAGAATATCAACCCAGTATTTACATAATCTTTCCTATTTACTTGATTCAATTATTTCTAAATATTTAATTTAACTTTTCCTCACACTGCAGAAAAACACTATTCAAATCAATTGTTGTGTTTTCAGATTAAGGAGCCAACAAATACAATAGTATTAAACTGTTTAGAACTTCAAGTTAAAGATGTGGTCATTCAATGCAAAGGAGAACCCATGCTGGAGCCAAGCTCAGTTGCTCTGTCCAATGAACTTGAAACTCTCACACTGACATTTCCAAAGGTCTTGCAACCTGGTAGAGCTGACTTAAAAATGTCTTTCGCTGGAGAAATAACAGATAAAATGAAAGGGTTGTATCGCAGTAAATATATCAGGTGAGTGACAATCAAAATATTAGGTTGATCCAGATCACAAGTTAAAGTGGTTAAATTAGGTTAAAAGTGGTACAATATTATAGTGACACATATTACTGTAGTGTAGTAACATGAATAATGTTTGGTGAGGAGTACAGTACCATTGTGATGTACTTACCATTGTTTTCTACATATTTTATCTTGTTAAGCTCGTAATATTAGTATCAGTACAGGTAAAATAATAGGAATTGAGAAACCTACAAAGATAAACACAGTTTTTTAAAAATTCCACTCTTCAAGTTATTAAATTCAACATTACCATTTATGGAAAAAGTGTACAGCATCATGCCCATTACATTTTTCATTAATGTTATTATTATTTTTTAGTCCATCAGGGGAAGAACGTTTTGCTGCGGTGACGCAGTTTGAAGCGACCGATGCTCGGAGGTGTTTCCCATGTTGGGACGAACCGGCCATCAAAGCAACATTTGACATAACCCTGGCCGTTCCTCACAGTAGAGTTGCATTGTCTAACATGGTGCGATTTGTTCGATATAAAATTTAGCAAGTAATTATTGTTACGCATTTTGTTGATCCGTCTCATTTTGTTTTTAGCCTGTTGTCCACGAGAGTCAAGAGAACGATTTAAGGACGCTGAAATTTGACACTACTCCGATTATGTCGACCTATTTGGTCGCAGTCGTCGTCGGAGAGTACGACTTTATCGAGGACACTAGCAAAGATGGTGTTTTGGTGCGCGTGTACACGCCCGTCGGCAAAAAGGAACAGGGAAGATTTGCCTTGGAGGTTGCAACGAAAGTCCTGCCGTACTATAAAGAATACTTTAACATAGCCTACCCGTTGCCCAAGATTGATTTAATTGCTATTGCTGACTTTTCAGCAGGTACGGGCGAAAGTTTTGTATTTTAACATTAAGTATATGTGAAAATTAAAGAAAATACCAACAATGAAGAGGGATTTAATTTTTTTAGGAGCAATGGAAAATTGGGGCCTGGTCACCTATAGGGAAACTTGCCTTCTAGTCGACCCAGAAAATACATCAGCTATTAGAAAGCAGTGGATCGCTATCGTCGTGGGTCATGAATTAGCTCACCAGTGGTTTGGAAATTTGGTTACAATGGTAAGAATCACTTGTATTAAAAAAATTTTTTTCATAACTCTTATGTTATACTGAACGTTTGTTAAGAGGATTGTGGAATGAAGCCGCAAAAAACATGCTGCAATAAAATATTAATATTCAGGTTGAGCGAACAACAAAATTACATGTAAAGTACTGTAAAATAAATATCAAGAGAAATATTATGTCACATTTGCGGTGGCATTTAATAACAAAAAATATGGACAATTACAAACGTCATGGTTAATGAAAAGGTTGCAATTCACTTAGATAAAAGTTTCTTATTTGGTGTATTTAATTGAATATTGATAGACGTTTTCTTACTAGTTTTTCTGTTTCTATTTGCACAACTTGACATATTTATTCTTTCAGGAATGGTGGACGCATCTCTGGTTGAATGAAGGGTACGCATCCTTCGTTGAGTTCCTTTGCGTTGAACACCTATTTCCGGAATATGACATCTGGACGCAGTTTGTTACGGATACATATTGTAAAGCTTTAGAATTAGACTGCTTAGATAATTCGCACCCCATTGAAGTACCCGTCGGTCACCCATCGGAAATTGACGAAATTTTCGACGATATATCTTACAACAAAGGTGCATCTGTGATACGAATGTTGCATAAATACATTGGCGATGAGGTTCGTGCGCTTAACCTAAAAATATTTCCTGGTAATTTGTACGACATAAATAGTCACCCTTGACTCTGCGATATTACAGGATTTTCGGAAGGGTATGAATATATACCTCAAGAGACATCAGTACAAAAATACGTACACCGAGGACCTTTGGGCAGCTCTTGAAGAGGCATCAAATAAACCTGTCGCGGCTGTTATGAGTACATGGACTAAACAAATGGGTTTTCCCGTCGTCAGAGTGAAAGTTGATCAAGGACCAGACTCTACTCT
This sequence comes from Polyplax serrata, assembly GCA_037055365.1. Classification (NCBI taxonomy): domain Eukaryota; kingdom Metazoa; phylum Arthropoda; class Insecta; order Psocodea; family Polyplacidae; genus Polyplax; species Polyplax serrata. Next base: position 839,548 of record JAWJWE010000007.1, read on the forward strand.
TTTGACTCTGTCACAAGAACGTTTTTGCGTGAATAAAAGTTGCAAGAGTAGGTTCTCTATTTCTGAGTAGTACATAGGATACTTTTCTTTGACTCTAATTTCGATTTTGCCTTTTAGATCCTGACGTCCTTTGGATGGTACCCATAACAGTTTCGACTTCTCAGTCCGGTGGGAGCGAAGTTATCTCGATAGTACTTCAGACCAAGTCAACCGTCGTCAGTTTAAACGTTCCCAAGGATAGTTGGATTAAGATAAATCCAGGCACAATTGGATATTACAGAACTCAATATCCTCCAGAGTTATTGGAGAGATTTTTACCTGCTATCAGGGATAAGAGCCTGCCACCGTTGGATCGGCTGGGTCTCCTTGATGATCTTTTTGCATTGGTTGGTGATCTTGTGTTTTAGTAGATCTATTGTTCTGTTAATTAATGACGCTTCCATTCCTAATTCCATTCTTTGGTATTTTAGGTTCAGGCCGGAGAAACACCTACGGTGGAGGTGTTAAAAGTCATGGAAGCGTTTAGCAACGAGGATAACTATACCGTTTGGTCCAGTATTAACAACTGCCTTGCAAAATTAAGTCTCTTACTCTCTCATACTGACTTAAAAGAGGACTTAAAGCGTTACATGAGAGTCCTGATGACACCAATATACAAGAAATTGGGTTGGGAACCTAAGGAAAACGAAAGTAAGATTTTTGTTGACAATTATTCAGATTTGGACCGAGATAATACTTCCTGCGATTCATTGTGATCGTGCTATCTCCAAAATAACTTAAAAGATCCAATCTATTTAATCATAAGTTAATTTGGCCACCCACGATCGCACAGTAATAAATTTATTACACACTTCTTTAATTCTTCAGGCCACCTTGACACGCTTCTGAGGTCTCTTATAATTGGGAGCTTGGCTTCTTGCGGGGAAGAATCAGTTGTTGAAGAATCAAAAGTTAGGTTTGCTTCACATTTAAGTAAGAAATGTTTGATATCTGCAGACTTACGGGGTCCTGTTTACAGGGCCGTTATGTCCTGTGGCAACGAAAAGACCTACGAGGATTTTTTAACGGTATGTTTTTGTAAGGAAGATTTGATTCTGCATACTCGATTTTTGATCTCAATTTTTGAAACTTTAAAATCTTGCAGTTGTATAGAGAAGCCGATTTACACGAGGAGAAAAATAGGATATGCAGAAATTTGGGCGCAATTAAAGACGAGGCGATTCTTAAGAAAGTTCTCACGTTTGCCATTTCCGAAGAGGTTAGAAGTCAGGATTCTGTTTTTGTCATAACATCTGTCGCTGCTCTCAGCAGCGTGGGCAGAGATCTCGCCTGGAACTTCTTTAAGGACAACTGGGAAGAACTCCTTAAAAGATACGAGGTAAAATCACATTTTTCACGCAGTGCAACTTTTTCTTGATTCTTCTTCTTGATTGAGTCTTCTCTTCACCTCATGTGTAATATCTGGAGAACCCAGTTTTCTTACTTCATAAGGAATAACTTCCTAGCATGACTAGTTTGCTTCTGTAAATATATTTTCAGTCATTCACTTAGAATTAATAAATTAGTAATTTTGTGATCCTCTTTTTAGGGAGGATTTTTGCTGGCTCGACTGGTGAAGTTTACGACAGAAAATTTTGCGTCGGAGGAAAAGGCTCTAGAAGTGGAGCAATTCTTCGGGAAGCACAAATTTCCTGGAACTGAGCGAACGGTTCAGCAAAGCCTAGAAACAATTCGACTTAACGAAGCCTGGTTGAAACGCGACGAAAATTCAATTCGTGCTTTTTTGACGAGACAGGGTTGAACGGAAAACTGAACGTTGAGTGCCATTCGAAGCCATTTAATCGAAAATCGCCGGCGGTCCATTTGGATTTGTCAGCGGAGTGCAAACTTTACTAATGAAAAAATTTATCTTAAATATTGTGAATGAAATTGCCACCGCCATAACAGTTTTTGGCCGTTTTTCAGGAAAAGTATTACATATGAATATGATATTGGTTATTTACTTCCTGCGAATAAAAAAAAGAATTAATAAAACTTTTCAAATAATTGGAAGTCTTTTTCGTGCGGGTAGTTTCAGGTGATGGGATGGTGATGTTGGCTCGCAAACGCAAAGGGTTGACAAGTTCTTACGTTGTTAGTTTCAGCTGCTGGTAATTGGTTTTAATAAAGAAAAAATCCAAATATTACTGTACGACCTACTTGCTTACGATTTATTTGAGTCTTATTTCAACAGCGTGCTTACTAAAGATGGTGTAGATTTTTTTACAATATTTTTGAACCAGGAACATCCCATTTGCTTATAAAAATTAGAAAATCTATACAAATGAAAACTCATTCCGTTGGAATCGAAATTATTAAAATAATAGTAAGGTATACATAAACATGAATGATTATAGTAAATAATATTAAATAATGACCCCATGAAATGGTTGAAAAATGACAAAATAAAAGAAGGGCACTACGAATTATTAATTTAACAAAAGTATTTAAATGAGAAATGTATACACCTTTCAAAGATAAATTCCATATTATTGGGAACCCTTATTCAGTATTTTCATTATAAATTTATTCTAATAATAGATGCCATCTAAATTGAAGTTACCCATAGGGTTGTACACTAATATTCCAACTGTGAATTAAATGTTGATCTTGCCACTATGGAAGTACCCTGCAATACCTGATTCAGAATATTTAAACTACAATTTGGTAGCATTAGACTCTACCACTCCCTCAAAGAGGTGCTCGCAGAGCACCAAAGAAAAGGGAAATGTATTTTTCACTGTCTGACCCTAAGTGAACAAAAAAGAAAGTCAAGATGGTACACTCAAATCCAATGATTAAGGTTCAGTTAACAATGTCCTAAGGAAGATAACCAATTTGTTAAATACATTAGAATTAATTTTCATTGGAACTTTTGTTCAACCGATTTCACCATTTTTTGTTTGTCACGTTGGTTTTCAGTGATTCTGACAGTTCATTGATAACACAATTGTTAATCTACTATCACACTGAGAAACAAGATGCAATTGCAAGAATTCCAACTCTACTATAAATACTATAAAATTTCAGCCTTAAATTTTTTTCAAACACTTCTCTGCACTTGCTGAACTACTGCTGGTCCTGAATTGTACAAGGTTACAGTTGCAACAGAGTGGCAATAATTGTGCAACAATGAACTCTTTGAATTCAATATGATGACATAACAATTAGGATATTTTAGGTCAATCAATATATCAATTTCAACTTTTTATACTTATATTAACATATTTGCATTTAAAATCCTGAAAAATGCTAATAATATTTTTATTTTACCTTAAAATTTAATAACAAAAAATATTTATACATATTTAAGGGAAAGAAAATAACATGAGACAGATAAGTGCCGAGAAAATATTAATTTGTTTACATCATTAATGTTATTAGATTCATTTACTCTTTTATTTGTTTCACCTACTTTCTGTTTTTACCAATGGAACTGAATTTAAATGTACATCATTTCAGCCATGTGTGACATTTTCTTGGGGATGTGAAGCATGTCATCCAGGTAACCAGTCAGATCATCAATTGTGGTGTCATCAGCACCCATTCTTGCTTGCTGAGAACAGGAGACATCACTAACTCGACTCACAACTGACTGTTGTTCTTTGTTTCCTATTCCATTTGTCTTAATATGACATCCCTTTTCATTGAAGTCTTGGTATTTCTTTTGCCTTAGTGTGAAGATTTTACCAGAATATTTTTTATTTACATCGCCGCCCTCGGAATTACTGTCCGAGCTATTGTAACCTACAGGACCACTATTCGTTTTATCCATTAACGTTTTAAATTGTTCATTATTTAATTTCGAACTGGAGCATTTTTTAATACAGATATTGTTCATATCGTCGCACAGTTTTAGCACAGAGTCCCGCAGCACAGGATTACCCAGCGCTTTCACCCTGGTCTTGATAGGTTTAAATTTTGTCGGCGCCGACGAAGATGCGTTACTTAGGGCACATTTACTGCAATTTTGGTATTTATTGTTCCACAATTTGATATGGCCAGATGGTACGTCGAGCGTTTTCACCTGGTACACATTATTTTGACTTGGATTCTGTGACGCGGAACATTTCGTCGCTATTCGTAATTGTTCTATGTAATCAGGTAGTGATCTCTCCTCGGCCATAATCTAATATCACCAAAAAAAGAGAAAAAAAATGATATTAAGGAGGTTACGGATGAGTCACATTCGTGACGTCCTTGGAACATTTTGTCAACGAGAAACAAGGACGCACCTGTAGCAATGGATTAATGTGTACAAACAAACCTTTCGATTGTCTAATTTGCAATGGAGAAAATTTACATATAAATATTGTAGTTTATAAAAGCAAACATTCCTATTTTCCTATTTATTTTGAAATCGAATTTTATTTTACTAATGTTGGTAATGTCTGGTAGCCATATTTGCCGTGGTAATAGACTGTGCGAGCGAAATTTCGAGACTACATACTCCTACACTCTATATAATATAAGCGTTTATAAAGATGAGAAACGTTTATCATTAAAATATGACGTTTTTTAATATAAATTGTTTAGACAATAAATTGTGTGCATCTTTCGTGAATTAACATTTTTCGTGTTCAATTTATATATCCTTTGGCAAGCCGTGTTGAAATTCACGTATTTCAATTACCTGATCAGTATGTATCAGCTAAATACGTTTATTTCCATAAGACTTCGGAAGGAACTTCTTAGGAAGGGCATTTGTGATTTTTTTCTGCGTTTTCCGAAAATTCCACATATCCGAAGAATACCGGTTAATAAGTGTTAAGTACTAAAAGTCACAATCAGATGAACAAGCTACATTTGGACTAACTGAATTTTTCCATGTTAGAATGCTTTCCGTTATGTAATTTTTTATTCGCAAGGTCGGTGGTTTGAAAAACTGTAATTTTAAAAATGGTTCGTTTCTATCTATCCTGTCTTTCTTTTGTGCTTTTGCAGGTTGAGTAAGAATGGAGTCTCCCGACGCAGGCGCTTCCCATGACATTCTGCGTAAGACAAAACGTTTTTTTCCGGCCCAGTAGCGGTCCGTTGCTTTCGACATTCAAATCCGCTGATTTCTCTTAGCAAACTTGAGTGACACATCGCGGTTCATTGTCCATTTACAACTGTGTTAATTTCTACATCTAGGTAATTTGTTGAATTTAAGCCGGATAATCAAGCAGCGGAAACGATACATTCATATATTCGACTGAATCTGATATAGACCGCTTCCCAGTTGGGTGGGTATTTCGAAAAAACAACGCCGAAAAAATGTTTGGTTTCTGCCGGAAAATATTTGGAAGGAGAATTGGGAAGGAAAATAAATTTTTTTGTAGGTGTTCACATTTTAGAATTGCTTTTTGTAATCTGATTGGCTTGGCATTCATTGACATATCTTGGGAAACAGAAGGAAAGAAAAGGACGGGCGTGGGCAAACTATCGACTCATCTTTTGTCGTCTCTCTGTCTCTCTCTTTCTCTCCCTCTCTCTTTGTGTGTGTGTGTGTGTGAAGGAATTAGAGTAAGTTGTCCCTCCGTTTCTTTTTAAATTAGATGTTATGTCCATAACAACAAAAGTCATAAAAATCCTAAAAGAGAAATTTTTGGTGTCAGGTGTCAGGCTGGAAAATTTATAATTTGTCATTGGCTAATCCTTGACTCATCACTACGATTTTTTTGTAACGTGTACTGTTATTATTCTAATTAAAATTGATACAGGGTTATGTTTATAATGGTTAAGTTTATAATAATTGGTAAATTAAACAACATAATTACAATTATTACTTTTGTGTAGTATTTAATAGCACACGTAGGCGTCTTCACGATGTAATACTTAAACTCAAAATCGAAGGCACACATGTATACATTAGTAAAAAAACAAATTAATTAGAGCAGAGGTACAAGTTCAGTGAAACTGAATTATTATTGCGTAAATTATAGTAGTGAAATTAAGGCAATGGAATAAAGGAATTGAACAATAAAACTCGGTTTCTACAGTGTATAACAATAAGCGATTCAGAATTCAATTAGATATATTCTGGAGTTGGAATACAAATGAATTTTTTGTTAACCCTTTTACAGTTATTCGTTTTTCGATTCATCCATTTTTCGAATGCAATTAAAATAAATAAAATATAATCCTATCAGTCGTAGTGGTAATCCTGTTCGTGTAGTAAAGGCTGGTTTCGTGGTAATATTTTTTACGCTTTTAAAATGCATTCATTAATCGTCTAAAAATCCCACATGCATATTAAATATTTACGAGGTGCCAAATAACTAATAGAGCCGTTTCAATGCGATCTCTTAGGCGGTCACCTTGTTGCCGCCTTTCTTGTAAAAAACTCTAGTTTCTGTTTCATAACCCAATCCACCACCACGTCTCCACTGTAATACGCGAAGCCATAGATAGAGAAATAGCCAAACATTTCACACAGATTCTACTAAATTTTATTAAGCAACTCCAACAGCAGATTGGTATCTCGAAACCAAGCCGCAGGGGATGTAAATTTGAAAGAAATTGAAATTTGTTTTTCTGTGTTCTAGTTGGATGTTTCTTCTAAACATGTTCGAGTGGATATATGAGTATTTGATTCCTCCCTGTCGGCAAGAGATACCAGAGGGATTTGAAGGAATCCAACAGCAACGGAGGGTCATTTAATCGACAAATGTTGTTTTATCTCCCTGAAGTAAGTTCAATGACACATTTACAAGCAAACAAAGCCTTAATCAAAGTGTTTCCCAAGAAGCTGGCTTCGCACGCATGGGGTGGTTTTTTGCACAAAAGGTAAAATCTTATAGAAGAAATAACAAGAGAGATAGGAGGAAAATAAAGGCAAATGGCAGTTGTTTTAGATCCAATGGTATATGAACTTGAAAAAAAAGACAAAGAGTGAGAAAAAATAATTCTAGAAATAACAAATTTATTGGAAATAATTGATTGAAATAATTTGAAGGTAATAGAAAAAGAAAACTGAATGTAGTAGATGACACAGAAAAAAATAGACGGAGTCAAAGGTGGGAAAATTATACTCCTATAAATTATACTAAAACTTTACTATACATTTTCTACTTTTATTGTATACTTTTTAATATTTTTAGTTTTTCTACATTTGTAACATTATTATTCTTCTTGGTAAACCATTGAAACCCAAATCATTTACTTATATTTCTTTTAATTTTCAACACAAATCGTTTAATATGACTTGGCTAACATAACTTCACATTTGCTTTCAACGCTTGCTCAATTAACCTCGTTTTACTAACTTCAAATTATAAGTACTATTACTTAAACTTTTAGTTCTTTAATTACATATTACTTATTTTTACTATTCAATTATTCGGCTTTACCTTATTCCTGAACTTGTAACATTAATCATGAATCATATTTTATTTCACTTGCTCTTCCTATCCTTCTCTTTTGCGGGAACCGAAATACATGTTTAGAAGCTTCATTATTTTACTTCTTTTGAATATTTTCAGGAAGTGTAACAGAACCACACGACAGTCATCAAACCTAAAGCGCAATGAAGAAAAAATGGAAAACACATTTTATCCTGTTAGCCTTTGTTTGGCTGTCATGTGCATGTACCCTTGTTGCGTCCTGGAGCAGAAATTTCAACTATAGCCGAGTGGGAGGTGTTCGAATCGGAGGTTTCGACCGACAGCACAAGACAAATTTTACCGGAAGGCTTGGTGCGGGTGTTCAAATAGGAGGAAGAGATACATTGAAAACAAAAGAACTTTCAAAAGAGCTGTCAGGAAAATCTGAAATCGGCAACAGCGAAAGAAATAGGTCTACCGCCACGGAAGCGGGCGCTTCGACTGGTGTTAAAGTTTTCAAACTGAGACTCCTGCTGCCATATAAGAGCTTCGGATTCAGAGAGTACAACAAGGCGACTAGTTCGGCTCTTAATTCGCTGAAGAGAGGAAGTGCCAAAAAATTAGATTTCTTCAAACGCTATGATATAGAAACGCAAATAGAGACGCTGACAATGACTCCTAGTCCAATAAGTAAGTCTACTTTTTTAAAGTTTCTACTTTCTACTGGTAAGAACATGCCTTGTCTTTTTTCAGGGTCACGTGTTCAGCCTCCACTTCCATCCATTCCTTATTTTATTTCTGAACCTTATACTGCTCACAATAATTAGTCGTTAGTATCCTGACACTCTTATTACTTAATTGATTCCCGATTTTCATTCTATCTCGGCTTCAATTCTCATCTGTTACCCATACATATTTCCATGAATTATTAATTAAAAGTTGCATTAAAAGCATTTCTTATCATAAGAAACTGACACAGTCTTGCATGGCTTTATGTCTATTTATATACTTTACATTTCATTACCTCTAGGACACTGAAGGGAAAATCAAAGCCCCTCAATATAACCATTAAATCGCTTGGACTATAGATTGTTATTCATTCAATTCATGAAAATTAGTTTTGTTAGATAAAAAAAGATCTGTTTATTTTTTATTTGAAAGTATTTTATATTTGAAAGTTATGCTGACGAGCATGAAGAAAGAGGACTTGTAACCCGGCACCTCTCCGTACGTTTATTAATCTAAACAAATTTTTTTAATTATAGTTACATTGTGTGTCGACAGATTTTGTACGACACTGAAATTTAATCAACATCACAATGAATATTTCTAATCAGATATCAGAGACGGGTTTTAGGTGTCAGGATGCATAGGTGTCACATGAATTTTAAAAAACATGACGTATTTTTTCTTCTGTTCCATTTACCTGATTTCTGGATTTCTTTTTTACATAGGACCTTTTTCGTATAGGAACACGTTTTGGACCTCTTAACAGAGGTTTCTCTTTTCGATTTTAATTCTGCGGGATCGATTTTGTATGCTGAGAAGTTTTGATCACTGCATAAGAAATCTAATTTGGTTTAAGTTTAGACTGCCAACAGTTATTGACCACCACTACCGAAAGTTACGAGCTTTTTCAATGTCCTTTGTTTCTCGGTTTGATTGCATCACAATTACAGTATACTTACATAAAGTTGAACGGGTAAAACCAGCAGTTAATAAATCAGAAGAGGAGCTTGGATATACAAATATTTTGGGAACTAAAGGAGCATACGTAGTGGTTAACAGTAAACAAGAAGTATTTGGGATTGGCTGACAAGAGGAAAGCCTCGAATTGGTAGAATGAAAGGAAAAACCTTAGTAAAATTTTACATTTTGAACCAAATTCGAACTAAAATTGGAAAGTTTGAAAACTGTTGTTGAAAAGAAGCTTGAAAGAAAGAACATATAAAATTGTTTAAAATGATGAAAGCTCAGGAGTATAGAGAGCCCTAGTGAACGTAAACAAGATGATGATGACGAAAAGCGAGGATGAAGGATGAGAACCCAATAATTTTAGATAGCAAAGGATTTCATAGAACCTTGACGATCGGAAATAAACAAAGGCATTTAACGAAATTGATAGAAATTTTCAAAGAGGAACAAAAACCAGAGATAATGGGAGTGTCTAAAAGTCAAAATGTAACGGTGCAATATTGAATATAAATAGCAGATATTTCGTTTAAAGACCGAGGGGATGATACGTCGATGAAATTTCTGAGATTTCTGCAGCCGGTTTTTCAGAAAGGCATAAGACTGCTACTAACAATTACTAACTACAGAACGGTTTTCCTTTGTTTCCTACTATTTTTTTCGCGACAATGGGAGTGTTAAAATATATATATATTTGTACATTTGTGTGTTTGTGAGTGCTTGAGGAGGCTGAGGATGCGAAGGGCCTAACGCTACCAGGGTATAAGGTGATGGACGTTGTCAAGACAACCCGCATGCGTCTTGCCCAATTTCAAAATGTATCAGTAGGTGTTTGTTATCAAGGGGCACATTGTAGAGGGCGACTCCCTTCCGTTCGTTATCATCCCGTGCGTACCGTCGCCAGATCGAATCCGTCGGACGGTCTAAACATACCAAAAGTAAATCGGGCAGCCATGTAAGAAGAAAGAAGTAGAAAAGGTTGCAGGCGAGTGATGGCGTGAAAACGACAATGTGAGACCGTTGTGTATCCGAGACAAGAATATTGTATTCTCTGATGGATTTTGCCATGATGTCCACTACGCTGCGGATTAATTCTATTGCCTGCCTAATCAGAGCTGTTCGTGGGAAGCCATCGCGTTGAAAAATTGAGTAGTGTGTTTTGTGGTGTTTGATGTGCTATTGACGGAGTGCTCTGAAGTTTAAAATTCAAGCCTTGCAGACAGCAAAATAAAGTGACGCAAACTGCAGCTGTGGAAATTACGGGCATGACAAATCTGCATGTGGTTCGTTTTTTTACTACAGCGCTTCTATTTTGAGTATCGGTCACTGCAGGTCAGGAAATTGTAACACAAAGGGATTTTTCTCATCTACTAAAACCCAAACGGTTTTATTTTTCTCAAAATTTTTCTGACACTACTGAAGTAAGACGTTTATTAGAAACCTTCGCCAACATTCAAGTCTGCCGTAAACTGGGTTCCTCACAACACACCATCATCCAGTAAAATTGCAATTTTCATTTATTTTTTTACTATTCGATCATCATAAACATATTTCATGCGACCCCAAGACATTTCATTTTTGATCTACTATTTTCTTCACACAAAACTGTCGTTCGATGATAGTCATCTGAGATAAAGACTTATTTCTGACTACTATTTCTGTAACAAACAAATAAGCAACAAGTTAAAATGAAAAATAGTCACCTTATTTCGGTAGTTGTTATTTTTTGTCTGGTAAGTGTCAGTTTCGGCAGGAATTCAAATTATGAAATTCTGGGACCGAACGAAAGGATTGGGAAACTGTTCAAACATTTAGGAATGAGAACAGCCGGAGTGAATGGGTCTGTGGGTTCCAGTGACTCCGCCCGTAAGCGGTTCGCCCTGGGAACCGCAGGACATCGTGTCAAAACTTTAAACATGGGTGACGAGCAAAGGGTAGCAATGGCTGAAGATAAAAACAAAACATTGACAATAGCCATTATTTTGCCACACACAAACTTTGGTGTACGCGAATACAAAAGGGTTACAAATGCTGCCATTAATAATTTACATCGTGGCCGGGGTCAAAGGTTCGAGTTCTTGAAGAAGTACCAGTTTGGATCGGAGCAGGTGAAGAGTACTATGATGACTCTGACACCCAGTCCAACAGGTATATATTCCTCTTTCCGTGGTTTTGTTATTAGTGAAAAGTATTGAAACGGTAGCCTTAATATACCTAACATGTTTGTTTCTCGTGAAGGTTCGTCAAGTTCGCTTTTACGTGTCTAACCTGAAAAATAACACATCAAAACTGGTCAACTTCAGTTATTAAACAGAATAAAATTTTTATTTCAGCTATTTTAAATTCATTGTGCCAAGAATTTCTCACAGTGAATGTTTCAGCGATTCTGTATCTAATGAACTACGAGAAATATGGTCGGAGCACAGCATCTGCACAATATTTCCTTCAACTAGCCGGGTACCTGGGAATACCTGTTATTGCGTGGAACGCGGACAACTCAGGATTAGAACGAGTAAATGAATATTCAGAAGTCAACATATTTTACAGACATTTCCTGCCTATATTTGATTACTTTTGTTCTTTCCACAGAGAGCATCTCAATCGAGTCTTCAATTGCAACTGGCACCATCCTTGGAACATCAGACGGCAGCCATGCTCAGCATTTTGGAACGCTACAAATGGCACCAGTTCTCGATAGTCACAAGTCAAATTGCTGGACACGATGACTTTGTACAGGCCGTAAGGGAAAGCATCACGAACATGCAAGACCGATTCAAGTAAGTGAAAAATTTTCAATTATTGTTATATTCCTTGTTTTAATGTTAGTTAATAGGATTTCAGCCCTGGTCGGAAGTCAACGTTGAGTTTATTTTCTCTTTACTTTAGGTTCACTATCCTCAATTCGGTTCTTGTAACAAAGCCGCAGGACCTGATGGAACTTGTAAACAGCGAGTCTAGAGTTATGCTTTTATACTCGACGAGAGAGGAGGCTATTCACATTTTGTCACAAGCCAGAGATTACAAGATCACGGGAGAAAATTATGTTTGGGTTGTGACACAATCTGTTATTGGCGACGTTCAGGCACCAGGAGAATTTCCTGTAGGCATGTTAGGTGAGCGACTGACACAAACGTATCTGCATATTCATTAAGAATATTGTGCAGCTCATCACCTCTAGCGGTGGGGTTGCAAGTGGCACAATATTTTTTCCTGTATTTCATGAAACGGCAATTTTTCTCTATTTAGGAGTTCATTTCGATACATCTAGTCAGAGTTTGGTGAACGAAATCACAACAGCCATCAAGGTTTACGCATATGGAGTTGAAGATTTCGTGAATGATCCAAAAAATACGGATAAATCGCTCAACACACAGCTTTCCTGTGGGAAGCAGATAGGAGATGGCAGATGGAAAACGGGAGACAGATTCTTTAAGTACGGTCCATTAAGTACTTTAAGTACACAAAAAATGCTTAAAACTATTAAGTTAAATTAACACTTGCAAGGTCTGAAATTTCAGGTATCTGAGGAACGTAAGCGTCGAAGGAGAACATGGAAAGCCAAACATTGAATTCACGGCTGATGGAGTCCTTAAATCGGCAGAACTTAAAATTATGAACCTGAGACCTGGAACGAGCAAACAAATGGTGTGGGAAGAGGTAAGGGTCCCAAATATTCCACCGGAGAGGGCAGAAATAACCTACCCATACATGGTATTGATCTTGATGCCTTCTATGAGGAACATGTCGTATAATGTGGTCTTAACCCACCAGATCAATTTTGAGTTCTGGATCTTGAATGATGTATCAAACGTATTATCCTCAGATTGGAGTCTGGAAATCTTGGCAAAAGGAAGGCCTGGACATCAAAGATATTGTTTGGCCTGGTAATAGTCACACTCCACCACAAGGAGTACCCGAAAAGTTTCACATGAAAATAACATTTCTGGAGGAACCGCCCTATATAAATTTGGCTCCTCCTGACCCCGTCACCGGGAAATGTTCGATGAACAGAGGAGTTCTCTGTAGGGTTGCCAGAGACATCGACATGGCGCATGCCGAGTGAGTGTCACATATCTGGGATACGATTTCTTCGTTTTACGAGTTAATGATATTTAAAAAGTGCATGATTTTGTTTCCTCCAGGGGTGACATTTCAGCAGATCACAGAAATGGAAGTTTCTACCAATGTTGCAGTGGTTTTTGTATTGATTTGCTAGAAAAATTTGCAGAGGAACTAGGTTTTTCTTATGAACTAGTTCGTGTGGAAGATGGCAAGTGGGGAACTCTTGAGGTTAGCCGCTACTATATGATTCTTTTTTGCTTCGTTTTTCTCTTGGGTTTTTGTTAAAAATTCTGAAATTTACAGAATGGTAAATGGAATGGTTTGATCGCCGATTTAATGAACCGTAAAACGGACATGGTCATGACGTCGTTAATGATAAATTCGGAACGAGAAGCTGTCGTTGACTTCACAGTGCCCTTTCTTGAAACAGGCATTGCCATTATTGTTGCAAAGAGGACAGGCATCATTAGTCCGACAGCTTTCCTAGGTATGTTAAAAGACACTTATTCTGCTAATACCATCATTAAAGTTTATGTAATACTGTTGTTTTGCACTTTTTAATGCCAGAACCCTTCGATACGGCATCCTGGATGTTAGTTGGCTTAGTTGCCATCCAAGCAGCGGCGTTTAATATTTTCTTATTTGAATGGCTCAGTCCATCTGGATTTGATATGAAGGTATGCATTGTGTTCAGATTCAATTAAAGGTAGTATTCAATTAACACATCATTTTCTGCATTACCTTTACTTCTTTTAGAGTGTCGCCCCAACTCCCACTCACAAGTTTTCGCTCTTTCGTACTTACTGGCTGGTCTGGGCTGTTCTCTTCCAAGCAGCCGTTCATGTGGACTCTCCGAGAGGATTCACTGCCCGTTTCATGACGAATGTTTGGGCCATGTTTGCTGTTGTGTTTCTAGCCATTTACACCGCTAACCTGGCTGCATTCATGATCACCAGGGAGGAATTTCACGAATTCTCCGGAATTGACGACCACAGGGTAGGTACACGAGTAATTTTTAGATTTGGCAGAATCACTTGCTGTCGATGTCATTTAAATTGCCATTTCTCTTTTTTGAGTTCCTTTGGCGTATCAGTATTTTCACATATTTGCGTTTTGTGTTTACGCTTATCTTCACTAAAAATTTAAATTGTTTCATTTTGATTGCAGCTGGTGAAGCCATTCAGTCACAAACCAATGTTCAAGTTTGGTACAGTCCCTTTCACCCACACGGACACAACTATAAAAAAATATTTTAAAGAAATGCACAACTACATGCAACAGTACAACAAATCTTTAGTGGCAGATGGTATAGACGCAGTTCTCAACGGGTACATTTCGTTCTTTCTTTCATACAACATTCGTTTTCAAACGGTGCTTACCTAACCACAGTGTCATTCCAGAGAACTTGATGCCTTCATTTACGACGGGTCGGTTTTAGACTACTTAGCCTCACAAGACGAGGACTGCAAACTAGTGACGATGGGCTCATGGTACGCAATGACGGGCTATGGAATTGCATTCTCGCGAAATTCTAAATATGTAGAATTATTCAACAAGAGGCTGCTTGATTTCAGAGAGAACGGTAAGTCATGCATAAGACTAAAAGAATAGCAATAAAAAATTAACACGATGATGGAATATTTTGTTTCAACTTTAAGGTGACTTAGAAAGGCTGCGGCGTTACTGGATGACCGGAACGTGTAAGCCCGGAAAGCAGGAACATAAATCAAGTGATCCTCTAGCATTAGAACAATTTTTATCGGCTTTTCTGCTTTTAATGTCCGGCATTCTCCTCGCAGCTTTGCTACTATTCCTAGAGTATTTATATTTTAAGTACATTCGTAAGCACCTGGCAAAAACAGACCAGGGAGGATGCTGCGCTCTCATCAGCCTAGTAAGTTCGGTTGTGTTGTTGCCCATTGTCAAAACAACTTTATTTTTTAGCTCTATCATTGTGATAATCTTTCCAGAGCATGGGCAAATCGCTGACATTCCGAGGTGCTGTCTTCGAAGCTCAAGACATACTGAAACACCACCGATGCAGAGACCCCATCTGTGACACTCATTTGTGGAAGGTCAAGCATGAGCTTGACCTGACAAGAATGAAAATTAGGCAATTGTATAAAGAAATGGAAGCGCACGGAATCAAACCTAGTAGAAGGTTAGTTTAGTAGTTATTGTCCACTAATTGCTGAAAAAGTGTATTCGTGGCCTGGAGTAGGTTTAAGACTGGCCCGAATTGTGTCTAGACATAGTACTTTGGCTCCCAAACCTGGGTCTTCAGTGGCTCCGTTGATTTGTACTTTTCAGGTTCCTCAGTAGCGCCGACCTGATTAAACCAAAGGACGTAGGCTTTGGGAATTGCGTTTCTTTGAATGACTACAAAAATTGCTACTCCGAACCGTACTCAATATATAGGTAGTACTCATATACTTTCCTACATTAACAAGTTTTGCACTAGTAAAACTTGTTCTGTTCTTTTCAGGCCTTACGACCGGGCGTACACAAAGGAAGTGGCCGAAATGGAAACTGTTCTGTGATGATAGATGAAACCGGAGGAACGAGTCGATTCAAAAAAATGTTTGACTTTTTTTCGTTCAATTAAATTCATACCAACTTAGACAAGTATAACAGAATTATCGTACGTATTAAAGCATTATCATACGTACGGTGAGTCTGAATAAGAAATACTTATTTGTTAAAATTTTAATTAAAATAGCAGAAATTTGAACGTTTTTTTATTTTGTCTTGAGAAAAGTTTAATTTAAATACATGTGCAGAATGTTAAGTTTAAAATTAATTTCTTTTTCTAACATCGGTTTAGAATTATTGTTGCTGTTACTATTATTATTACGATTGTTACTGCTATTATCATTGCGACTACTATTGTTGTTGTTATTGCCGTTGTTGTTGCTGTTATGTTGGTAATATATAGGAAATTGCACTGACAGTGCCATAATTGTAATGCTTAATGATCAGTAGAACTTTAATATGTTCACATGTAAAACGATATATACGTATATATGATACATACTTGTATATCTATATATATATATATAAAGAGAGAACAACTCAATAAGTTTATTTCAGTGTTTTTTTTTTGTTTACTCACTTCATTGTACAACTCCTTATTCTCTCCGGACTAAATGTTCAATTTCATCCCCATGTTGTTCTTCGATGCTTTCAAGTTCGATCGATAATTTCAACGGACTTTATACATCTGTAGTAATATTTTTCAGGTCGTAATAAGCTTCCGTTTAGTAAGTGCAACAAAATAGGAAACAGAAGGAATATAAATAAAAATAATGAATATCAAATGTAGTAACAATGCGTACATAAAGTAACGAAAACAAACAGAAATAGGTGGTGAGGAGCGAACCTTAGACGGATACTTGCAGTAGAGAAAATATGGCCACTGACTTTTCTCCCTAGTCGGCAATCGAGAAGCATAGATAGTTGAGGAAGGGAGAGGGACCTTGAGCTAGACAAACTAGATATCTCTTGTCGTCTTCCCCAAACCAGTCAGGCCAGAGATCTTTCGGAACGGACCTCGGCCAGAATAAGTCATCATGAGACTGAGCATTAGGTGTTTGTCGAAAGTCCCTACCCAGGGATTTCAACCGGCCACCTATTCAGGACCAAACTATCAGGATATAATGAAAATTCGTTCGTCTCGACTGTCACCTTGCATAAAGTCGCATTTTCGGGAACCTCTTCTCGTACATCAGGGATATATGCAATGGCTGTACGACCATCAGGGCAAGCGCTACCTGGACCTGTTCGGAGGGATCGTAACGGTTAGCGTTGGTCATTGTCACCCGTAAGTAAATATCTAACATTATCGCTTGACCTCTGCTAGAGCGCCCTGACAACGCGGAACATCAACTTCTGATATTCATGTCAGTCATCTTCGGTTCTAAATTTGACAGTTTGATTGTATACAAAAACTTTATCTTTGCCACTCTCATAAAGTATTTGATTAAACTTCTTATGAATGCATTTTCATTTAAAAAATACTCGACTGACAACTTAACCCCGAGTTTAGGTGTCCTGCTCTGAGTGAGTCTATCAAAATGATTAATAAATTTAAAATTATTAGCTTTGTGTGCACCTTCTTGTGCTGTGGCACGGTCCTTATTCACTCTGATGTCACCAAACGTATTGTATTGACAAAAAGATTTAAAAAACAAGTTATTAATAAATATTAACATTATAAGTTATTAATAAATATTCAGTTAAGCCGTAAGGTTCGGGCAAGCACAATACGTTTTTTGAAGGATTGAAGTAAAGAAAATACAGAAATGAATAGCACGCAACAAGAAGAATTAAAGTGGAGGCCTAAGTTCACAGGTTTCTAGTTCACCAGTTCTACGACAATAAAATTATTCATCGATTGTGACAACTTTCAGGCGAGTAACGGAAGCTCTAAAACGTCAGATTGACACCCTGTGGCATACGACAAACATATATATGCATCCAAAGATTCACGAGTATGCCCAAGCACTAACAGACAAAATGCCAGGGAATCTTAAGGTGCCGTTTGACATTATCGGAGAGAAGGAATCCGATAAAAGAAAGTGTAGAAATGTCGGTTAATTTTCAGGTTGTCTACTTCGTTAACAGCGGATCAGAAGCCAATGATATGGCTGTAATGATGGCACGCCTGTATACAAAAAACCAGGATGTCATAGTCCTTAAGAACTGTTATCATGGCGGTGCCAGCAGCACCATCGGTCTGACAGCACAAAATACCTGGAAATTTCCTTTACCCTCGTATAATATTCATGCTGTGAGTTGCAGAACTTGTAGGGAGGACGTCTAGACATAAGTTCTACACCTGTCATGTCCTTTTAGGTGAAAAATCCTGATGTTTACAAAGGTAGATTCGGTGGTGGCAATTGTAGAGATTCTCCAGTGCAGACACAAAGGACTTGTACCTGTGAACCTGACCACTGCGAAGCGTCACTTCTGTATGTTCAAGAGGTTAAAGAATGTCTGGATTACTCGGTACCCAAGAGAGGCGTTGCTGCGTTCATGGCAGAGTCCATTCAGGTATGTCAGTTTTTCGGTATTTTGCTTCCTCAAAAACTTTAAGTAAATTAAAATTTGCTTGAAATAGGGGGTGGGTGGTACAGTTCAATTTCCGAAGGGCTATTTAAAAGAGACGTACAAACTCATTCGTGAAAATGGTGGTGTTTGCATAGCTGACGAGGTTCAAACAGGATTTGGAAGGACGGGAAGTCATTTTTGGGGCTTTGAGAATCATGATGTGGTGAGTAAATTATGAAAATATTTAGATGGAGAAAAGTATGACGAGTTAAAATACGCAGAGTAAACACATTTGCAGATTCCCGACATAGTGACCATGGCCAAAGGTATTGGAAACGGATTTCCCCTGGGAGCCGTCGTCACCTCACCTGAGATTGCCCGAAGTCTTACTGAAGCCCATCATTTCAACACATTTGGAGGGAATCCCATGGCATCAGCCGTCGGCCTGGAAGTGCTGAAGGTATGCAACCTCCCTCGAGGCTTGAGTGATCACCAAGTCACCAATATCACCAATGACCAATACGGTTCTATACATGACAGGT
The DNA here is from genome assembly GCA_037055365.1 of Polyplax serrata. Classification (NCBI taxonomy): domain Eukaryota; kingdom Metazoa; phylum Arthropoda; class Insecta; order Psocodea; family Polyplacidae; genus Polyplax; species Polyplax serrata. The sequence continues at coordinate 858,236 of JAWJWE010000007.1, forward strand.
GATAGAAGAAGAAAATCTCCAAGAAAACTGTCACAACGTGGGTACCTACTTTCTTCAGAGGTTGGCTAAACTAAGAGATACTTACGAAATTGTGGGGGACGTACGAGGAAAAGGACTGATGATTGGAATTGAATTTGTCAAAGACAAATCATCCAAAGTACAGGTGGATCCTACCATATTTGGTGACATATGGGAAACCTGCAAGAACTCAGGTTTACTAGTTGGTGTGGGAGGATTTAAAGGGAACGTAAGTATTTGAACACAAAGAGAAGCGGAAAAACTATCGTACTACTTACAGGTATTCTGTTTCAGGTAATGAGAATAAAACCTCCCATGTGTATCTCAAAGGACGACGTAAAATTCGCAGTTGATGTCCTGGAAGATGCCATAAAAGCAGCTACCGGCAAATGAAGAAGATTTGGTTCAAACTTTATTATAATAATTGAAATCTATGAGTAAAAAGCAGAACCGTTTGTTGTGTAATTTCTTGTTAATTCTCTCCAGCAAGGCAACATTCCTTGGATATTTTTCAAGGATCACATTTTTTTGAATTCCAAAACTCATTTTCGTGTATGGTTTACAAGCACCCATTTATTCTCACCTTCTTTTCTTCCTTATTATTTTCTTCACCTTTAAAGGTCATACCTTTTTCGATAGCTAGATGTCAATCTCGTTACTTCCAGCCTTGTTCGTCTTCGGCTCATTGTAAGGCTTTCGTCACTGTTGGTTAAGGCTACTCTTTCATTTTGACCGGCCCACAGCGATTCAGTCTTTAATTTCATTCATTAATTCATTAATTCGATCCGGCTGCCCAACTGGTCAGCCAGGCAGTTTACAAAAATTTAAAAGTTTATTAGAAAGGTCTTAAGTTTTACAGACGTTATCTATTTCATAAAAGTTTTGTATTAATGCTTACGTAACTCCATGCATGTTTAATTCGGTTGGATAGAAATTGCAACATTTTGTCTGATGCTTTCTATATACCAACCGCTTACTGCACAGAGAACGAACTAAACAAGAACCAATTTGAATAAGTGGTCATAGTTACATTCAAAACCTAAAAATAGATATCAAACAGACCAATTGAAATACCCGCCACAAAAGCAGGGATTTCCTTTCAGACTTTTGTCTTTTCTTTTGGGAACAAACGAAACGATTACCATCGATGTCGTCCTTCGCCCTTCGCCGAAAGGTTTCACCTACGGCGTTCATTTTCATTATTGTTTGCCATTGCCGACCAAGTGAAAGCTACTGTGTTCGCTCCTCTGATAAGTAATTCTTTCCTAAGAATTCAATCAGTCACACATTCAGTCAGTGCATTAGTGAATAGTCAGTAGTTAAGGTGAATTGTTCAAAATGTTCGGGTTGACCTAGATATCACGAATGTCTTACAATGAGATCCACTAATATAGTTAAAATATTATAATATTCATTTATCTAGGGAGGCAAAGCATCCATCGTTGGAGAATAGCCTTACGGCTTAGAGCCCCAATGGGTAAGAGAACGTCTACTTGTCTGAAGACCGGTAGATTGTCCAGTTTAGGCACTATTACTAACTCGAAACCAACTACTATGCGTTAATAGGCAAGTAAAATAATACACAGTTAATAGGCAAAGCAACAATAGGCAACTGAAAAAGTCATCTTTTCATTTGTTCCCTGAAGCTTTAATCACTAAAAGCTTCGCCTCAGAGACTGTTTCATCCATATTGATTAATCAATCTCAGTAGTAAATTCAATACAATTCTTCATTGGTTGTATAGTTGTCACCATTTCCTTTTGCTACTGACAATGAAAATTTCACTTTATTTCACAATTATTTCAAATCCATTAATAACAAAATCATATTCAGAACCTAAGGGAAGAAAGTTTTAAAAATTCCATGACCAACGCTTGGTAGCGCCATCACTTGATAAAAAATTGAAGTATTCGTCATTGTTGCCAATCCTCGGTCTAATTCGTCAGTTTGTCTCCATCGTATTTACAAATTGCTTGTGAAGCTTAATATAGAATTCGAAATTTGTACAGGAAAATAAAATACTTCTAGGAAGAAAAATGGGAGACGCCGAATTGGAAGCCATCCGAGCGAAAAGAATGGCCCAACTCAGGTCCCAGTACGGGGTGAGTCCTTTTTTCTATTATACAAAAAGCATGATTCATTAGGTTAAGTTGCAACTTGTTGCGAATTATTCGAAACCGGTTCATATTACAATAGAATACTTATTTAGGACTCAGAGGGAGACAGTAGGAGTCAACAAGCGCAGCAGGAGAGAGAAGAGCAAGCCCAGGAAATTAGGAACAGTCTTTTGTCACAGATATTAAACCAGTCGGCCAGAGCTAGGCGTAAGTTTTTCCAATACTTAAACGTTCCCCACATTACTTGATATTTGAAAATGTTGACATCATACATACTCTGATGACATGTGTCAGGAACTATGGGCGAGGTTGATTTTTCTATCTGTATCTTGTGTTAATTCTATCTATCCAACAATAGGCAATGGGCAATACAGTTTGTGGAAGAGAGGTAAACTTCTGACTTTATAATTATCATATACAGTATACACTATAAAATTAAGAGTTCTGCAAAAATTTTGAGTTGTGCCTAGGAAAGAGTAATTTTATTCCTTATTGAAGGATATATCAAGATAAAAATAAGTTTATAGTGGTAAGAGCAGGTACCATTAGAGAAGTAGTTTTGTCTTTGATAAAATTGAAAAATTGAATTGAAAAATTGCAACTAATTGTTGTTTTCTCAATTCTTCAAGTGTAATATTTATATTCTCTGATAGAAACCCTGTGTGTGTCATATCTATGATGGTCTGAAAGAAATTCTTTCTAGTTTTGGTTTATTTTTGGATTACAGTATTCCAGGAACAGTGGAAGATTTGACCATGATAGACAATATTGTTCATGATATTCGGTTGCATTTAACAGGTGTAGTAGTTAAAAAAAATAGTCTAAATGTTAATTTATTCATTTGGAATCTTCGAAACTTAGTCATCAGCTGTGACTAATTAACTTCTAGAGTTTCAGAAAATCACCTATTAAATTCTGAAATATGTGGTAGAGGTCTGATGAAGAATGAGGCTTCTTTTTTGAATTAGGTCAACAGTATGTGTAGCACAAAGTATATTTTAAATCAAATTCATATAAAATTTCACACAAATTTGGGGGAGAACTGCAACATTAAATAAACAATACTACAATGAAGTGTATAAAATTTTACTGATACAAAAACTATTTTATACAGTCATAGTACCTGGGTACCATCATTTTAAATGCACCTAAGCATTTAAAATGATGATAAAAATCAGGGAAAAAAATTTATGGAATTTTTGTACTCTAAAACCAGAACTCAGCTGAATTTGTCCAAGAGTGCCAAGATGTCTGATGCCCAACAATGAATCAGCTAGACTGAGGCCTTGGTGATGCTCCCAGAACAATACCACCCATTTTTTGGTTTTTTGATTCTAAGCTTTTAAGACACAATTTCACATGGTTATTGAGAAGTAATGCAGTTGCAGAGTGGAACATAAGTACAGCTTAACAGGCAGTTGACGTGGGAATTTCAAAAGTTATTAATGTTGTAGAACTTGAACTGACAAGTGCATTTAGGAATGGGTAATGTGAACTCCAGAATTTTAAGCAAACTTAGTCAAACTTAAAATAAGTTTAAAATGATAGATAAATAGAAAGTACAGTTTTATTATATGGTGGATTGAGTTTGAAATAAAATTGGAGGAATTATACATATATATTTTTACAAGTAATTTTATCGGTACAATCATTAAATCCCGTTAGTAAATGGAGTATGACAAAAATAAGAACCCAGGATTTCCTGTACTGCAGACAACCACGGGATTTTCGATCATTCTTTATAGTCTGTCACCTCTTATTTGGCGGTGCAGCCCCCTCATATTTATGAAGCCATGGTCTCTTTCATCAGGGAATTCAGACGCATGCAAATTTTTTTTTAAAAGAAACACTTGTTTTACCCTGATTTCGTTGTTAACCATCTTATCTAATTATATTAATTATGATTTACTGCCTGTTCTAGTGAACACGTTGATGATTGGCAAACCGGAGAAGGGCAAAATGGTGGAAAACATGCTGTTGCAGATGGCACAAACGGGTCAACTTTCCGGTAGAATAGGCGAGCCTGAACTCATTCGGATATTAGAGAACGTCAATAGGCAAACTAGCAAAACTACAACAGTTAAGGTGAGAACAACAACTTTGTTTCCCGAGTGACCTGAAAAAGGTCTCAAAGTTTTGGTAATCTTGCATTCCGTTGCAGTTCGACAGGAGAAGAGCTGCCATGGACGATTCTGATGATGATGATTTCTAGTGCTAGGACGGTACACCTCCTCTCCTCGCTCTGAGCTCTTCCTGCCACGGGAAGGACGTGCACTCAGCAGGTACCCCACAGCTGCTCGCGCTGGTACCCTTGAGAAGAGAACAATGGACATAACAATTACTATTATATCAAAACTAAAATGACTAACAGAAATAGTGGCCAATAGTTGTGCATGAGGTTTGTATTACATGAGGCATGCACAAAGTGGGGAACTTTATTTTTATATTCTTAATTGTTTACATGCTCAGTTTTTAATAAAACAAGACTTTTTCTTTTGTATTAAATCAACATGAACGAATTTAGCCCAATATTAATATCAGAGTGACCAAAGCTCCAATATTATAAAACAAACCAAAAAAGTACACCGCAGGTACGAAAAATACGACTATAATAAAGGATAATTTTTATAATTTCTTAATACTAATTATAAACTTTTTTGTACTTTCTTTTGGTAAGAAAGAAAAGGGGTTATTTTCTCCAAGTCAATGGAAGTATTAGCGAAAAAGGTTTACCTTAATTAAACCTTATTTCGAGGCGTCGAGTATTGGTTTTTTGGGGCACCTACTTAAAGAATATTTCTCCTAATCAGGAAATTGGACCCCAGTTGGGCTAAACATGAAGACCCTGTATGGTATTTTGTTTGCTTTTGGATCAAAACAGTTTACCTGTTTTTTTTTGTGCTAGTCTTATGTTTTCCTAAGACTTGTAGAAGGAAAAGCTACATTAAGTCAGTTTGTTAAAATAATTGGGGGAGATTAGCAAAATAATGTTTAAATAAATTGGAATTAATAAATTTGGAATTTGACGATTTACTTTTACTTTACGATTTACTTGAGATTCCCTCAAGAAATTTAGCCCTCCGAATTTCACTTTTCTAAGTCCACTTATCAGCTAATTGTATTGAACTGAATAACTCGTTGACCGAAAAATTCTAACCGCGATGTGTCATTTAATTGCTATTCTTATTTGATAAATAGATTATGGTGACGGAGGGTTGGGCATACATGTACTTATACATGTCTGTGTATCTGCAGTGTAGTACAGCATACACCCAGCAAATTCGATTAATTACGATTGTCGTCAGGAAAACAGAAAATGATACAATTGTGCCAAATCACGAGACCGAAAATGAAGCTAGAAAAATGAAGCTAATAGTAGTAAAGCGTCTATTGTGGAAAAATGTTCAATGTAGCTAAGAATAACCTGTTAACAAAAGTACACAAGAATTTCTGTGCTTAATTGGCGAAATGGTGTTATTTTTTCAATTTATGAACAGTGTAACAAGTTCGGAGACTCGCGATATAAATTCAACAAGTAATTTATACAAATATGTATGCTCACCTACATCTCAACTCTGAGCCAAGTGTCCAAGAACCTCTATTCTCTCTTTTCGTGCAGTAGTTCTTCTAAAAACACAAAACAATATACCCGTTTTATGTGGAGTCAGTATTTGACATAAAAAAAGGTATTCAGCATAATAGCTACCTTCTTCTTCATCATTTGCGTCCATAATATCAGAACAACAAATGGAATAGCAGATCAAACTAAGGAATCCAAGAGGAAGTCCAAACAAAACGGAAGTAAGAACTGGGTTACCCTGCCACATATCGGCTAGAGACGTTTTCCCTTCAAAGTAGACTCGGTACATGCGTACCCACCAGGTATTCCCGCCGAATACCTGACAGCAGAAAAAAAAGAACATTTGTTACTAATCCTCACTCACCTTACCTCAGTGCTACACACTTAACATCTGTCTTATGCTGTGTACTTGTATCCCCATATTTTTTTTCTAAATGTAACGTGTTTTTATAATAAGAAAAATCCTACGCCATGGCGAATAAAACTAAAAATTGCATGAAAACTGCAAAAACTCACTGGAGCTGATTGATTGTGAACCTGATCCAAGAACATTGTCAAAGCCTGAGGTGTCAGTTGCGATGGTTCATCTTGTGGAAAATGATGGTGTTGCGTCGTTGAATTAACGACGATAAGATGAGGTAGAGGTAGCACTGACATGGCAATTGAATTGGCTAGGTCTGGGCTTCCGACCCAACCGAACTGGAAATGTTTATGATACCTCACCCGATGGGACCTGCTGACCGATTCGACCATGTCTCGAAACCTAAAAGAATACTAAGTACTACAAGTACCTAATCAAAAATAGATTGCTTTTTAGGGAACAATTAAGGTTTGGTAACTTACTCTAGCATATCCGCTGGAATTTCTTCTAATTTGTTTTCTTCAAGGACAACTAGAACCAAGTATTTGCTTATTTGAAAGAATTGGTGAAGATTTCCCTTAGTGACTTTTGGGAATGTCAGGAATCGTTCTTCATTTACCCAGGTGTGAAGAGATAAGTTGAAGTTGTCACTAAGATAGTCACCTGCCAAAAAACAAGAAATTATATTTTTGCAAATGCTGCTCTTGATTAAAGACGGGATATCTCTCCCAGGACTGCTTTGTGACTTATACAATAAAAAATATATAAATGACTCAAATTCCAGTTGTTAGAAATTTGTGATATTTGCCACCTCAATTTCTCTTAATGTGATTAGTTTAGGGTTGCCCTAACACTTTAGCATTCATCCAATTATAGAATAATTACCTTCAAAGAAGTACATGGTGTTCTCTTTATAGACAAAAATAGTAGGTTCTGATTTGACATTCACGTGGGGCTTCAATAAATGCTTTGAAATACAATAGAAGAAACTATGAGGTTGAAATTTCTCAGCAACACTAAAGTAAGTATCCTGAAACACAATGAGTACAATTAAAGTAGTTATCTCTCATAAATTTTTTATTTTTTTTACACAGAATTACAGCTTTGACGCACCAAGCAAAACTCAAGTAGCGGTAAAATTAGGTTGATACGTTTGGTTTAGAAAAAGCCATAAATATAGGATAAATAATAGGTGTTAAGGCCGATACGTCTGCCTTGACGCAAAGTTGGGACTGCCATAATTATTTATTATATGGCAACTTGATTTTAAACTTCCTTTTTATTATGTTGATTTCGAAACCCCTCTGTTCGCGGTTGTGGTTTCTGCGTCGTTTTCTTTCACTCTAGTTCGTTTCACTCAGGGGTGGAGACTTAGTTGCGGCGAGCAAGTGGAAGGAAGCGTTTCGAATTAACTACTATCAAACTTAGTTTTTATTACACAATCAACATTGTAGCTTCCACCTTATTTTATCAGATCATTTTTGTACTTTATATTTATACATTTATATATTTATATATAGCCACATGACAACACAATTCATTTATAAAATGAAAACCCAGGATTGAATTACATAGAAGAATTGCAGCTGCATAACTTATACCTTGAACTGGACACTTGTGTGGCTCTCTACGATATTAAAAATAAGCAATTGAATTCAAAATCATGAAAATTCAGTGGAATCCCAAAGATCACAATTTGTCCTATACAAACAACTTAAACAGTACAATCATGATTTCATTTTAACAAAATGAAAATAAACTTACCCAAACAGGGCCATCATTTTCTCCGACATAAACAAAATACAAATCATTAACAGCTTGCAGATGAGTAATACTCTCTGATTTTGTTATTCGTTGCACAGGTGGCCCTGAAAGTCTGAGAGCAAAATTCACCATTTCATCCTTGTTTCTATCTCCTCTAAATGTGAATTCTAGGTTTCCTTTAATGCTACACAATAAAAACAGAATTAACTACATTTTCATCCAGTCTTAATAGCAATGCCAACCAAAAACAACAAAGAACTGTACACAAAATGTGTACATGAAGGAAAAACACTTACAAGATTATAGTTGGGTAGCCAGAAACTGCAAATTCTGTAGCAACAGTTGTAAATCTAGTGCAGTCTACCCTTCCAACTCGAATGTTTGTGCTATGCAATGCTTGAGCAACATGGTTCCAAATGGGCTCTAATCTTTTACAATGGGCACACCAAGGAGCATAAAACTGGAGAGCATAAAAGATTAGAGAGATTAGAAAAATTTATGGACAGTTCAACTAACTGTCATGAAAAAATTCATGTAACACTTCCTACTTATATTCAAAATGTTCCGCATAAATACATATACGTGTACAATTGAAATTTAACTTCACCCTTACCATGACAAACCATTGTCCCTCCTTGCGCATTTCTAACAGTCTATCTGTTAATTCCGACACTCTTGAAGTTCTGCTGGGTTGTAAAATTGTCACTAAAATAAGATTAGTAAATTGATTCAAGGAACTATTCATTTTTTTTCCAACTATCATTCTTCAAAGTTCAGTTGAAAATGAAAATTATTACTCACAGAGAATGAGCGAAGCTACGGTAAATGAGAATAAATTTGTTTTGAAATTCATTCTTCCTTTTTCAAAATCCACATTAAACATTTACGGCAATTAATTAACCATTTTCATGCTAAAAGAACACTAGACGGGAAAATCGATTGGAATAGAAAAGTTGTAAATTAAAATGCCACCAGATAAACAACTTCCATGGTTATGTCAGTGAATGTCAAATAGATAAGAAATCAAACGATATGAAAAATCAGGGTTGCCAAGATAAAAATGGATTTTTGGTTAAAACCGTTAAATTTCAACTCGCTCTATTAACAGAAGTGGCTTAATAAACAATAATTAATGTCACGAGACTTTGTTGGATCCTAAATGCCACTCAACCAAATAGTTCTACAAAAGTAGTAGTTTCAAAACATTTTAATGTACATAATTTTAAATTGTATCTATGCTTATCGTTATTTTTTGTCGAATAACACCGCGCCTCTTAAGCTGGCGGGAAAAAATAACGATAAGTATCCTTACAAATATAGTGTACGCCGTGAATATTTAAATTCGATCATGCTTTAAACTATTCGTAACTGACGAAATTGAGGCATTTGGACAAAAATTAATAACCATAAATGGCAATTTGTTATAACTTTCCTTAAGCAATTTATATGTGGTTACCTCTGCATCTGTATTTATTACATTAAGCTCTTCTTGATTACTTGGTGGAAATAAAGACTCGCCCTTTTATTTTAAAGTTACATTCCGCTCACTCTTTCCTAAATTCTAGCCATTTCCCGATCTTCTTGTCTATCCATTGCGCCCTTTAAAAAGTTTTGATCTGTTCAACAGATAATGCCTCAGTTAATAACTTAAGGATAGGTTTGAGTAAATATTAAATCTTTTTAAAAAGTCCATTTAATTTTTTGATAAAAAACAATGAATCGATAATATTAGCAGAAGCGTGTTTCCTGTCTTACAACCGTAACTATCACCTCATTAACCAACAATAACAAAATAGTCCCAGTATTAATTACAGTACCTCTGGTAATAGTTATACTAACAATAATAACAATAATAAACGTACTTCGAATTACATCAATTGCAGAGATCATACATGGGGATATATATATATATATGTATATATCAATACATGTATTTGTATAATTTTGTGTACCATATCTTTAGGAAAACCATACATTCATGTATCTTTGCAATTTTTTTGAAAGTGAGCATTTTAACTTGTAAACCAAAAACGTAAAACTTTACACACTCTATGTATTTATACAAAAGAGAAAGAGGTTGGGATACAGGTACAACAAATGAATACAAGTGAAAAACTGATAAGAGAAGAGAGTCAACACTTTCACCAGAAGGAAATTGCACATTGTCATTGTACATAAATATGAATACTGTCACATTATGTACAATGCATTTAAGTGGTTCAATACATTTATTACTTAGTTATTACAATCTATATGTGCGTCGATTTAATTCGATTTGTAAAACTTTATCGACTTTTATTGTATAAATGTAAAAAATGTTAAAAAAAGGGGCTTAAGAAAGGTAGTTTGTGTAAAATGTCTGCTGCCTTTGAAATATGAGTGATTTAGTTTTCTGTTGGGTATGCATTATGTGTTTCATTTCCACAGCCTTTACTGATAAACTCTTCTCATGACACTAATTTAATTTAAAGGATTTCAAAAAAAATACATATATATTTTCTCCTTCCTCCTCAATTTTTACTGCTGGAGGAGTAGCGATGTACGCCAACTGTAGTTTTTTGAGACTGTAGAATTAGAGAGAATTACACAATTAGATGCCACAAACATGTGTCCAGAAAAAAACTGGCAATTGCTACAATTCTAGATTTTAGGGTAGCCACTAAAACGCACATAAATTACTCGTAAAGGAAACCTATAAAACAGAACCATCTGAGTGGTGTGGCATTGCCCACATAGAACCCACATAGGTTTCACTCTATTTTCTCATTAAAAAAAAAGTAATCGAATGTATTAGCGCAAAAAATTTTAAATATATGGGAGTAATTCACGTCAGTCTTATCGTGAAAACAACTCTCTTTTTCTCTATGTTTGAAAAAGTCGAAAGAGTTTCCGATTTTCTTTTTAAAGTGAAACGATCAACTGAGGGAGCATTTTTGAGAGAAACTAAATGTTGGGTATAATTACATATTACAATAAACAAATATCATTTGTTCTGTGAAAGAAATATTATTGCCTCTCTGGAATTGTTCAAGTTTAGACGAAAATCTCAAGAAACCAATCAATAAACTCTGTTAACGCTTCTGCAATAATATTAATAATTAATAATAAAAAATTAATAAAAATAAGAGGGTCCAGCCCGCTGTTAAATACTTATTGAATAAATTGTGTATCCTTAAATACTACTCAGTACTCGAATCAAGAATTTAATAATAGTGAACTGAAAAAACGACAATTCTCAGTTTAATTTCTTTTGAGAGTTATTCAATGAAATTATGAGCAAACAATTATTTTAAAACGGGGAATTCATTTGAAAACTCTCTATTTCAATTCAAATCGATGACCAACGTTGAACAAATATCAAAGAAACGTTCACATAGAATTAACTAAAACTCATAACTTCAGGTAAAACGCAGATCTCCCTTTCACCTTTTGTGAACATTACTGTTTTTCCTCTCATTTGACAGGGCAACGGTTGGCATCATCGAGAGTTCTCTACTGCGTGATCACAATAAAGGGTTTTTTAACCATAGCTTCATTTTAAGAAGCAAAATTTCAATGTTCATCACTAATTACCATTGATTTATAAAATATTTAGTTATAAAGTATCAAAAAAAGTAACAAAAATGTTTTTCGAAATGTGAAAAGTCAATGTATAAAATAGGTTCCGTCATTATTAAACTTTGCTACGTTGCCCACAACCAGCACAAGGATTTTATCTCCAAATATTCAAGGGCGACAAAGTTTTACTTATTCAATCACACTTTAAATTATTGTTGAAAACGAACCGTTATCTGCAAGGTGGCAAAAATTAAAATTTTTAGAGAATCATCATAATCATAATCATTTTATCGTTAATCGTTTGTTATGATAATTATTCTATTATTACCACATATTCATTATGTTACATGAATCATTCTCCTGAAGCCTAAGTATGAATTTTAGCTGGGAAATTTTAATAAGATGTTCAGTCCTGAAAGTGAGTTGTCCTATCATTGAACATAAAATTGCTTTGCCGATTAAAAAAAACAAGCAAAACAAACTGTTTCAAACAATTTTGTTAGGATTTTTCTTAGGATTGATTCAAGTAAATATTAAAATAATTTAAATGGAAAACAAAAAAATAAAAAAAAATAATGTCCACCTGAAAACATCACACAAATCTTACAATAAAAATTAGAATAATAATATTAAAACAGTTATGGTTTCTGCAACAAAAGGAATAATAGTAATAAAACCGAACAGGTTATTTTTTAAAGAGGAACCTTAGGGACTTAGGGGAAACGCATACTTGAGATTCCACGCTTGGAGAACAGTATATTCATGGTCTAAGAGGTACTGTACAGTTGCGTTATGAGACGTCGACGACCAGTCAGGAAACATGGCACTTGGCGGCGTCCCTCATGTGCATCTGGCAAACACCCACGTTTGGACATGTGTACGGTCCAGCCGACGTTCGTTTGCTCATGTTTTTGTTGACATTACCCTTGGGTACCGGTTCCAGTTTTCCGTCGATAGATAACTCCTCACTTTCCTGTGCGCTTTGTTGTTTGTTCTGCCAGGACCTGTTTGGTGATTTCTTAGAAATGCCGTTTACGGCATACGTACACTCAATGTTGTGGTTCATTATCAAGTTGACTGGAGACTTTTGTCCACCATGATAAAGTCTCTCTTGGGTTCCATGCTTACGCCGTACGAGCCCGTTCATGTCAGGCTTGAGGGTGGAGGTACCAGAAGTCACCGCCAAGGCGATTCGGTCCTTGGAGATGGATCCACAGGATCTTGCTTTGTACAAGCGACCTTTTGACGACAGACTTGGTATGGGTATGCAGAGTTTTTTAGAAACCTGTTGAAAACATAAAAATATAAAATTCCACAAATAACTTTATAATTATATTCAATCTTGTGTTTTCATCACGTACCTGGAAGTACCGTCCGAGTACCTTCATTTTTTTCCCATTCTTTTCGATTAAAGCTTTATTTTCTTTTTCGTCTGAGTAGTTCTTTGGCAACTGTTCTGATATTCGCATTTCTCCTGGTCGGCTACCACGTACGTCCCCTGCGAATTTCCGCTTTTGAACCGAGAATTTCGTCGACGAGATAGTATTCGACCAGGTCTGGAGAAACCTCGCACCTAAACTCCTGCCTGCCCTGCTTTTCTCCGCACTTGCGGACTCATAAACGTTCGAACCGCACTCTAGACTTTTTTGAGGGCTTGCTTCGTTATTTTTAAACCTTTCACGGAACACATCCATCATACTTAACGAAGAGTTCACTTCCGATTCTTGTACCTCCATTATTCGGTTCAGAGACTGACTTTCCCGCAATCTGGTCTCCACCATGCGTCTCCTGCTTCGCCTGAAGTTCTCTCCATTGCAACACTGTCTTTGGTTACTGCTTCCAGTAGATTGGTTTCCACCGGCGGATGATTCATTACCGCTGCTCCTGTTAGTCTGTTCCTGATTGTGCATGCCGTCACCATTGTTACCTAGGCCAGAGGCTGGATTTCCTCCAGCTCCACCATTACCTCCACGATCTTGACTGTCCCTCGAATCGTCGTGCGAATCTCGCCTGTTCTTCTCTATTGAGATTTTATGCGCACGCTTTTTCCGAGACTCGGAGTCGTCGTCACTGGCATCCGATGAGCTGCAGCTGGCCGTTCTAGCTTTGTGGAATTTACTCCTCCTCTGCTCGTAGTTAATTGTAGGTATTCCTTTTCGATTTGTCAGGATCTCACCCGAGGCTACACTTAATTCCGGAATACCTTCGAAAGTGGATGAAAGAGACGATGTAGATGTTCTTGTAGGACTTGGCATTGTCTTAAATTTGGGAGCACCTGAAGTCCCGTTCTGAACGGTCACAATGGGAATTGTTATGGTAGCTGAGTCTTTGAGTGATTTTTCGGCTATATCAGAACTATTCACCGTCGACGCGGCTACGACGGGTGTGTTTCCTTGACTAGAGTTCACTACATTGCTACCCGTTGCGGGTTTTATGGATGTCGTTACGGACGTTTTACATTCCCTAGTCCTTTCCGTATTTACCGTTTTTAATGTGGAATCACCCGAAGCGTTCTCACTATTTAATGCGATGTTACCATCCATCCGTACGCGGGTCGTGTCCAAAGATGCTGTTTGAACAATGGTTGTTTTGCTAATGAAAGGTCTCCGTGTGATGGAATTGGGAATGTAAGGTGCGGAAATACCTGAAAATATTCAATTTGGGTATTAATGATCGGTGTACACTTAAAAATCAACATCGAACCGAAAAATCAACATACCAGAATGAATACTAGTCGGACTCGTACGTTTACTCGGCCAGTTGGCATCATCTTTCGCTGGTAGACGTCCTACATTACTGGGATGCGGCGATGTACTGGGCGATTCGTTTTTCTCTTTCCGTCCTTCTTCAGCTATCCTCTCCTTAAAAAATATTTCAAAATTTGTTACAAAGTGTTGTTGTTGATATGAAGCTCAGAATTGTCATTGTGATCACACCTGGACAATTGCACTCAGCTTTCCTTCAGACCTAGATCCCCGACGGTTTAGCGATGCGTGGGGTGGGGTGAGTTCCTGTCCGCTACCAACGACAGAACAAATTTCTTCTTCGTCTTCCTCCTCCTGAACTATAGAGCATTTACGTACCTTACCCTGAGTCGTTTCCCCTGGAGTTCGAGGTACATTTAGAGTGTATCTCAGAGAAGGCAGAGCATCCAATGGTGTAGAATCTACAATAAAATAAGTAAAGGCTCAAAACTGACAATTCGTTCCATACCTTGAAAGTATTGTTTCACTCCTAATATGTACGGTTTTTTCCGTATCTAAATTCCTGCTTTTCTTGTGTGAGTTCCTCTTACCTTCCCCCAAAGGGAGTAGGAAGTCAAACTAATTCCCACTCTTGACTTCTCTTCTTGACAGGGACCCCGATTAACACTAGTTCTCAAATTTTCTTTTTCTTTCAATCTAAATTATTAATAATTTGGGGAGTCGTCAAACAATTAGTAACTTCAGAAGCGACAATGGAAGAGAACATATAGAAGTCTAACATTGGAACTTTGTCCTTAAGGTGGGGTATTACGTAGGTTCATCTTAAGTCTCTCGAAAGACACCTATGTCTTCTTTTTTGAGTACCGCATGGTTATACATGTAGATTCGCCGTACATCCCTACTACAAATAACTCCTGAACGTGGTTTTTCCTGAACTGGTTGTTTTTTTTAAACAGGACTGACAATTTTTCGAGATGCTCTCCAGAAATAGTCTTCTCTTTACCGGTTCTAGCTTACAAACAAGATAAGCAATAATTAAACGTCCAATACAAGGAAAGTAGCATGCAAAAACATTTTGGACATACCAGCGGAGTGAGCTTTGCCCAGTGAATTTTTTCCAGGGGGTACACCAGATACGGATTGAATGCGTTTTGAATTGTTCTGTGCTTGTTCCTGTCGGTATGTCCTTAGTTTTCTCTCAGCCAATAAGAAATAGGTGGCCGTTATATGATTATACTCATTCCTGTCTAAAGCCCTGTGGGAAAAGTGTGAACATGAGGTTGGGTCAATAACTGTAACACTACTGAGTACCTTGAATATCTTTCAAGGGGTGTTACTCACTCCAAAACCTCCTCTTTTGTTGCTATACTTCCGTTGACCATTTTATTGATTATTATATTATGATCCTCCTCGGTTACCTGATGACGGGAGACCAGAGGTAGATACTCGACCTGAGGCGGTCCCCCCAACCACGGGTCGGATGCTATGTCTTCCAAGGTAGCACGAAATTCTGGTTCTCTCACGAGCATCTTTGCTATAAGGCGCTTGCAAGCATCTGAGACGTGTGTTGGAATTGTATACTTGCAGTCCATTATCATAGTTAATGTTTCACTATCGTTGGCTTCCTGAAATGGAGCCTGTCCGGCTACCAACATATAGAGAATTACACCTAATGACCAAACATCTGAAAAGATAAGAAATCATTAGAAAAGAAAGAAAATTTTTCATTAGAAATCGTAAAATACAGAAAATAACAATAATAAAAAGCAAAGAACCACTCACTCCTCATGGTGACTAAACTAAGGTCATTTTATTATTATAAATAAAGGAAAATTTTACTATTCAAAAAACTACTTTGTCGGGCAATCGCAATGTATGATGTTTTATACTGCACTAGTCCGAAACCGTTTAGGGACAACACTTAAATTATAAGGAATGCCTCAATATACAGAGTAACCACTACAATTACTACAATTAGGTAACAATTACGCTTCAACACAGTAATGCGCAGATATCATACAAATAATACTAATTGCCGTTCATACATGAAGTAATGAACTTCTTTAGTTTAACTGAGTAAACAATCACGGCATATAGCCACCTTGGCTTACCTACAGCGGGTGCATCATACGAATCACCCAGTAATATTTCAGGGGCGGAATAAGCCAAGGATCCGCAAGACGTGTCGAGCTTTTGTCCAGGACAGAATTTATTGCTAAAACCGAAGTCAGTCAATTTGACAACTCCGAGTCGTTCAAAGAAAACAACGTTCTCCGGTTTGAGATCTCTGTG
This sequence comes from Polyplax serrata, assembly GCA_037055365.1. Classification (NCBI taxonomy): domain Eukaryota; kingdom Metazoa; phylum Arthropoda; class Insecta; order Psocodea; family Polyplacidae; genus Polyplax; species Polyplax serrata. The sequence continues at coordinate 874,631 of JAWJWE010000007.1, forward strand.
GACAACGTGTAACTGATGACAGTAGGATATGGCACGAACAATTTGACGGAAATACTCTTTCGCCATCTGAAACGAATTACAGGAAGACAATTAGATTAAAATGTTTCTCTCACCGATGGCCCTTTACAAAAGGAAACAAACTACTTTGATATATTACTCATTTGTTAACAACTCTAAGAGAACTGAGACTTTACCACTACCAACCTTGGATAATTCAGCTAGATAAAACTAAATGTACGGCACGCTTCATTTATTATTACATGACGAAAACAATTAGTCGTACTTATATTAAGGTTTTGCAAAAAAAGATTGGGATTCAAGTGTTACGTGGGTGTACATAATATTAACAACAATTTACTTTGTTGTAGTGGACGCCGAAACGGCCAAAACAATTCTGTTCACTATCACAAAATGACGTACGTTCAAAATGATTAACTGCCCTCTTTAGATTTAAGGGTGCAAAATTTTCGAAAGCTGAAATACTAAAACACATAAATTAAACACTCAAGGTAGGGAACAATAAGAAATCTTGTAGTTGTAAGGACCATTTGAGTACAAGAAATATTAAAATTAAATTTCAAATTATTACTTAAATTTGAGATCCTGAATTTTCGATTTCAAAAATTTTGGGATTTCATAGAATATAAAATATAACAACCAAAGCACAAGTACTCTTTATGAAAAGAAGAGAGTATGGTGGATGGCAAAATAGTCATACAGTGTCGTACTTACGTCCTCTCCTAGACCAGCCTCATGTTTCATTATGTAGTCGTACAAATCTCCGCCATCTCCCAATTCCAGGATCAAATATAATTTTGTTTGAGTGTCAATGACTTCGTATAGTCGAATAACGTTCGGATGTTGAACTAGTTTCATACATCTAACCTGAAATAAATATTAGGAAATAAAGTTCTCTATTAAAATAACAAGTGAATAAAATCTAAGCAGCATGCCGACAGGAGTATTGTAATAATTAAAATGTTTAAACGCAGTACACTACTCTTCAAATTATATTCATTTAAAAAATAATTTATTGGCTAAAGTTCTATTAGTTTCACTATTTCCCATTATTATGTTCATTCACATGAAAAGATATGTATTAAGTTTAAATTGTAGTATATTTAAGTAGAGTTAAGGTTAATGGGTCAGAATCTCAAAATTTGTTTTCAGGGGCCTTTGACAAACTGAAATCAAACTGAATCCATGCCATTAAAACATAAAAATTGTGGAAGGCTAGATACGACGCTTGGTGTCGGTCGGTCAATCAGTCAATTTCTAGGAATGAATAGACCAGCAGACCAAAGCAAACGAAAGTCATTGGCAAAGGACTCTTACCCAAAATTAATATCAAACGAAAAACATCTGATCCGATTCGAATTAATAAAATTGTAAATTTTGGCTGGTAATCAAAAAACGTTTTTGGGGCGAAGTATTCATTCAAAAATCAAACTCCAACCTAAAATTAAAGTATTCAGCGGCAATAGAAGACTTGGACAACAAGCAACACTATCAAAGCCTCATATTTCTCAATATTTGATAAAACACCGAATGCAGAAAATGTTAATACGATTGTGCTCCAATCACAGTTTTGATTTGTAGAAAATACAGAAACCCTGGCTCCAAGCTGTAGATTATGTGCTTTTTCTTGCACTTCTTCTACATCAATTGCACACCAATCATTTTCAAAACCAGTGAAAAAGGCGTGTTCATCTGCAACAAAGCAACACTCGGTGTTCGGACCTTGAAATTGAACTGTTTAATGAAGGAATGCTGCTGAAATTAATCGACTTTCGATGACGATTTAATTGAATTTCAGATGAACCCTAGGTAGGTACTACGTGGGTAGAATTGTGTGATTCTGAGAAGTAGGTGAGGCTATCCTTTCTATGAGGATGTTGTGATTTGTTTAATGTCTTCGTATGATGGTATGGTGCTAGGAATAGGGGGTGTTTTCATTCTTATTGCAGTAACGATGGAGGTGGCTATTTCAGGCATGACAGATCATTGGGTCATCAACAAAAAAAAGCAGGTATAAAACAGCACCTGTATGTCCACAGCTGGCCTTTTCTGTTCCCGACACACAGGTTGGTCACATTTCTTTTTCGACCCTATCCCATGACCTTTTTTAATTCTTTTCTCCTGGTCTTAATAATTTTTTTAAGTTTACATAAACAAAGCAGCGGTAAGAGTGGTACTGTGTGATAAGCTAATTAAGTACAATTTTGTTTATAGTTTGCAACTCATTACGGAAATAAATCAATGGTGCCGTTTTGAAACCAATAACGTAATTTAGGTAAATTCTTCCCATTAAATTCATGTTTACTCATAACCAAAGACTGTAAAAGTCAGCACGGAAGCAAGGGCAACCAAAAAAAAAAAAGAATCCGGTGGGAAACTGACCATTGAATGTCAATTTCTGAGGCTTCCATCTGGACCTAATTTATTTTTTTTTAAACAAAAGACTAACTTCCGTTGAACCAAAAATTTAGTATTAGATCTAAGATACTACAAATGTACCGGCAGAGTAGTGCATAGGTAGGTACTTCCCTCCCAGTAGTAATATGACTTTGCCTCCTATACCAATATGTTGAAATTGGAACATCTTCCCAACTTTTCACATATAAACTAAGATGTCAGATATTTCCTCTTCTTGAGTTTCATTTCTTCTCCCTTCTGTAAAAGCAACCGTCTAAAGAATGTGACAATGGTAAGCTTGTAAGTTTAAAAATATTTTCGCTATCACTCTAAATTTGCATACTGACCTATCAGTACACAATCAATTCGAAGGTGTTCTTCTAAAAACTAATAATTTCTTTGAGTAGATAGTGCGCAGAACAACAGGTTCATTTGTGCCCATCTTGTGACACATAAATGCGAAAAGGCAGTGTTATGACATAGAATTGACACGTTAGGTAAGGGTCAAATGAGCTTGATTCTTACCAAATTAGATGACAATTGAAAAGGCCGAACATGTAAACTCACACCGATACGTGGTCCTAATTGATGACACTCACATAGGTTACAACAGGTCTTAATAGATAACTACTAGGTCCTACTGCTATAGGTATTCCTAGGTACAGATTCTACATTATAATAGTTGACTATCTGTAGTAATTCATCATTTGTTAAGGTATAATTGTTCATTATGAAATCTAATAAAATCATTTTATCAATACCAGCAGAATTGATAGTAATGGTGGTAGTAAGAAGTAATTAATTAATACTATTCTGACATTTAATAGAATAGATGCAAATATAATTAATATCTTGAACAGAAACAGAGAGTGTAAACAATTCTATGCTTATTAATTATTTACTATTGTGTGCTTTTGCACAAATTTGTTACACATATAATTGGAAAACCAAATGAATGAAAAACTCATAAAAGAAAGCTACTTATTTGAGATATATTTATTTCAATTGATTGCTTTTAAATGTAAGTCATTTGTAAATGAAGTTAATGCATTAGAGAGAGAATGAAACATTCTAGTGTGACAAATGCAATTTATTTATTTAGGATAATGAAAATTTGCAAGGTTTGTCTTATGCATTTGATGACCTTAACTGAATTTGAGTTTAACAACCAACTAATGCCATGTTGTAGCAAATAAATTTTTTGTTGTATATAATTACAAGTGGATGTGAAATTGAAGGCATTGTATTTCATTGTATTTTATTTATCACTTGAAAATTAATCAATTCAGGATAAAAGTTTATTGCAAAAGACATGAATTGATGTGTAAACAATCAAGCAATATTGCTATCCTATTCTTCTGTGAGGTTTTTCCAATTAGTGCAAAAATTGACTTATTCACCAATGTATATTTAAACCGCTGAAATACTACATATTGATTTATCCAAATAAATCAAAATACTATGAAGCCAGATCATATTAGATTACTAGTGGTTCACAATAGTTAGTTTTTATTTTATATTAATAAATACTTTTTTTGGAAGTCTGTATCATAGAAAAGTGTGAAAATTAAGTTGGTGTTTAACAAGTTTGCCTTACATGAGATGTTGTGATGAAAAGCACTTTAGATATTTCAAATTAACAGCTGCTTTCTGCTTTTTTACTATCTCAGGGTTATCATTTGGGTGATTCTGATAATCAATATGATCACACTGAAAAGTATTTACATCTGAATTTCAACAAGATGGTATCATCTAGAATTTGTGCTATCAAAAATGACGAGAATTATTAGCAGTCACTATTTGTGGGAAATACTGACACATCAACAAATCTGATGAGCTCCTGCTTGTTCATTTTGATAGGCCTATTTTTGTAAGTTTGCCTGCAAAGGTAACATTCATATATGCTATGTCGCAATTTTTTCTTATAATTTCTTATAAGTAACTTTGTATCCTTAAAAAAATATACCTTTGACCGAACTCAAAATATTTGGAAAAGTGTTACTCACCTCCTGAAACAAATGTGATCTTGAAACTTCATCCAATTTTGTCTTGTCAATCACTTTGACTGCAACCTTTTCTCCAGTGAAGACGTGACGTGCCAACTTGACAACGGCGAAATGACCCCGTCCCAGGGTCTCCTCCAGATCGTAGAGTCCGGCTATCTTACCATCATACGTTTTCTTAGAACCGTGCATTTTCACACTGCAACCCACATCACAGTTGTACATAGAATCACTAATACAGAGGTAGGGCGAGAATAAGAAAAGATTTTTAACATAACAGATTATGATAATCAGACCGTCTCTATCGTTGGGTCGTTGCCGTTTCGGTGAATAAACTTGTTTGGAGATAATCACACTTCTATTGTAATTACAAAATTGCAAAGGTAACTGAGATAAAACATCGGACACGGAATAATTGACGGCAGGAGGCTAAGCTAAATACGAGTGATGAAGATACCGTCTAAAAATATAGCAAACTGCAAGACGCCATTTTGACCGAAATATTTACCTTTTTCGATTGAGAATTTTACCCTGACCGTGTAAACACGGGTTGAAATTAAAACGCGAAACCACTGACGATGAATTTTTAATCGATCGTCAACATATCACTATTTTCCTCCATCCGTAGCTACTATTTCACTAATTTTATTTAACGTTTAAATTTAAATTTACGCATGAAAAACATTGTTTTGGTACATTACTCCTTATTTATATTTCTAAAATTTTATGTTACTGACTTTGGGCCCGTTTGATGGATAAGCGAAATCGTTTACTTGCGTATTTAAATGCGTGCGCGTGTATATACGTATGTGCAATACGGGAGGTTTTAAAATAAAACACTAAAAAAACTGGCCCAATTCATTTTTACATGTGCACTACGCAGGCTTCTTATTCGCAAGGCAGTCCGTAAGCTCCTTTCATGCCCCATGTACTCCCCCCCTATGAAACGAACGACCGACATCTTCATGGGTGTCGCAATCCCAGTTGTCGACGTTTTTCTTCATTACTTGGGTGTCGCCACTTTTTAAATGTGGCGGGCTACAAAACAATTTTCCATCTAATTCTATGTTAATTCTACATTAAATTGTGGGAAATACTTAGTGCGATTGAAATATAATTGGAACCATTTATTTATACATTTGTGAAACCCAGAACAATTGTTATTGTTCGTATTATAAAACATTACTTGCTTAATGTCATCAGTACCAGTTTTAGTAATATTAAAACTATCGCTTTTACATTTGCTGTTGTGTTGTTGAGTTTATTTTTCTATTTATTTGAGGTTGAGCAAATTTTAAATAATCAAAAGTAAATTTTAGGGATCCACTTTTTCATTTTGGACTTGCTCGCAGTGGCGCGGAATATTGTACTACAAACTTAACCTTAGTGTTATTCATTTTGTCTAGTTTTCGTTGAGCTTCAAGCTATTCGTCAACGTGATACGAATAACAAGAAATTCGATATAGTGCACAGAGAGAAGCCGTGGTTCAAAATTTGATCCAGTTATTTGACAAATTTAAATTTAGGCCAAACAAGCACTTCATTCCATTATTTAAGAATAACCCAATTTAACAATACCACAATTTAAGCAAAATTGCAATGTACAAATCCTGGTTTGCATACTTTACTTTTAATATTAATATATTGTGCCTTGGACATGTAAGAAATTGATTGTACATTACTGGTTTTTGAACACTCACAATAAAATTGTTCCTAAACGAATCATTTCTTGTGAAGCTTTGATTTATTAATAAGGTAATTATTTTAATATGTTTAAACGGTAACTATTTTTATTTTAACTATCACACCAATTGCATTCAAGGCTTTGGGTTAAAATTCTAATTTCCATTGTGAAAACCGAAAATAGCTGTCCATCACTCTGATACAAAACTAAGACTGAAAATCATTCCACTAATCAATTTTTCAATATTGTATTGTGCTAATTATTGAGCATTTACTCCCAGACTATCTAAAATTATTCTGTCAGCGAATAAAAAATAATTATTCGTTCAATCAATGAATCAACCGATCTTAAAACCATTTATTTCATAATTTACCTAATGTAAACATCAAAATGCTCATTCATACCGATCAATCATTCACTCATTTGAAATTTTCAAAAAAAATCTATAAATGTATATAAATGTGTGTATTTATCCAATATAATCCACATAGTAACGTTTCATAAAACTATATATGTTAACAAAACGATAAGAAACAATTCTCATCGCCTTCGTGTTATGTACATTCATTTATAATTTGGATTCCGCAAAGAAGCGTCGGAGACCTTTTTGCTCCTCGGAAGAACTTCTTCGAAATCGGATGGATGAACAGAAAAGAGGAATCAAACACATCGAGCATGTGCACGTTGCCTCTTCCCTTTCCTTAAACCATGTATGGCACTAGTTGGCAAGTGAGATGGCCATTTCGCGACCAATTCTTCTTCCTCTCTTGGCTAATTGACGAGTCAGTACCTAATGGGAGTCCAAGTGCCGCTGGTTTCGTCTCGTCTGTAGTAGTGAGGTCGATTATCTCGGAACACAGTAACTGCCGGAAAGGGATGATCCTGTATGTACTTGAGCGTGGCTCTAATCTGCAATTGAGACCGAACCGATAGGTGAACTCTTTTCTCAAATTTCAGTGATAGACACAGACACAATGATAGTGGTTACACAAGAACAGGTACACAGGAAGGGCCACATAGTTACCTGTGTGACAAAAAGGGGCGGTTCAACCTCGGGACTCGTCGACAAGTGCTGCAGGATGAATTCGTCTGACTGCTGCAGCCACAAGTCGACTCCTCGCAGTGGCTCATAGTTGAAGGGCCCAATTCGTAGAAGGCCTAACTCACAGTCGTAGACGTCGAGGACCTGTTGTCCACCGGTCAGGTGACGGGCACTTCTAAGTGCCGGGTCGGGACCTGAAAATCAAAAATTATACTTTTTATAAAATATTATACATAATTACATTTCTACTTCTATCCCTTCCATTCAACTTGTAGTGCAACCACCAACTTCGTTACAGCCGTACAACACTTTTCAATGTACCATGTTTCGATTCTCACCTTTGTCGGGGAATGTCGCAGGGAAAATTTCGCCAGTCTTAACGTTCACTCCTATTCCGTAAATTATAGGCCAATGAATGCCTCCTCGGATTGTTGTGTTCAGTTCACCGACGCAGGCCGTCGTCAAGTCCACTTCCATGGGTTGCTTGTGAAAGGCGTCTGGAAAATAAGTTGTGTTTATATATAGGTTATTCGTTAGGTAAAAAATTTTTAATGCATTTTTGCTGGTAACAAGTCTGTTCGTACCCATTTAACTATGCATTAATTTCATAATTTATCTCTCTGAGGTCGATTTATTCTGTCAATGTGGCCTGATTATCAAACCAAATGTAAAAAAAGTTAAAGAAAACTTATACGATTTAATGAGTAATAACGGTGAGCAAATGGAGATAAAATAGTGAGAAGTAAAGGACAATTTGAAATGGATGAAGGAAAGGCCCTGGGTGAGGTCCTAAAACGGGCCCAACTAGGCAAAGGTCCATCATCTGACTGTTCGGCCTTTTCCTCAAGCACTATCTCTGAAAGAACTGATAATTCCAGTTCAAAAAGGTTATCGCTCGGACTTTATTGACTTCTCCATCGAGCACAACATCCCAACAAGAGCAGTAAGTATTAATAATAATAAAACGGAAATTTATGAATTCATTATTTTTAATAGATAAAAAACTAAGTAACCACTTCGGAGACGCCATTAACTAATGACCTCTAGATAACGGGACAATCAGAAATGAAAACTTGTGGTAAAATATATAACCGGGAGAAAGCAACCACAAGAACTAACATGCATAGAGAAGAAGACTAAAACTTTGTATTCCAACTATGTTGTACGCACTGCAAGGAATATTCACAGGTGTACACAGGTGCGTCCAAAGGTCTAAAGATGTAAGCTTGAACAAGTATTCAGGGTTTGAAAATGCGACACATTCTGCGACACGTGAATGCATACTCTTGCACGACTAAGCCACACAATTCAAAGAAAAATAAATACTGACGCATTATACTGCCAAACAATTCTTCTGAGTAGTTCCTCCTGTTGTTAGTGAACCCTCCTATCATTTGAAGTTCCAAACGTCCCTCGGGGTAACCTAAAGCTAATTGCTGAACTCGCTGAACCATACTTTGAACACCCTCTTCTGTTCCAACTCCGTCCAGGTGGGCGATTCCAACAGCGCCTGAACCTGAAAACAAAAAAACAGCATGGCAGAAAGCCGTGAATGAAAATTTATTTCACTGGAAAATAAAATTACTCATCGACATATTCCTTTTAATTGAAATACACTTTCTATGTGCGCATATGTTGTGTATATATACATATACATCACAAATAATGCTTTTCAATTAATTTCTATGAAATTCGTGTTGTTTCTCAAAAACTAATTTATCTGGCTTATTTTCTTTATTTATTAACACCAATTAACGTACATAAGGAAATAGTGTAACTACTAATAGTGACTACTAAATAATATATGTTTCAGGGTGTTTCTTATTAATTATTACACAAGAATATGGAAATCATTTATGGATACAATAAAAAAGGCATGGGCGTTCAATTTGGGGCGTTCCTTTTTACCATTATTTGACAGACCTCTAAAAATCAATTTCCGAAGAAAAATAAAAGCAAAAAATTGCACTGCGTAAAACAAATTAACTTTGCAAAAGGCCACGTAAAACTCATTTTTTTTATTTCTTACATTCGTCAAGAGAGAACGAAGAGACGAGGAAGATGAAGAAGGAGGAGGTAAGAAGGAAAAACAGGTTCGCCTGCTTTTTCGTCGATACTTGGTGCCAGCATGAGATGGATGACTGGAGGCGATTTTCGAGGCGAAATCAATGAGAGAGAAATAACAACGGTTGACTGAAGAAGTACGACTGAACCGAGGTAGTTTATGAAAACTATAACCCTCAGATGAGTAGAGACAATAGAGTCATTCGGTAAGAACTAAAATGAAATAATGTTATTAATAAATAAGTAAAACTTAATATCTGGGAAACAATAGCAAGTTGGAAAAGCAAACAGCGGAAAGACGAAATTACGTCAGAGAAAAAAGAAAGGAAGAGAGCAAAGGTAAATTAAAAAAAAAACCCCACCATGTACCACAACGTAATGCACATCATATTTGCAGGTGAACCTTAAAATATGCATGACACTTGCAAGCAAACAGGTACTCACCAGAGTGCCTAAGAACGACTATAATACAAGTTGTGGCATCGTCCGATCCTAAAATGCTTACATTCTCTGAAATCAAAAAGATCAACTTATAAATGACAGGTAGCAAGGCGACTGTTTGAACCACCGAACAAAAAGTTCTGATGGCATTCACCGAGACTTTCTCAGGCTAACAAGATTGTTTTTCGGTATTTTCCGTTTAAGGAGTGACACTGGGAAACCCTACTCACTCCAAAAATTAGCACAATTCTAATCTATTAAATTATTATTATTAAATTATATATTAAATCTATTATAATTGCCACATTTTGGGCACCTTTCACTTGTTCCATGTATGTTGTCTTTGTCTAGCTTTAGGGGTGTTAGTTAAAATTCTATCGGTTACTATGATTGGTCATTCGGTTACATTCAGGTGACATTTAATTTTTACAATTTATTTTTTCTTTCAAGGAATATTTGAACGTTTCTCGAGCTTTGACGTAAGATAAAGTTGGGGAAATTTTAACTTAGAGGTTTGTATTGCTTTTACGTCCACTACAATACTTTCACTTTATACGACTTTCTACTTAATTTATAGCAGCAAAAAAGTACTGAATGTAAAACCAAGAACCAACGAAAATTTAATAAAAGAGTCTTATTTAATAAAAGAGAAACCTTTCACGAAATATAGTAAGAAATATCGCACACGGTGCAATGGATAGTTTCATTTCTTCACATTTCTTGAGTTACTAAAGGAGTTATGATATACATGGCTTATTATTAGTACTAGTGTAAATACGAATTTTAACATGAAATTACTTACTATCATGAGGGGCCGTGACAGCTAATTCCCTCTGCTGTATGTACAACAGCCCTACCGGACCGACCACTTTGGTTGGAATGGACACCAGCTGTAGGGCAGAGTCCCTGTAGACAGGGTGGTTGTGAAACAGCGTTCTTGAGTCTGGGGGCGAGTCCTCTTGTAGAACTCCATTTAGAACTAAAACCATCCTGAAAGATAATTGCCGTGAGACAAAATTAAATTACATAAGCTAACTAATTGCATAAGAATTTTGAACACATTCATGTGACCAGTGTATAAATCTAACGGATTTGCTAGTGAAATGAAAAAGTGACAGGTTCGCATGAATAGGAGAAAAAGTAAAATAACGTAGTCAACGTTAATTCCTATGTATAACGTAGAATTATTTTTAAATAAATAAATATATATATATATATAAATCATTAATATAAAAAATATATATTCAATCTAATTGACTGCTCATTATTCAAAGCTGAAATGAGAAATCCATGTTGAACAATTTTTGATGGTTTAATAGCAATCCAAACTAAATCTCAAAAATCATTTATTTTCGCCATTTGAGTTCCTTTTATATTAGAATTTCAACATTATAATTAGCTACAATTGTAGTAGAAATTGCAACTATACTTTTAACTTACAAGTATTTTATCATTTTTAGATCAGAGGGGGGGTCCAATCTATCTGAAAGTCATTTCATCGGAGTTGAAGACCCGAATGTTGTTTTTGATTGACTTCAAGGTGAACCTTAGCGCAGGTAGAAAAAAAGCAACGACAACGACAAACAAGGGCCTTAATAAATGAATGAAACTCAAGTAGGTTCACAGGCCTTGTAAATACAATGGCGAGCCCGGGGGGCAATTCGAGGGATAGTAAGACCCATGAGGCTCAGCACGGCCATCCCTTGGCACCAGTCACCTAGGTTCAAAGGTGAATCCTTTGAGACCACCAATCAAAAGCAAAACTTCCCGCTTGGGCCTCAGAACGAGACCAGCCGAGCACAGAAAAAGAAGCCTTCACGTACATCAAGTGTTCTACCAAAAAATTAATGATAAATTTCACCCCGGGTCCCGAGATAAATGACCATCATTACTCTTGGCCTATGTAAATAAATACATGCAAAGATTCAAACGAAAGACAGATTCAGGAGAAAAGTTCTTTATTCCGTAAGGACCTGAAAGTGCAAGCAGTGAAGCAACCTAAAGGCAAGCCTCTTTGAAAAAGTTGTTTTAGGAATACGAAAAATCAAACTTGAAACTTAATTTCTGTTAAACGTTAGGTTTGACGGCGGCAAAATATCCAAACAGGCGACTAAAGAGAAACTACAATAATCGTAATTAGGACAAAACAGAACTTCGACGACATCTTAAAAATCTAGAACGTGGGAATCGAGTTAGTGAGTATCTATCTATATTTATATCTATATTTACATAGGTATGTATAAGTGGTCTTTATCTTAAGGCTGTGCTTTGTCATAAGTTCAATTAAATAAAGACGGTCTTGGCCCCAAAAAAAACGTAATTTTGCTGCAAAGCCGTACTAATTTTTATTGCTGAAAAAGATAGGTAAAGAAGTAAAAACTGTAACTCAAATGTGGCTGCTATCAAACCGAAAAGTTCTATTGAAGTAGAAGCTATCAGGCCTATAAGGGTAATATATGACTACAATCATATTAATTTGCCTCGTAAATTTTTTTCGGTTCCTCACCAATCCACTCGGGAGGGTTTGCACTGGTCCATCATGTGACTATTTCACATTAAAACCTTCATTGTGCAATGCCTACTGAAGGTAATGAACATTGAAAGTCATCTTTACTCATGCGAAACTCTACATATGAAAATGAACAAATTGGATGACTGACGACCCGGAGGTACTGAAAGAGAGAAAAGAAGGTATGGCTAAGCTTTCGTCGTATCTTCTGCTTTTCTTGCCAATAAATTCTAGCGGTCCGCTAATACTTCATGTCTCTTCTTCCCGAAGCGGCGGTGGGGCAACACCATAATATCCACAACCGTGAGCACATCGCAAATAAATCTTTCATGGTAATCTCTGCTTCGTGACTTGTTTTTTTGTTCCGAAACGTTTTCGTACGAATTTAAAAAAAACATTCGAAGAGTAAAAAAGAAGGCCACTCAACGAAAGTGAGAGAAAGAGATAGACAAATACAGATACTTAGATACATAAATAAATGGACATTTGTATTGTAGGGAAAGAAACTGTACTAAATGCGGACAAGAAAATAATAAAAAATGTGAGGATGATAATTTTAGCTGGTGAATGCGAATTTTTTTTATCTGTAATACAGACCAACCTCAAAAAAATGAACGTGGTAGATTGAGGAGATTTTTTAAGGAGTAAGTACAGAGAAAATAAGTGGAAAAAATGGAGAAACTATCCAGGGAATTAAACTTGACATGAAGAAACTAAAACAGGATACTCTTGTACTTTCAAAAGATGCTTACACACTTTGGGCATGTAGATTAGTAGTGATAATGTAAACATCCCTAACAATTAACACCGGTTTTACAACCTCTTTCTTCTTATTCCAATCATCATACGAATGCGGTCGTTGGCAGATCACGGGGCTCACTGGGTGACAGTACCATCCTAAGGTTAATAATTCCACAGACGTATCTTTAAACTTTTTTACATATTGTCCATAGCCGTCAATGTTAATTTTCGTTGAATCTATCAACAGCGATGAAGACGTTCATTTTAATAACAAGGAGACGGGTAGTTTGACTATGGATTTAAGGACAGGTCCAACCTTAACACTTATGATCTTTGTAACTTCAAAAATGAATTAATACATTCATACGAGGTGTGAAAATTAACAAATCAGATGTTCGAAACAGTATTTATTTCTGTGCCCGTTGTGCTTTGGGAGAATATGCGGTTAATAAAGCTAGGAAAGAGGAGAAGTTGAAGGCTTGTAGAACATCCGTTTAAAGCTTGGTATTGCACAACTAAAAACAATGACGGAAAGGGAAGCAAGAAAAGAATAAATATGAAGTATCAATTTCAACATAGAAAGAAAAACAAATACGAAGAAAAATGGTTTGGTGAATAACGAGAAGTCAGAAACCAAAATTTCGGTCACAGATTTCTCAATTCTCTTTATCACAATAAGCCACAGATGTCAAAATTAGATAAGAATCCTAGGAGAAGGAGGGGGAGCTGAGGTCAGGTCCTGACCTCAAGTCTTAAGCCATCAAAAACCTTTTAAGGAGTCATCTTCTATCAAGACAAATCGTACAGAAGGGTGATACTGACATTAAAGCAAAAGGACAAAAAGTCAAAAAACTGTTTCAGTCAACGGACTTCAGAGTTCACACCTTCCAGGTTATGGTGGTTATATGGAGGTTTCAGGTTTCCTCAACGAATTGGGTGATACCACGATAACGTTTGACGTTTTATCAATATTAAACAGATAATTAGTGTCCCCCTGGTGTTTCCCATTTGACCCTTCCACCTCCCCAACGTTTTTTTGACAGTTTATTTACACTGATTTACAGTTTCACGATAAAATTAGGTGGACAGATCTTAACCAAAGAATAATTCAGAAATATCGGTAACAGAACGTATTTAAGGGTGCCTATTATTTTGCCCTGAAGGATTGAAACCTCTGACTCCTGTCACGTTATCGACATATGACTTATTGGTATCAAGAGAACAACAGAACTAGGTACCCGTTGAGATTGGGAAGTCATAGAAGAGAGATATTAAACGAGAAAGACATGAAAAGGAGAAATCGTAGGACACAAGGTAAAAATATATTGTCATATGTGGAGTATAAGCAAAGAAACAAAAAGAAATATTCGAATTGTAGAACAAGGAAAGAATCCGTCATAGAAGAAATGTGAGAGCAAAAAAGATGTCTGAGATAAACTCGAACAGGAAGAAAGTGGAAACCAAAAAAGCAAAACAAAAAATGTAGAAAACTGTCAAACCGGTTAGGCAGCCGACGAACCTGAAGAAATATGGCCGATCTCCAGCAAGAACATAAGATGATACCTCACCTTTTGCGGACAATCGGCCCACTCAAGCAACAACATGCCACCCTTTAGCCGTGAGGCATCTTTAAGCGCCGAGCTCTCGGCTCGGGTCTAACGGTTCAGGTATCGACCCAATCGTTTGCTCATCCTGCTTAACATACATGCACAGTGCACGGTACAACTTAATGTTCTGCAGATCTCTCGGACTTCTTCTATTCCTAATGGAAAAGACGAACCCAAAGAGGAATTTTTCACATGTAATCCAATGTCCTTCTAACATATGTAACGATGAATCAACTGTAGAAAGTTGCGGAGGCCACTTCTAACACCGTGAACTCCTGAACTTGAATTTCCCTTCTTCATTTTCGTTTTCTTTACTCAAAAAAGAGCTTCATTTTGGACTTGGCGTACCTTGTATTTTCACAACGAATTTTACGGAAAATAAGGAGTTCGAGCAAGAAGGAAGAGTGGTACAGTAAAGGCTTTCCCTAAAAATTCAGGTTCAACGTCTCTTCTTTCAGACCTGCTTCTTCTCAAAAGGGAAGATTAAAGTCCTGGGTCGAACCCTCCTTTTTGTTACTTTAAGTGAAACCTGACCTCCGACAAATACAGGTTTTGTCAGAGCCTAAAACAACCGACTATGATAGTTATTCCTGAACTTGAATTTATATTAAAATTTAAATTAAAGTTTTCAGTAGTTGACCGGCCGAGCGTCCTCTCCCTGCCAACATCTTTACTGTGTGTTGAATCAACAATTCCTACCTTCCTCCTTTTCGCTTATTTTGGTTCTGCCCTTATGTTTTCATTGCTTTCCCCGGGTCACATGGATGCACACATGCCCACATCACAAAACATCATTACTTTTCCATACACAATCAAATTGATTTTTGTACACAATGAAATTATTTCCTAGATTAATTTGTAGACAGTTTTTTTGTTCCACGCGGGCAGTCAATAGCGGTAAATTGAACATTTTCAATAAATTGTTCTGTTGCCTATTCGCATTTAATTGTGGAATTTTTGTCTACAATTGGGGTACGTTTTGGGTATATTTGTGATTGATATCCCACGGTCGAAGGCTTAGCAATAGGATTATTGGAAATATATTTTTATAATACACACCACCAAAAGTCAAACATATTTATGTAAATGTGTATGTAGATTTTAATATATAGGGAAAGAAGTTCATGATTTAGTACTAAATAAGAGACATCTTCCCACTTTCTCTGAGTTTATTGAACTATGGGTTATTCCCGGAAGATCCTTCCCAACAATACACCATAATAAGGCAAGCGATCTCGACACGGTGATGTACACGTTAGGCCCATAAATCCTTCAATAGCTTCATGATAATTCAAAATAACGTGTTATTTTAAGTATTTCTCATCACAATTCCAGAGAGGGTGGAATGGAGGTGGTACGTGGAAGACAGACAGAAGGGCCCAAGGAATACTTTCAGAAATAATGGGCGAGAAGGAGTTACAAAAGATCCTAGACGGAATAAAGAAATTATGCGTCTATCTTCATCGCGACATCAAGTGGCGATATGAAACAAACTTTGAAACCAAATTAGGGAGATGAAGCCAGGAACCAAGAGTGAGAGTAGAGGATCACTCATTTAAATATCAGTTACCAGCTGCAATTACAATGGTCAATCAAACTAAAACCAACAGAAGAATTACAATTAGTGAGACACTGAAACATTTTGAACACCACATTTGTAACACCAATAAGAAGTTCCCTGAACTCTGCTGCACTCACACTGCTGCACTACAATGCCATGCTTTTCTTAATTTTACAACCAAGTGTCAGTACAGAATTAACGCCAAAAATGATTCCGAAGATTGTATTCAACCTTGTACTTTTCTACAATATTATAATTGCTCTTATTTCGCCTTCGTATTGCCATTTCGATACGCCAGTGAAAGAAAATATTTTAATTAGCACCATGACTGCCTTTGCATTTTTTAGCGCCCATCTCTTTAATGCATATACTAACGCGTATTTTTAGCAGACACTATTCTCGGCTTGTCAATGAGAACGTCTGATTCACACAAATAATAAAAAAAAGCACACACACATTTATATATTTAATCATATACATACAGACGTGAACATATGGTTGTATCATTGTACCTTAAAACCTGTCAAGCCTTACCGTTCGCACTCTCCAAATATTTTTATTTACTTATTTATTTATTATTATACGAATTTGTAATTAGAGGGCCATTTAGCTAATTAAGCTCGGCCGTCATGACACTTAAGAATAATATCGTTGCCTCCCCCTCCTGTTATTGGTATACAGTTTATGACTGAATCATAACTTGACTCTACCATGCGTAAATTGTAGCTAAAAGCAACTGAGAAACGCAATATTTGTAAACTTTTAGGGTCAAAAATATGATTTGCCAAATCATATTTTTCTTTCACCTTTTCTGTCGAAATTCGGTTTTTCTGAAATTTATAAGCCCACATTTTTTTATGTCATGATGGACATTACGTCTATTAATTACTTCAGTACTCAAAACTGTTTTCTTCGAGAATTCGTAACTGTTCCACATTAATTATGTGGTATGAGGCTTGTCCTTAAATCCAGCCTCAGAATTTTAAACAATTCTTTTTTCTAAAGTTTTAACCTTCAACTAAACCACCCTTTTTGACCTGCATCTTTTAGGACTTTCGTAACATTACATAAACCCGTCATATGTCGTGCGTATATACATATATATATATATATATATATACATATATAAATGTGTGATTTAATGTCCTTCAAAATTTGTTGGTCGAACGGGCAAACGATGTTGTACCCAAAATCCAAGACTTCCGGAAGATCTTTTCGGACGATTTCCGTGAATCTCTGAGGAGGAAAAGACAATGCTCGATTGGAAGAAATTATAACCAAGAGAATAGGCGGGCACTCGTGGAAGCGCAGAAACGGATAGCCGGCGGCATGGTAATGACATGGCTTTAGGAATCGTTGAACCCCGTTTTAAACGCAAGAAACCTCAATTTCCAGCCGAGACTTAGTCTACTCTAGTGGCAGAATTCTTATTCATCCCTTGACGCACTGGTGCACCCTCAGTCCTATATAATTAAATAACCATTCAAGCATGATTATAATGGAATCCAAATATTCAAATAATTCAAATAATTGCTTATAATGGAATCCAAATAATTTTACTCAACACCATTTCATTCGTTCACAATCACCCATATGGGCTCAAAAAAACTTGTTAAATGATTTTCACTGGATGTATAAGTTGATCTGTCAGCCATTATAATTCAAAGAAATAAAAAACAGAAATGAAGCAATACTTTAAAGAGAGGTCAATCTTTGACTGAATTAGAAATAATAATACAGGTGTATTAGTTCGGCAATACTAGCTAGTTTTTTTTTTTTCTCCACTAGAATTGACTAAAAATCGAGAAAACGATGATCGATGTCTTACCATCGGAACCAAAAATTCACATGTATTTGAAAATACAAATCTTTGGGCCAATTCAACATTCTAAATCTATTCATTTGACCCTAAACACCTGGTAATGATGGGGAGCCTCGGTGTCTTATGCCTGGAGGTAGATGAAACTTGAAAGAAAGACTTTGTACGAGGTTCCATTTTCTCAGGGTCCAGTTTGCCGGTGAGGGTCACGCCATTCAATCCAATACCCGTTCAGCCACAGAGATGCACATGCAACAATCTCATGGAAGGGGCCGACACGAAAGCACGGTATCCGAAGGCCATTTTTAAACATTAACGAGAGTGGCAAAACTACGGCCAGGGGGTGATGTTAATATACATTCCTTAACACCATTCGTTTGGTCTAAAGAAAACTGCTGCTAGAAGTCATCTCATGGTGGGTGGACTTCACGCTGAACCCAAAACTCATTTTAACGGTTCTCATCACCTTGCTGTAGTGTCCCTTTAATTGAACCAGTTGATAGTCAATTAAATTGGACGCATGCGCGACAGATTCTATTTCAGCACCTCACTACATCAAAGTTGGCGACGAAATTGTCAGATGATGATGTTCCTGGTGGGAAAGATACTGGGAACATTGGGGTCCAGTAAGGCAACCGCCATTAAGCCCGGGGACAATTCAACTATGAGCTTCCAGTTTTGTTTTGTTAACTTTTTCACTGTCTGTTTTCTCTCCAAATTAATATATTTACTAATGAGTACAATTTTGGAATGATCTTTCCGCCATCGTGAAATCCATCTTACAGTAAATTCACAGACAGATTAGTTTCTTTGAAACTTTTATTCCCTTTACACGGAATCATCATATAATCCATATAAATGTTGTACTTAGAACCAACGGTTTTTAATACAGAAAGAAATAATAATAGAAATCACAAATTAAAAAGTACCCAAGTGAAGAGAAATACAGAAAAGCTTAAACTAATATTAATGGGTGTTCAATCTTGCCATTTGATAGTTGAAGTTTTGACAATTACATTAGGAAATATGCCTAGATTATCACGAATGGAGAACATTCTATTGGACTAACCTCATCAGTGCAGTTTTTATCTTTCTTTGTAATGTAAGTTTCCCTATTTTTTTCGTCTTTTGTTCTTTTATTTTGACCTCCAAAATTTATGTTAATATATAACTAATAAAATTTTATATTTCACTGCTCAACAGATAACTGCTTCGTATAGACTTTAGAATAAAATTAAGTATCCGAGGGGGCGCTGATGCATTGGATAGATGTTGTACATTATTTATAATACATCGTCAATTTAAGTTATATTGATCCCATTTTATTAAATGACAACCTGTAAACTAAAAGGGAAATGAAACTCACCTAAATATGGTTTGAACGCGTAATCAACTTGAGCGACTATACGTGTAATACAGCCCGCACATACGCACATAAACAAGCACAATAATATATAGAAAATAGAAAAACAACAGAAAATCCTTTTGAGAAGAAAATGTGAAATCGAGAATGTCAAACCATTTCTGGTGCACCGAATACTTCGACAAAGGTCCACATTTTTTCCGGAATTTCGAAAAAAATTCGCCCTGTCGTTACTATCTGGCTGGTTCGTCCTCAATGGACGCGAGTTAGTTCTGACATCGTTACATACAACATTCTGCTCACTTAGACCCAAGTCTAACGAAGACTGACCGCTAAAAGTCTTGGTCTTCTATTCCCACGCATACTTGCGCTTCCGCCATATTGAAAGTGGAGGGAAAAAGAAGACATTTGTCTTCTGCTGGGCTACCTATCTTCGGTAAATCCCCACTTAACCGTTAGGCTAACTGGCCCCGGCGTGGGATTTTCTTCTGAAACACTAGTTAGAGAGGGGGCAATGGGGATCCTACACCGGGGTCCTTATCATGAGACGAAAAATTAAAAATTCATCCTTACCAAATATAAGTACTAAGATTTATTCACAGCCTCTAAGTATTGTATACGGATTAAAAAAAGTAAGACGGATTCAGTGAAGGGAAATTAATAGAAATTGGCGGTTGGGGGGAGCAAAATTTCTCTTTCGAAAGGGGAATTCGAATTCTAAGACGACATGGTGGAGGAGCAGAATTCCCCCGGTTGAAGGAGCTATTTGAACTTGCCGCTTTCCATACGCCTGGGATTACTTCAGTACATCTGGTGAAGCTCAGGCTGTTTTGGCATTATGTCCACCTGGCTCACATCTCTGTTACGGACCTTCTACTTTTTCATCATTTCTACGTACATGCGATTGTGGAATATCGGAACCAACCAAACATGTACCGTAATCACCAAGGGAACGTAGAAGAACATAATAATAGAGATAAGAATTGGTTATTGTTAAGCAAAGTAGGCATTGATGAAGAAAGCAAAATAAATACTTGATGTGCTCAGGTGCCTCTCCAAGACCCCAGCTCCTGTGTACAACCACATAACCTTACAATTCATTTAATCTTCACACGAGAAAACCCGAACATAAATTTCTTCCTCCCTAGAGGTCATAGTTCAATAACATCCGGTTTGTTTACAACAGCGGGCCTTCCACCCTGGGTATCTGCACCAGAGGAACCTGAGAGTACTGTCCTTCGTATCTGAGTCGAATTTTTCTTTTCCGTGTTCTTCTTCCTTGTTCTGTCTTCAATGAAACGTATTCGTTGTTCACGAATATGAGGCGTACAACTATTTCCAGCGTTCAGAGACTTGTACGATTGTATAGGAAACAAAAAATAAGTAAGCCAGCCCAACTGTATTTTATTATGTGGTTAAGTTAGGAAGGATTCCTCAAAAAAGAACGTACAGAGGTGGAGCAATCGGCAATTATGCATTACCAAGTGCAGATTCATTAACTGATCGTTATGGAATATCAATATCGTTTTCTCCCAATTAGTGTCAGATGATTAACAGCACGACACTATCCCCCTGAAAGATTGATAACAGTGACCTACGGTCAGAACATCGATCTTTTTTGAAAAAAGTACTGAAAGTGAAATATGGAAAATTTTAAGAAAGAAACGGGAAAATAAGATAGGTTGTTAACAGGTCTTTTTCAGGGAACATTTAAAGATATGAAAATAAAAACCGTGTGGGGATATGGGATATTAATCACTTGTTTCGTCAAGCAGCTTGGGTAGATGCATGCAAGATGTTTGCATAATCGGAAAATGTAAACAGAACTGAGGCAACGAGCTGTTAGTCTGAGCTGACTGTTCCTCTCGTGAATATCGTGACAACCATACTTTTATGGCAGAAATAAGAAAGTGCGGCAGGTGCTTTACGAGTTCCAAAAACTTTTTAGGGTTCATCTTACAACGACAGTGTGTGATACCTAAACAAGGGACTATTGCAAGGAACCAAATCCGTTACTAGAGAGAGGTTCAACAGTTCCTTTGCTTCAAGTCTGAGCTTTCGGGACAGGTTGGCACAAATGAACCCACATCTACGGTAAACAGCCACTTTAATAAAAGGTATGGGAAGAAGAGAAAATTAATAATTGTAGTTGAGCCGGAAAATAATTCATTGCATTGCACGACAAAACCGATCGATTGGGCTAACCGATCGATTTATTACCTCCGCGATTACACTAATTGCACTACTCGAAATTTTGATTACTTTGATTTATTGGTTTCACAAAACTGGTTGATTTTCACTCTCAATGTCAGAAATTATTTTCAAGTATGGTTAAAACCGCAAAAAAAAAAACTTGTTGGGCTCCCTTTATGAAACCTATTGCTTTTTAATATAACGGTGGCCATTTTAAGTCATATTTTATTTTAATTTTATTGTTCGTGACGAATTTTTGGTAGCTCCCGACTGAATTTTAATGTTGCCAATAAGCACATATCTGCTAATATGTTTGTTTGTTTTTCTCTGCTCCTTTTAAAAAGTTTATCTTGTTATTCATCTTTATACTACTACAATTTTGTTTACGTAGTTACTCTCCTGCAACTTAATACAAGTCGTACCTAGTTCACATAGTCCATTGTGTTAATGTTTCTTTTACCTATAATTTCCTGCTAAGCCAAAGTGATTTTGTTGCAAAAGGACAAATGCTCCCCGCTTTTACCATACCCTCCTGATCACAATCTTATATTTATTATCTAGAGGCATGAGCACTTTGTACACATCTGCCAAACTGTACAATCGGTTTTATTAAGATTTGATAAGACTGACCCCAAAGCCGCAGTATGCCTGCGAGAGGAAACGCCACGCCGATGCATCAACAAAACGGGTTTTTTGACCTCAAACGGAGCCTGATTTCTGAAAAAATCGGTTGCCATCTTCTGCCTGTTTCGAACCCTTCGACACGTGGAACATCAGAAAACACATATTGTCGAAATGTCTTGTTAAAAATCTACGGACAATCGATTTTGTTCGATATATTACGTCTTCATACAAAATCAGTTGACTATTCGATCATATTTCTACTATTGCTGCAGGCATTCCACTCACAGGAATAAAAAGGAGAAATTATTCCAGAGTACTATTGTTTTCTCTTAAAAAATATACTTTCTATTTCACCTCTGGAACCAGATAAAAAAATTGTAGAAATAGTAGTCATTTCTGCCGTATTCTCATCATGAAGTCTACCTATTCGTTTTAAATAGTCTGAAAGCACAGGCAAATTATTATCATATATTGTCCCATTATCTATTGATACAATGGGTCACCATGTAATTAAAAGAGGGCAGTTTTCTTAGTTTTGGGTGAAAATTCATTTCTCATAGTCTTCAACTAAGCGTACTATGTTTCTCGTACATAGTACAAGCCTTTCTGTCAGTAGTATTCCTTCTCATTTTGTCGTGTAACGTCGTAAAACGAATTATTACATTTGGGCCTCATGGATACATACAAGCCCAAATACTAAATGCATTTACGAAATTCATTGGAATGAATTAAAACCTATTCCGGTAATTTTAGCAGTTAATATAAAAGAAAAATAAGTTAACAAATTCATTATTATTAACAATGTTTGACGCGGAATGGTGACGCACCCAAAGACCTTTCGAGGAAATAATATATAGGAATATCGAATTTGGGCCTTTAGACGAAAAATTCTAGGCTTTTTTCAGACAACAATACTTTAGTAGGACTATATATGTCACAAAAAAGATGAAAATCGTACTCAATTACCAAACCCATGTAAAAAACTTTCAGATAAAAAAGATAGGCCTTGAAAAAATGACCCGCAATGTGAACCTTATTTGCAGTTGCCGCTGCAGCTTATTATCTGCAGTTACCAAGTACTTAGAAGATTAGTTCAGTTTGGAAACTGTAATGAAACAGTTACGCAGTAGCAATGTGAAAAAACATAAGTGTAATGGATAATAAAGTATCCCCAATATCAGATGTAACAATGCATCTTTTACAAATTTATGACTATGTAGCAGCAGCCTACAACAGCTTGAATTATGTAGAATATAATACATATACGACGGATAATATTTTCCCTCATTTTACGTACCTCGACCACCAACGGTTCCTGAAAAGGCGCCAAATTTTCCAAATCTCGTTAGAACCACACGCATAATTAAGGCCCTCGCTCGTGGCTCCACCTGCGAAATGATTTGTATGAGTCAAGCACTCATTTCAAGTCATTACCCACTGTGTGCCGCCCGCTTGTCCGTGCCACCTCCCTTCTGACGTCCAGTGCCCCAGAGCTTTTTAATTTGATTTATGGCCATAAATTCATGATACACACGAATAGAAGAGGCCCCAACTATAAGACCGCAATGAGTTGCGAACAAGTTGTCTTTAACATGACCCCTGCTCTTTGAGGCATTTGTGTCACCCCGAAGAGGACAACAGCTGGAAAGGTGAGCTCTGGGGCTCTGTCCTTCAAAAAGGAACAAAAACTTGAATACAGAAGCACGTGGCATCAAATTTAAGTCTAAATTATAAGGATATAATGTACAATCTAATCGTTTCAGAACGTCACAAAGATTAAGCTGTAGTTTCTTTTATTCAAAAGCCTTTTCTTGAGCACAAAGCCTGCTAGTAGTTACAGAAAAGCGCCTTAGAAATTGAAAATGAAAATTGAAATGAACGTAAAAATTCACTCGACAGGAATTTAACTTTCAAAAATGATCAAAATCAGTTTTTGCTCCAGGAGACAGAAAAAATATTTTCCGCATGAAGGTAGACAAAGGTACATTGATAGAAATACACTTAAAGCACACGTGTAAGCACATAGCTTCATGGGAAAAGTATGACCCCATGCCAGGCGCATGTACCACACAGTACAAGCGTTATATTCAAGTATCTTCCTCTAAAAGCCAAGACTCAATAATCAGTCAATTTGAAATACTACCCGTCGAATAGTCTATCAATCACTCAGTCACAACTTTTACACTGCAACAATCACTGTATTTGGTCACTAGCTGAGAGTCCGCAGAACATTCTGCACAATAAAAAGAATCAGAGGAAATTCTTTAACTTAACAATTTGTATGTTTTGCCAACTATTCGTTAATTATTTACAGAGATGAGTGAAGACATATAAGCATATGTCAAACACATGTTCTCTGCGACGATATTTTTATTTCCTTTCAAAACCGACCTTATTCCGGATACTTTGTCATTTATTTTTTACCGGCTGATGTTGTTATTTAAATTTAACGTAACCCCCTGGGACCTGACCTGGAAGGTCGCCCACAACCCAAATAACATCGAAGGACAAAAAGGGTCGAACAGGTGACTGTTTCCATATTATTTTTCCACTTCCTGAATATAATGTGAATGGAATTAACATTATACCAGACTAAAATAGTCGGAAAAAGATGACAGATATGTTCATCTATAGATCGGTCACAAATCAGGAGAGAAAAGACACAAGACTGGGACCTGCCTTTCTGGCTTTTCTTAAAAACATTTTCTCTCTTAAGCCCTTTGATTCCGATATTATTTATAAGTCCTCTATGATACGCAGTACGCAGTCTACAACATTCATAGCACAGCAACCATGCTATTTTATCCCTAGAGCCTACGGGATTTTTACCTTTCTGCTCATACAATCTTGTAATGCACCTTCCATTCCTGTCATTATTGTCCGGAGAAAGAATTTATCCCCAATTAGATATCTCGATCATGCATGCCTTAAATGGCATAAAAATTCATCTATCACCATCCCTTTGTTCTATTCTCTAAGACAAAAATTAATTTCTGGTAAACAGCCATTTGTACAGCCAAAATAAATAAATATTTGTTGGTTAAGATGTTCTTTAGTTTAACATCATTTAAATCTTCTTTGCGGTCTAGTTTATTGATTTATTTTTGACTTTCCGCTTGTTGCAAAAACTGTCCTCTTTAAATAAGGATTTCAGTCCCTCAGGGCACGAGGCTTCACAGGCTTGACATTCTTAGACAACCCTTCACCTGTAGCTGTTCTCCTATTTGGTAACATGACAAGCCGTTTCTAGTTTATTAAAGACTTATTTTTCCTCTTTCTATTGCTTACATACTTAAGTGTATCGCAATAAAATATACGGTCCTACCTTTTTGGAAAGTAGAAATTCGTCTGCCAGTTTCATTGGAATTTCTTCTGCCGCATCACCAACAATTGCTCCTCGGCATCATTTTCATCTGGAACCAAAGAAATATTAATTGAATATGAATACGCTCTAAATCTCAGTGGAAAACTCTAATAATCCCTAAGTCGCCGGTTTATTCTTTTAGTTTAAGTAAACATATTCGGAAACCAAAACATAATACCACGATGATCTGGGAAAAGAGCAAGGGTACCTTCAAAATTCGTTAGTGCTCTTTTCAAAGAAAGGCACATCCCGTCCCGTAGCAGGTACTACGAGTCGACAAAACAAACTCAAAAAATTCCTAATTCGAAGATGGAATCTCACTAACGAAGGCAACGACCACAGTTCAAGGTACTCGTCTCAACGTACCTGTCAAATTCATCTCTCCTTCTCTCTCTATGTAGTTATGCGCGCACCATGATAATCGCCAGTTTCATCTGTGACAAAATTCAGGCATTAAAATTTATGTCCCTTGCACATTTCTTTTTCTCTCTCTCTCTCTCTCTTTGTCCTTTATCAGGTTCGTCTCCAGTTGGGTCACGCAGGTTACGCAGATGCGTTCGCCAAAAAACCGAGTAAAAAGACTCACCGCCACGACTGGGTTCGATCCTGTGCTTCCCACAGGGCCAGTCAGCCTTTGGCTTCGACTACCTCCTGTACCTTCATCAGGGTGTGGTACCCTCATTATTTGTCTTTCCATGGGCCCTCTATTCCCGCTGTGATTTCTGACGCTCCAATCATGTTGTGTTTTACTTTTGAAAGAATATTTTTAATATACAACTCGGTATTTGATTTTTCAACCACTATTGCTAGCCATTTAGCGCCAGATTTCTAAGTTTTAAAATATTCAAATTGACTCAAGACAACAATGTTTTTTCTTTGTATTTGTTCCACAACGAATTACAGCATTCCAGGATTATCATATAATTAAAACTGAGACACAGAAACAAAAACATTCTGCTTTTATATGTGGCAATCTCGCAATGTGGTGAAGTCAAACAAACCAATTAATAAAAGAACTATAAAATATAATGAGCAATATTAAACCAAACTTACTTCACTCTTATTTTCTTCTAAGAAATAATGTAATATTATTTTTTCATTGTGCCTTAACTTTTCTTTGTTCCATGATTTGTGCAGATGTATAAAAACTTGAAAAATTCAATGCTCATTTGGTTCATTTGAAAGTATTTGTACAAGTATCAAAGTATTAAAAACATGAGAAGTGAATTTAAAATCCCTATCAAATTCAAGGCTAAACTTACTTTTGCACTGTTTTTACAGAGTAAAAAAATTGACTTATTTTATTAAATACTTAAATTACAAAGTCTGTATTGTTTGTATTGATTGTATTAATATAGAACATTTATAGAAAATAAATGTTGAGCAGAGAAGTTTAGATGCTTAATGCCTTCTGGCACTTCTAGTGAGATTCTATATATTGTTCTGGACTAATTAACTATGTGTTTTATTATTTTACACTGCATATTTGGTTTTTACCAAAATAGAATGCAATCTATGGTTTATTTATTATTTACTTCTCAGTGATTGTCATTTTTGCTAGTGCAATCAAATGATCATGTAATATACAGATGTAAAGTACAGTAATATTAACAGCAGGACAAATTAAACTAGAATTTCAAATCATGTTGCTACATTCAATGTGAATATCATGTAACACAGTTTTTTGATGCACTTTTAGACATGTAGACAGACAATATTTGGTACTCATACTAACTTGTACAAGAACAATTATATGAAAATCAATTTAGAAATAGTGAATTTTTAAAAATAAGCATAATAAATAAATTTAGCAAATAAGCAGAAAATATCATTCCTGTAAGGAATGCAGTAATTATTGAGCACTTGACTGTAGTCTGACTATTCATTTAGTGGTAAAATTATTCAGTGTGATAAATTTACTTCTTGAGTAATAAAATATCATTTCAAAGTATAATTCAAATGTTCCATTGTTTTAAATTTATAAAATGTCCACAATAGTCGGGTGCACACTAATATGTCTTTCTCTTAATCCTAATGTTCATCAGAGACAGGTTGTCCTGGGAAGCTTATAAGAATGCAAAAATAGTAAAGGGCTAATAAATTTTGAACAAAAATGATTACCCTAAAGATGGCTGCAAATAATTACATCTGATTTCAAATCTAGTGGTATTAAGTTACCAATAAATAGAAGTTTTTTAAATTTTCAATGATTTTTGATCAATAGATTTAATCAAGATTGAATATAAAAAAATTAATGTGTAACATTTTAGAAACTTTATTATAAAACTGACCAAATAATAAATAAATAAATCAACTTCAAAATATTAGAAGCTAATTGAGGATGACTGTATAGGTTACTCTGCTTAATTTAAGTAAAACCAAAGTAAATTAAAATGACAAATACACTGATTCTATTTATTATGCTTGCTATGTCTGTCAGGTGTGTTGTTGTTGTGGTTGCACTTTAGGGTAGTTTTGATTTTGAATTTGTAAAAAAAACAACCGATTTTCAAAATTAAAATGTTCAAGTCATTGTTTTGTTATTATTTTGATGCAGCAAACGTTCAGCTATTTTTGTAAAGCTTAGGTATCCGAATTTTTTGTGAGTTCTAGTAATATTAAATTAACACTTGTGTACCAATGATTGCATTAATTTTATAATAATATTTAAAATAAAAATCAGAAATATTTCTACCTGAAATTCATCTTTTCGTTCGATGCCACTTTCGTATGACCTCCCAAAGGTACTTCACAATTCCGTCACGTAATACCGACCGCTTTGTTTTGTAACTACCTTGTGCGTGCCGGGTGGAGTCAAAAACAATTTTACGTAATGTGTTATCAATTATTAGAATTAACAAACATTTATTTTACCCTTGGAATTTCATTGTAGAAGACGACGTCCTCTATATTGAGTTTGATTTACGCGAACGGAACGGCAACCTAAACGCAAAAGGGAAGATCGAGTAAAGCAGTGGAGCCAATGGTTGCCATTCAAGTGCTTTTGCACTATTTGCAGGACGTGTCTCAATATTTTTACTTTCATTACACAACATTTATTTCATTACTATTTAAATTCAAATAAATAATGAAGAATAGTAGAAAGGCTATTAAACGCCTTGTGTGACACTAAGCGTTGAAACGTTTGACAAATTCATTTAAATTTTACTATCCGATAATACGGATGAAAATTCTACGAATGCGTAATTTGTTCTATTCTCACTTCGGTAAACCTTTAAACTGAATTACGGCATCCAGATTCTGTAAAAACGTTATAAGCGAGAGCATTTTATGTCGATTTTGAAGGAAATGAAAATATAACAACTTAAAGATCAGTTAAAACGTAACGGCATAACTAGACGTAAATGTCTAAATCGCCCATTTTGACGTTGCCCATAGACATAAAAGTAAACAGCTGAGCGTAGCCACAATGTCACTTGTTGTTATGGTCAGGTTTCAGTTTTTGATAATACATTTTGAGAAACCACACTGCTACGTGAATTGCCTAAGAGAATATTATCGCGTCCTCTGGTGAGCAATGCGCCAACCAGTGTAAACATAGACAAAGTCGATGAACCTGGCCAGGTACGACCAGAAGGAAGGGGGAAAAGAGGAACCGCTCATGGGTCCCACGTTATATGTTTGAAATAGAAGAATGTTCGTCGAGCTGTCAGTTTCCATTTAAATCCTCAAGTGATTCACTGCTAAGTTTTGTGTGGCAGCGAGTGAATGTTGGTACGCGAGCGTGTCTGCTTTTCTTTCTGTGTACGACCCACCGAAAAATGTCTACCAAAGAACGCCAAGTTTTTGGGAAAACAACAATTTGTGGCCAACTCATTATTAACTGAATAACGAAAAGAATCGTATTTGAATTGGACATCATGCCCAGGTTTGTGGGCAGACGGAAAGATGCTTCCCAATACGAGGATCTGGACGATAGAAACGTGGGTCCCAAGTCTCTCAATTCTGTCGAGAGGTCCAGCGGCGAACCTGAAATTGAACTGACGTCGGTTTCTGTCATACCTGACGGTGAGTATCTTTCAGTGACCCAATTAACGATATTCTGCAACCTCTGACAATTTTTGTTCGCTTTCAGACACATTCACGGTGACCCAAGCCGTTAACGCCTTCGGATTTGGCAAGTTCCAGGTGAAGCTGTCATTCTTCACAGGTATTTGCTGGATGGCCGACAGCATGGAGATGACCATCTTGAGCATTCTTTCCCCAGCCTTACATTGTAGCTGGCACATCTCCAGATATCAGCAGGCTCTCACGACCACCGTAAGTACCATCAAACTCAGGCAGGAGTTGAACTTAGGACATTGGACGGTGAAGTTCCTTCTTCCGTCTTACAGGTTGTGTTCTTAGGAATGATGCTCTCTTCAACCTTCTGGGGGAATCTCTCGGATAAATACGGAAGGAAAACAGCGTTGACATTGTGCGCGTACCTTCTCTTTTGGTACGGCCTTCTCAGTGCCGCCTCACCAAACTTTCTGTGGTTGTTGTGCCTACGAGGAATGGTAGGGTTTGCCATTGGATGCGTCCCTCAGTCGTAAGTCTTACACCGTTCGGATCACTTTGCGGAGCACACATGTGTTTGACAATGTTCGTCTTTCATTCCAGGGTTACACTGTACGCTGAATTCTTGCCGACAAAACAAAGAGCCAAATGCGTCGTTCTGTTGGACGTGAGTTTCTGTTATTTTACTTTTTATGGTTCTTTTGGGTTTTACTCAGATTTCACAATTTTTATTTTATCTCCAGTGCTTTTGGGCACTCGGTGCCTGCGTAGAAGTTCTACTTGCTCTATTCATAATGCCAACTTTGGGTTGGAAGTGGCTTCTTGCCATTTCTACTATACCGCTACTGGCATTCGTCATATTCTGTCCGGTGAGTTCTACAAGCATTATTTAAGGTACTAAAATATAAACAGCATACAAGGTGTACTGTAGGTGTGTCGCCTTAAAGGTGGACACCGTGCAAATGCCTGTCAATCATTTGACTTCTTGTCATTTCTCTCCTTTCGCCTCCTCCAACAAATACTATTAAAGATTTTCTTCGGACAGCTGCTTCCAGAGAGTGCCAGGTACCATGTGGCGTCAGGTCAGCAAGAGAAAGCTCTGGAAACGCTTCAGAAAGTAGCAAAAGAAAACGGGAAACCCATGCTACTCGGAAGGTTGGTCGTGGAAGAGATGAGTTCTTCAAATCAAAGAGGAAGAATCAGAGATCTTCTGGGTCCAGATTTGCGGAAAACCAGCATTTTGCTGTGGTTCATCTGGTGAGTAGCATCGTGTATGGTGCACCACCTTTAATTTGACCGAAACTGTGTGCCTCCATTTTGACCAACCTCTACCTTTCAGGTTGACTTCTGCCTTTTGCTACTACGGTCTCGTTCTCATGACGACGGAATTATTCGAAGGATCTCAGAATTCCTCGAAACGAATCGAAACTTGTTCAGCTGATTGTCGGGAACTGACAACAACCGACTATATTGACCTGCTCTGGACAACCCTGGCCGAGTTTCCGGGCATTCTCATGACCATCTTCATCATAGAGAGGTTCGGCAGGCGGAAGACGATGACCGTCCAGCACCTGGTCTTTGCCTTCTGTGTTTTCTTCATTCTCTTCGCGACTTCCGAGTGGGTACTTCTTTAGTCACTCTACTCCTGTGAATAATTTTCCAGTTTACAGTCAGTTAGCACAACTCAGGCGATTACTGTTTCTTTCCATTGACTTCTTTCTTATTTTCTATCTCACTGTGTTGCCGATTTTGATGAACATTTTTGTCTCACTTAAGATAGATTTTTATTCATTTTCACTTCCTTTTTCGTTTGCCTGGACTAACTCTCCGTGTTTACACATCACTATTTTTTATAATTTTCAGGCGAGTTTTATTGACTGTGATTCTGTTTGCTGCCCGTGGAATCATCGCTGGTGTCTTTCAGGCAGCCTATGTCTACACTCCCGAGGTACCGCTTCTACCATTTTTAATTTCTAACCGATTTTCAGATTATTCTTTGTTTTATTGTTTTTTCTTTTTGTTCAAATTCTTTCTTTATTTTAATGAATTCCAGCACTCGGCTACAGTACACTTCAAACTTGTTACCATTCTAATTTTCTCTCTCTCACAGGTCTATCCAACTCCTTTAAGGTCCGTAGGAGTGGGCAGCTGCAGTGCAATGGCCCGCCTAGGAGCTATGGTGACTCCTTACATAGCCCAGGTGTTGGTTAAGACGTCTCTTCTGTTGGCAGTCACGGTATACGGTGCTGCGGCCATAGCGGCAGCCATTGCTAGTTACTTCCTACCTTATGAGACGTCTGGAAAAGAGATGAGAGAGACTGTCCACAGCAGAAACTGATAGTTACCCAGTTCAACGAGTAAAAATTAAAAAATTGGCCGAAAAAGTTCCAAAAATTGCTTCTGACCAAAGTTCAAGTGTAACTCCAGCTAGTGCACAATATATTATTACTTGCTATTGGATAACAATACGTTAGACTTGTGTTAATAGGTAAATAACTAAACGCTTTTGAGCCCGAACGGTGTATGTAATGGGTGATTTATCTCAAGAGTAATATCCCTTTAATTTATTAATAACATTCTACATGCTATGTAGATTAATAAATTTTTATCTATTTATGATTAAGAAAGTCGTCACAAATTGTTATTCGTCTTGAAGTTTTTTTAATAATATATGACACAAACCGTAAATGTTGATATTTATTCGTTACATCGTCATCTTCAGTTTGAGTTCAATATTTTTTCTACTTTTCATTTCACCTCGTTTCTACCTGACATTAATTGTATGTTCACCGGTTGCTATTACCTGTCACAGGCACATTCCAACAGCAGTTTTGCACCATTTCCTTCTTTCCCAACAGCAGGGTAATACTATTAGCCGCCGCACATATTGTTACTTTAGTTTGTCGGATTTCTCCCTGACATGTACAACGTCTTCCACCTTGCTATTCTTCTTTTAACATCCCAACGGTTTAATACTTAAGGAAAGTACTCATAAAAACACATTTAAACACAATTTTAAAAATGGTGGGTGATGACTTTTGTTGTTCTT
Source organism: Polyplax serrata (assembly GCA_037055365.1). NCBI lineage: Eukaryota > Metazoa > Arthropoda > Insecta > Psocodea > Polyplacidae > Polyplax > Polyplax serrata. Next base: position 907,130 of record JAWJWE010000007.1, read on the forward strand.
GCGTCAGTCTTGCGTTTCATTCTCGCTTCATTTCAGATATTCACAATTAATAGAATGATCTCATCAAATAACAAAATATGTTTGTTTCGCCAATAATGCTAACAACAGTATTCGTGAGTGAAGGACAAACTGTGTTAAAAGTTAATTAAGGGAAAATACACAACGTCAGACAACTCTTTCCAAGACAAGACTGTATTAAAAGTATTACAACGCCATGTTTAGAGAATTGCTTCTCATGGCAATTTTTGCTCAGGTCAAGCCTTTTTTCACCTCTTTTTTCCTACCGAGAAGGAAAATAAAATGCTAGAAAAATTCTACGAATTTAATTGATTCAAAAGGTCATATAAAATGAAAAATTGTGTAGTTTAACAGTTTAAACGTGATAAAGTATTAATTAGTCGATTGGAAACACCTGTTTTGCACCAATAAATTTGACGTCACTAGCCGGCACACCTGTGCATCGAATTTTGCAACCAATAATCGATCGAAATTCGATTCCTAGATAATTGTCAATTTCTTGTAATTTAATTTAGCTTATTTGATTCTTGACCCATTGGTAACTTTTTTCAAAGAGCCTCCACCTCTTCTAACTTTTCTGCACAAATATTTTCACATATTTCATTACCAAAATGCAAATATTCTACTACTCAGAAGGCGTTCTTCAAGGGTTTGTCTAATAGTTCATTAAAAATGAATTTCTTTGACCGTCGGTTGCCGAGGCTTTTTCTCATCTTTGACATTTAAATTTCATTTTCTTTTCTGCCACAAAGAACTTTTCCACTTGATAAATTTCTCATTCAAATTCTCCACGTGTAATTGATTATGGTCAAAACCACTGGGGTGAGAGAGAAAGAAAGAGAAAGACAGAGAGAGAAGAAACGTAAAATGCAGGTTTATATATTTAGGTATGCATTCGTTTTTATTCATTATATAATACAATTCTTTTAAAATTGATAATATCGCATTGAAAACAACATTAATAAAATTTTTGAATTCAACATTACAAAAATGACAAAAATATTTGATTATTTACATGAACAATTAGTGACATTAATACCGTTAATAATAATTGATAGTTTTTATAATGAAACCGCATATTTCATAAAATTCTATCTCACAGAAAGTGAAAATAGAGTGTGACACTTTAGTAGGATGTACAAGGGTATTTGTTTCGTACATCCAAGGGAATCTGGATTTGGCAGTCCCGGAAAGGTTCTGATGAAAGGACAGAAAAAAACGACGAAAAATTAAGATGGCCAACGTGGAAGGTCGGACACGACGACCAATGGAACGGTTGAAGTAAAAAAGAATTAAGGCCACTCGAGAAATAGGAGAACGAAAATCCAACAGAAATTCTCAAGTTTTGAAGAAGAAAAAGAAGAAGAATCGAATTTTCCACTTCGATGGAAGAATCACGAAAGAAGGGAAGAAGAAGAAGAGGACCAACAGCAGCAATGACATAAAAATGTGACGTTCTGGTGAATAACTGGAATTCAAAGCAACCACAAAGTGAGTAGATAAATAGTTAAATAAGTACAATGAAAATGGCAAATTAGTCACAATACAAAAGTTGCATCGAAAGGTCCTCGAAAACGAAGAAAAGTCGGCTGTGGTCGACGGCATACATAATATTCACAAATAACTATATCAGTTACAGCTTACATATATATGTATATATATAATATACATTTATGTATTTATAATACTTCCCTAAACGGTTTTTATTTATGTTTCAATTGTACGTAGGTGATTATTTAGTAAAAGGCCACATAGTATAGATAAGTAGACTAAATAATAGAATTCACTTAAGCGGAGACTTCATTATTATTTTTTGTATATTTATATTTATAATCTTAATAAGTGTTTGTGAATTTTAATTAAATCAGATCATGCGCTTATTAAAATGACGTTTTTTTGAATTTCAGAAAAGTAAGGTTAGCGGTACTGCGGATGTACCGTGTTGCCAAGCACAATTTCATGTTTGTCTATTTCCTACAGTTCTACTCGTAGGACTTTTAGCTAAGGTTTTTTATTCAATTGTTCAATACTTTTTGTAACTCGTTACCGTTTCTATCGGACGGAAGTTCAGATTTTTCTCCAAATTACCAAACAAGCAATTAACTATCTGCTTCTTATCAATTTCCTATTATAATTAATAAATAATTATATCATCAATGTTAATTTTTAGCTTGCTCTTTTTTCCTTTAATTTTCATCTCTTCTCAGTTGTCAACATCACTCATTGATTTTCTTTCAGATGGTATTTCGAGACAATAATTCTCTTATTTTGTAATGTTTTTGCCCAACACTCGAACATCCCACTTTCGTCTCAATCCCTCAAAAAACTTTCATTCATTTTTGTTACTCTTTAAGGCTTCTGTGGGTTTTTAAACAACTACTTTCTATTCCATTATTATTTTGTTTTATCTGCTTGGAATTTTTCTGCGACTTCCAATTTTTGTACTACCACCTGAATTTCATAGATTTCTATCTGTAAAATTTTTTATCATGTTTTTGTTGATGTTTATTTAAATGATAAATTGTTTTTAATAACTTGCTTCTGTTTTTACGTAGATTTGCTTTCTGCAAATAAAATCTTTATATCGGCTTGTATTCCAAATTGGTTCACCTGTCGATATCAACAGGTTAACATTCAGGGTTAAGGTTTTTATTTAAAATTTTCCCGTTTAATCGTTTGCTCTTCATCACTCTCTATCTTTCATTTTACTCCATGATATTCTTATGACATGTACACTTTTGTGATGTGATATGATACGAATTCAAAGTTTGCAGCCCTTGATCCCGAAAATAAAATTACGAAGAGGTAGCAAACCTGAGTTTCTGCTTTTTGACAAATTCCTGTGCTGGTCTGTCCCATGTTCTCGTCTCCAATATCTGAAGAATTGGGTGATCTGCAGGTAATAAAATGAGTATGAATAATAAATCAATGCGAAAAAATGAAAACAAGGCATTGTGTTTTGATTACTTCTATTTTTCTGATGCATAAGGTTTAGGTCCTGCGTTTTTAAGCCGTGAAAATTGTCGACAGAAGACGAATTGTCCGCCACACCAGGAATGGTCTGAAGGTTCAGGAAAGCCTCACCAGCAAAATCGTTGGACGTGAGAACATCGTGGTCCATGACGGTGAAGAGAATCATGGCCGCTTCACTTTTGCACTGTTCGAGGGTCACCGAGCTATAAAAAAAGGGAAATACAAAAGACTAAGCGACTTTAGTACTTGAACAGGCCGCGAAATGAATTTCTAGTAGAGTATACTGACAATTCAAAACACTCGTCAAACATTGGGTTTAATGTTTTCTTATGTACATTGGTCTGTTGCTCTGTACAATGAGCAAATACTTTCCGAGGAAGAAGTTCAACGATGACAAAAGGATCGCTGAATCCGTTCGGATCAAGGGGTATCACATCTCTGGCGTTGAGAACCTCGACACAGAGAGAATCGTGATTGAAGTAGGCCCTCACTGACAAAACTCCGTACTCGCTGGTCTCCATATTGACTTGGTCAGTCAGGCGTTGCTGGTAGAAAAGAGAAATGAGTTTGTCGGTGGCGGTTCGATGGTATGACAGACGCTGCTCCACTTGCCAATAGGTAGCTGTAAAAGAAATACGATGTAATTTGGCCTCGGAATTACCGGGTCACTGCCACAGGAAACTCGGCGCACCAGATTTGAGGATCTCCATCGACAGGCCTTTCTCTTCTGCATGAAAGAAATCTACTAGAATATCTAAGGCCTCGTAGAGCCTGTCGTAGAATCCGGTGACTTTTTCACCTGAGGTTGAGTCAACTTGGTTTCCCAGTTCTAGGAGGACAGTGTCCCAAATGTCAGCGAGTGACCGTTCAAAATTTCGGGGAAGAAGAGCGGCATTGAGGGCGACTAAGTACCCATCGAGGAGTTCGAGGAGCGGTGAAATGGCCTCAGATGTTGGAAGAGAGTCTGGTGACCATGCCAGATGGAACATGACCTTTTTGAGTGATGGTCGCATCTAAAAACGAGGAAATTAAGAAAAATGTACAAAAACATGCAAAAGCAACAAAACTAAATCGGCACATTTACAAAAGTAAAAAGGACAATGTCTGTGTCCAACCTTAGTGCCCATTTTGGACATAATCTGCAAAGCCCTGGCCTCCAAGTTTAGCTTGGTCTCCTCCAGCAGTCCATAGAGGGCATCTCTCCATTGCGAGGGATTTTCGCTGCAAGTGGACTCCACAGCATCCAAAATTGACTCAACCGACAGGGAGGTGCCCACAGTATTAAGAAACCGCCTCACGTACTCCAAATCGTTAACGGATATGCACATTTCATCGGACACCTTAAAAGTTCCGGTGTCTTCGTAGTAGCCTGAGTCGTGTAATTTCTGCTGAACGAGATCCGAGAAGTACAGGGAGGATGATGTGATTATGTCTATGATAGTCATGACAAAGTTATACGCGGAGAACAAATCCGGCCAGGCAAGCTGCCTCCAAAATTCCTGAATCTGCGGAAAATCAAATTGAAAATGACCACAACTCAAGTGAAGTGTCCTCAAGCTCACTTTAAGAAATATTCACCTGGTAGAAACAAGCGGTTGCATCAATGGCCGACGTGCTGTGCTTGACAATTCTTTCTCCTGTGACCATCCTGCTGAGCTCAAAAGCTGCCTTGATGCGATACAGAGCTTTTATTTTTGCCAAATTCAACCATTGTTCAATAGCCGGTTCGAACCATTGATTATAGTTATTAATAGATAATGATTTCTGGTCGGATATGTTAAGATTTTCTTTGAGACTGAAAAAATGATTTTGTCAAAGCGGTTGAAAGACTAGATTATATAAAAAATAAAGAACAGGAAGAGGAGAAAACTTTAAAATTTACCTGACAAATTCCTGTAGGGCAAAATAAAGTTCGAAAACCGGCGTTCCAAAGTTGGCATTGTGAGGCATCGTCTGAGAATCCTCGGTGGTCGCCATGGTGCTGCAAAGTTGGCTAACAGTAGGGCCCATGTCATGATTTATCTGTATAAGCAGAAAATGAGAATCAGTTTTTTTCTAGAGAGAAAAAAGTCGGGCGAAGCACGACGCATGCTTTACCTTTCACGTTGTTTCTAACCTTTCTCTCTCCAATACAAGTGCACGGACACACACACACACACACTCATGTACGAAGTGAATTTTTTCTAAATTTGAACTAGCTAAAGTCAAAAAGCTGAAGCGCACAAGCTTTAATTAGAGTGTGTCAAAAGGTGACTTGTCCAAAGGGACATGTTGCTTAGAATGCAAATTTCAATCGGAATTTGATATATTTGCAAGAACAAGAGATACGACAAAAAACTAAACATGTTTCTGAGAGATAAAAAAAGGAAGGATGTTCCCAACGACCTGCAACAGGTATGACATGACAATGGAAGAAAAGGTCTCTGCATGGAAATAGAAGGTAATTACATAGAAATTGGTTGAATTATTTTAATTGGATCTCGTTTATTAAGGAAGCAGTGCTAAAGTCACCTGTAAGTAACTGAGAGGTTTGTGCTTGTTCAATCTCAATTCTTCCAATATCGTACAGGTACTCATGAAATATATTTTGTGGCCCCTTTTTCAAAATCACCTAAAGACAACTGTTGCTAATCTACAAGGTAGTTTCATACACGCCGTATAGAAAACTGTTTACCGAAACAACCTGGAACTTTGAAATGACAGATTGGACGTCCCGTACGAGCTACGAATGAAAAGATAGCTACGTAAAAAAATCAGATTCTACGGGTAAATATTTTATTATCGGAGTTGCGATGCCTCAGGAGTTCGCACACAATACTCGTACCCGGTCCAGACAGAACTTCCAAAAATAAAAACAAAAACTTACCATCTTTTCTAGTTGTTTGTACACAACGTTGAAGTACTGCACGTTGTTCGTGCTGAAGAAATTCATGTTATTTTAGTACAGTGACAGATAGTAAATATCAGTACACCCTCTACTGTGTAACTTACTGCTCGAAAAGAGGATTGAAGGCTTGGATACCCGTCTGAAGATCGACCAGAAGAACCGTGACGAAGTGCGTGAGAGCCTGAAGTGAGTGGTCCACCTTGTTGGCGTCTGATTGAGCCAGGGTGGCGTCCCTTCCGTTGGAGTGCCTCAGGGCCTCCACCTGAGTTTCCTCGTACCATTCAGCCGTGCCTTTCTTCAGCGCCAGAATTATCTCACCGCGGATCTCTTTGTGGAATGGGCAGCATTTCCAGAAGGCTTTCATGTTTGCCATGAGACCCAAACACCTGGGAAAACAAAGAAGAAAATCAACTTTTTCTCGCTCGATCGCAAATCTTTCTTTTGCTTTCTCTCATTAGAAAACTGGTTTAAAAGTAAGCAAGAGAAAATAAACAAAAAATAATTTTAAAAATGTTAAGTCAAACAACGACGATAATGAAGTAAGGGATGTTTGTGAGTTATGAAAAATAAAAGGATTAAGTGAAGAGAGGGAGTAAAGAGTCTTAAAGAAAAGAATATGAATAAAAGCCGGTCAAAAGATAAGCTACGAAAAACGGAATAAGTTAAAATAAAAGAAGAAGAAGATGATGATGAAAGGCATCCATTCGGTAGGAATTTCATATTGAAGAAGCAAACCCCGACAACAGAATCCTGAATCCTCGATTCTTTTCTTCCAACTACTCCGCTGGTACCCTTTTGTATCTACTTTATTACTTTCGCTGCCCTTCACTTCCGAAGTCCTTAAATTGTCATTTTCTGCCGCGTTGGTACAGTAGCAGCGCGGCCAACAGCAACAGCAGCCTTTTCTCCATTCAGTTTCTCTCAGTTGTTTGCATTCAATTTGTTGTTTTCGCCTTCATTTTAATTGTTTTGAATTAATTTTCATTAACGCTTTCCCATCTTTTGTCTTCCACTCGGAGCGGAAAGAAGGCTTTGGCTAATGCCCGGGCTTTTACGCAGAAGCCCATGTGCCCGCAGCAATTTTGCACCTTTTCCAGACCAAATTCTTCCTTTTTCTCCTCCTCCATCCCGGCTTCTTTTATTTTGCCGCCCTTGTTTGTTTTGTTTTTTATATCTTTAGAGTTTCACTGAAAGGAGTTGGACACCACGAAATCGGGGAATTTTCTTCGAGAACAGAAACGGAAAATGAACAGAAAGTAAAAGAGAAAAAAGGCGGTTGGGGACGAAGACCCTTTTCAATACGTAAATAATAAATGAAAGAGAACGCTTTCTTTCAGATAATATGAATTTAAAACCTTTTTGTCTTACACGTCCGTTTCCATCTCTGCACCTTTTCTTTCTTGTTTCTTCATTACTTTCGTCCACTTTTGGTACTACAAGAAACATTTCATAATATATGTTTCTATCAATTTTTGCCACATTTTGTTGTACTACTCTGACCTTCTTAATATGTTTAAATAGTTTAACACTGTAAATAGTTTCAACATGAATAAAAAACGACGTTCAATACGTCATGTTCATTTACAACCCGGATGACAAGAAGAAATAAACACAAAGGAGGTAACAATGGGCATAAAGAAACATTAATTAAATAACAACGGTCAGCAGATAAAACAAGAGATAAACGAATATAATTTGGGAAGATAACGACGTAGATTTTCAAGGCGAAAAAATGAGAAATACACAACTTGGTGAATTATTTAGAGGAAAAGGAGATGGAAAAAGGGACAAAAATAGAATGGGCGATTTGGAGAAGAGAGTGAGAGAGACAATGCAGCAAATAGCGACATGTCATGAATGATGTGTGAAGGCAACAAACAGATAGAGTGGTATCCGAGGCTTTGGTGCTCTATAAGAAATACACCAAAGAAATACAATGTAAATAAAACAGAATAATGCAATAACTAGAAACAACGGAAGAGAAACAACACAGAAAGACTGACTGACATAGCGAGAGCGAGACTGACATAAAAAAAATGTGGGTAACAGTCAAAAAGCTTGGAAATAGTAAATGGAGAATAATTGAAGTTGAAAATGAACCATAAGCAGCTCAAATTTGTGATGTCTACCCAAAATGGCGGACACAGTCAAAATTGAGTAATTTAAGTTGATTAACCCAAACCATGCGAAGGAAAAGTTTTCAGGTGGCAAAACTGCCTCCCATTTACAGAATGAAATGCAAAATTAATTTTTATATTAAAGTTGTGGGTTACAGTCCTCTTTAGAAAGCCTTTACAGAGCACAAGGAGCATATAAGCACCCATATGCATACATGTGGACGCAGGTACGCAAGACTTTACGCGGGCAATCAACCCACGGCCCCCATAATTAACTAAATTAATTTTGGCATAAATTAAAATTAATTTTGCCTGAAATTGTTTTCCTATTCTCGCTGAGAGGAGCCTGGTGAAGGAAAAAACCTGCGCGTCATTAAAGAAATTTCATTATCCCGAGTGTGAAAATAGACGAAGAAAGCTGCAGAAAAAAGGGGAAAGAAAATCAAAAGGTTCAAGAACACGCGTCACTTTCGATATTAATAAATCAACCAAAAGTTAAAGGGAGGTAGGCAAGCAGGGTGCAATGAGGGAGGGAGAGAGGTAAGAGAGGCAGGCAGGCAGTACAATACAATGGTTGATGCAATTAAGGGATGAAAAATATGCTATTGAAATTTCAGAGGACGGAGTCGACGAAGAACGTAAACAAATTGAAAGTGTTGGTTAATGACAAACGGTGTCAAAGGCGAAAAGAAAAGTCAAGAGACAATAAAGAGAAAAAGAGACAGAAGACAGAGAGAGTAAAATGAAGGGGAAAGAAAAAGCCGATAAACAAGCGGGAGGGTAGACTACAGTCAGGAAAACAAACATGAATGAAATACGTCCGAATGGTCGCCGTAAGAGAGAAACAACGTTAAAAAATTCAGAAAATGTCGACAAGAGTAAAAGCTCTTTTTTCACACCTGTACATGATAACTGAAATGGTGGAAACGAAAAAGGACACGGAAGAGTACTGGAGAAGGACGACGAATAGTTTCACACGGCTGTTGTAAGAACGTGGACGACGCGGACGTGTTGTAAAATATTAAAATTCAGGTGAAGAATTTGAAACAGAAACAGAAGCGTAAAGTAAATAGTTAAGGAGAAAGGAACAGAAACAAATTTCAGCGAGTACCTGCTCCGTCATAAATATTATTTTTTTTTAAAAACTATTATTCACTGCGTACTGGTAAATGCTGCCAACTATCATCTAGCAGAATCATATTAACTTACCTGAGCAGGTAGTCGAACCTCGTCATCGTAGCTCTCTGCTGTGGCGGAAAAAGAATTCTGTGTCTTCGGACCAGATATAACGAGTACTCGACAAAAGATGTGAAGTTCTCCGCCAGACATTCTTCTTCCTCCTTGGACAACGTCTCGGTCGTCCAAATCTGAAATGGTTCATTTTACTTGAGGTGTTCTCAAATAAAACAAATACTCCTCCTGTATTTGTTACCTGGTCCATTTCCTGTAGGAGCCTGTACAGAATTTTTGGATCAAGGAAACGCTCGTGGTTTGTCTTTGAGTAGGCCACCCATTTGACCAAAGCGAGTTGAAGGTCCGTCACATCACCCTGGATGGCATGCTGGTGTATGATTGTCAAGGCGACTTGGGGCAGTTCACCGGTCCATTCCCAACTTCGTCCCTGAGCGAGAAACATGTTTTGACTTAAAGAATGGATAATGAAAATAAACTCAAAACAAAGAAAGAAGGAGGAACATCCGCGACCACCCAATTTTTTCTCAATATTTTTCATTATTTAAAAATCTTTTCGTTTTTATTGTACTGCACTTCAACATCCTTTCGTTTCCAACATTTAAAATTCTCCCTGCGGCCCAGCACAGCATCCCCTAAATTTTCTATCCTTCCTTGGTTCTTACGTATTCATTGACCTGTCTCTCACAGAAGTTGATCAAACGGTTTGAACACTTCCATCTGGAACCCGTCTCAAGATACTTTTGCATTCAAACTTTCTTTTCTTTTAATTATTCAAGCTGAGAGTCAGTCCATTCGTTTCTTTTTCACCAGGTCCCTCACCCTCTGCACGAGCTACCAACTTTTTCCCGACGAGCTGCTACATCAGCCTCGTCATCATTTTTCTTGCCTTCTTTTTTGTTTCCGCACTTTTGGTTTGTTTATTTCGCATTTCTCACGTTCTCTTTTCACTCCTCTGAGGCCTATTTCCGGTTAGAGAGTGATGTTGTCACACCCGAATTCAGCTCAACTCTTCAATGCATGAGCTCAAAGTTTCCGATTTTCCCGACATTCACCGAAACCGCTGTAAATTTTATATACTGAATTTGTATGAAATTGTAATGTGGTTTCACCAAAGAGATCGCTGGCATAAAATCACTAAAAACGTGACACACTTCATGTACAAAAAACAATGACTGCCTAAAAACTACACGGAAAAGTTGTCCTCTCGAGTTCAATAATATCAAATGATAGACAAGTAAGGTTGCCTTATTGAATTACTTTGTGAGAGTCTCTATGTTTCAAATAAAGTATATTATCAGGCAAAAATACATTTGCAAACAACAGTGTACTTGTTTAACTAGTCTTGATATTTGTGACACTGAAAAGAAATGTAACCTATTTCTATTTCTATTTAGTTCGTATTCATAATTTTAAACATTTTGCAGCCTAAAAGTCAATTCAATATAAGCCTTAAAATAGTTATCTACAATAATATTTATTTATGAAATGTGATTCAAAAACTTAGGAAAGTGGCCCGATGACATTCCGCAAGACAAAAAAATAACAGGAAAATATAAAAAAAGAATTAATTTAGTTGAAACGGGTTACCCCCGTTGGCAAACCAAACTGGAAAAGTTGTAAAATGAGAAAGAAACACAAGGGAAGAGGCAAGTTGTCTCTCTGCAGCCCAGGAAGGTGCCTTCAGACCAATTCTAAGGTATCAGATTTAATTAGCACTTAAAGCCTTTTAAGGAGGCTGTTAAGGACGATCGGAATTGCTCTTCTGAACCCCAGAAAAACCACAAAACCGAAGAAAAAAGTTGAATCAGACTTACCTTGTACTTGGAAAGTTCGTAGTCAATAAAAACAGTGTGAAGTTGTTCCTGTTGGTGGATTTCACTCCAATTGTCCTCCTCAGATGTTCCTCTGTCTTCTTTCGTAGTCAACCATAATTTCAATCGTATTCTGAAAGAAATAGGCGAAACATTATTTAATCGTTTTATGCGAAATTTACACTTCAGAAACAAAAGTCTACAAAACTATAAAAAATCAAAAAAAAAATCAACAGATAAAAGACAGGCGCAATTAAATACACAAGAAAAGTCTCAATGTAGTCAACTTTGAAAATAGATACCTTTACGGAAGAGGCGCGTATGAAAACGATTGTAGGCAGTAGCCGTCAAAAATTAACAAGTGCAGAAAAGGCGTTTTAAAAAATAAATTTTTCTCACCGGCCCTGGATGTTGGACCTCTGGGTTCTTGCCTCCAGCTTGTACCAACAGTCAAGTCCTGTCGAGGGTATGCCCTGAAGAGAAACATTGACGCAGCCCAAAAAGTCATCCTGAGATCCCGACCGGGCACTTTGAGCTATTTGCTTGAAGAATCGACCGAGACCTTTGACACCGCGCACCTCGTTTAGGTGGGAGACAGCGTCGAGGACGGAAGATTCGTCATCGTGGTCCCTGGAAGAAAATGGTGCCGATCAGATAGCTGTGATGGTTCTTTCAAGACGAATGAGAATCCATTAAAATTTTCACGCTTTTCAAAGCCTTCGTAAATTGTTTTAAATCCCCACGAGACACGACCGAATTGGCCGTAAAATGCAGGCTAAATAAACCAGGGGCCCAGGTGTAGGGGCAATAAAATAAATGCACAGGACATAAACTGCACGCGGTGGCACAGTATAAAACTTGTAGTACAAAGGAGAAACTAGTTAGCTAGAGAGGTCAGAACCGTTTCTAATTTAAGGAAAACCGAAGACGAAATACGAGAATCGAATGGATGACGAAACATCGATAATCGATCGATAGCTACAAGGAAAGAAGGCGGCAGGTGGAAAGAGGCTGAGGGCAAAAAGGAGCCGAAAGAGGTCCGTTGAAAGAGTAGTCGGTTAATTTACAATTACAATGACAGGATGGAAAGTTGTAAAACTTAATCGGAAAGAAAAACAGAGGTGAAAGTAAGATGAACGAGGAAGGTGGGTTGAATGCGAAGGATACGACGCTGGGGCTGTGGTAAGGTCTCAATTACGGCAGGAGTTAACCAACACGAAGAAAAGTGTCTGAAGAAACACTCGAAGACAATAATAAACACATCATACAAGAGAATACACCCGAGCAATTGGTACCAGCATCTAAGTTATAAATTAAAAGAATAAATAAATAGTTAACTGATTCCATCTAGGAAACTATTTGTCGTTTTCATAACAACCTCTGTTTTGTTTTTGTGAAAATGGCTACAATTTTCTTCCGAACTGACTCGCTCAAAGCATTTAAAAAAAAATCCCTTCCATCGACCCTAAAGTTTCACATTTGTCCGTTTCAACCTTTCTATTCTTTTCACTTCCTTTCACTCGATACATTTTTTCCTCTATTTTTGCTCGATCTCTCTAGTTCGAAACTCACGACTCAATTGATTTTTCAAAATGAAAATACAATGAAGTGAGTGACGTTTGTTGAGCGTAAATTATTTTAACGCTAGTTACAAAGATTTCACTTGAAAATAACACAGGGGGCAGGACTTCAAATTAAAAAATCTTTTCTGCTGGAAAACCTGCTAGGCCCACCGCCAAGTAGCAAGTCCGTTCAGCCACTTACCAAATGTCTAGATGAAGAATATCCGTCGACAAGTCATCTATGTTGCTGGAAAGAGACAAAAAATCTATTTTAGGCATGGAAACCCTTGGTTAATGTACCCTTTTGGTCGCATTTACCCCACCCCCATCCCCACAGGCTCCCGCGGTAAAAGTTCCATTGTCGGCTAACACCGCATTCTCGAAATTTCATCATTAATTCAATAATACCATTCTATGATTATGGAAAATTCAAAATGGCGATAAACGTAAATATTTGAGAAAATTAAAAGGAAAATCGGATTTCACTTTTTCGTTCGGTTGTTCGTCCCGGGAGGGGAGGGGGCGGCAGCGAATGAGGCTGTACGTGAGGGTGAAGATCACATTTTTGACAGATCAAATTTTTGTTTTTCTTCCGGTGGGCATTGCCGAAATATTTTCCCTTTAGATCACAACACTTTACAGAAATTAATTCTTCATGTGAAATAAATAAGGGAGTGAACAAGTTTTTTTTCTAATAAAATGAAAACCTATTTGGGAAAGCTCACCGTGGCTTCAACATAAAATTAAATTTAAATTTTGAAGGAGATCTTAAAGTCGTGTAAAGGATGCTTAATTTCCGGTTTGCCTGCTTTTCCTGTTTCCTTTTTCTCATTTCTATTTTCTCCCCTTTGCTCCCACTTGAGTTTATTCCTCCATCTTCTTTTTTCTTTGCCTTCATATTGTTACTCTTGTTCTTCTCCCTTGTATTACCTTCTTCTTTAAGACAATTCGTTCGTCCCTCTCAGCGTCATCTCTAACGTTATCATCCTCCTCCTCATTACATATGTCCTTTAATTTCCCTTGACGCCTACCATCTCCCAGCATTTTTTCCTCCTATCACTTCGTCATATTTTTTTTTTAAATTTTTGACTGAGAAAGTCTTATTATTTGTTTGAGGAACCCTTTAGCTAGAATTTTGTAAATTACTTTTCAATTATGTTTGTTTCATTTTTCTTTTTTGCCATTTGTCCCATTCCTTAGCAACTTTACTTCATTAACAACCTTCTATATTATAATTTTTATGTATTTCATTACATTACTTCTAATCCCACCCCAGATTTTTCTAATAAAGCAAAATGTTAACTTACAATTTGAACTTTTCATTCCATCTAGGGCTGAGGGTCTGAGGTCGGACGGAAGTCGCCCGAATGAATTTAGCAGGAACGGCCGATGAAATCGAGTCTCGTCCCTCCCTACGCCCCAACATGGTGTCTCTACGTTTGAAGCTTAATTTAAAACTGTAGAGGAAAAATAGCGATAGTTGCAGTGGAAATTCTATAAATGAAACAACTATTTCTGTTTTACCTGTGATGTTTTCTCAGTTTCTCCTGTTGGGAATTTTCATGTTTAGGCGAATCGGCCTCAGTGCCACCGTCTGAAAAGGCTCGGCAGGCAGGTACTTTGGGTGACAGGGGTGCCTCTCTGACTAGCTGTGGCGATGGTGGAGCCACCGCGTTGCCTGGCTGAATACCAAGCATACAATACGGATCGCTGAATCCTGTTAGAATGACAGATGAGTCAATCGCTCTACAATAACCGAGTATAGTACTCCCAGAGAATTTCACTGAGAGGTCTAATAAAAATGTTGTGAAAAAAAAAGTAATTTGTCTCCCAGGACATTACTTTACTACACAAGATAGTCACATCATTCAATAGTACTATAATTAAAAGAAATGTAATGTACAATTGTTGTTTTAAATGAAGTTGTACATTAACGCTGAATTTTTCACTCTCGTTAAATAATGATTTAACGACACTTAAAAATAATAAATGTTTTATTTGTTAGCAAAACTGCACTCGACCAAGATTTTTACAAGACTCACCTAACTAAATAAACCGGCCGTAGTCATCTGAACCTTATTTTGGTGACCACGTGAAACTCACCCAAACCCCCAATTCGGCTAGAACCGTGTGAAAGTGTGAAAAGGAACAGATGACATGGGCCTCAATTCAATCGAAGTGGCACACTGATAAGAATAGAAACCAAGAGTGTGTTAACCTACGTTGGTCGCAAACATTAAATGAATATAAAAATTGTATTGCAGTGTATTGAATTTAAATAAACATTTAATGTTATCATTTCAACAGAAAAGTTAATAAAACGACAAAAGTTGTGCCTCAGTTCATTAAAATTTAAAACATTGTGATTTCTACTTGTAGAAAAAGAGTCGGTCAACATGTTGACATTAAACAAGTAACAAATTCGAATAACACCGTGTCCTGATTTGGTGATGGGGGTTACCCCCTTCCCAAACGTTTCGCCAGCTTTCCCCACCTGCTGGCATCATCAGTGGTAAGAGTTCTTTTTGGAGTAATAATTGCTATTCACTCGAACCGAGTCAAATAACTAAATAAATAAGTATACATGTGTACGCCGTGCAAATTTAATTGCGCAAAATTGCCAAGTTAATTGATTTCAATAATTTATTCACTTCAATTCTTTACAATTTCAACACAATCAACCATTAGAAACGATCTAACGGTCAGTCATTGCTTCCTCATATAGTCATTGTATTAGAAAAGTAAAATGAAACTTTTTCTGTTCATTTTTATTCCATCTTATCTTTTGGTTCCACAGTCATTGTCACCCTCATATGCCTCGGTTTGTTCATAACTTGATGTCAAAGACCTCATTGCAACGTGATCTGATCTCGAAACTGAGACTTTGGTATAGATTTTCAGACTGAATAGCGCCAATTGAAAAGTTCAATTGTTAGCTTTTAAAGGGTTTCCCGGTGAAGAAAAGGCCGCAAACTCGGCATGATGGAGGAGTCCTGGTGTCACGTAAAAAGGCCCTTGATGTGGGGGGCCTCCCGAGGGCCACACTATCTGGGCAGCTCAGGGCCCAGGAGGTCTTTTCTTGACGGATGCTCCGCGGGACGCATCAAAAGCCCTTGCTTGGACGAGTTTCCCTTAATTTTCTCTGACGTCACACAATTAGGATTTTGATTCGCTGTTGGTGGTGAGGGGGTGGCGGGGCGGGAACGGGAGAGGAGAGTGTTGACATTAACCTAACGGCGTCGTTCCCAATTTACCTCCTATCAATTTCTGCTTCATTTCGAACAAAGCTCTTCTATTGTAACCTCCTGTATTGTCCACTCCTTCATGTCAATTTCGCATAAACACCAAATATATTTATTTACAGTGGTTATTGTTGTGTTAGTTATTTTTATTGTTATTAATTGTCGTATCCACTGTAAGCTCAGGTTGAAGCTATTTCTCTCATGATTTTTTTCTATAGTTTCGGCTCTTAAGACCCCTAATTCTTTTTTTCTTTCACCTCCCCTCTAAAAAATGAGCTTTTTCTTAAGACCTCCTATCTTCTATTTTTTTTTGCCGTGGTACCACCAGTGGAATGAGGTTTTTATCTGTCTGACTTTCTCCCACAAGTGTAGAATTTCGTAACTTTTAAATCACTTTGCACAAGAGACAACCTCTTTTATCATGGATAGCAGTTTTGAACCTTCCCACTCTCCTGTTGAAAACTTTTTGCCATTTTCTGTGGTGTCAGCTACCCATTTTCTTCCATTGGACTTCTGCCATTGCATCAGCAGGCACTGCGATGTGTCTGTGGCAAGTAGCAAGTTCCCATTAATTCAGAAGTTATTGGGCCTTCTGTTTAACTACCATCAATTTTTTTTGTCTTTTCCCTAAGGGGTGACTACGAAGCTGGAAACTGAGACATGTTTAAATGTGCTTTCATCCATCTGGCGAAAATAATTTTTAATTCTCATCTGCACTCTCCCGTATGGTTGCGTTCCTCTGTCACCTTGTGACTCAAACACCGAAAAGAACTGAGAGAACGCAAACTTGAAATTTCTTGCTGCGCTGCGGTGGCATCCGAACACGTGCACGGATATTCGACTTATTTAATTGTGATCTGTAAAACGGGACTTAATAAAACCTATTTCTTATTCATCGGCATCAGAAGTTTCCTTGGCTACTTAAACTTTCTTTGTTTAGTTAGCAAAGCCTTCTCCAGAGAGAGAGGAACTTTTCATTTAAACTTCCGTATTCAATGATCTCGGCTAAATACTTGTTAAAAACTATTCTACTCAGGTGTTCGAATATGTAAATCGTTGAGAATATTTAAAATGTTTTCTATGCGATACACTGAGCAAATACGTAATAAATTTGAGTATTAAAGATATAAGAATCCAATATAAAATTTTTAGTACGAAATATTTGATGCGGAATTCAGAGTATTTACAATTTAAAATAGTTAGTTTTCATATTATTTGCAGGCAGATAAGTTCTAAAATTCTTTTCCTTTTTCGGAGGTGCGGATTAAGACTCACCGTTTGCATCCTTTGCTTCTAAATTTTCCGCTTCTACGACAACAACATTCAGAACAACTATAGGTGGCTGTAATGAGAAATACACAATGACCTTAGTCAAGGAAACGCAATGGTGAATGATAGAAAATTGTCAAATGGGTTGGAACTTACTTTCTCTTCTGATGCGACAGCCAGTAACTTGCGGTGTCTCTGTGGCTGTATGTTGAACGCTTCCTGAGCATATTGGTACAGTTCCTCCTGGTAGTGAGCATACTGTCCTGTCGATACGCCTACCTTGTTTTTTATGGTGTAGAGGACTTCTACGTAGAGGTGTTCGAGGTCACGGGCTGAGATTTTCACTTCGGAAGGTTGTCCAGGCGGACCGGTAGGCTCGTCATTTTTAACCTCAATGTCTTGATGGATGAGCAACCGGCGATTTTCCTGCTTCCACGTCAGAGCAGTAAAACTTTCAAAGAAGGATCCATCCGTTTCCTGGACCCTGAAGAGAGAGAGAGAGAGAAAGAGAAAATGGTGAACGGATGAGCCGAAAAGTTAATTACACAGGTAATTGACTAGTAAACAGACAGGAGGAAATAGACTTGAGTGGATCTCTAAGAGGAGGAACGGGAGAGCTGCAGGGGTGCATTGAGAAATGGGTGTTCGCCCCTGTCGAGAATCTGTGATCGGTACATGACCGGTGCAAACACCAGTACCTGTACAAAGGAGACTGCCCCAATTGCAACCTTATTGAGTCTCGTTCATAAGTGGCACTTCGAATCAGTTACCACCGACGATATTCTATTTAAATAACAAATACTACTTCATACAAAGGGTATAAAAATTCTAATCATAACTAATTTTTTTTGTTATTTATGTATTTTAATTTAATTTAACAAAGCTACATTAAATAAAGGATGCTCGTTTCTCTCAGTTCGAAAATTTTGCGCGGTACGGCTAGTCCTGCAGAAGCCATGTAAAATGGTAAAAAGGAATATTTTACCAAGTATATGTGTAAGTTATTGATCCTTTACAAAAACTTGGTTTCATTTTTTTATTCCGTTTGAATCGTTCAACTGTTTTTCATTAGTTATCCAACAGTGATACAGGAATGCCGAACGATTGGTGCGCATTTTGTTTCTTGAGTCATACGTCAACAATTTTAACGGATTTTCAAATTTTAGGTAAGCATTTAACTCGTGTGTTTTTTGGTAAACACGTTTCAACATTGATTTTTAAAACATTTTCAAATTTTAGTGAAAATTGTAGTCAAATATAATCTTCTAATTCTAAGTAATTTTCTAACAAAAAATTAAAATGAAAATTAGAACCAAAGAACAAGAGGATGTCAAAAGTTGTACGTCCTGGAGAGATGACAATGGACAATGCCAAGATGGCTGCCAAAGGATGGCATTTAAACCACTTTTCTCCCCTACTAATTAATTAAGACGAGAATAGACTCGGTGAATAATGACTCGTGATTGCAACTAATGCTTCAAATAGGACAAAACATAACAAGTGAAGGAAAGATAAATAAGAGGTACAACGAGAGTTGAGTAAAATAAGAGAGTAGAGTACATGAGAAATGAGGAGAATGTGAATAAAGAGAAAAAATTAGAGATGACAGAAGAACTTACTGGAAATGGAAGATGCAGAAAGAAAAAGATGCTGGATGTGCTGCAATTTGTCAAAAATTATAACCCGTACCAAATTAAAATGAATTTTTGCTTCTTTTTGTCCTTGAAAGACAGAACATGAGTTGTATTGTTACGTTCAGAGAAACTCAGACTGAATAAAAATATGAAGGGAAGTTAAGTGAAAAGCAACAAAAATAAATTTCCAACTTTTCAATTTATTTTTGTATTGAATAAGAAACCGATTTTATAATTTCAACATTTTGAACATTTCCAACTGAATTCCTGCAGAATTTGGCCTCCCCTGACTTAGGAAGATGACCAGAATGTTGAACCGAAAGTTCACGACCGAATGATGAAGGACAAAACCGTCTTGAAAGGAATCGTCCGCCCTACTCTAATTATCAGTCCTCAAAAATAGAACCTTTTGTTCTTTTTCGGAATTCTGTCGCACGGTCGAATTGCCCGGCAGAAACTTTAATTAGCGGTTAAGCACTAGAATTGGGTGAAAGCAGCAGTATAAAAAATAAAAGGGTAATGGAAAAGCGCAAAAGAAAATATGTACAAAAACAAAGGGAACAAAGAGAGAGAGAGAGAGAGAGAGAGGAAAATCAACAGACAACAGACATTTGAACCGGTTGAAAAATTCCATTTGTTAAACGTCAAACTCACGAAGATAAGAATTACAAGAATTATTTTTTTTCTGGGTTATTTATTAAATAAAATTTAAAATTGTTAAAATAAAAAAGGGAGATCTCATCTCATGGAGAGAAACCTTACTAGAAAAATCGAAGAAACAAGGTTTTCCTGTTTAAAACGTTTGTTTTTAAATAATTAAAGGAAAAAGAGAATTCAAGTTGACACGTTGGTTACACCAGGAACAATTCTCCTCAACTTCTCAACTCAATAGAATGTTGGTTTAGTACTGAGAAGGTCAACTTTTGCGGGAGGTGGGGGGGGGGGTGTGTGGGAAAGTCACCCCCACAGGTAAGGCGCCAACGCTTTCTTGTGGGTGTTTCTTATTTAATTTAAACCTTATAAAATATGCCTACATGAGAAGACTTTTACATGAATTTAATTGCGCCTCATTAAATTTACATTTCTGTTTTCTTCGTGTGTGTGCAGGCAAGCCCCGACCCTAGGCGAGAGGGTCTATTTCTGCCATTTTCGCATTGCGTGTCACAAACGCGTAGATGAGACTTTGATAAATTCCAGTGTTCCAGAGGGTGAAATGTTTAACTGTAGCCCCCTTTTCAGGGTTAGATTTTTCACTGACAACTTCACTCCCTCCTACTCTTTTCTTTCCATTGTAAATTACAACATTTTTATGTTCGGAGAGTCCAAAACAGAAGTTGAGTATGTGCGAGCCGTAGGGGGGGGGTGGTGGTGGCTGGGAGGCCTTATATATTTAAATTTAACAATTTTTCTTTCTTCCTCGAAGGGGAGGGTGTTTTCTGGGTCAATCGCAGGTCCCGCAATGGCAAAATTGATTTTCTGAGTGGCAAAAGCCTCCAAAATATTTGTTTCTTCTTCTATGCAACATTTAGTTTTCTCAGTTCTTCTTATTATTGGTTACACATATTCATCCTAACAATGTCAATCTTCACATTCATCCTCAACTTTTTCAACTTCTTTACATATACATTTTTATTTCTCTATTTTTTCCGACCCAAAAATGTCCGTTTTTGTAATTCATTTTTGTTTTACGGGCTCCTACAAAAATCCTCGGCGAAATAATTTTGACTTTGCGTTAAGTCTATCGCTGTCGTATGCTATCGGCGGATTTTAGACCGTTAACCTTTGTCATCATTTTGAAATTTCTAATTATGTCAGAGAGAACAATTTTATTTTCGGTCGGAGTGGAATTCGATTCTCCAAGGAGAGTCAAAGGGTTTTCTAGACAAATTCAAAAATTCTTCATTTTATTACTCGGCAAACAAAATTGGGTATCCAAAGTCAATTTCTAGAGCTCTGAAGAAAATATTCAAAAAATGGATTTTTTTGCGAGGCGGGGGGCCTGAATGTGGAATGAGGTTGATGGAAAAAGTAAATAAAACCAAATAGGCAAATTATGACATAAAGCAACGAGGGATGCTATCTTTTTCGAACCTTCTTCTTGACAGAAGCAATTCAAAGTGAAAGTGTTGTTGTGGTTTTGTCATGTGCCGACCGGCTACTTTGCAAGGTGCGCAAAGTTCATCATGACTAATACGAGTGTCACATTTCAAAATTAATTCAACGTGAAAATGATTTTTACATTTAAGGACACCAGGCATTACGTCGATGAAGCAGAACAAGGAGAGATAACAACAAAAGAAATTAAGAAAAAACAAAGAAAAGGGTAGAGTTTGAAGAAATTTGAAATAAACTAAAGATACGATACAGAAATGAAAAATTAAATGAATGGAAAAGGATCCCTGGGTAGGATCCAATTGATTTTTGGTATGCAACTTCATTGGAAAAGGTTAGCTCTTTTGGAAATTTTAACCCTTAAAATAAAATCAAAAAACGGAAGTAAAACAATAGAAGAATGTTATCACAGGATAATGTTAAATAGGAGCGAGAGAGAGAGATGAAAGAAAAATGGAAGAAGCAGGATAAAGAAGGTACAGACGCATGAGATAAAAACGTAAACGGATGGATGTGTGCGTGGATTTTCCAAATGTCGAATGTTAATAGATTTGTATTTTAACAGAAAATTGTATTTAAATCTATTTCCGTATGTAATATAATAGAAAGAAAAAGAAAGTGACTGATTTTCTTCTTGATTTCTCTCCTTTTCTGATAAAAATCCGCCATTTTGTCATCCTTGTTCAATTCAGATATTTCAACTCCAGTCTCAGAGTTGTTTTCATTTTTTTTTAAATTTTCTTCTTCTAAATTGTCTCACGAGTGGACACTGCCCACCTCGTTTTATGCTTTGTTACCTCTTAACATTTCGTCACCTCGTTTAATTTGAGTAAATTTTTGTTTCAGATCGCCATGTTTCATTTCTCCATTCGCATCGCTTTTACACCATGTCATTTTCCAATTAACTTCCACAATATTTGTCAAAATCTAACATTGATCTTAAGCCCTCGACAACCCTCATTCCCATAAAGTGTAACCGGTTCTCTTTGTTTTCGATTGGCAGTCGACCTTGTTAAAAGTGATTGATGGCCATACCTTTGTATTTATCTTTCCTTTTGGTGAGCTCGAACGGCAGCTTCAAAGCAACCAAATTATTAATCGCTGGGTGGAGGACACTGGACGTAGTCAAGGGCTGAGCCTTCCAGCTCTTTCCGGTTTGATTTTTGCACCACCTGCACAACAGTCCACAGGGAGTAGCCCATGGTGTCATCATGTCCACTAATGTTTACATTGAACACCAGTCCCTCCTCCTCCTCCACCTGTTCGCCGACGACCCCTGAATGCCTTTTCCAGGTTCCCGTCTCCGTCCCTTAAGACTAAAAACTTTTTTCTGCGTTTTCCTCTGCTTCCTTCCTTCCTTCCTTTCTTTCTGATTTTAAGGCAATACCAAACCTTTGAAAGGCCACATCGCTTTAAATCTCAAACTCTCAACCTTTTTCATCTGTTTTCCTTCCTTTCATTATGGTCATTCCGGTTTCAACTGCTTTTTGCTTTGCTCGGACGTACAAACTTTTTTCTTCCCACATTTTTGTTTAACTTAGTCTTTTTTAGGATTTTTAAATGTCAATTTTTTTTCTGATAAAAAAATTACTTTTTCCTTCCTTACTTTTTACTCTTCGGCATATCATTTATTTCTTTTACTTTCTGCCTCACTTCTTCTTCTTTCTTTTTCTTCCTTTGGTTTATTTTATTCTACTTTTTCATTTTCCTCATTTCAATAATTAAACTCTGAAAAATACATGAAATCAATATCTCGCTGTAAATAAGATTTTAGTATATTTTTTCTTCCATTCTACTTCCCTTGCTTATTTAAGTTCAATTTTGAATTGTGCACATTCTTTTGATTTTTTTGGTCGTACCCTTCCTAGTATTAATACGCATTCTGTTCGATTCACTTCAATTTCCACCATATTTCTTCAAAATCGGAGATTTTCGTTGTGTCATCTTCATATTTTTTTCTGTCCTACTTACGACATTCATATTTCAGACCCAAAAATAAAAACAGCGTCAAGTGCAAGTTCTTTTCCATTAAAATTCTTGTTGCATTCACACAAAAATTGTCACTTCTTTCTAGACCTCCCGTCTCTTTCTTCTATTACAGTTTTTTTTCGTGGGGCACCATTTGTCTTTCTTTTCTATGATCAATGGTCTCCTTATTATTATACGACTTCACTGGAAGTCGTTTTGTTTGTGGCAATTTATTTAACTTTTCTATGATTATTTGCTTTTCTCTTGTTTATTTTGTATTTTGCGGCTGACTTGTATTCTTCACCTCCCTTCAGAGAGAGCAGAGCGTTCCTGTTTGAAAATGAAGGCAGGTGTCACGCCGACCCTGCCAAAAAATCAAAATAATTTAGGGCGGAAAATGGTCAAAAAGCACCAGATAAGGTATTTTTCAGTAGGAACAAATGAAATTTGGACGTTCTGATTTGAAATTTTCATAGAGAGAATGAATTTCCTTTCACTTTGCTTTCACATAATTTTGATTTTACAAATCTTGTAGTTTTTCATTAGAGCACAAATCGTAAACCGATTTTTTCGGTATCGTCTTTCCCAGGTTACCTTTTTGTATCGCAATTCCAGCTTTTCTTCCCGGAATTTAATATTATCTCGATTGTGATTTACTGACGTCGGCTTCAGGAATGATTCAACAAATTTTTATTTTTTATTCATCGTTCTCTGAGCTTCTGCTTTTCGACCACTCAGCCCATGGTAAACGTTTCTTCATCATCTTCCTCTGCTTCCTGTCACATGCATTATCTTTGAACAGAAAGTTCAAGTTGGTTGGTAAGGAACAAAATAAAATGCCAAATACTTGAGTTTTTCCTCCATCCTCAAAACGCTTTGTTGTTTATTTATTTGCATATTTAAATTGTTTTTCCGTGCTACTTAAATTGCTGTACTTTCAGTTTCCTTATTTTACGTTGTTTCCAAGATGATATTAATTAGAAGAATTATAAAAATTCTGTTTATGAAGCTGCTGAGGTTCAAACTGCTTCTTTGAAATCGGTTGAAAGTCTGTCTTTGCTTTTCCAGTGTTGCGCATAGGTGTTTTGTTCTATTTTACCATTATGTTATTGGAGTGCAAATTGACAGCGAGGAGGAAGGTACTTTATTTGAGATAAATTACATTACAATAAATTTAAATTTAAAAAAATAGCGGAATCCAAATAAGGAGAATTGCAATAAAAAGCCTCTACACATGAGAATTGAAATGCTGAAGAGAAAGAGAAGTAGCTCCCGTGTATATTCGTGGAAGAAAAGAGAATATAACACGATGTTCTTGAGTCACAATGGTGCACAAGTAATAATAAATAAGTTTTCGTGCAGCAATAAAAGGTTTTGCAAAAACACCAGCTAATTAACTTGATCCCGGTGAGTCACAACTTACAAAGGCAAAATCCAAAAGCACAACTCTGAAGAGTTTTATTCTCGAATTTGTTTGTTTTTCATGTTCCGGGCTGAAACCGCTTACATACTAAGATAATATAATTTGTGAATGGAAACTTTATTTATACATATAGACAATAGTAAATGATTTGTACGTGACAAAGATGTCACACGACTTGATATGGTGACTGTAAGAAAGAGGAGAGAAAGCGTTGAATTTTCTATTCCTAACACGTTTTTACTCATCAAAAGCAACCCTCAACCCTTCAGCCCATTCTTTTTTGCTCCAGAAAGGAAAGCCACAAAGTTTTCAAAACGTTTACTCAACGTAAATCTCGGCTTGATCGGGTCATACATTAAATATGACCTTATTCAAATTAAGTCAGGCATCTGTAGTTTCCGGGAGTGAAAACCTTTTGTATGTCAATTCTGACTCAAATCAAGTTAGCTCAAAGGATACTTTCTTTGGTACGAAGGCATTGTAGGTCTGATTGAATGCATGCATTCCTCTCATTTTAACCTCATTTCAGCGGTTCAGATTATCAACATGAAGCTTGTGGTAGCAGCCTAAGGCAATCAGAAAACAAGCAAAACTGGAAAGAGGAACACATCTAAACCGGATGAGGAACAGAAATTAGATGAAAAATAAAAAACCGAAGATATCAGAAAATACTGGAATAATCTAAAAAATTAGCGAAAAAGTTCCTCTTGAGGTAGCATCTTGTGGTATTAAAACGGAAAGTAAATAATGGAAGGAATGACAGCAAAAATGAAAAAAAAGAGGTCAATGAAATGAAATGACGGGAACGACTCAAGAGAGGTAACTCTAAGTTTTTGACAAAAAAGACAAGAAAAAGAGTGAGCTTTAGTCAGTGGAAGGAGAAGAAGAAGAAAGGTTTAGCGATGAGTGGAGAGAAATTTGGGAAAGAAGCAGAACTGATGATTGAAAGGTCTTGTGAAAGGAAGAGGAAAAGGAGAAACGAACAAGAAGTCTTAATTGGAGGTTGAAAATGAATGATTCCTTTGGGTGGAGAGTAAAAGGTGTGATTGGTAAGTGCCCCAAAATGGTCGAGAAAACAAATAAATAAGATGTTATCTTTAATAACAAAGTTATGAAGCCTGTAAATTATGGAAATTTAGGATGAAGGAAAAATAAAAATAAAACAAATAAAGCACAAACAACACAATCGCCAATTTAAAAATAAAAAATAAAAACCGGGTCCCACCCTGTTTCCGCCATTTTTACTAATTGCCAATGAAAACTCCAGTCTGTCGCTGTTGCCTTCGCTTCTGATAAGAACCGCTTAATCAAGTGAAAACCTTTCAATTAGACTTTCTACCTTCTTCGTTAACTTATTGGAACATCCTTTTATATGTGTGCTATACAATTTTGATTTTCTGATCCGACAGCAGTCGCCCATATAAATGAAAATTTCCTATCGTTTCCCCAAGAAAGCATCACGAGATGTGTCTACAGAAATACCTGGGAAGGGTTTTACAAAATTTAATGAATCAACAGAAAAATCAGCAGCAACAGCAACAGGATGGTGGATTTTGAAGCTTCGAAAGACACGAAAGGTTTCAAGCAGAGAGTTCTATTTTCAACCTTTTGCCACTAAATTGGGCCTTCTATTTTGGAGCCTTTCGAAGGCACGTCCCCGTCAGTTCAGATTTTCTTGCTGCAGGAAATATTTTTTCATGTTTCCCAGATGGATCGGTCTTGGTTCGCCTTGACTTATTTTCTTGCTAAAATTCACGTGTTCTTTCACTGGCACAGCGGACTGTTGCACGGAATATCGTCTTTTTGTAACTTTACTTGTCTCTTTTCGCTTTCCTTGTTTTAATCAGCAGCAGTACTTTTTCTCTTGTCTTTCTCATTTACTATAATTTTCTTTGTGTCTGTTGGTCCCTTGTCTTAATTTTCTTGTTTAGCGACTTTTTTCAAGTTTTTGTTGATTCGTACAACTGCTGATTTGTACTGCTTCTCACTGTTCGCTTTTCTCTTTTGAGCATCCCTCGTATTTCTTTGGTTATTATACCAGGAAATAATAATAGTTATAAACTTCCCTTCTCTCGCTCACGAACTTGTCTATTTTATTTTTATTCTTTTTCCCTTGAGTTTTAAAATCCTCATTTTGTAATTTTCGCTTTTCGCTTTTCCTTCCTTTTCGATATCCTATGTATTCATTCTAATCATGAATTTTGTCATAATTTTTCTGCTAATTTGTCTCGAGTATGTATTCTCCTTTTTATTTAAATTTTTTTGGTGGAAATATTTATCTGTAAGGAGAAATCCTCTAAAATCGAACGAGAAAACCGGGAATTTCTCGTTTCAACTTCAACAAACCTGATTTTTAATTCCCTTGTCTATCCTCTTACCGTACTAATCCCACAGACCTTTTCCATTAACCTTTTAATAGATAGTGTTGTTCCCATTCCTTTCCTACCTTCTCTGCTTCTCCTTCCACGTTCAGGTAATTCAATAATAAAATTGTGACGGCACAAAAAACTGTTTCTTGTTCTATTTAGAGCAAAAGATGTTGAAAGATTGCTCACGTTTAATGACATATTTGATATTCTAAAGAAATACGATCCTCTTTTCCAGACCATTTTCTGACCAAAATAGCCTGACCAATGTCATTTAGAAAGTGAGATTTTTACTGATTTTGTGTGAGGCAACAGCAGTGTCATAATGTCAAACTGCCAACACAACAGGACTGATTTGTTCAACTTACCCTGACGTGGCCTGCTGATCAAATTCTGGCCAGGACTGTCTCCTCCTGCAGAACATAAGTGGCGCCCTGGCCGGCCTCTGATGCCTGAAAGAGCCAACTCTTCTGGGCGTTGTGGGCACATGCAGTCCCATCGGACCCGGCGGACACTCGATGGTCTTTCGCCTGGTTCTGGGAAACGGCGACGAGATGGCACACTGAGTTGTTGGCACCACCTTCGGAAACCCGTGTGACGTGGTCGCATTTCCAGGTGATGGTGCAGGTGACATGGCGTTTCCGATGGACCCGCTGCGTGCAGAGTCGACCCCAGTTTGCTCTTGTGAGTTTGTATCTGTCGGATTGCTGCTGCCCGACGAATTGTCCCGTGAGAGGCTAAACCTCTTTGAATTGAGCGAGAGGTTGGCAACACCACTCGACACATATTGTTGCAGCGAGTTGAAAAAGCTCATGGTCCTTCCTCCTAAGGCATCACACGTATTTGTGTGCCCACTGTTGTTTCTGGTGCTTGCTGCTGCACTTCCCACAAACGTTCTTGTATTTAACTTTTGAAAATACTTTTGTAAGCCGCAAATTAAAGAATGTTGTCTTAATCATTAATGGAATTTTAAAATAAAAATCTTATTTGTTTCTAGTAGGAACAATCAAGGATGTGCGCTGTTTTAGGTTTTATTTAAAAGAGATGAATTAAAAATTTAATGTTTGCACATAAATTTGGAAGATGGTTCTCTCCTTTTATATGTCTGTTTCTAAGCTGTCAACTCATTAATGAAAACGACAAAGTACGTGGATTACCCCAATACATTACTTATTTAAGCTGTTAAGAATTTCCACCCCCATCGGCACTTTTGACAACCACGTTGATATTTGTTTAGTTTCTGCTCATTTGAAAAAGAAAAACTTTTATGACGGACACTTGTGTTCATCTCATTCGATGTCATTTTTCAGTTCGAAACGCGCCTAAAAGCTTTGTGTTTAAAAAAAGTCCAAAACTGCCACGCCCCAAAATTGGATGTTGGAGGTAGCAGCAAGGAAATTTGTCCTTTTACAACTGAAACCTTTTGTGCGAGCCTTTTCCCGTTCCTCCTGCCTGGCAACAGCTCCTTTCAAAAAAAATGAAGAGAAGAAAGTTTCCCTTTTCCAGTTGAAATGGCCATCAACATTCGACCCAAAGTTGACCTGTCAATCTACCTCGTGTCACCGTCACCACATTTTACTTTCTCTACTTTACTTCTGTATCTTTTTAATCACCAATTTTGAAAAATCTTCATCAGGATTCTTCTTTTCTTCTTGTCAATTTACCACTGCCTTTAATTTTCCTACCAGACGAAATTCAGTTTTTTTTCTTTAAGAAGTCCACTAGCAACTAAACATGTTTCATAAACAAGAGGCTAATTTCTGGGAGTTAAATTCGTTTAATAATTCAGATTTAACATTCTCAGTCTAAAATGCTGTTTTGGGTTGCTTATAACGCTTGTTCGAGTTGCATAGAGTAACAAGTTCCTTTAAAAATCAATCAACATTTCGTTTTCAATGGGAATTTCCAAATTCCAAAAAGGTAATTCCAAAATTAAAAAAGGTTAAAATCAAATTAGATTTCAACCAAGAGATTTTGAGTTTGGCGTAAATCGACACATCCTGGTGAATGGTGGGAAGGATTGCGAAAAAGTTTTGAAAACGAATATCAGTTAAACAAGACGAGGTTTTAGATAACTGAAGGGAAAAAAACACATGGGGTCGTTCCGTTCAGAATTGTAAATTAATAGACTTCTTCTGGACGGGTCCGCCTAGACGAAACATAATTAAAAGGAACGAGTATTTAAGAAAAAATAATTCAACGACAAAGACAGCCATAAAACCTTTTTTAATTTTCCATTTTAAATTGAAAATAAATCCGTTGTCGAGTTAAATTAATTACTTTCAAAAGGGTTAATTGGTGTTGTTCATACAGTATCGTACATTAACAGTATTTTGTTCGCTGAAGTAAAAAGAAGTTGTAATCATGTGCTTTGTCCATGAAAGTTAGGGTGAAAGTGAAGGGCCCTCTGGGAATTGCAACAATCAAGAGAAAACCAATATTCATCAATAACATAATTATCATTGAATTTGAAAGGTTTCAGCCTTTTCAATCAGAAATGTAAATTTGTCAAAGCAAACTGAAACTTTTGGCAAAGGAAAACTGGGATGGATCCTTTCGATATGAGAAAACAGAAAACGTGCAAAATGTAAGCTGTAGAAGGCCTATTGTACGCATTTACATGCAAATGTATGTAAATAAGTACATTCGTTTGAAGGAGAAAACGTTTTCTTTTTACAACGAATTGAAAATTGAGAGTGGAATTTTCTGGTATTGTGGTAGGGCAAACGCGTTACAGTTCAATCTTATTGACCATGCTATATTATGACGTATGTTCTCATCCGGTTGTATTTAATAGTGTGAAATATGAACACGTATGACAGGAAAAGAGAGAGCCTCAAACAAAAGAAAAGAAGCGAAGTGGGAGAAGAGGAACAGATGGGCAGGGAAGTAGAAACAAGTCTGATGCGAGTGGAAGAAAGGAAGCAGTCGACCAGAAAAAGAGATAATAAAACAACTGAGTAATAGAGACTGCCGAGTAATAGAGAAAAAAGAGAGAAAGAGAAAGGAAACGCAGAAAAGAAGCGGTGATGCGAAAGGCTAGAAAGTCACAGGTACAAAAGCAAAAAATAAAATGACTTCCAGAGGAGAAGAAACTTTAAATTGACATGTTAATTTACTGTAAATATTCGAAAGCAACAGGCAGAGTTTGATTAAAGATGTCTATCCTTAGAATGTGTGACATCCAAAACAAAGAGAAATAAAAAACGGATAAAAAGATAGGCAAACCACAGAATCAAAGGAATCAGACAAAAAATTACAGAGCTGAAGTAGAAAGTATGAACGAGAAAAGAAGAAACTCAACGCAAATTACACTTGATCTATTTCCGGTTTGTCCGAAAACAAAACGAACACAAACAGAAA
Source organism: Polyplax serrata (assembly GCA_037055365.1). Lineage (NCBI taxonomy): Eukaryota > Metazoa > Arthropoda > Insecta > Psocodea > Polyplacidae > Polyplax > Polyplax serrata. The sequence goes on from JAWJWE010000007.1 coordinate 937,069, forward strand.
ATAAAAGAACGCCTTTTATAGACGAAAAGGTTCCACTTCAGATGAAAGGTCCGAAACTGATGAAACTAATAAAAATTCAAATTATTGGGAATGATTGATTTGAAGGTTGAGGAGTTGGCAGCCCTGACTGTTTTGAAATTTTAAATTTAATGACAGCAGCTTTTGGCTCTGCCAGTCGAAAGTGAAGAAGCAAAATTTGATTTACTAGTAGGTTTTTGATGGCAAAGAAGGTTCACCTAAAACTAAAGGGTTGAAAGGCTCGTCGATGAAGGGCGGATGGGGTTTAGAAAAGCATCTTCTTCCATTCAACAGGTTGGAAATCAATAATCGCTCAACCGTTTGTCCATAACGCAGGGCTTCATTCACCAGAGCTTCTAACAGTTCATCTTTTCGATTCACTGCTATTGGTTTTTGTTATTCACTCTCTCTCTCTCTCTCTCTCTCTCTCTCTCTCTCTCTCTCTCTTTCTCTCTCTCTTTCTCTCTCTCTGCACACAAGAAATAACAAGACAGAGAAATTGGACTTTCAAAGCGGATCAATTTCTGGCCGATCTCGGGGACTTGACCGAACTTGCTCTAATTATCATAACAAATTTAAATCTGTCTTCACGTCATCGGAGGTTCCAACCCTAATGTCACCCCATACCTTTCAAAGGGGATGGAATTTCAGAAATATTCATACTGAATTGCTTCCGGTTGAGATTGTGGCTGTGCCTGAATGGGCTTTTCATTGGGCCCCTGCGGCAGGGCAACTGCAAACTTCAAGTTTATTACTTCCGGCCTTTTTCAAAATTGTCGTTGAACTTTGAAATAATCGAAGTAAGCGGAATGCCTATTTTTAGAGATCTTCATATGATCCCTCCTCATGCTTTAAAGAAGCAGAAGATTGTTTTTCTCAAATACTCCTTTGTACCCATATTTTGTATTATTATCAATTGAAAGGATAAGTACCTAGTTACCTTAAATGATAACTGACATAAAGCGAGTAATAAACAATATTATGTGTCTGATCTTTTGATAGACGGGTAGTAGTGAGCACTTTCACCTTAAAGTTGAAAATCATTCGATTGCTGGACGTCAGTTAAGAATGTGTGGAAACGAAAAGCTTGTATGTTTTTATTCAATTAGACAAGGCTCCAGTAACCGATTTATCTGATTACAATAAAAATAAAAAGAAGAGGAGAAATCCCCATAAAACGAGTGAAAGTGATGAGTAAATACAATTTACGCAAAATACATAAATCTCGCAAGGGTTGATGCCTCAGTGCCGTAACGGGTCCTGTCGATTTAAAAAGCCCAGGGGGTGAAAATGAAAACGCTCGTATGATGTTGTTATTGTCCGAAAATGCAAAAGCACCCGTCGTTTTAATGTTTGGCAATTGTTTGACCCAATATTTTGACAATCATTAGATCAGTACACAGGTATCGACGTTATCTGTCTAATCTAGTTTTGGTAGATCAGGACTTTTCTACTTGGCGATCTACACCATCGTGAATTTTAGACATAAAATTTTTGGAGAAAAACCATTCGTACAGATGCGAACCTTTTTGACGATGAAATTGATGGACATCTAAAAACCGTTGGGAAACTTCAAAATTACACTCAAAGGGAAATGTGAGAGACTGTCGTAGGTTACCAAATTTTTTCATTTATTTCACTTGTAACCACGTATTTTTCTTGTGTTCCAGTGGCTCTCCAATGTGGTCAGCCTTATTGCAGGATGCACAAGGCCAAAATCAGATAGTTGCAACACGACAAAACCATTCAACAAGCTCACTCATTTGAATGCTCAAAATACCTAAACAGCTTGGCCTGGGGGTGGTACATGGACGGACATCTAACGAGTACCTTCTTAAAAGATAGTGAGAAGGAAGAAGTTAGCGAGTTAGGCGAAGCAGAAAAAATATGCTGATTTAAAAAAGCAAAGCAAAACTTTCGCCTTTTTCTTCATCTCTTACATCCGGTTCAAAGGCTGATTATTTCTACCGTTTTCTTTCTTTCTTTCTTTTTCTTTCTTTCCCTCTTCCTAATTAAACAGCAGGAAAAAGGTTATTGAAGCATAAATTAATTTATAGAAAACTCCACCTGGAATATTTTGGCCAAAATATATCTACGCAAGTAAACGAGTTGTAATTGTTATAACATAAAAGCTCCATATCTGTACCCCAATGTTTAGAAAGATGAAAAGGAGAAGGTGAAAAAAGAGGTCAAAGCGGTCAAAATAAAGTCGTCGAAACTTGTTGAATCTTCCCATGTAAACCGTACAGACTGTTGGTGTTTTCCAAAAGACAACTATTTGTGAGTGAGAATTCAGCTTAGAATTCAATTACTTCAAAGATTCCCACATGTTGACTTTGATTTATGTCTCGTCCATTGTTTCATGTGCGGGGAATGTCAACTCTAAATGAAAGGAAATCGACAAAGTTTACGTTTAAGTTTTGTTTCTGGCCATTTTGAATTGCATTTAAGGACAATTAAGGGACAAAGCCTGTGGTGACGAGGTGATAAGAGGCAGATAAAATATTGCAATGAGAATTGTGAAAAATAAGGCGGAAATGAACGTTCAACTCTCAACCTTAAGTATCTGAAAACGGAAATGGAGGAAAATAATCGAAGGAAATTAAAAAGGAAATCCAAATCGGATAATTCGAAGGCAAAAAAGATACTCCTCAAAGAGAATTTGTATTAGGTTCATGTGACATTTTCAAAATGGTTCCATCAAACCTTCAATTTTGTTTTCTTATATTTTCCTTCTTCGTCACTAGCATGCCTTTCTGTTCCTTTCTCGTCTCGTTGGCATTGCCGTGTCAATTTCTTTACTTCATGTGCAGTCTGTTCTTCTTACTTTGTGGATTTATCTCGTTTCATCTTGGATTATCTGGAGTCTGATTACCTTAGTTATCTAATTTTTCAATCGTGGCCCATTGCACGGTGAAATGTCAAAGGAAAAATGTTTATTTCCTTGTTTTTCTTTGCATATTTGTCTGTTTTGTTTATTTACAATATTCCCTGGTCAGTTTTTCATTGAATTCCTTCTCTTACACCAGTCGAACAATGTCTTTCTTTCGTTTTCTTCTGATTTACACGTTTTCCTTTTTTCCACGTCACGTCACTTCTCTTTTACTTCATTACATTTCTATTTTTCACAAGTTGAGAAGGCGCTACCGTATCGTATGAGAACCCAAGTCACTCATTCTACATTTTCTTCACTCTTCTTATGTTTACCGAACGGACTTGTCCTCCAACGAAACCATGAAATTCAAATTTAAATTGGAAAAAAATAATTTCCCGGAATAAAGAAAAACTTTTTCCAGAGATTTTTCTCCGAGGAAAAAGGCGAAAGAAAATTGAAAATTCGTAGCTCTATCGACAAAAATTTTTGTGCTTGCAATTCAATGGCCTGAAAACAAGAAGTTAACAAAAGTAACAAATATTGGTAACAAGTCTGCAACATCGGAGAGCACAAGAGAACTTTGAGTGCGATTAATTTCATAGCATCGTAATCATGAGCAACAGGAATATGCCAAAAGTCATACAACAAAACATATTTTTCAGGTAACAATTTAAGCAGTTTGTGCTTTCTCATTTGTGCAGCATTTGAACTTCTTCAGTACATAAAACTTTGATTTCATAACTTTCTATTGTTAAGCGAGTTGTTTCCCGAGAGGTTTTACCTTTCCTCAAACCACAGGTTTGTTTCTTTATAATTTATAGAAGACTCTAATTCTAATTACATTTGCGTACTTATTTTTCATTTCAGTTTCAATTAGATTTTATTTATTTTTTTTTATAATCATATTAAGTTCTACAGTTTCGACAGGATGACATCGTTAGCAGAAGAGCCACTGACTTTATAAACAATTTCTTTTCATTCTCAATGTCGGATTTTGTTATTCAAAAAAGACTCCAAGTCAAAGAGAAGAAAAAAATTAGAGACCATAAAAGGAAAAGATGAAAAGAGAAGGAACGAAAGGGAAATGGACAGAACATTAGATGAATGAATAAAAAGGCTCAAAAGGTTGAAGACCTTCAGCAGGGCTTAGGTCGTGTTGCCCCAAATAATCTCAGTTTACTGTTGTCGTTCTCAGGCTGTTGTCATCTATTTTGCAATTTGACTTCGTTAAGTTAACTCCTTTCTGTTATTTCTCTATTTCGTTCAGCCATTTCTTACATATATTGTTTGTGCTTATTTGGCCCGTAAAGCCCGAAATGCTACAGTTAATCTGTTCGAGAAGAAAATCGATGAAACATCATAGTCTTGTTGGTTCTGCAGTCTTACAACAACAATCATTACTGCTGATATGTCATGCATTATTTTTCTTCACTCATGTCTTTGCAAAGAGCGATTCCTTTTATTGGGCACGGAAAGTTGTGCGCTCTTTTAAATTTTAATGACTAGACTTGAATTTTGTATTTCCTAGAAACGTTGACGTGGAAATGATTTTCTCTTGATGCACGCAGTCGACTAGAATATCAAAATGTTATACAAAGTTGAAAAACTTTTCCTGTTTGGTTCCATGTAAGTGGATTTTATAAAACGTCTTACGTCAAAGGTATCATCTTACATACGGCAATTATTGACAATTACAAATTTATCTATATATTCATCATCGATGATAAAAATACAAATATATTACTGTCTTTAGCAGGATTTTTCCTTTGAGCAGCCTTTTTTGAAAATTCATGGTATTCATTAATTCAGCTAGGTGGTCAATTTTCGAAAGGCACACGAGTACAAGTGTGCTCAACGGTTTCTCTAGTTTTTTTACTTAATTTTAAGCTTCAAGCCTTAGCCAAAGTTAAACATCCATTAATGAGGTAATTTCTATTCAGAGTACTGATGATTTTTTTTCAGTTTTCACTATTTCTGTTGCTGTATTTCAGTTTTCAATTTGATTTACACTTTTTTCAGGTATGTTAATCCGTACTTTCCGTTTCTTCGTCGTCTATTGTTTTCTCCTATTTAATCTTACGAACTTTTTCTCCTTTTACAATTTAACCGCAGCTTTCTTCTTGCTTCCCTGCCTCCTCATTTTCTCAATCTTTACCATTTCTTAAACCTTATCTTATCACCTTGTATTATTAATAATCTTCCAACATCATCTTTTAAATTCTCCTTGTTACTGATCCGGTAGACAACAAAGAATAAATGAAAACAACCAATATAGATATAAAGGACATCCTATGAAAGAACAAGATAAGATGTGCGATTTAACAACAATAAAACAAATGAACCCGGACAACAAATAGAACAAAATTAGATATCAGTTTTTTTTGTAAGATGACAACAGATACAAGGCGAAGAAAGAGAAGAATCTTGTAAACGTCAAGGTGAAGCACAAATGAATTGAAAGAGTTAGAAACGACCATATTCATAACGGTGAGGTAGTCAAAATTACGCGAAGTCTGAAGAGGAAGTGGACCACAAATATTTTTTTTTATTGAAAGTAGGATGAATCTTCATTGAGAAGAGAATTGGAAAAATCAGATCAGAAAATCTAAGGACCGAAAACCTGAAATAGGAAACTGTGGAAGGAAAAAAGGAGAGAAAAAGCCACCAGAGAAAAGTAATCATCGAGAGAATATAAAGAGATGAGAAGATGGCAAAAGGACACGTCAAAAGTTTCTTCAAGTTTTGCTGACTAGCCTGGAGGACCGATTTAACCCTTCGCTCGAAAGGTTTTCAACAAAAGACTAAGAAAAACCTTGAACTTATCGACTGACATTACTATAAAAACTTTTCTCTCGTCCAAAATGGACCCTACAAAACGAATATTTCAAATGAAATTTCAGGAAGACCGGCATATTCTAGGAGGCATAGAAAACCAAGTTTAACTCCACATCCATCTGAATCGTTAATTTTTAGAAACCGGAGTGAAACCGGAAAATGAATTTATTCATCAATTTAGGGCAATGGCATTTTTAAAAAACCTGTAGACGTTGCGAATCACCCAGACACCTGGTAGAACTTTCTCTCTGCCATTAAAAACCTAAATTTTTACGTTAGTTGAATCATAACCTTTAATCATTTCGAATTCCCCATTCCGAATTCGAAACCCACTAAACTCTAAGACAAAGGAGAGGATTAAATTTTACCAATTTAACAAGATGTATAGACGGGCCACTGATTTTCATATTTTTTATTGAAAGGAACAACCGAATTTCAGTGATTTTAGGAAGAAGAAAAAGTAAAAATAACTGTGAATCCAATACAACATTGAGGAAAATTCAACAAAGTCAAAAATGAATGAAAGGTGTTGGGTCGAAGGGTTAATGAAAATTAATGAAGGTAATTAACACAAAACAGATAATGACACCCGGGAAATAAACTGCTGGGGAGAAAATTCATCGGTGGGCCACACAGCCCCATTCGAACTCGAGCAACCTGAACATCGACAAAATCGCAAGTAAAGCTACGGCAAATAAAATGACGTGACACCAATGATCAAAAACTGGTGAACATGTTCTTCTGATTTCCAAAGGGAAATTTAGTATTTACTACTTTCATTTATGAACATTCCTGATTTTTTCGAAGAAATTTCTTCACTTCGCCAACCCAAATATTTCAAAATTAATTCAGTCTTGAGTAAAACCTTCACGATGCAAAAAAAGAGAATGAAAAGGTTCTTGATTACCCGTGAGGATGCGATACGGTAAACGGTCCACCATTGGTGTTCTACTGAGACTTGACGATTTCTCAGGTGTCTAGTTGGTTCAGACCCTACCCCTTCGAAAAATAAGTTTTGTTTTAGACATTTTCCCTGCGGCATTATTTTATGTGTTTGCAAAAAATAAAAAAAGTAAAAACAACAAAATAAAAAATGACTCAAAAGTGTCTGAAAGTTGATGAAATTGCATTGAATAGAAACACAAGGGGAACGCAAGAAACGAGGAAAATACAATATAAGAAAAACCTAGAAATTAAAAAGAAAAACGAGAGCAAAAATGATTAAGGAAATGAAAAAAGTTGAAGAGGAACGGAGAATTATTCAAAAAACCTATGGAAAATTACTAGGAGAGCAACAACTAGTAGAACAAGGGTAGTAAATCTAGCAAACTAAGCAAACAAAAAATAAATTTTTAACTGGAAACAAAACGAAGTGGTAACAAAACGGTAGGAAAAATAAAAACCGAATGACAAAATCTAAAAGCAAAGTGAAATTGATTGTTTTAATTTGATTTAAATTTAATTTAATCTTAAAATTTAAGTTCTTATTTGAGAAAGTAGGAGAGAACATCAACTCAGAAAACTGAAAAAGATGCCTAAAATTAAAAGTTGAAAACCTGAGAATGGCAAAGTAAAATGGCACCACCGGAAATGAGTTCTATTTTATTTTCTTTCATACTTTCACTTGAATCTCATATTTTTTTTCGTGTCTCCTTCTTTCCTCTTATTCTTTTATTTCTACTGATTTTGGCACTCTTTGTCTTGTATTTCGTCTACGTCAGACTTCTCAATTTACATTTTTCTTGGTTTGGTTTCCATTCACAAAGTTTTGTATTTTTTCATAATCTTTATATTCCACTTTTACATTTCATTAATTTATTTTAAGTGCTTTATTTCTTGTTCCACTCTTTTTTTCTAATAACAATGTACCTTTTAACTTTTCTTAAGTTTTTGTATTGTTAGTTGCCACGTCACATGTCACAGCAAAGCCAATGGTCACAGACTATGAACGTCCCACGATGATGGGTCATTGGATTGTGCCGAGAAAAGCCCCATTGGAACTACCGTTCCAACGTTTGCATCCTTCTATTTGCAAGCTACTTGAGGAGCCACCAAGACGATCGTGTCTCTTCGGTTAATACAAGATTTCGCCACATATATACAATTATGTATGACGAAACATTTGGACTTGTCTTGATTTTACAAATCTCGTTTCTTTCAGTTATGATGACACCTATGGATGCCATCTTATGATTATGATTATGATGACACCTAATAAGCAGTGAACTGGTACCTGAAATAAATTCTCATACCCCCAGTTATAACCACTTAATCCTTTTATGTAACGAAATGTTGTTGACGGCCACAAAGCAAGGTTGTTTCCAAATATCAATTGTCAGAAAATGTAACAGTGGATCATTCTTTCTATTGTGTGACATCCAATGAACCGGGTGAATTTCCCAATATTCTACGCTTCCCGAAAAAGAACTAAAACATCAAGTGCTCACTCTCACTCCAGCGCATTCAATCAATCGATAATCGAAACTTCATCAAAAAAGCGAAAAATGATTTTCCGAGTGACGACGGATTAATTTCCGTTTTTCGCCCGGATTTTCCCTGTTGGGAAAACAAAGCCGCAAAATCGGAGGAAGAGTCCAGATGTTTTCGCCTACCAAATATGCAAAAGAGTTGAATAATCAAACGGACCGCGGAATTTTCCCTCCGCAGAGGAAGAAAATAGGTGATACATAAGAAGCAATTACACTACTCAATTCCTCCTTCTTGACTCATAAAATTTCTTGTAAAACCATACTCCTTTTCATACTTTTCGTCAATTCAATGATCAAGATCCTATCCTCATTACCTTTTAATAATTTTTTCACTCTTTTTCGCTTGCAATAAGTTCCAGCGTATTCAATAAGTTGTTTTCTAACCAACATCACATATGAACTAAAAAAAAGTTAATTATCTATCCAGTGACGATGCCAGGAGATGGCCCATGGCCAAAACTCTGTATCAAAGCAATACACATTGTGAGTACGACAACGCTAACTACTGTTCAAAAAAAAAGAATCAATGTCTCTTAGGAGGTGGAAGGTAAGTTTGACACTTGGACTGACAAAAGAAAAGCGAATACAACCCATGGGGATAGCTGAATTCCTGTGAAAGAAGCATCTAAGAGTAGCATATTTTCCAAGACCTAGCAAGAAAACACTTGAAACAGTTCACAAATAACAACCACTAACCGTTACTCTATAACCTACTCCATAACAATATAATTAACATTACAGTTGCACACATTAACGTTTTCCAAAAAAAATTAATACCTTATTAATCAAAGTTTCTTCCAGGCCTGTGAGCAGTTAACGCAAGACAAACTTTCCTCAACAGAAATGAGGGATGTGAACGAAACAGTTCATTGTATTTGTACGACAAATTCAGAAATTGATTGAAATTTTTTACAACTCCAACGGTTGTGCTAGAAATCAAAAGATTAGTTCTTTTTTTGTAGATTTAAAATGTAAAAATGTAGAACCGCTTCAAAACATTTAGAAACATATGTAAGATGATTTTGATATTTAAAAGAAAGGCACAGGCGACCTGATGTACTTTGGTAAATTTTAACAATGTGTAATATTGACATGATTGAAAATATAGTTTATTTTAATAGTAAACCGTCACAAGAGTAAGACAATAAGGACTCCGACGTGTGTTAGAGAACGAAAGGAAGAAAATGATGTGATAGGAGAAAATAAGGATGTCGATTTTGGCGAATGAAATGTCAATTGAGTTACCAGTTTTTCGGCTCGAACCTAAATTTACGTCAACAGGTAAAAGGTTGATATTGATAAAATGCAAATGATGGCAGAGGATGGGTCCGGATGCTGATGGTAAGACGAGTGATGTTTTGAGTTTGTCTCACGCCCTACAGCTTCTTCAGTTAATTCAAAATATATGCTACAATATATTACATTGATAATAGTTTATTTTTCGTTACGTGGTAACAAGGTTGTCCTGTAATGAATTACTCAGGTCTCTGAATCGATTTTCACAATTGTTGAGGTTTTATGAATTCCATAAGAATCTGGAAGTCAGATCCTTCTCTCGTGTCGCGTATTTTGATTTCTCAATTGAAAAATTAGTTAAATAATTTTTTACGTATCATTCTTAGGCTGTCCGTTTGAATATTATAAAATGTATACACTATTGTCAAATATATTATTGTAGGTTTATTAATGAATACCATTAAGTTTCGACAAAACTGCAATGTTAAGTATTTTACTAGCAATATATAATAAGCAATATGATATTTTAATAGCAAAAAGCATCGGCCTGATAAAAATAATCACGCTCAATTTTATTAAGTGTCGTATTCGCAAATTTTTATTGATTTTATATTTTATTTCTTTAAAAAAACTTTCCGAATTTTCTATTCTCATTGCTTGTTTGTTATTTCTATTTAAGTGTCTAAAAATTGTATTATTTTCTTATATAAATCTGAAAGAGGAAAATAAGATGGAAACATTAAGAACGTGACCGGGAAAATATTTGAGTAGCAAATTTTTAAGGAAAAAACACAAAGGTTTTTATAATAAGAAATCAAAGTCGACAGATAGAAAAGGTTAATATGAAAATAAGACACCTAAATTGCCGAAAGGCTGCTGGAGAAGCTTAAGGTACACAATGTGCTTGTTGAAAAAAGGTGATTGTCATCATAATGTAATTGTCAAACGACAACAACATGGGAGGGCACCAGCATTCTCACCCTCTTCGAGAAATCTTCTCAAGCGTCATCTCTTTTCTTCAATTTTACTGGAGAAATTTGTTTTCTATTTTGTTGTAAAGTTTTGCGTACTCAAACATGTCAAAATTAGGTAGTAAAAAATTGGTTACTGTTCCACTCGAGATAGGTACCGATGGGCGGTAATGACGCACACAACATTCTCATAAAGCTATCACTATAACAGTATGTTAAACGTATTGTAACAAATTCACACGTATTTTGAAATCGAACAAAAATATAATGTTTTTTCTGCAACATTTCTCAACGTAGTTCTGAATCATTGTAAAGGTTTTTATAGGAACCATCAGTGACGAATTTGCTATATAACTTGATTCACTGTTTCACAGTAAACATAGAAGGTAAACAAATTTGCCCTCAAGTCCTTTGTTCTCCTCTATATTTTCAAACAAAATCAAAGAGAATGTTTCGATTGATGTTTCTTTGAATGAAAATAAAAAAGTTATATGGACATTCGAATGACTGCAGGTACACAGCTTTAAGTAACCTCATGTAACAGTGTTACATTCGAAAATGAGAATTATGTCACAGAATAGTGAAGCTACGCAAGAATTAAATTCCTTAGAAGAAGACATATTTTTCTTCTTTAAAAGTTAGTAAAAACTAAAAAACTAAAAAAGAAAAAACATATTCGAGGAACAAAACGCGAAGGATGTGAAAATGGTGAAAGGTAAACGGCTTAAAAAAAGAGAATGAGTGAAACACGGTGAAGGTGTCCCCCGTAAGCAAATACATTTTGAAAATGAACATGAGAGACGTATTTATGTATATAACAACATAAACACAATTGAGCAACATATAATTAACCTTTTCGAGTGTTATTAACCCAAATTTACAGGGATACTGTCCATTTGGTCGGCTGCCTGAACGATAACCCATTTCTCATATAAAATTTCAAATATTTCTATTTCCTCAGCTCTGTTTCCCAGGCATATTATAATTAATTTCTCCTCCTTTTGTAAAACACAATATTTTTTTATTCCTAAAAGGCAAGGTCCAAACTTTGGGTTTTCCAACTGTATGTTTTTCTACCGAGAGAATACAGAATGAAAATTCCATTGACATTATGAAGCCTAATTATAAAATATATGATAATTTTAAACTCAATAAAAGCTTAATTTTGTTAAAAATTAATCCGTTTGAATTCACCACCATTTTTTTACACTTGAAACTTTTTACTGAAACATTTTGAGCACTGTTCTCACACACTAAAGACCATTTTGAATTAAAAGCATAGGTAAAATTAAAATGAAATGCCGAACAAGAATTGAAATATTCAAACCTGATTTTTCTGAGCGAGAGGTAAAAGAAAAAAATCCGTTACTTTAGACAAAATGGCGTGCCCAGATTTGAATTTGAATTTCCTTTCATGAATAGTTTCATCTCCCGAAAACACTTTTAGAAATTCCGAACGGAGTAGAGAACTCTTGACGACACGACAAAAATCAAAATTTCGGGAAATGAAAGAAAAAACGCGCACGTTTCCGTTTCCACGGTTGACTTCGACGGCGTTTGCGGATGACTGAAGAATGGAAAAGCACACAGGTGGGCGCTTCCACTCGAGCGCCATCTTTGCTCGACGTCAGCGCTAAACGGCACGTGTGCAATTCGGAGAAGGCCGTGGCTGAGGCTGGACATTTTTAAATTCCGGTTTTCTTTCCTTCCTTCCGTCCTTCCGTTTCCGGTTTTGTTTACCTAATCTCTTTGAAATTAACAATGTTGAGATTTAACAAGACAGGCATCCGTGGCTTTATCTTAATTTTTTTTAAAAGTTTGCTATTTTGCAGTTGTTGATAGGTTATAGTCAACATCCTGCGGTGATCCCTTCATTTATTTCTGTCCTTACAGTTGTCCTTACAGTCCTTGAATAGTTACATGATTTCTTCTCCTCATTTTAATAAAACAAATTTTAATCAAATTTAAACGATTAATACTACGAGTATTTGCTCTTTCCTACAAACAGAAAACCATTAATGTAGGAAAATGGGTGTTATTCATTAACTCTCTGTGTGTCTCTCTGATTCTAGATGTATATTTTATTGCCTACTGCTATTTCTTAGAGCCCTTTTCTCTTTATATTATTTTCACTCTATTGGTTTCCTGATTCGGAAATTCCTTCACTTCTCTAGGACAGTCTCGAATGGAGTGGTGTGATAATCAGATTAAAACTAACCGTTTCGTTTCAAATCCATTCCGATTGAAAAAGTAGTGATGATGTTTCTGACAAGTGAAGTAAAAAAAGATGGAAGAAAGTTAAGAATGTCAAAGCAACTCGGTTCCCCGAAATATTATTTAAATAAAGAGTTGAGAGACGCGTTCTAATAATTGAGAATTTCATTCCAACCGAATCAAATCGTCGAGTGTGACGGATTCAAATAAATTACCAATCAAAATCGATAGGGCAAATCTCATTACTAATGCAAGTCAACAAGAATTAATAAATCGAAAAAGCGGAAACTCATTTCTTCCTCCCTCGGCCGATTTCTTTTTGTCGGATTTGTGGGAAAACCAACAGCCCATTGCTCACCGGAAATGAACTTCATCCTCGGAAGTTTCCAGGAGGAAGTTCCTTCGTTTGTTAACTTAAATCACATCCGGTCTGAAAGGTATTCGTCATCAATCCGTCCGGAGACAGCCTCGAACGACTGGAAAATATCACGACTATCCAGAAGGAACAAATTGGTTCAGTTTAGTGGGATTTATGGCGGACGGATTTGTCGGTCGGCTGCAAGCAACAGAGACTTTGATTTTGGGCCATCAGAACGACCCGTTTCCAAGGTGATTTTCCTCTCGTGCTACATCTCCACTTCGCATCCTCCTGGAACACACCTGGACGTTTACGTTTACCCTTCTTCTACTTTCAATTTCACCTTCCTGTGAAACATTCTTTTGTTGAAGGTTACTTGAAAAAGTTACTTTTTGTTTGATCCATTGACGAGCATTTCATGTAAACATTTTCTCTTTTTACATTTTCCTTGGACATCGATTCTCCTCGATCGTTTCTCTCATCAGTCCTTCTTTGTGTTTTTTACAATTTTCTTTTGATTCCTTCTTCATTTTTTGATTTTATTGCTTTACTCCCAATTTGGTGTTTTTGAAGCCTTAAAATTTCATTCACTTTGTTATAACTTTGTTACGTTGTCAGTTTGATGAATTTTTACTTGCATGATGAATACATTGATGAATCGCCTATCGGTTGAGGAGGAGTGTGACACGATGGGAGTTTGAAATTAAAAACCCGAAAACAATTCTGCGCCGCAGGAGGAAAAAGCACAAAATTTGAGAGCTCAAAAAAGTTTTCAACGTTGACTTGTAATAGGAGCTTTTTCGGGCAAAGAGAAACATCTGGGTGTTGAATTATTTAGTAAATAGTAAAGAGAAAGAATAGGAAAGCATTACGTAAAATGGATTTGAGAGAATTTTAGTGAAGGTCCATTCTGTTCCGGATTCTGTTGAAGTAGCGAGGAAAGAAGGAATCATTTAACAGAAACGAACTTTTAAAAAAACTTAAAATTTTTTGTTTTGATCACGAAAGAACTGAAACAACTGAAAGAAGGAAAAGTTGGAATTCATTTTTTGGACGCCAGAGAAGGCCAAAAGGAGAAAAAAAATTTGGAGTAAAATTCTGGATGAAATAAATGAATGACATTAAATACGAAGTTGGAAAAGAAGACTACTAACAACATTCGGGGGAGAAGATAGAAGTAGAAAAATGTAACCACAAATGTACAAATAATATAAATTGAACAAAACTCTTGTGTCAAGTGTTGTGAAAGTTAAAAAACGAATTTCCAAACGGAATTCACATAAATAACGATCATTCAATCTCTCGATAGATCCACCTGAAACACTGACCTATACTTCTTCACGTTCTACATAATTTTTGTTTTGCTTTTTGTATTTTTGCAGCATTTCTACATTTTCCGCGACTTTATGGCAAATACAAGGGAGTAACATTAGGTTTCCTAGGGAAATGTCCCGTCTCTCAACCTCTCTGACTCTCATTTTTTTAATATATAATTTGTCAAATGCAACGATTTGTGCTTGTATTTACTCTACTATTTTTTGTCGGATTTATTTCGGCGTCAAAAATAGACGCTGGATAGGAATTTTTTTAAAAAACCGGAGGCAAAACGACGTTTTAAATTTCGGCGTCCGACATGTTCCAGAAAATTGCAAATTCAAGTAAATTTAAGTGATTTCCTTCTGACAAAATAAATTTGAAATTCCCAAAACCAAACATTTTAAAGAGTCTAATGGGCCGGGAAAAAAGAATACTCCAAAAACCAAATTCTCGTCAAGTAAAAAATGAAAACTTCAATGGACACACAGACACACAAAAGGTTTCACTTTCTGAGAATCCCTTAGACGCTGTCAATGTGGGGTTTTATAAATAGCATAACGATTTTAACTTCCTTTGAGGATGTCTCGAATGTTTAGAGATGTTTCCATTTGAGCTTGGCAAAGGAAAATTTTTCAAGGGTCCTTTTGTCAGACGCGGTTTCGAAGCAAACACTTTAAAAATGCTATTAAAAACTCTGAGGGAAGTACTGGTCGAAAGGATGAGGACAATTCGACTTTTTTCTTTACCAAAGGCAGCAAAAATAAGAACGTAACCTATGAGAGAAGGCTTTAATTGACGCGAAAAATTACTTCCTAATTTCCAAACTTCCAAATAGACTTTAATTCAAATAATGAAGGTTAGAAAGCAAATCGGTGAAACGCTCCTTTGGAAGGTTCCGTTAACAGTTTTCGGGTTGGAACACGGTTGTTTTCAGTGAGAAAATTTTATGGTTCGACGGGAACTCCAACCTCAGACGATCAACAGAGAACAACATTTCAAACGAATTTCCTTTGTTTGTCTTTGCCTGGGACAAAACGAGAGATTCCACAGCGCTGAAATTGTCTCGAAGGATGTGAAAGACGGTCAAAATGTGTCTCAGAAAAAAAATACTGTAAAACGAGACTATAAATTTAAATTTTTAAGGCTTAATCGGCTGTCATTGAAAAATTTATTCTTTAATGATATCTTCCTTACGTTCTTGTTGTGATGTTCCTTCTTCTCTTGTTTTTTTCACAAACTCTATTAAGATTTGCGACAGAGTAAACCGTTTTTCTTAAAACAATGTCCTTGAGGGACGCTGTGACAACTTCCATTTTATTTTTCTGTGAAACCCTTTATGAATAAAAATACAAGAATAGGAAAGGGAGGCTAAGAGTGACTCTCTGGCGCCTAAAGCTCAATTCCAATCTAATTAATTCGGGCAAAGAGACGCCATTGTCGTCAGGGTGCCAGGGTCTTCAAAAGGAAAAGACAACAAATTAGGAGACTTGTTAAATTATCACTAATAAGTAGGACGACGCGTGGCCATTGGCCCACCGAACTGAGCCAATTGACCTGAAACCTGAAAACCCGGCGAAAACAAATAGAAGTTTTAGACTTACCTTCGGTCGTCAGATCCTCCAATTTGATCGTTCAGAGTGATCTTCTCTAATTCAGACTGTACAATCTCCATCGCCATGGTCATCGACTATCCGACTAATAGATATAAATATATCTGACCGAAATGAACATAAAAATAATTTTAGGATGAGTTTAATCGAATGTGACAAATCATAATGGAAATGTAAGAAGAATTTGATTCTGCGTGAGGTTCACAACTAGAGGCAAATGAAGTAGTGACCTGTAAACGTGAACAATCTGAGGGAAATATCTTGTGTGTAGAAAAACTCAGGTAGACTCTAGAATTAGATGATTCTTTATAAAAATGATATTTTTGGTCTGATATCATAGGTCAACAATAATTGTTTCCTAGACAATTATGTCAGTAAGATTCCAAGGAATAAAATAGCCAAGAAAATTTACAAAGGAGAATTACAACAGAATAACTTATCAAGGTGACAAGATCCTACATGAAGTGTCAAATTGTACACATTACTTTTGTGCGTCAAAGTGCCACAAAAAAAATCCAAATAGAGATGTTGAGCAAAAATGTCCAAAACTAAGAAAATTAAAAATGGAGACAAAGAAATATCCGCATGGGAAATAAGCTGAAGAAAAGCTGGGCCCAACACACATGGACCCAGGACTAAAGAAACTCCAAGAGTTCCATCCGCACCATCCAACAGAAGCGGGGGACTGGGGTTCTGCCCCAAGGGCCTCTTGAATTTCTAAACCTTCATGTCTGCCTGATTTCTGATTTATAAAGGCAATGGACTTCTGGAGGTCTTCGTCTTATTTGTCAATCGTAAATTAACGTCGTGGACAACAACACTTCTTTTACGTCAGGTCGAAAATCAAAAAGTCCTGAAGAATGATAATCATGACTTACTGACAATACCTATTTGTATTTTTTAACATAATATTTATGTATAAAAGAAATGAATTGAAAATCAAATTAAGAAATATTACTGAATTACTGAATTAAATTCTCAGTTTTACGTAAATTACTTTTAATAGAATGAAAAATGCAGGTAAGAAAAACGTTGAAAAGAACTGCAACGGTCGGAAATAAAATTAAAATTTTTAATAGTAAGAAATGTCCAGTACTCAGTCAAAGAAATTCAAAAAGAAGGTAAGCAAAAAATTTCAAAAACAGAAGTTCAATTCTATTGACTGACATGTTAACCATTTGATGGCTACCATACGGTAACGAAAAGTCAAAATGTGTGAAAAGCTTAAAAGATATTATTATTAGTTATTCACCAGAAAACGTCAATCACACTCTTAGGAAAAAAATGATGGTACCTGCCAGAAGACAACAATCACCAGAGGAAAAAAATAAAATGAAACTGTCAAAGGACGCGTTCGAACGCGACTGCTGCAAATCGCCTCGTCCATCGTCGCGGCGTTGCATCACGTGGTGCCCGCCGCCATTAGACAACTGATAAGGGGAGTTAGGCAATAGGAGAAAGGAGATAAGAGGAGACTCACGGAAAAGGCACAACAACGCGGGAAGAAGATAAAAATAAATTCAGTTCACGTAGACGAAGCGCGACGACTTGAACCTTCAGGAAAAGCAACAAGTGGACATCGGCAGACCGAAAGGAACAGGGCGGGAACTGGAGGGCGGGTAGGAGTGTGTGGGTGGTGTCCTGCGGGAAGCTCCCTGGAGCCCAACTGATGTATTACGTCATCGGGAGCGGCACTTTGAGTCCCTGGGGCCCTGACACTCGGGGGTTTTAGGGGCCCTCACACCCTCAATGCCAATGGGCCTTTTCTGACTGGAGGACGGACGGGCGGTCCACCTCACAATTCTTAAAACGATCATTTTCTTCAGATTTTTTAAATTTTTCTACCCTCCCAATCGTAGCCGCTTCCTGTTTTCTTCTTTCTCATTAGGTGAGATTATTCATTTCGTATTTGTATTTGTATCGCTTCGTAGGATTCGCCTCAATAATTTTTAGCCATTCGACTGCTGTTTGTATTTTGTTGGCATGCCTTTGAACACCAACAACATCGGCAGATTCTCATCATTCTCAATCACTTAGTCATTTCATCATTTTTTCTCTCTGCACCTTTTCGTTTTGTTCCTCTTTTGCTTTGATTTTCTTCACCGAGGTTTCTTTTCTCGGATATTCTACTTTTCTTGAAGGCCGCAAGACCTATTTTCAATTTTACACTTTATGCTTTTCAAAATTTTCTTTCGACATTTCCCCTAATTTCTTCAAAGAGACATAATTGGCTTGTTCTCCCGTCTTCCGGCCTACCAACTGCAAATTATCAGGTACGGGTCTTTTCAAACTTCACTTTCCCACTTTGACTACAATCAAGTCTGCAATCCAGGTTTAGAAAATTATTTGTAATTGGTAAAGTTTTCTAAATCTCCAAAGAGATTTGTCCGACATTTTTTGGACTGAGCGAAGGTCTGACCATGTGAGAATTTCGTACTTTTCATAAGGAAAAAAATCAAAGCTGTTGCTCCGATTCAGATTTTATCTATTTATATATATATATATGTATCTGTAATATATTATATTATTATATATGTATAATTATTCTTATGTACAATTCATTAATTTTAAATACAATATATAATCGCGTGAATAATCATTTCTATAATACAATCATTTTCAATATTTCCTTTTCCGTTTTATATTTTTTTTTAAGAAATGACCAAAAGTTGTGCTTTTAGAATTTATTTATGAATGTATTTATTGAAAAAACACATTTCATCAGGGGTATTAAATTAATTTATCATTTGCTAAATAATTTGAAATTTATTTTTTTTTAAAATACGAATTTCAAATTTCAACTTCAGCAAATTTGCCGAAATTTGAGTCAAGTTAATTTTTTAGTCAACTTCCGGTTTTCAATTCTCCTCCCTAGAGAGAGAGAGAGAGAAAGAGAGAGAGAGTTTCATCTTTTTTTTACCCCAAAGTTTATGAGTATTTAACAGTTAGGAAGCGCACACGTGACCCTCTGTAAAAAGTACACTCACTACAGAAATTACTACAACTAAAAGAAAGGTTTTTGTTTTCATTATATTGCAATTTTGGTCCATCAATTTGTGATAATAATAATAATATTAATATTAATAATATTAATCAAATGAATGCATGAACTGAAATGCAGGCTGAAATGGGTGGGCTGTCCGACGCCTGCATCGGGTCATTCAAATATTTGGCAGAATTTCTGGGGAAGTCACTGGTGGAGGGGCAGATATGGGACCTCTAAATTCCGTTGGTAGGTCTGTTCAACAACACAGAAGAACAGGAATGAATTCAAGTTCGTTTTACCTAGAAACCGGATGATAAACTCAACAGTGTTTGAGAATGAAATTTTAAAAAATGCTGAAACTACAGCTGATATTCACTGAAAACCTGAATGAAGAAATGTTCCATTGCGGACTTTTGAAAAAAATGGCCCTGACCAATTTCACATCCAACCGAAATGAATTATCGGTTTACTGCCAAAGTTTTCTCCCATGGTGTGCTGGACACCAGGTGTCTGTGTGTACCCCCCTTCTTTCCGAAAAATAGAAAAACTAGACAATCCCGGAAAATCGCACTATTCCTGTAGCTTTTGGGGTTCTTTTGGCCCCCGCGGCATCGAACTTATCAGGATGGATAACGCAGGAAAACCTTTTGTTTATTTTATATTAAAGCACTTAGGAAAATTAATTGAAAAAGTTTTAACCCCCCCCCCCCCAAAACCCCCACGGCGAGATCTAATACTTTCCCCTTTCCTATCCAACAACCTCTGGACGCGGCCGTTCAAATTCACCGTGTAAAAATAATTCAGTTTAAGTTTATTAAACCTTACGTAAATAAAATATATAAGTTTTATACATAAATTTTTCGAATTTTTTGGAATTGGCCCAAATTGCCTGCTGAGAAGCGTCCCCCTACTTCTTATCCCCTGATCATCTCGACTCAATTTTCTGCAAAATACTAAATACAAAAATATTAACTATTAGCCCTGAACGAAGATGTCGTCGAACGGAGAAACTCAGAAACTACACGTCCGTTGTTTCCAAACTTTAGAAAAAGTGGAGAAGGACAGAAACGAGCGGTAAAAAGAAATGCAGCCCCTTCAGAAGGAGCGTGGCCAAGGGTGAACATTTGTGTCCGAGAGAGCAGAAAAAGTCCAGGGGTGGGAAGTTTGAGACCACCGGGTAGGTCACCGAGTAGAATGCAGACTGCACAAATGTTGTGCGTGGACTGCTAAATGGAGACAAACAATCAATAGTATCAATTATTATTATTATTAATATTATTATTATCATTTATATGTGCCAGCATGGTGGAATGATTCCTTTTATCAACATAATAATATCATATTATGTTGCGGTTGGTATTTTAAGTTTACAAATTATGTTAAATTTTAAGTCATCTTTATTTTTCTATGGCATTCATAGCGGAAGTGTTTTATATTACTTTATAAATAAAATAGTATATATATAAAATATATATTTTTTCATTAAATATACTAAAGTGTGACAGGCGAACCTTTGGAAGTCATCGAGAGAGCCAAAATGATTCGGATACCCCAACTAATCAGAGAGCACTTCGGTACAATTTGCCGGACCACCACGACTTCAGAGGTTCAAATCAACAAGATTTTTATTTTCTGAACTTCCTCTACTTCTCCCATTTCCCGGAATATAAATTTCAGGGCCATTTCTTATGTGAAAGAAGTGTAATTCGAAGGACGCAAACAAGCAAGATAGGAAAACCCAAGGAGGCAGCAAAGGCCCGTGAACGAAAGGCACCAGGAGGCCCATGCCTCACCCTACTCTGTCAACCGACCTCTCCGACACCACCAATCCTTTTGGGTTAGGTGGCGAAATCCACTTTGTCCCATGACAAAGACGTCGAGGACAGCTTGAAATCACCTTCGTGCATGTCGAACAATTCAAAAGGATCTTGTGAGGAACCCAGGAGAGAATCGTAAGTCCCGTCAGTGCAGTGCATGAATTCGTAGCCAGGTCCAGAGGACCCTGAAGAACAGCCGAACTGGTTCTCGGGTTGGCCCTCCGACATGGGCATGAGCGAGTCAAGCCAGTTGTCGTCCATTTCCATTGGTTCCATCAGTTCGGCTTTGACCAGATCCGGGTTGTTATTGATGAGTTGGTCTGTTTTGTTTGTGCCGGACGTCTTGCTCAGAGGCGAAGAATCACCGGTTGTGAGTCTGCCCGGCGTTTGGGGCCGCGGTGTGGTGTCCATCTCCGTGTCGTTGCCCTCCATCTTGCAGTCTAAGTTGCAGAAGTCCACCGAGTCTAACGTCTCTAAGTCTAAACCTAATTCTTTTAAATTAATATCACCGTTCCCGTACACGGTTGGCAGCATGCTGTCGCCGGCGGACGACAACAGATTGTCATTTGATGATAGTATATAGTCCAATGTATTGGAATGGAAATTTTGGTCGCTCGAACCGCTCAGATCGAAGTCTGCGTTTTCTAAGTAACTCAGACCGGATGTGAATGTATTTTTACTGGGATTTTCGGTGTTTAAAAAACTGGCATTTCCTACTGAGAATGTTAGGTTGCTGGGGATTGGAGAGGGATCCCCTGCACCACGGTCGGTGCCACTGCTGACGCCAGTATCCCCCGACGTCAAAGTGAATGTAGACGGATTCACACTGGGTGTCGGCAACGTGAAAGGCGAACTACTCGTGAAAGTCGTATTCGGGAGGTTGAACTGCGCCGGCGGCTGCGACTGAGACGTCAGAGAAATGGACGTCGGCAAGGTGACAGAAAAACCTGGCTGGGGCAGTGGTGGTGGCGGCGGCGGCGGCGGCGGAGCTGGAGGGTACATTAGACCTCCCTCGGGGTCGTAGGAAGTACCTGACCTGTCCGGAGTTGTGGGTGTTGCGGGGTCGTTGGCAGCACTTGGGGGGAGCTCTCCATTTTTAATGAGTATCTCCAGGACATCATCAACAATTTGGCTCTTTACGTTTTTGGATCTCTTCGACGTCTCATCCAGATCTTGCTTTAGTGCTTTTGTAGCATCTTCGTACTCCGGTGGTGGCTTGGTACTCACAACAAATGCCTGGGGATGCTGCTGTTCCTCTGATCCGGCCCGTCTTTGCTGAATGTTTTTAGTCTTCAAAAGTGGCAACTTGCCGATTTGGTTCGATTGTTTTTCATCCACAGTAATTACGTTCTGAACGAGAGCGCCGAGGAAGGTCGGCAGTGAAGATGTGCGTTGATGTCCCAAAATTCCGTTCTTCTGCTTCACCAAGTTCAGGTGGTTTAGAACAATGGCCGCTTGCTGTTGCCCCAGAACAATGCTTCTTCGTCCCGACGGTTTGTTCTTGTTATTATTGTTGCCGTTACTACTGTTATCGTTGCCACTATCACTAGTATTATTACTACTGACGTTGTTGTTATTATTACTATTATTGTTGTTGTTATTACTATTACTACTACTACTATTATTATTATTATTATTTTTGTTACTGTGGTTGTTGTTATTATTATTATTATTGCTATTGTTGCTATTATTATTGTTATTATTGTTATTACTGTTCGCTGCCTGCAGTAGGTTGTTCAGGTGCTGTTGAGCCTGTTGTTGGTTAATGAAAGCAGCCAAATTGGCCTTCGCGTTCACCGTCTCGCTGAACTGTTGTTGTCCGCTCTGCTGTTGCTGCTGTTGTAACTGAATTTGTAATTGCTGCTGTTGTATTTTGTTTTGCAAATGCTGTTGTAAAATAAGCTTTTGCTGAGACTTTGAGTCAATGTGAATAACACCGTTTTGCAAAAGAGCTTTCACTGGTATGGAAGACGATATTGTTGACGGGGTTGAACCGGTCGTCCCTCCTGCTGTCGACGGCATTTTCGACGTGCTGTTTGACTCTTTTCCTTCTCGAATCTGTTGAAGCTGCTGCTGAGATTTTTGCAATTCTCTCTGGAGCTCTTCTATCTTTCGCTGCTGCTGTTGTATAATAATATCGCCGTTCTGCAAGTATTCATTGTAATTACTCAGGAGCAATACAATTGTGAGGCCCCTTACGTGAGCCAACACTATGCAATTCAAATGAAAGTTGCAATTTCATTTTTAGAATTTTGGCAAATGGAGGTGCCGTCGTAAAGTTAAAAAAAAAATAGATGACACAATTTCTGTTATGCACTTTCTACTTACGTTGGGTGATGTGGGTGGTGTCGGCTCGCTTGTGTCCATGGCGCTCGGTGCAGGAGACGACGGAGTAGGAGTACAGGTTTTACCTCCAGGCGATAAATGCTGTGGCTCTTCCTCTTCTTGTCTGGACGGTGACAGCACGACATCCATATCACTCAAAACCGATCCAGGGTTTTCTCCACTAGATGTTGATGTCGTTCTGCCTCCAGAAACACTTGCTTCTGACTGTTGCCCAATTGTTTCACTGCTTCCGGTCTGGGTAAACGGCTTGAGCCTTTCTATTAACTGCGGTTTTGGCCCCGAAACCGGAAGATTTCGTTTCTTTAGTTCGATT
The DNA here is from genome assembly GCA_037055365.1 of Polyplax serrata. Taxonomy (NCBI): domain Eukaryota; kingdom Metazoa; phylum Arthropoda; class Insecta; order Psocodea; family Polyplacidae; genus Polyplax; species Polyplax serrata. The sequence goes on from JAWJWE010000007.1 coordinate 960,454, forward strand.
TTCAGGTCACTGACCTTCATGTCCTCTAGTTTTGTTAAAATTCTAAGGGCCGACACCGGGGAAACAATGGATCCTGCTGTAACGGTAGGAACACCAGCACCTGTTCCAGAAAAACTCCCCCCCTGATTCAGTACCTGCGAATCGGACTGGGGCGGACTGGATGGTGGCCTGGACTGAGGCGTAGCCGGCTGAATGACCGGTGTTGGACACCTCGGAGATTGCGTCACCAGGAAGGTCGTACCTGCGGGTCCTCCGGCAGCGTTCGTTATGCTCGAAATTGTATTCTGAAGGGTTGTGATGTTTTCGACGGTGGGTTTCTGTGCGGCTGGAAGTATTATCTGAGGGTATTTATGTTGCAACTCCACCTGCCACTGTAAAAACAACTGCTGCTGCTGCAGAAGTAACTCGTAGGAGGTTTCCGTCGATGACGCGTTCATTGACATATTCTTCTGAGCATTAGGCGGTCCCTGAGAAGAAACGAAAACAATCGGATAAGCGAAAGTTCGATCTAATGAAAAATCGCCCACTGGATTCTACTCGTTTGAGCGGCACCGGCAAGGGGATGGCAATTATACTTGGCGAAACACTGGCGAAACTTGGCGTTTTTCTTAACAAAAAATTTAAATTCCCATCCTTCTGATTAAATTTATATATTTATTTATTATTAAAAGAGAGAGCTGGCCGTCAGCCATTTGCCTCAAGTTGACTTTGGAACCGAAAAAAGAAAGAAAATTTCACCCGTGGCAGCCAAGTCGTACTTTTTTCATTACCTAAAGGTGAAAGGTCAAAAACAGTTACAAACCTTATACTCGTGAAATTTGATTGTCCTAGCCTTGGGCTGCGTCTTTGTCTTGGACTTCTTTCGATTTTTATCTGCTTTGCCCGGTGCTGGGGAAGACATTGGTGCCGGCCTTGGTGTCACAGGGGTGGGGGGAGACGCAATGGAGGACAGCGGACTCAGACTGGATGTGCTTGACCCCAGCGACAACGGGGAGACAACGCTCGAGCACAGTTCGGCAAACGTTTGCAATGTCTGACCCTTTTCACTGGGTAATTGCTGCAGAATGGGTGAGGTAACGACTACAGCGTTCGTCGGAATGGTCACAGCCACGTTCACAATTCCGGCACTGGCTGCCGCTGTCTCAAGAACATCTCGAGGACGCGTATCCTTCGTTTTGTTCGGTGGAACGGTTATGACACCGGTGGCAATGTTGTCAAGAGCTGGAAGAGAGGTGCTCCCTGATAATGTGGATGTACCGGAAGGTGGGCTACCACCTCCCTCAGAGCTCTGCGAGTCATCCTCGAAAGAAATATAGTGGTCAGGGTGCTGAGGCTTCCTCAGCTGCCCTTCACTGGTTGCCTTGAAAGGTATGACACCTTCCTTAACTGCCCTTTCTATGGGTTCCTCTGTGTGGAGGATGTTCTTCTTTATGAGTTCCAACGGACCAGGACGGTGGCTCAGCTGATCATTCAGGCTGTCGGCGAGGCGCGCTTTCTTCAGCATTCTCTGCCTCTCCGCTAAAGACGGATCCACGTGACCCACATCTGCTTCGAGGATATGTTGCCGAACAAGCTCTTCTCGATCTGGTCTCTGCTGAATTTTGGCCTTTAACAAATCACCCATTTTGGCACGCTCCAACTTCTGGCGCTGCTCGTGAAAAGCCGGCGGCGTTTTCAAGGCTGGAAAATAAATTGGAAGTAATTAAATTAATTAATAGGCAACGGCTGCAGGTGAAGCCTTCGGCTAGTGCTTACGGGTGGATCGTTGGATCTGAAAAGGAGATAAAGAAAAGACAATCGAGTGAAACAATAGAAAAATGAGCAAAAATGACGTGCATCCAAATGCCAATGTGAGTTCGGCCACAAACAAGCGAATATGCCCTGCATACTTCAACTCCTCGATCGGGACAAATAACCGAGTCGTCAAACTAAGACTAGTTTTTCAAGCAACTTATTATTGAAACACAGCAGCGGCTTAAAGCATAAAAATAAAATACAATACAAAATAATACAAAAGCAAATCCAAACTGCATCATCTTGTCAAAAAAAATAAAGATTATTGATAAATTATTTTTCTGGGTAATAGCTAATAAGTGCAACAAATACACAAAATAATAGCAAAAGCAGAAATAGTCGTTACACAACAAAACTGCTTTGAGAAAGTACGAAAGGATAGGTTGAAGTAAAAAACAGGGGTCTAGATGTGTTGACATCGAAGGACGATAATCAATTGCAGTAAGGTGTGAAAAGTGAAAAGTAAAAAATCAAAATGCTTACATGGTTGCATAGACCAGTCACTGTTAGCTGCATAAATTAACAGGTAGTGAAGGAATTGAGGAAAACAATGTGCCTCCTTAAAAATGATAAATAATTGAATTTAAGTTGATTAATTAAAATTATATACGATGCTAATAGTTTCAATACATCTTATAAATCTTTATAAATTAAAGGAGAAAAACTAAAAAAGCTAAACTGAGTTAAATAAGAATCCGCTTGCCCTTACGAACATTTCAAGGAGAAGAAGAAGAAGAAGAAGAAGAGAAAGGAGAAATGACGAACGACGAAGTTGTTGGTAAAAATGTTAATTTACAATTTTGAAAATCGGTCGAAAAATAACGAAATTGTATGGAGAGACAAATAACAAAATCTCCCGGAATAGGATGAAGCATTAAGGGATTAGCGAAACTCTATAAGACAAAAAACTTTATATTTATAGCATGCAAAAGCGATGACAGAGTAACTATAAGAGAAAACAAAAATGAATCAAATCAAAGTAACACAAAGTACGCAGAAGAAAGCGTTCTCCAAATATGCAAATGATGAAAAAGAAGAAGCCGTTGAAGCTAACAAAAAATAAGCGAAATCCCATGTGCAATGCAAGTAAAAGAGCAAAACAGAAGACAACAAAAACAGTTGGTGAAGAATGCAAAGATGACGATGTGAACAAACCGTTTGAAATTTTACTCACAAGGCATAATCCCCTGGGCGACGAGTTGATTAATTGGCCTCCGCATCATCAGCTTCACTTTGAGAGCTGGAAGAAAAAAGAAAAGAACAAGAAAAAACAGTCCGTCAGAAGAAGACGCAGAGAGAAAGAGAGAAAACTGACGTTTGGCCTTATGAAACGCACAATTCAGAACCGGAAGTACGTCACGCGTTGCAAACGATCGCTGGAAGTCATGGAAGAAACGCACGCGTTGAATAAATATCACTTGTATTATTCGAAAAGTGACGTCCGAGAGAAGACATGTCGAACAAGATGACCGGAACATAGTGCCACGTATTCAAAGTTACAATTATACATGATGCTATTTCGCTTCCCCTGGACTGCAGTTTCCACTACCTTTATTCCTGGGTAGTTCGATGTGTCAAAATATGCCAGTGCAAAAATTGTACAACAACAAAATTCAAAATTGAATCAACATAAAAAAATGAGTACGAAAATTGGGCAATGAAACGCTGATACCATAAAATTATGTGACCATGGTGATTGGAAACAGAAGCCCAAATGGAAATTGAACACAACCAAAGAAAAATTAAAAAAAGAAAAGGAGCAGAGGAAGGCAGAACTGAAGTACCCAAAAGGCATGTGACTTCCAAGACGATTAGAATTCAATTTCCACTACCCACGTTTTACCAAAATTTCGGCATTTGACGCGGCAGAAACCCTACGTGTCAGCAGACTAATTAAAATTGATTTGACGCAGGTGAATGGGCCTTGTTCAATTCTGACGTGGCACCAGACGCCTCTTCCCGAATCGCGAAGGAATCCTGTAGGCGTTAGGAGACTCATTCGATCAAAATAAAACACAAAAATGTTTTCTACTTTTATTTGCGTTTCCTGATTTTCTTGTGTCTAAATTAATTTGTGCCAAAATCAAAATTTGGCCGCTGGAGTAGCGCCACAAAATTAATCAATCGCTTCGATTTGTAGGAAAATAACAACATACCTGAACCATTTTACCATTTCTTAATATTAAACTTGTTCTTATTGCACTTCTTTCCTTGCTTACCTGTGACTTGTCATTCTACCTACACCTTTTTATTCTTTTGCTTCGTGTCCGAACCGTTTGGTCATGATAGTTGGAAAGGTATACTCGCCAAAATGTTGTTGTTTCAAATCCAAGATTAATGTAAATAAAAAAAAAATTTGTGTACCGAATAACTTGTACTACAATTATAGTTACGTCCTCCCTTCAAAAAGTACACTAAGGATCACACGATTGTCAGCGGCAAATCGAAATTTCTAACAACTGGATAGCTTCACAAAAACATTGATGTAAACGATGAATTTAATGTGCGAGCTTACGAACTTTACCGTTAAGTTAAAATTCATATTTCCTTTCAAGTACAAAATTGTCAATGTGTCCAAGCCAGTAAATCTACTTTTTGATGGTTTACTGAAAAAAATATGTTTTATTTCTATTTCATTAGGATGTAAACGTTCCATTGTGAACACGCTTGAGGTACAGAACACAGACAATTTAAACGTTTATCAACCTTTTTGTGTATTGTCTACAACCGTCTTCGCAGTGTACACTCCACTAGAGTATTTCATGTGACCAGATAAATTATTATGCAAGTGAAAATAATTTGTCTGCCGTTCCGAGACATTGTACGAGCCAAGAAAAAATGTCTGACCTTGTTCAACAGAAAGCGACATAAACAAGCAGAGAATACCTCGTTGCAATTTTAACTGCATTTTACCACGATTCCCTTGATTTGTTTAATTACCAACCACAAAGTACTAGTAATGAGATTCTCGGCCAAATTTGGCCTCAGGCAAACAGCAGTTGGAGAAAGTTAAGCTATAAATGCGGCTACTAAAAGTGTTTGACCAGAAGATACCAGAAACAAATCGTAACTTGGCAATTAAGCCGTTATTCGTAGGCACGACAGGACAGGTCAAGAGCAAGCGTATTTAACCGGAAAAGTCTTTTTACAGTTCGACATCTTTAATTATACTGGAAACTGGTCAATTAAGTTTTTGGTCGGTGTCACTCAAACGTTCCGGGAATATTCAGGATGACGCGTGTGTTTGTACGTGAGATTTCTTTACAATCAGATCGTGACCGTTTTACCACTTTGATGGCGATTAATGTTTTACTCTCGTTCTTCTGGAGAGATGCGCACCAGGCAAACCACTAGTTAACAAATCGCCAGTTTTCAGGAACCTCCCTTTTACCTTTTCAGGAACAAGTTGGTGGCACAACAAGAATAAAAAAACAAGTAATTCAAGGTTAATTCAGTGAAAGGAATTTTTACACCTTAAAAAGAAGGGATAGAACGGATGTCCACAAACCCTTCAATTAGAAAAGTAAGAGAAATCACAAAAACGTTCCACAAGTGAAGTATTCCGCATGGAAGTAATTTAGATTACTTTATCGCTTTATACATATACACATATACATACACATACACAAATATGTATGTGTGTCTGTGCCAAAAGAATTCCGACTTGACGGTTTCCAAAGGGCCAATGTCATGCGTAAAGTCTTTCGGGTTTGAAGCCGACTAACCAACGTTTATCTGTGTAACCTTCCAACAAATAATACAAGAAATTCTTCAGGTTCCAGATGGAGAACTAATTAGTTAAAACGAGGGATTAGCAAAGCAGATGCAACCGCATCTCGTGCAGGCTATCTTGAAAACTGAATCAACGAGTTTGGCATGCTAATTCTTTGACAGTGTTTGTGTGATTGAGATTTTTAATATTATCATCCGTTAGATGTATTTACAAAGGAAATTGAGTCATCTTCTCATGTTCTCCTGCTGCACTGTACATTTCTTGATCAGTCTGTCCTTTACTCCCTATACGGCTTTCTCCTCGCTCCACATCCCCTGTGCAATGGCTTCTCCGTATTCCTGTTCCGACTGATACCACAAGCACAATACAGATGTATCTACTCACATTCTTTGTTCCTGTCCATTGTCTTCTGAAGCGGGGACTCGTCGACTTCTGCAACCATTGACCCAGACGAACCGGATGTGGGTAGACTCTGGCCAGAGAAGGAACTCCCTGCCGGACCTTCTGACATGGTCCCACGCTCCTGGTTATATTCCTTGAACCACTCCGGGTAAATGGCGACGATTGTGTCTAGTAGATCTTGATCGAGCTGAATCGACCACGAGTGAGGGCCGCTTTCAACTCGATTCGGACCCGAATCTGAAAAAAGAAGAGAGCACACATTGGTTTTGGCATTTCCATCGTGATGGACAGGGAATCTACGGCCCTGGCGAGCGTTTCGCCGAATGTCCTGATTAACTGCTGCCACTGCTTTCGTCTTTTCTTCGCTTTTGCGGGTGCATTTCGGGTTTCGGCCCGGTTCCGTCTGTGAAACGTCTGGATGAAACATCTGGCCTCTTTCAACAATGTTTTCTCAATGTTTTGTTTACGCGCACGTCATTCTCGACGGCACTAATTGACAACATCGCGTGCTCCGCATCGAGTCAAGTCCACTCTTTGTCTATTTAAAACATTCATTTGAATGTTGATTTTATAATTCATTCATTATGCATCATACACAGACAAAAGGCATGGACTGCGATATACGAAAAACATTAACTTTTTTCAAATTCAATGACTTGTATATTTGAAGTTACAGGAAATGAAATCGTTTGTCCATCTAAGTTAACTTTATATTGTAATGATAAAATGTATTTTATACTGCAAAATTAACAAGAGTAAGAAGAATTTGCTTTTAGCAGAGACAAAATTGACTACTTATAGCGGTAAAAATAAAACACGGTGAGTATGAAGCCACTGTATTGAAACAAAACATGCCGCCAAAAGTAAAAGAGAAGCATGAAAAACTGAGAAATGACATGGAGAAGGACAACCAGAAAGTAACCAGGTGCCTCGCGAAACTCCCACGTCAGCAAGGAAGCTCTCAAGAAAACAGCCGTGTTGATGCCACCGTACAAAAGGGGTACCTGAAATTCATTGAATACCTCGCAGCCTACGCTCTTGGTGTACTGTCTTCCCCTCCGATGCGTACACCTGTCCATTCATTTGGACCGACTTCCTACGTCGTGTTTCGCAGAAGAAGGGAAGAATTGCACAGATGAGTCAGCTGGTGGAACGAAATCATTTGCCTGACAGGAGGCCTGACATGAGAACAGCAAGGGAAGAAACAAATATTGAAATATTCAGTTTCAATGCACATCAGAATACTTCTCCTGTTGTAATTTGGACAATGTCACATCACTGCAACTAAAAACGGAAATTTTCTGTAGGCCGCATTTATACCCGGAGTTTTCTGCTAATTTCTCCTAACCTAACAACAAATACTTTGTGCACACCAATCAGGTATGAAACGGTCAAGTGAGTTTTTGGGAGTAGATCCGCCGATCAACGTGTGGTATCCGTTTCAAATCATCTGCGTAATTATTTTCCGCACATTTCAACAAAATTCCCTCCTTCCTGGTAAGTGAACCTGCTGGGAAAGAAGAGTCCGACTTAAAATTCATAAAATTCCTGCAAACGTGTTCTTTTCCGTTTGCATTAGTCAATCTACGTCACAGGTTCACTTGTGGTTGTCAGGTGTAACCTTCGAACGGGCCCACAGTTAGCCTCCATACGACAGAGAAACAACCGTAGGCGTCTCACTGATTTTACACGTTTACAATACACGTATTTACGTTTTATTTCTGTTTATGTTTTCCCCCACATATTCTAAACTTCTCCGTCAGTTCCAAATGTCCGTTACTTTCTGTAACGTCATCATCTATTCTCTAGTAATTTTTTGCTAACTTTATTTTTTAGTTCTATTTATTATTGGTTACTGTCATAGAAAACAATTATTTGTATTAAAACTTATTTTGTTCAATTCACTCTTATTTGTGATTTAACCTACTTGTCCAAATTTAGCCTAATACGGCAACCTTCTACCTAGTGGCACTGCTAATTTGATACTTTTATTAAAAGGGACTAGATAATATTTGAAAAGTCTAACGGGAATAAAATTAAATTTAGTTGACAACGTGTCATCACATCCGGCCTGCTTGTATCTACCGCTCCCCGCAGACGACGCTTTACATTTGCATCTTAAAAATGTCCGCGAAGGCCTTACAATGAAATTTAATTATTTACGGCCCGATACCAAAAGCAAGAGCAGAATTAAGTTCTGCCCGATTCATAAACAGCGGTTATGAATAGCCATGACACATCCGCACACATTTGCGTGTTGTGTGTAACGCGGTTCTTGCAGTTGGTTTCGCCAGTAGGAAACAGATGTTCTACATGAATACAACAGCGAAGTTGTTATGAAGAGGTAACAATGTCGGCTACGTTCTACAGAAAAATAATACTGTAGAGGGTTGACCAGAAGCGAAAATTATATGAAAGAAACAGATGAAGAAACTAAACTCTACAACAATGGAATGTTTCCATAAATCTCCTAACTAAAATCTGAATTTCCAGCTTTTCCGTTTGGCGCCATCTTCCTCTCGTTCTCAAGTCTTGACTTCACCCTCTTCATGTCACTTTATCAGGCCGTCGTTAAAGCAACTTTTCCTGTTCTTCTGTAATGTGTGAATGATTCGTAATAGCACAGGATTACTCTACTAATTTTTAATAAATGTCATAACGCGGAAAGTAGCCAACATACAAAAAGGGCACATCAACGTCCAAAGTACGCATGAAGCACCCCGAGACACAAGCGCAAGGGCACGCCTCAAACTGCTTCTTCTGGTTTCGCCCACCCATAAACGTGCCCACGTTATGTAAACACGTTTCAACTAGAAAATTTTCTATTTGACTTGGTCGGCCGGGAAAATCTGATCGTTGTCTCTGACCTTGCACTTCGCAATGAGGAGTCTACCGAACTTGCGCCTTGTAGGAAGATTTAGATATCAGTATTAAAAGTCAGGAAAATCCGGTCAAAAAGAACCAGGGTGTCAATGCAGAATTGAATGTTACAATGTCAAAAGAAGAAAATTTTATTTAGAAGGAAAGAACTAAATAACTAAAATATAGTCAGGGATTCTACGTCAAATTATATCCGTTATAACAATGACAGCAAAATTGCAAAAGAATAATTAGGGGGCAATAAAAAATAGTTCACCATATCATAGGGTTGGGGGAATGTCGGACTTGAGGGCGGTAGAAGGTAAAAACGAAAGACAAGGAGAAGAAGGCAGAGAAAAAGGCAAGGAAGTAGCAAATGAACAAACAACATCACGAGCAGCATATGCACTTTAAATATATCGACATCAATACGTTGTCAATAGGAATACTAGGAATGAAGCAAGGAGCAATGTTACCATTGTAATAAACTACTTGTAAGAAAATACAGAAGTGGACAAGAAGTCAAAACCAACAGCTGGTAACAAAAGGAAGGAGGCCTCCACACCCCATAATTAAAGAAATCAGGATCGTGAATTTCTATTTACTGTGTTCCAGTGATACACGAAATATATTGTTTATTTATTGTTGTAATAACAGGTAATTAAGGTTCTTTCGTTACCTGATTCTAACGGAATTAATTTGGCATCAGGAATATCCAATGAAAGTAGTGACGCCATTCAAAATCATCCTTAGATATTTAGTGGGTCCCACAACTTCATTTTGAGGAGTCTGACAAAGAAAGCGAGCCGCAATGCGCGCCGGTAACCGTTACATGATAAAGCATAAATAAAACGCAAAACGCCCGCGTAGAAAACGATAAAGCGCGGACTTAGAGAACACGTCAACTGAGCCGCCAAAACCACATGAACCGGTCTGATACCTGGAGGACCTGCTACAAGTCAAAATGTAAGATGACGTGATTTGGGGTACAAATTGCGGATACCTGGTGCTCATTGAAGCGTAAAGATGGCCTCCATACGTAAGAAAAGATCGTCACAGGCTTGACCAATTTCTACCCAATTGATCTGATTTCCTTAAGGTCTACCACATTTTCAGTTGGTTTTTTAGGTGTTCTGATTCTAAGGGGTTGTGGAAAATCAATTAATATACATTTTGAGAATTTAATATTGAATGATAATTTATAGTAAAGTAATAATGGTTGATTAAAACCTGCACCTGAGTTTGAATTCTTTAAGGCAAAACCGAAAATTCTCCACAATAGTATTATTGCGATTTGAGATTTCTATTCTATTCGTATGATTACTGAATAAATATACTTCTGTTTCATTTGCACATGTACATTTTTACTGTTTTATATTTATATATACCTTAAGATATGTCACTGTGTTCAAAGGTAGGGCTAGTCCATATGTTCAGTTTTCATCTCAACTCTAACTAGATGGTGATAGATCGAGTCTCACTCTTTCCGCGAACAACAGGTGTTTCTATCTGGCAGCCTAAATGGTCACAAAAAACACACTTTTTAAGAAAATGAAGATAACTGATTTGGGGCAGCAGAAAAAAGATAGTTTCATTTCAAAAGAAAACAGGCATCACGTGAAAGACGAAGCAGCCCAACACGGGTTCAATCCAAGTAACTGATGATTTGGAATTTCTTTCGTACACTCCGATCTGCCAGATCCTTCTCTCTCTGTCACTCGCATAGAATGAGGAAGGAGAACGACAACACAAAAAAGTATCAAAGAATCGGATCCATAAAAACTTCAGTGTAAAAGACGACCAATAATGTTTGTAGTTTTAAAAATCTAAAAAAAGTGCATGTGCAACTGTAAATGAACCATTCGGTTCCATTTGATATCAAGTTTGGTATTTGCCGGGCTCCCTGCAATTTGACAGCTCCCGCGGGCTCTCTTTAAATAACCAAAAATACCATAAAACTACGACCTTTAATCTCATTTTGTTGTGGGCGTCAAGTCACATTTGTAGACTGCAAGATGGTCGTTAAAACATAAAAACAGCGACAACAGCAAATGCACATGATTACTATAATAACGAGTTTTTCAAATTAAGGAACTACTATTTTTGTATTATTTTTATCTATTTGGCTGGGAAGAAGATGAAAGGTACTTAAACTTGCTTGGGGACACCTATGTCCTCAATAGCTGAAGCTCACATTCAACTGCTAAATGGCCTGCATCTCATTATAATGGCGTACATCCTAATGAAAATAAAAATTAAGAGGTTGGGACAGATGCAGATGTGGTTTCCGGGACAGAATAGGACCAACCCATGCACCGGGTATCGTAAGAGGCGACTGATGTGTCAACGGAGGCAGGGGTGCAAGGATGTTGGAGTACTTCCTTGCACTCCACGGATCGATCAGGGGGCAGGAGCTAGAGATTTGATGCTGCCCCTGAGCGCCGGAGTCCAGGAGAAGAGACCGCATTTTTCCTGGGCACAAAAAAAGATGTATCAAAGATGACCAAACGAAACACCATAAAAATATTAGAAAAAACCAAGTGCACAATTTATAAATAGACAATATGAATTCTCTTCAGAAAGTTACAGTTGAATTCAGAACACCTGCATGATACCTGAGCTTACGTTCAACACGAAAATTGCACGATTTTTGTTTGTGCAAATGTATCGTCTTGTTACGATTACAATATTTGTTAATGAATAAATATAAATAACACGTTTTAAGGTCGTTGGTCTGTCTTTCCGGTACTTGGGACTTTCGTGCGACAGCAAACGAACGGAAAAAGACTACAGACCACGCCTGAGGGACAAAAAATCCTTTGAAAAAGTTAATTTTGGCAGCTGCTCCACATTTTTAACCCAATTTATTGCCCTTAATAAACTAAAGGAAATAAAAGTTTCTGATGGGTTTTCTCTTTTTCTACTTCAATTTAAGTTTCCCATTCCCGTTTTCGGTCACAACAAACGTCGGTTGCTGCTGATTGATGACTTGGGTAACAAATTGAAAAATCAAATGACATTAGATTTTAATTAAACATCTAATTGCTCCGTTACGACAGTTCTTATAAAAATATGGATTAGTACATTATTATGTATCAGTGGTGGCAAAAATCACAATAATGCAAACGGGTACTACCCGACGATGAAACGGAAGGTAAGTTAACGGGATCGAACAACAGAATACTCTAATTTACTACGAAGAATTCTAGCTTTGGACTAATGGAAGTCATTTTCGCATGGTCGATCGATCTGGCATAAATCTCTGGGCTCTGATGGCTCTCTTCTGAGAATCCTAAGAAAAAATCAGAATGATAAAAGGACTGAAAATCTGAAGAATTAATGGATTTGTCAGCTTGATATCATTTCACCCGAGGGACTGATCCACAACGTCCAATTTTTATAAAATGATCTCACCGAGAAGAGAGATTCGTTCTGCTCTACACAACAGAAAGATAAAAGAAGAAAGAGGACGGCAACAGGAAAAAAGACGAACATGTCACCGGGTACCAACGCCTGAGCAACAAGCAACGAAGGTCTAACCCTACAGCGGACATGCATGAATAATCGCATTTAAAATATTTCTTGCCAACGAGGAAAGAGGGCCCCTGGTTAGTCACAGGAATTTTTGGGGCTCAAAACGATGGGGCTCTTACACTTGACAATTTCGAAAAGTGTCAGACTCCACGCATTCTCTTTCCTCTCCTGTCATTTCCTGTTGTAAGCAACATTTTCTTTTTTTTTGCTCATTCGTCGCCCCGTCATTTCACGCCATCAACATGTCCACCTACCAAGGTGCCAACCCTTGGCTTTTATTGTCCGTTCTTTGCAAATTTCATTAATGAAATCTGAACCGAAGATTCAATTTCCACATTTCAATATTTTTTTTATCAAAATGTGTTTTTAGAATATAGACCATTATGGATTCTACATTGTTACGTAACCACAACAAAAGTTAAAATTTACTTGTAACAACAATGATTTGGTCTCCGTTCCATTTTCTTTTAAATAACAACAACAACAGGGGAGAGGGATACAAAAAAAATGTCCTTTTACAAGAACTTGGACACAGCACCGTAGAAATCACACAACCGTAACAAAACTCGGCTGACCCAGTTTTTAAACAAATGAGTGTGAAACAAGAGATTGACATCAGTCATGTAGCTCAAGATAAAAGATATGAGTGAGTGAAAAGGATACGTGTGATATGGGAAGCTGGTCGGCTTCTTCTACATTATGACCCAACTTAAAGACTTATTTAGGCTTAAATGTTTTCAATTGGTTCTAGTAATGAAATGAGCATAACTTACATTCAACCGCACGTTGAACTTGGTGATAACACTCATTGATATAACACCTTATAAGATTAAGTGCTTTACCTATTTAGAATACCGCCAATGAGGGATGGAACCAAAGAATAATAAATAATTACCAGCACATGATGAGGGTAAAAGTGGACTCCAGTAACGTGGTGATTTCCACATATAATCGCACTACAATACTTTTATTAGAGCTCAAAAGTAATTTGTGGACCTTTGAAATTACACCACGGCTAATTTTAGAAAATTGTGTTAGACAGTTTGAGCCCAAATTCGAGGTCCAGTTGTTTGTTTCTTATTACTATGCTTCGGGTGCTACAACAGGAAATTCCGAGCCAACTTCCCAGGGCCCTTCTGTCCAACTGAAAATATCGTGGCCGAAAAAGTATTTATTTACATTTCGGATACCGAAAACTGCCAATGAAGGCTGATGTCTGCTGTACTCTGCTCTCTATTTATAATCAGATCCCCATGCTTAGCCTCAATTAGGAGTGCTAATTCTGCTCATCTGAGATGTGTGACTGCGACGGTTTCAGTTTTATTTCTATGTCTTTCATTTCTTTTCGCGTTGAAGGTGACACCTCATCCTTTAAAAACAATATGTTTGTCTACATATAACAAAATAATACTTTTATTGTCAGTGCAACATTATTTTTTTATAAGTCATGAAAAGCAGAATGTTTTATAAATTTTTGTGTTTTCTGTAGTTTTAGTTTTATTTTTAATTTCGGTTTTCAACTGTTCACCTGAACCATCTATGCCATTGGTGACCAACAAGGTAAATGGTCACTTAGAAGTGAAATGTATTAATAATAATAGAAAAAATTACAAATTCATGTCGTAAAATAAAATGGTACACAGTGTCAATAAATATAAAGACAGACGGTCACACAGCAATAGTTATTCTTCCCAAGATGAACAAAATTAAAAGCAATAGAAATGACTAAAATAGATCATTGCATACCACAAAAAAGTCCCATTGGGAAATTGGTTAATGAGCACGGGTCAACAGGTTTACTTTTGGGCAGAGGCGGACACAAAATTCTGTGGGTCGATTGTCCGACCAAATTTTCGACTTGAAAATTTTTGTCAGGTGAAAGCAGGGGCCTTTTATTTGTTGAAATTCGTAGTGGTTCACCATCCAGGACACGTCAGTTCGAAGATGTACACACAGGTGACAAGGAATGATTGGCGATGATAATCACCTGTAGAACATTCCGACATTTAATTACAACAGAAATATTACAAAATTCAAAATGGCGGTAGAGGCAGAATACGAAAGGGAGTAAATCATGATTTTAGTTGATGTCTGGCACGTTGCAACAATAGTTGGCTGTGTCAACCAATCCAATGAAAATTGCTCTCTTAAATTGGTCGCCATACGCATGAGGTGAGTGTGAAAAGTAACTTTCCGACTAATTTTGTACAGAAGGATATATTCTTTTATCCGACTTTTATAGGAGGATTGCATTTAAACCTAGTAGCAGGTAGCTCTCTGAGTGCCGTATGTATTATTTTACACATTCATTACACACGTAAATATTACATGAAATTGAGACGTCAAAAGGAAATGGAAATGATCATCAATTTATATTCTTCATGTTCACCCAAACGCAACAAAGAACGTCCTATATAAGTCTTCAGGTTCAACATTCGAATCTAAATTTTATATAATTAAATATAAATCGCAATTTTTTCGCAGGTACAAAAATTTTTAAAACAAAAGATGAACACTTATAAAAATGCAATAATAGGCAGCCGTGACACATAAATCAAAAATTGCAAACAGATATTCGGATTAGGAATTAACAAGAATTAAAAGGATAGTAAAATGGCAATCAAAATTGATACGAACTGCCGAGTACGTGGTACAGAATTTAAAAATTTGGCACATGTCAAGCCAAAAGAACCCATGAAAATCTTCAAGATGAAGGGACTCGGACAAGGAATCCACCGGGACCACTTTCTGTTGACCAGAGCGACCGAAAAAAACTAGATCATTCTTTAGACACTTCAAATTTACTTTGACGTTGCTTACATTTTCGTTTTGGCATTTGCTTTGCCTTAGCTTAAATAAATGGTCCTAAGCAAGTGTCAGAAAAAATTTTAAATCATCTGACGTATAGAATGTAAAGAGATTTTGACATTTTTGGACCTGAACGATCTGTGAAACGGTGACACAAGCAATCAAGTACGAAAACTTTATTACATCAGCATTCATATTTCAGGAGTAGTGGTGGTACCCTTCTACCAACACAAATGCTCAAACAAATCTGCTGTTGCAACCTTATGAGGCTCAAGTTATTTTTAGAATAACCTCTGGCCCTGCAACTTATAATGCATCAGTCACTGGCTGCAGCAAGCATGGAATTAACATCTGAGTGAAATATTCTATCAGTGATTTGACTTTATTTTTTCCTAAACTTTCTCAGCATTTCTTGAATGCTTTTCCATTCGAATTCTCAACTTCTGCTTACTTATCCGCTTAATATACGCTATAGCGTCACTAGAGAACATAACTAAAATAATAGAACTAATTACCTGACCATGACATGGCCATGACCTTAAAACCGAACTCTTGTGTACCTCTTCAAACAATGTTTTTATTCAATACAAATCAATAACTCCCATTTGGGTCTTTCTGCCAAATGACACGTGCAACAGTCAATGAAATTACTAAACAGCTAACAGTTACGCAGTACTCGATCAAGATGTCGACTTGACACCCAATATGTAATGTTAAGCAACTGAACCAAAAATGAGCCACAAAGTTTGGTATAAAACGTGGACAGAACCGACATTGTGACCCACCGCATTATGATCACAAGGTGACAGAATAAACAGCACGTCAACAAGATTCAGCTACAAACATAAAATAAGTCAGAAATACAAGCGAATATAATGAAAAATGCACAAGCACAACACAAACAAAATTAAAAAGACGAAAATAAACAACCAGGAACTGAGCAATGAGAAAAAATTTTGTCAAAATCAAAAGAGCAATTGGTAGAATACGGAGACTGATGGTTGGGGGGAAAACGACAGCGAAACTAATGAAAAAAGAAATAAGAACTGCTGAAGGATCAAAGTAGTTAACCTGTCCCTGCTGTTGTTCCTGGTGGCGTTAACGTAAAAGCAGCGAAATTAAACAACGCCACATGTAAATGGACTATACACCTACTACAATATTGCCTTCATTAACCTTAGTGTTGATACCTGAGTTCCTCTCAGGCATCTGACAAGAGAGCGACAGAAGTGACATTTATCTAACAGCAACCATCTGCTTTCCACATTGACTTTAACTTTTTCATCATATCTTCTTTATTGTAATTATAATTTACTTCTGGCTTCTTTTGATGACATTGCCTCAAATCTACTCTTCAAAAAAAGAACGCAATACTTTGGTTAAGTTTCTTCTCGCACTCCTCACACACCTTTTTCTTCGTTATCCGTCTAATCCGAACATTATTTGTAACAATAATATTTTCATTCATGTTCGTATTATATTATTCATATAATTATTCCACCTGTACTTCCATTTTGTTTCATGCTCTTCTTTACCTCAGGAATCTTGTTGTCGCTACAAACAGTTTTGGTCTTAAGCATGACAAGAAAAAACTCAAATTCTAAACGACAAGTAGTCGAGACTTCAATCTTTCTCCACAAGATACCTCGTGTGCAATTGCTCGTGTCAGACATACAGTTTTATTCGTTGCTTGGTTCTATCGTTTTTGTTTTCTTACACCTGAGATTACAAATGATATTCATAAGAGGACAACAAGACGGACGGATGATGGTTAATTTTTTTTACGGCGACCTTGGAACGTCTTCCAAAAAACAATAGAAGAAAGAAGATCAACCAGTCAACATCAGTAGCAGAAGGAGCAGCAAGAGTACAAATCTTAAAGTTTTTTTTGGATGCTTTCAGCATTAATGGCTCTCTGACGGTGTCTCCTCTTATTAAACACAACGATCATTTCACTAGCTATCACAGCTTTAATTTTATGGCATTTTAAAAAAACTAAGTCTCCAACATAAATTGAAATGTTTTTTCAGACATGGCAACTACACCAAACCCAAAAAAATTGCATCTTCCTGTTACTGAATACTAATGTATTGATTTTGAAAATTGCTAAATTAATTAAGAAAAGTGGTTTAGATTCCGGTTATCGAATTCTACATTAATATTGTCGTTACAGTTCCGTCTCCATCAGATTAATTTTAAGTAATAGTGCGTTTACGAGTACAAGGGCAAACACAATTTGTCATCAAGTGTAAACCTGAGGCGACAAGCAACATATAATTATCTTCCTCCAATAATAAGCTGTTGAAAATTCTACAATCTTTGTAATACATATTATTTTAAAAAATGAAAAAACTGTCAAACGTCCAGTGACCTTTCCCACTAGGAAAGGTTAAGCATTAAGCAAACAAACAAGTAATCGTGTAAGGGTATAAAATAGACCCTGGTGGTGAGTTAGAACAACCAACAAATGTTAGTAAGAAATGCGAAAAATCGTAAAATATCGACGAGCACAAACAAATTGTAAGGTTGTTAACTGAGGAGGCAGTGAAATTACCTTCGCACTGTTTGCAGCGTTTTGGAGGAGGTTGCCCGAGGCTCACGGGCATTCTGACAGCCCTGCCAGTGTAGCGAATGAAAATAACGTCAATACATTCGGAATGCTTCCTTCATTTTTTTTTTTTTTTATATTTCTACCCCTCCGATTCCAAGCCTACAGGCAGTGCCGAATGTTTCGGATTTCGATGAACGTCGTACCCAGGAGGGATGTTGAATATTCTAAGACATCCATGTCTTCTTCACCGTTCAGGTCTTTTGGAGCGCACAAATCACCGGGTGACACCAAATACACGCGTAACAAGTAGAAATACGGCAAGTTCAAACATTTTAATCCGTTCCGAAAATTAAAAATTTTCAACTATAACTAATGGCCCCCTTCTGTTAATGTTTTTCTTTTTACACTAAATTATGGAAAATTTCGCAATGAGACGTAACTATTCTGGGCAAAATATCATACAATACTGAAGAACTAGGTCTAAAACTTCTGAAACAGATGCCAGTTTACAAGTAATGAAAATGAATGTCAGTGTTTGATTTTGAAAATAAATTATATACTATAACGTGTGTGAAGTTCTAATGTTATCATTTAAGTCAATAGGTTCAAACAAAGTTTAGACTGGAAACTTAAAGAAAAAAGTTAGACCATATTACGTAGGTGAATATAAAATTTATATGGCCAAACTTAAAAAATAAATGTTTATAATACCCGCAACTTATAGCCTTGTTCTGTATATTCTTGCTGTGGTTTAGAGTTGACCTACACAATTGTATTGCGTTAAACTACTTTCTGTCAGAACTGTAACTTCAAACAAACAAAAAAAACTTGTATTCATTCATCAAATTACCACATTAGTTTTCTTCCATTTTTAAGTTTCCTAATATTGTACTTCCATTTAAGACTATATCATGCAGCACATCGCCTATTTATATACGTCATTCAAAGAAGCTCAAGTTATAACTGCTAAACTTTCAATATTTGATGCCATGACGTGGAATTAATTTGAATTACATACATACAAGTTGTTGATCAATATACGAAATAACTGCTTTTGTACTTAGAAGTACTTTCAAAAAATGTATAGAACTAATTGATCCGTTAATGATTAGTTTCGTATCAACATTACCTCGCAATTTTTGAAGTTCATTAATATTCTATTTATATAATTACTAAAGCGCCTGGCTTCTATCAGACTGTCGCAAATCCACAAATGACACCGGTACCATTTTAAATGAATAACACGTCACAGAATCCCAAAAGCTCAGTTGTAGGCAAATTAAAAACAATCAACCGGTACACGCACAACCACCACACACCCACTTAAAAGAAAATATGAACTGCCACGGCAACTTATGACTCACGATGGTAGTCAATATAAACAGGAATGGAATCAGTACCGATGCTACGACAGGGGGTACCACCCGAAATTTGTACTAGCGGCGAGTGGCACACAGCCCTAGAAATAACGATTTAATAGACGTAAATAAGAGAGAAGAGAAGTTAAAGAAAAACACAAGACAGACAAATCTTAATGTCCACCACATACGCCAGTATCTGAGCCGTTGCTGTCGGCCAAAAAGTTTGGCCCCCCCATCTTCGTGGGGCTCCGGCCGACGGTGACAAAGCCAGTTCGGCCGTTTCCGGCCCTTTGGCACGGGTACAGCACGTCGGAATGTTCTGGAAAACCGCCAAAAACCCGCCTGTTTCTGTTATGAATTTCACACTGTTTGGCTTTTAAAACTGGGTTTGGCGAAACTAATGCCCTTAAGCATTAAGAATGAATTTTGCCTTTCATACGAGTCGAAAAGGCAGGAGCGAGCATCTACCCCAAACCAAAGGGTGGTCTTTCCTCAGGGAGACCACTCGGGTCAGGTTACTTACAAAAGGCAATGATTTATTTGATACAACTTTACAAACCAATCAAGTACTTACAACTGGTACTGTGTGGGGGGATGGGGAGGGGGAGTTTTTACCACGAGAAACTGTTGCATGTGATGGGTCAAGGAAGAGACGTTTGAGCTGGTTAAGTGATACGGAACAAGCATCCATTCAATCAGTTACTGTTATCACCTAATCGTTACGTCCGATCATAATAACAAGACGACGCGAACAAGTGCTAAATAAGTTCCACTGAGTTAAAGATAATGCAGAATTGATGCAGAATATGTCAAATTTAGTTAGTGCAGGTAGATCCAATAGAAAAAAAAGGCCATTTTGAGTTTTGAGAAAAAATGAAAATGAAAATTTTTGGACATTATAAAATTTTGTTGGATTATTGATGCCAACTAATTTATACTCTAAAATTCGTTGACGGTGATATATTAATAATATGTATAAATGGAACCGGGCAGAAATCCGGCATTAGCGTTTGAGTACAATTTCAGGGAAGTGTGGAAAATGTCGCTCGAAAAAGAAAGATCGTTTTAGTATTAATTCGTTAAAGTGTAAATAGTTTTTGTGTATTATTTGACCTGATTATATGCTTAACATTTGTGATATGCACCCCCTTTTGAATAGCAATTCTCCAAAAGAGCCTCTGTTCCGTGCCCAGGTCGCTTTTAGCTCGTTATTTCTTCGCATTCAGCACTCTAAGGGTGTGGGATAGAAACGAAGGTGGATAACAAAATTAAGTAACAAAAAAGTGTCTGAAAATGTTGCCAAGATGCTGTCCCAAAAGTGGTCGTAAGTGAAATAATTCGGTTTGTTTGCTAAATAACTGAATTTTAATTTTGTCAACACATGCCAAATAGCCTCCTTTATATTCTATTTCGTTTTTTTTATTTAATATATTAACGTTCATACGAAGGCGAAAGCAACTCACGCACCGGAAACCCATGCAACAATCGTTAAAGAACCGCCTCCTCAGCTTCTGTCGTGTCTTCCGTGTCAGCCGTCACACACGTCGGTGATGGGTTGGCGCCTTCCCTAGAATTCTCAACTTGAATTTATTACTTCCCGCAGGTGAATTACCGTCCGAAAAACAACTATTTGCTCTTTTTCAAGTACTATTTTTTTCTTATTTCTGAAACTAAAATTTTAACAAGGAATTTGAACGCGCCCACCTGTAGGGTGATGTCCTGTGACAAAGAGAGCTCTAGAAAATACATGTACAGCAAATACGATTGGACCAGATCTTCGGGGAAATAATTCGGTGCTTGATAATGTGAGATCTGTATAAGTTCCTTCCCACTACCGAGTATATACCGAATACCGCAAAGTCACAAATATGAAAATCGAGATCACAAATGTCAAACGGGACCAACAGTATGACACCATCTAATATCTCAGAAGGAGCTAAAACTCAAAGAAAATTCAGGTTGATTAACAAATCCAGTTACTGCTGTTGACACCACAAGCTTCACAGCAAAAAGTCATTGCAGTCATTTTTTCCTTTGTCTATTTGAAAACACAATTCATATAAGACCTTCACATAAAACGAATCTCGTTAACTCCCAAAAATTTTACGGTAAGTCGACGTAGAAACTTTAATACACTTTGCACAGGTGAAGTGAGATACTGATACTGGACAATGTAAATAAATTATATCGTATGTTCTAAGAATACGCCACTGTGAATGACACGAATGATACGTAATCATTTAGCGTTTCAAACAACTACGTCCCTTAAGAGAGAAAATATAATTTTATTATACAAGTACAGATCACTCTATTGGGTAGAGCTTTGGCGCTAAAAACCATCGTACAGACTTCCTAACAAAAAAATTCATTGACCCCGGCTGGTGTTTGTGCGTTATAAAGGAAGCGAATGACGAAAAAAGTAAATAAATATATAAAACAAAAAAAAATTAAAATGAAATAATGTTGATGCTGTTAGACGACGACTTAACATTTCGCATATCTTAATTGGTCCAACGAAATATTTATTTAAGTAAAGGATTTTAACACCATCGACAGCAGAAGAAACTTATAATTCACATATTATTTTTGTAACTGTCTGTCTCAAGTGTCGTTCCCCTACGTATGTGATTTGTTGGGTTGAAGGTTCCTCGGCGACACCGCAACCTACACCTAATCTATAATTTGAATACTTCGAACCTGATTTCTAGTAGATAGGTACCAACAAAGTGAGTATCTGCAAAATGTTTTAAGTTACATCAAAATGTATTAAGATTTCGTTTCCCGAATTATTCTCTCAAGCTCTCATAAAATATCCAAATTTAACCTTACTAGATTTAAACATTAGAAGGCATTGATCCCCGCTTAAAAATTTCTTCGTCATAAATTAGAGGGCTACCTTTGGCATTCCTTCATGAGTCCTAAGCTCCCGAAGGATCACCAATACCGGGGGCTAATTTAGAACAAGCTGGTGTAGGTCGTCGTATGTTTAACCACTTCTTAACCTAATTGAGAATTTGGCAAAATTGTCTATTTGCCAGTCCTCAGCGGCAGAAATGAGTCGGGCAAAATATTTACGACTCCTTCCATTATCATTATCATTCACAGTATTATTAATCACCTGCTGTCGTTGTAGAAAACTAAACAAAATAAATTTAAAATTTAATTTCCATTTCCAACGAAACAAGTCGGTTGGCTTGCATTTGGGCCCCAGGCCTTTGGCTGTCCCATAGGCCCCGGGGTCCGTCCTTTTGCCTCTGCCTTCCCTGGGCCAAATTTTGTCAACGTTGTCAATGTAGTTGATTCAAACGGATTTTTTTACTCCCACACTACCCTACCTATTTGCCAGAGATGTTGTTTTATTGTGTTTTTTTATGTTCTTTACCACAGCAGCATAAAAACTATTCCAAATTTTTGGGATAAAGAGTCAAAGAGAGAAAGGGAGTTGTATTTTGTTACTCGCAGAATAATGAGCCCCGTTTTTTTTGGAAACAAGGTTCTCTCGCCTCCTGGAAGTGCAACTTCTTGAGTTTCACACGTTTAAAAGGTTTTAATGACTCCAATTGAAACGAAAGAGACGTAAAAAAGGATTTTCAAAGGCAAAAAATGTGGGAAGTATTAAGCGAAACTTAAGCTATTAGTAACAGTTTATTTGGCAATGTAAGACAGAACAGGACGAAGAAGTTGAAATTTTTCGGATTGATTTAAACAACTAAGATGCCCAAATAATTTATAACAATAAT
Source organism: Polyplax serrata (assembly GCA_037055365.1). Taxonomy (NCBI): domain Eukaryota; kingdom Metazoa; phylum Arthropoda; class Insecta; order Psocodea; family Polyplacidae; genus Polyplax; species Polyplax serrata. Next base: position 983,236 of record JAWJWE010000007.1, read on the forward strand.
AAAATTTGTTGTTCAAAAGCACGATTAAATTTACCGTAATTGTAGGCTTTCCAAAGGATGGTTTCCAACTGTTTTGGGAGAAGCGAGAAAATAATTTCGGGCAATCAATCAATGCCGGTCAAATCCTGGGACAACAAACTCATTCTGGGACACGAACCACTCTACAAGAAGCAAATATAGTTAATTACAGTTGTAGGACACATTTAAACTCAAATAATAAGCAACGAACCACGAATTCTTGTCTCACAATCGCCGACTTTCGTTGCAAACCCTACAGACCTCCCCAGGGAACACACAAGAGAAACGTCCTACGAGACCTGCTACTTGGAAACTGCGAAATCATGTTTTTCCCTGGTCACACATGCAAAGACAAAAATCCTTTCGCATTCAGGATTACGTTATGCTAAATGAGAACAACAGAATGAGAAACAAGTCATAAGAAAACAAATAATCGGCCAACTCGTTGAGATATCTAGCAAAAATCTGTCTGGATAGCAGCCAGGAAAGGTTGCAAAACCTTTGTCTCCACAATTTCTTTGGTCTTTTCTTGTGTTTGAACTCTCGGCCGCATTGGCGTACGGGTTCATTCATTGTGTAATCCAAAAACTCTCATTTAGGAAACTAATAGAACCATAAAACAATAATAAAAATCGGTTTATCGACGATTTTTAGTTTAACGACATCTCGAGGCTTCGCGAACGTCCTCCGCTTACGGAGATCCTCGACACCTCTTCTTTTCTTCCGCTTGTTTATTATTACATATGCTCATCATTTTCGATGGGGATACACCTGGTATCGACGACAAGTGGCAATGATACATTTTTCTGCTCCTTTTGGTTTCCGTTAATTTTCATTCCAATTAACAGACCGCACTAAAAATTAAATAAATATTCCTCTTTGAATTATTTACTGATTATTAGTAAAACTGTACACAAAATACGTTATATGCGTGACTATCAAGTGAATTCTCTTAAATTCAAAATAACTACGTGTGTCTACGTAGAATTTCCTCTTCGAAACATGAATATTTTTTTCGTGAAATATTTTTTAAATTTCAAATTTTGTTTTGCATCAAAATGCCTATGAATTATGTGACGTCTAATAATATAAACCTCTTAGTTTACGTAATCACACATTTCCTACAAGTATTATACGTGTCATTATTCTACTAGATAGATTCTACTAAATAGAATTGATTAGTGATCATTGATCACCAACCAATGTTTTGTTCTTTATTTTCCAAGCATTCATTCTATCCTTCTTTTACTGCTGATTGAAGCAATCACTCCGTAATTATCTGATTTTACTTCATGGCAGCCACACTACGCTAGTGTTTTCTACCTCTTTCGATAAGGTTCCAGTAATTTCCTAGGTTTCCGCAACTAAGACTAGACACATTCCACTTCATGCAGGTAAGTCAAATAATGCACTACAAGTGTCCTTCATTGACAAGATTCACCTTTGTAGGAAACATATGGTCGATCAAATAATCTACCTGTATTGGTACCGGGATACTATAATCTTCTTCCATACATTGTTATGGGAACTGTAGATTGACTTGACCTGAATCGATTCAGAAAAATAAATCGAAATCGATTCCCAGAAATTTAAATGAGGAACTCTGAGCAACAATAGAGGTCACAAACAAATGGAGAAAAAATTGATCGGACGTCAAAGTATAAAAATGTCATTACTCACACGGGGAGAATTAGGACGGTTGCTTTTTTTTCGGGTTCAAGAAACTGCACGTGCGAACGAACATTACGTAATCTTCATTATCATTATTCGTTGGACGAATTTGAAAAGTAAAAATAAAAATTTGAAAAGTGTTTTTCTTTCTTTCACTTTGCTTTTTGCTTTCCAAAGTATAGAAAACAATAAACCGTCAAATTCAGGAGATCAAAAAAGGCGTGCAGGTGATGCACTTGGGCAACGTCATTAACGATCCTGTTTACATGTGCTTTCTCGAAGCATCCCTAAAGTACATGCATTTCACATTGTGGTGAATCCCCTATTACCAATTTAATGTAGCAATGAAACCAAATTACACTGAAAGTTTCTTTACCTCACTACACAACAATGAAAACTTTACATTTACAGTTGGTCGATGAAGAGAAGCACAGAGGTATTAATTTGCCAAAAAATAATTCTCCTCTGAACTTCTAAATTATGGCTCTTTGATTTATTTAATAAATTTTGTTTTTCTTTAACACTTTGAAACAAATATTCGTTTGCGAAACTTTAGGAAGGCATATCCATTTTAATTTATTCTATCATTTATTGTTCGATTAATAACATTGGAATTGAATTTTGAGCAGAGTCGTAGGCTCTGCGGCTCCGACGAGGACGAGAGTCGTAAACTTGAAATTTAAATTTTAAATAAATTAAAAAACAAAGACACGAATTGCAAAAATTAGTTATTCTCTCTTGTAATTATTAAGAAATTTAGTTTCAAAAAAAGTTTGACGTAATCATAATTTCAGTCGTAAATTGTCGGGAGAATAGAGTCTCTTAATCAGAGTTATCAGGACGTGCTGGGCTGAGATAACAATTACATTTTTCTTGCCATCTAATAGAAGACCAAAAGAGGTAAATGTAGTTGTATATGGCTGAGCTCATGTTAATATTATTAAACAATTCAATCGGACAGAAACTTCTTACGACTTTAAAAAAAAGAACAATTACGAATAAATAATTTAATATCAAATTCTTACCATCATTCGGGCTTCTCTAAAAGTCAAAATTCATGTTTTTGCTTACCTGTAAGAAAGTAAATGTAAACATTATCATCATCATCATCACCACAATTATTATTATTATGGTTTTACTTAAATTCCCTAAATATTTTTACATTCTCATTTGTAATCAATGCTTGTGGTGGTTCTTGAATGTACCGAACCAGAGAAAAGAAAAAAAATATTCAGGAGACAGACGCTGACCTACACATAAATGTTAAGAATACGTAAATATCAGATTTGATTAACCGTATATAAAAATAAATGAAAAACCAATGAGCCTGACATCTGACATTGCATTGCTGGAACCAAAGGGTAACACACTGGAAATAACTGCAAATGTAGCAGTCGCCTCCGAGAGCTCTTAAGTTCTCCAAGTAAGCGATCTATGCTAAATGAGTGGAAGAATGGTCAGAAGTTGTATATCAGGCTCGATATGAACTCATACATCAACATGAATTTGAGGTACCCGATCTGTGTGCCGGTGACAAATATATTGTTTCTGTGAGTTTTTAATAGCTCAATACAATATTTATTGCTTTCAATTCACTTTGTTTTTACATAATTTCTTTTCGCAGTAGTAGCCCGGCTGAACTAACCGAGGTAAGAAGACAACATGAAACAGGTAATAAATATGTAATTTATAGGATTTCAATTATTTGAAGTTGTTCACTTGTTTCAAGAGGGCACTTCATTCCCAAAAGAAGTATTATTTATTTTCAACATTATTCATCTCCTCATGACAACCTCTTATGAAGTGCAAATATATAATATTTATAAAATATCGTTTCATTCCTACAAGTCTGTCACATGCCACAACAGTCGCCGGAATAGAAAATATTGAACGTTTCCTATATCACTTGATTTACTATACTTTATTGTGTTGTGTGGAGTACTGTTTTCGGACAATGGTGGTATTTAGTGTGATCAGTGTGAGTAGTGTTAAACAATATTTTCCAAATTAGTACAATTTAGCTGCCATTATTTACTTACCAATTTGTAGTTTTATATAATCAATATTGCCAAGAAAAATGACTTTTACATGTGTTTATTAATATTGTTTCTGTTTAAAAGATTATATTGTAATAAGCTCGAGTTGGGCGAGATATTTTTTTCTTAGATATTTTTGTACATTTAATTACGCACATAAAACAATTTATGCATTTACAATTCAATTCGTTGGAAATGTTGATGTAATATAAAAACAGCATTTTAATAAATCACCATTGAAGGGAAATGAGACCATAAAAGTTGGAAAACAACAAAATGTTGCTTTTCACTATAACTTTTGAGGATTGATGTCAACTTCGGACTGTCACCGAGGTAAACTATGGAATTTGCTGAACGGATGCTCAAACTCAACTCATCATTCAACTCCATCCAAATGATGGCAATAATTAATTACACATCAAATAAATCGTACACTCTTGCGACCTCAAGGAGGCGGGTGTCTACACAAGTTAACAAAGCAAAATGGTCAGAAACTTTTATCTGGTGCCCCGATCTTCCTGTTCAAATTTTAAGATTCGGTCCATGTGAAGTCAAAGCGAACCATCGACAAAAATTTAAATTTTGTTTTAAAAAAAACCAGACATTCACGTCTGACCGAGTCTGAAATGAATTCCCCGTTCGGATTTTCGGCCAGAATAAGAAACTTTTTGGCCCCATCACTTGGGTCCAAAAATAGAGCTCATGATGAAAAGCCCATGATTTCTTAAATGATAATTCCACTTGTACTTAAATATGAACTACATTGCTACGTGCAAATAATTTAAATGCCACATTTCAATAATTTTTGATACGTCTCGTAATTTGGTTTGAGCAACTTGTAAACAATTCCAATTTTTTACCTTCTAAAATATTACCGAGGGACCCAACATCAGCATGAGCATTAGAGTTAGTGTTTCGAAATAAATTAAGCTTGAAACAATTTGGGGTTTAATTTGTTTCTTCTAAAGCAAACAGAAGATGAAACACAGTCAAACATTGAAGTCAACATAAATGAACAATTTATTTTTACTACCGGTGATCCTAAAGTAGTGTCTATAACATAAAATTACAAGAATATTGCGCTTAAAAAATTTGAATTTTATTTTTTGAGGACCGAGGCAAGCCTCACCTTGGTATTGTCATATGTCGACTTAAGAACAATCATCACCTTAGTATTTCTCTGCATTTATTTGCAACATCATAACCTACTCGATAGGTACCCCGGCGCTTTAAGTTCTATCTGTCCAAAATTTGATTCCTTGCTCCCATGCCAAGGTAATCGCCACTTTTTGGCAGTAGTCGGCGACAGACAATCCACGTAGTTGAACATGTATTGGCATTGTTCTTCGGACGGATCATAAATTTTCCAACAAATTAACACTAAATGCCGATAAAATTATTGGTCAATTGAACTGCAGAAAATCTAATAGTTTCAAAAGAAAATTCCTATCCCAAGGTCTTTTGCACGCGTCAGAAACGCTCTCGGTAGCTTTTTCTTTTGGTAACTCATCCGATCCATCCAAATATATTATACGTTTTTATTTGTTTGCGTTATTAGTATTATATCTGAAACCTAAATTTGGTACCCCTCCGCGCACTTACTATAAAAGTTAAATGAAGACTGCAAAAAGGGGTGAATTGTGCCGAACCATTTAAATGTTTTTCTAAGATTTCTTAAACTTAAATTGGTAAATTCAAATCGAACGGTACCGTTTTTTTCAATGTTTTTTCAAATATAAATAAAGCTGCCAGTATATATTTTTTCTTAAACTCAAAGCCAAACATGTAGGAGAAAAACAAAATTATCCGTCCAAACACGAGTTTTTGCGCATTTGAGGACCGGCAAATTTATTAATAGCCTAATGGTGATGTAAAAGGTGGTGGGTAGCGTTGGTTGAGCTTTTGAAGCATTCAAATTACCGCCCGTTTTACAACGGCTCTTACGCCTTCTAGCCTTTTTGATTTACTATTTTTTTTGAACCTCGGCAAAAAATCAAATAATAGTAGTTTTACAGAATATTCAATTTACTTTATTGCCTTCTATGAGGACATCGTTTCTTCCCATCTCACAAATTTCATCAATCCTATTCTTGAATGTAATAATAATGATGATGATGATGGTAATCATAAATAAAATGATGCAGAAAATTGACAAAATACCCGACATAAAGTTCTCATAGTACAACTACTTCTAGTAACTCAAGAAAATCGTTTCAGGAAGAAGATTAGGTTAGGTTTTAAGTATGGTTCTTCAGCTACCCCCTTAAATTGTCTCCTCGAAAACTGAAGTTTCTACAGAATGATAGACAGTCGAACATTCCTTACTAATTTAAAAAATGTATAAAAGATAGTGTTATTAACTGTCCTGTTCCATTCATTTGTAGCCAAATATGCCACGACGATTCAGACGACAGATTTGACCAATTCAACATGGTTCCATTTGATTTTACTTAAGAAACTATGTCCAGTGCAGTAAATTATACGCGAGGTTTTAATGGACGCTGTCACTGACTAAAAATACCTAACTTTATGGTAATGATTATGGTAATGGTTGTGATGCCTGAGTACCAACTATGTTTGTATTGTGTGCTAACTGTGAAATTCCTAAAGATTAAAGATGCGAATGATTATTACCAATTTGGAGTTTTTAATTAAGAGAAAATTTCGATTGGACATCGGAGAGTGTGACTCTCATTGTGAAACATTGTGAGAAATATCTATTGAACAATTATTTAACATTTTTGTACATAAGTAAGAACGTTCTTCAAAAAGGGATTACCTGAGTATTGTGTGCCTACACCTCAACATTGAAATAAAGGCACTACAAATGCTAAAAGTTCAATTTTATTTGTGAAATTTTTCTTTGGAGCTAATTACTTAAATCTATTTCATTAATTTTCAACAAACAGAATTGTGAAAATGTAGCACAAAAGTCGGCCACCTGATAGTCTTGCGACAACAACATGAATAAGTAAACCGATATGCCAAATAAAAACGTTCTTAATTTGACAATAAAAATAAATTTTTTGGCCCCTTTAAAAAGTAGCTCAGAGACATCATTTTAATAAGAACTAATTAAGATAATTTTCGTAATAGTTCCTAGTTTGATTTATTCACCTTTTTAACGGCTCATCTCTACCGGCACGGCCTTAAATTGGTTAGATTTGGGGAAAGATCGATTTCCTCAAGAAATCACCCGTTATAACCTATTACCAAGTTTGTTTAAACAGATAAAAGTAGTGTCAGGATTCAACCTTAATCTAGACCTAAAACGGTAACACAGTTCTCCGCTTAATCTGGTTTTCAATGAAGCGTCTTCGTGAATATGGAAACAACATAATACATAAGCGTAACGTAACATCATAATGTATGAATGTCTTTGGTTGAGTAAATTATTCCTTAAATAGATTTATTCCTTATTCGAGGATTTAAAATTGTTTCCTTCAATCACATGCATATGAATATTTATTAATGATTTATTACTTATGATCGCTATTTGTTAATTCGAGTATGTATGTCTCGTTATAAACATTAGTGCACGCAAATTATTAAATGAATACTTTTCACGGCAAGAACTGTTATTTTCTAATAACATTTACGATATTTGCATCATATTAGTTCAAAAGTAATTCAGAATGAGAGGATTTGGAAAAATACAAAACCCGAATGAGGCGTTCGTGCCAATGAAGGCATTTCCACCTCCTCAGTCTAATTGAATGCACCCACGTGGTGTAGCCGACAGGTGCTTTTCATCCTCGTTTCAGCGTTTTATCCACATTTCTTTGGGTTCTTTGTTTGTGTCCTACGAAAGCACCCAAGTGACGCTAATACAGTGATGCAACATTTCTTGTGCACAAAATAACACCTATGAATTTTATAATTATGAAAATATAAAGTAGGATATGTTTAATTTATCTGTAACCATGCTTTTTTCAAACCCACGAAATTTTCTGTATCCTACATTAGGCATTATACTATTTTAAAACATAAAAAAATAACGTAATGCGAAAAGAGTCGACAAAGGGTACATTTCCGAAAACCGGGGAGGACCACTTTCTTAGCAGTTTGACATTCGAGCCAAATGCAAATGACCTGAAACTAATGGCACTGCCTCTGTTTATATAATTGATGGTATCAGACATTGATATGCAAAATAAACGGTTCTAGGGAAACAATCATGGCCATCGTCTCCCCAGGGACAAGTCCCTTTCAGTGGGAATTTCGTCATCCCAGTAGAAAATTTGACAAAATCTTTGATTCTCTATGCATTAAATTAGGTGTTCAAGATCATGTGGTAGTCCGCCTAAGCAGATATCCTTTCATTTTATTGCACAAAATAGGAAGGTTACCGAACAGATTTACTGATAAAATGTATCACACTTGCATATAAAATTTACAAAATTTTATAAATCTCATTTTCAACAGTAACCAAAATAATTTAATCAAATTCTTTTCCGTTTAACAAAGTCTCTGTAGATACCCGCTTGCCTCGTAACTTTTTTCCAAAACTTTCGAAATGTTAAATGTGCAGCATTTCCTTAACTTCGATTTTGGGGTCTTACTCCTCCGTCAACGAACTCCATTTTGGCAGAGAATGTTAAAATAATATTACAATCAGATGAAAACTGTCTGTGTGATTGACCTGGGCGCACATTTTTAACTTTTCCTACCAAACTGTTACTAGCTTGTGGTTATACGACTACGACAGCTGTGAGAAAAGTTAACTCAAAAAAACAACATTCTTTAGTACACAACAGCTTCAGTTTTCGTGGTCTGCGTAAACACGAAATTGGTCATTTCTGAGGGAAAAAATTAGCTAGTGTAATTGTACGTAAATTTCAAGATGCAAACGAAACCGTGTCGGTGTGGTCCCGAAATATCCAAATATGATCCCTGGATTTGCCACTTGGGGAAATTAATGCCTTAATTTACGATTAATAAGTTAATTGAACGACATTGACTGAACTTGTCACTGCAACTGTTGGATCACAACCAACTACGAGGAACGCTAAAATGTGCGTACTAGACCACAGAATGAATGTTATATGAATGAATTACACATCTGAGTTATTGTAATGACTGAATAGTCAAAAACTTTATTATGGCCAGAGGGTTTGTAGTTGTCCGAGTCCTTACTTTGTAATTGGATAAATGCGTCTGTGATTATTGAATCAAAATGGCACTTGTGAATGAAGTACAATGAATTCGGTACCAATAGGCCAAACTACATTATTTTCTAATGGAAAATATAACTATGTTTGCAACAATAAAGTCTAATATGAATGTAATAAGAAGTTATAGTAACCGGATTTTAACAAAAAAAAGCAAAATCCGTTAACTTTAAATTTCGGTAATTTTACTAAGTTTTCTCTCACTTCGAATACTTGTTTATTTTGTAATACAGATTACAATGAGATGGCCCTGGAGTGACGCAACTTTTGTGTTAATTGTTTATAGCAGGGATTGGTCTGTTTTCTAGAATTTTCGTCAGCAAAACAGGTGACATTCAACAAATCAAATACAACTCGTCCTAAGTGCCTAAATTTCATGGGAATTTAATAATAATCTAACAGTGGCACGACTGCAAAACTTTGAGACAATAAGAACCAATCCGCTCGAAGAAACAGACCAACGAACGCAGTCATAGTGAAAGTTGTATATTCCCTAGTTTATTCTTGCAAGATAGACGTAGAAGAACCGGAGAGCAGTGCACCTTAGATTTAATAAGACCTAAAACGGTTTTGTCTGATCTTTTCGAATTTGGTTCCGATTTCTACATCAATCTATGTTCAAAAGAAATTTATTTTGTATAGGTCGGTCAGAAGTGCCCGACCTCAGGCTTTCATCTCGGCACTTCCATACTTAAAAGTTGTTTGGGTACCAACCTTGTTAATTAGATCCCGCAGCCAGTAATAAGCTAGCCATTTGGCACCTACCCATATTTTAAAATAATGGGTTCTTACGAATGCGATCGCCCCGAAAACGCACTGTAATTCTAAAAAATTATGGAAATTCAAGTTTCAAAGTACAAAAATAAAGGGAAAAAACAATTGTGAAGTTTGAGTCGATCCGATCAAATGCACAATTTACAGCTTAAAGTTAACAAGTTCATTTCCAAATATGGGCCCTTAAGCGGGATTTTTAATTTTCCACAACGATCAATGTAAGTGTTTTTGGAGCTTCAAAATAATGAAAGAAACTCTTGTAAAAATAGTTACAATTTATACCTACAGTACGATACATTAATTTGAAACTCTTGTGTTTTTGATATTCTCTAAACCACATTTTTATGTACCGTCTCTGATGCAATCCTCAACTCAACTCACAGCTCAAAACACTGACAAAATTCATCACTATTACATTACATCAGAACAATAAATAACAGGACAAACAGATCAACAGGGATAATTTGCTTAAATCATACAATTCAGAAATCCTTAGCTATACTAGCTTTCCACGCGTCTTTGAAATCTGGTAAGTGGTAAAACGTACTTTAGTTATTTTACCTACGAAAACTCATTAAAAGTTTTAATCGCTATTAAAAAAATCCTACTTTGGAGTTCTTTCATGAGATAAATTTTAAAGCAACTTTTTAATAAAATCACCTAGAACATTCCATTATTATTCAACTCGGCTTTGTCAATCTCGAAAACAATTGCGGATATTTTCCGGGCCATCCTTTGTGTTTGTCCAGCACATTACGTCAAATATTTTCTCTAACTCGACATACGGCGATCCGGTGGTCTCAATCGCATTGCTGTTAATACTGCGAAATTATTGACTCGGGGGCTTAAGAGTTTTGCTACCTCTTTGCGGATTTGTGTTTATACGAAAATTTGATCAACAATACTTTTATGCGTTCCTCAGCAACGACATTATCACCCTAAAGTGTTCAGCACTTTACGTATACAAGTATTTAAATAGTCACAATCTTCTTTTTTCCTGAAGCAGCTCAAAAGCCAATATGCATCATTCGCCATGGATTATCCTTAACATTGTACTCTCTATTATTACATATTACGAAAATACAATTATTTTCGAGGCAACATTGCAAAACATTTCCGCAAAGGCATGTTCAATTGGCGACAGTAACCCACTAACCCTCTCCTAATAACCCTGCGCATATTTACATGAACTCCATGGGTTACACAAATATGACCAGCGGGCGGGTAAAACAAGTTTCAAATTGCGGCTACGTCACCAAAGACGAATTTCCGATGTATGCAAAGAAAACATTTTGATATTGTGAAGTAAATTTGGAATAAATAGAACTTATTCTCTATTTAGAACTTTCCATTGGAACGCGTTTGGTGAAAAATAAAACAAACTGCTCCTTTTGGTCAGAACTAGGAGCAAGTAGAATGACCACTCCTAAAACCTTTGAATAATTAAAGTGAAGTTAAATTCCCAGCATCAATTAATACTATTCCATAACTCTTAATGAATACCGGTTTAATTTTCAAAGTTCCATAATCGTCATATTACGTCTAACGGAAATTTACTACTCGAGTTCTTGGTATCAATATTTTTTTCGTTTCACCCAGGTTAGCAAGGAATTTAATACGGTTGCTTTGTAGCTAGTTCAATAACTACACAAACTCTGAAAATAATGAAGTAATGTTTACCAGTAAGTAAAACCAGGACTAGGCATTAAAAGATTATGAATTTTTGTTCCCACAGCATTCTGTTATTTTTATAGTTTTTTAAACAGAAGCGTGAATTCCTTTTGTTGAAGCTCAGAACAAATTCGAAACATTTAAATTTTCTTTTACTTTATTCCATTTTCAATATTTAAAAAAGGACAGCATTCACAAGCAGAACACAAAGCTCTCAGATCCACCCAAAAACTAAATCATTTTTAATTCAATTTTCATTATTAGTTCATCTTATTAAACCTCTAGTCGTTCCACTGCTTTGATTCAAACCACTTTGTCAAGATATTCCCAAGTCTGCAAGAAATTTAAAGTTTTAACCCTAGATTTGAAGAAGAACCCTTATTCTTTAAAAGAGTGAAGAATTAAGAAAAGAGTCCTTTTCCAAAAATTAACGAATATTCCATTCGATCTTCGAACTTGTTCAATCTTTGTAGGGGCTTATCAAGCTTTACGAGTGAGCTCTCCTCTTTGCCAGATGAAACCTGATTTTTGTTTTGTTTTCATGATTTTGATTGGTGGCTTGACCCCCAATCGACCGAAATTGTCTCTGCTCTTTTTCAAGACTTCCTTACACATTTAAATTCTCATGAAGAAATACACTCAATGTTACGCAATTCATTCCAAATTCATGTAAATGTACCATCTATTTAAAATATTACGAGTATTTTTTGGGGAAATGCAAGTGCAAGATACTTAATTTTAAATATTAAAATAATGCAATAAAACGAGAGAAGCACAGATCAGCGTACAGAAAAAGTTACGAGCGGACTTTTTGTCAGTAACTAACACCCATCCAGTCAAAATCAACTTTCTCATCTAAAAATAATACTGCATCACTGCCGAACTCACAAAAACAAAATGTCGTAGTGAAGACTAAAAAGCCAGGAAAAAATACAGAAAAATGAGTTCAGCAGCAGACAAACAGATACATAACCTCCCACAAGGGAAGGGTCACAAAGAGAAAAGAAATACAAAATTCGAGTTCTCTGAAAAACGTGTTCGTCTATGCGTCTGTTTGTATACTTCAGGGGTAAACTACGGACTAGAATGTCTTTGCGAGTATCAGGGAATCACAATCAACCAAAAAAAATATTTGGTGGAACATTTAAAAATTGATTTTAATAGCTCGATCGGTGGGCAATAAAAACGACACGAAGAGAAAACAGAAAGAAAACCAACGTGTTGGCCTGATACATAAAATGAATGGCAATTTTTTGGAAAGTGCTTTGAGGCTGCCATTGACGAATAACAAAGTGGAAGAATTAGTTTAACAAAAAATAAAAGCATAAAATTTTATGAGGAATAATGGGAACAGCTGGACGCAACAGCAACAGAAAAAACAACTGTATCAAACTCTATTAGTTAAAACAAATCCAAACAGGAGACTAAACACGAACTCACAATTCGCCTGAACTATTTTTTGGGGTATTTTCCCATCTTCATTATATTTATTATAGGCATGTCAAGTGATACCTGTCACCATACTCATCAGAATCAAGTCTTTGGTTCTGTTGTTAACTTCAGTATGTCAACATCTTAAAAAGCCCAAATAAACTATTTATTACGTTTATTATTGTTTAGGATAGGACAATAGGATAGGACTTGTAGGACTTGTAGGCCATATACAAAGTTATAGGCGTGTTTCCTTTTCTTTCGCTCTACACTTATCTTTACTAATTAGATTCCCACCCACTCGCTTTGTAAACCATGTACCCAGTAGTGAACTAGTCCATATTCTTACAATATTCAATAAAACACCCATCTTATTTCATTGAAAATATATAAATAATTTTCCATGAATAATTACACTTGTAAAATTCTTAAACATGTCTTGAGATATATTTCTGCTTGCCCTCTTGACATAATAAACATAATACAGACCGCATTTTACATGATACACAACTTAGAAGTTCCAATTCACAGTCTTCCAGAGTATTCTGAAGTCTTCCAAATTATTTAAAAGGAAATAAGACATGAAGAAGATGATGAACCCAGTGAGTTTCTACAGAGATACACTCTTGGTGTATATTTATAACTCGGTCGGAAGCAAGCAAACAACGCACTTATATATATAAAACGAGTTCACTGACACTTAAGACTCATGGACTTTTCGTGAAAGGAATAAAAAGCTTATTGCAGCTTTGGCAGCTGAAAAAGAAAAACAACTGTTTAAAGTCCTGGCTATTTATAAAGAAGACAATCCTGCTCATTATAATTTAAATTTTTTTAAACTGTAAACAGTTGTCTTCGTAGGTAAATTCAAATGTACACCCAGTAGTTTAGATCATAATCATGATAATTAATTTGAATTAAATAAATAAATACAAAATGTATGATTTGACAATGGTGTGAACGCTTGAACTGAAAAATGTTTACAAGTTACAGACGTCAAGTTTCCAATAGTTGATGACAGGATACAAAAATAAACAAGTAAGGTGTGTTTTGTGTGACTTAATTAAATCATACCGGATAATATTTGAAAATTGTATAATATGGCCTTCCGAGAAACGTCAATAGGCGCAAACAACCAAATAACGGTCAACTAAACAAACAACAGTAGTTGTTATTACATTCTTCCAACCCCGGGAATCGAGTCATTGCGAAAATGAGAAATATCTTGAATATCAGAAACAGAACCATAAACTTCGTGTGCAACATTTCTTAGAAAAAAGAAAAATAAGAGCGTGCCAGTCCTTAGCATACCCAAGATATATGTAACGTAACTGAAGTAAAAAGCGGAGTATTGGTAATTTATTTTTCAGGAAATAAGATGTCTAATCCTTTTCACCAATGTAATAAACAAAATTTTATTCTGCGATTGCTCCAAAGGAGCCATAACTAATCAAATGGAAAAGCCAAAATACGTATTGAAAACGTCCGAATAAGCTGAAACATCGATTACCATTTTCTACATAATTCGAATTAAAAATTATTTATCTGAAACATTGAAACACCTCCACCGGTCACCTTCTCTTATACTATTATTTAAATTTTACTCAGTATGACTCGATGGGCAATTAACCTCGTTCTGTTTTCTCTAACGTTTTCGTTTTTCTTTGCCTTTACTCTGGATTTGGCTTCACTGTCACTTGGCTTGAAAACATTAGGACATCAGCTAAAAACAACAATTCTTTCTCTCATATAGAATGCCGTTAATTCCGCCGATTTTCTTTGAACTTGAATGTGCCCTTGTAAATAAAATTGAAAAGATGTGTGCCGTTCGTAATGATTTTTCCTCTCCCATTTAATCGACCATAACGCCAAAAAAATTCGACAGAATGTACACAAACATCCAACACAGCAAAAGGTTCATATCTTCATTTTTCTGAGGCCAATTGGGTCAACCAACTGAACTAGGCTTTACTTGTTCTTCCCCCTTAATTACAATTCGTTTTAAGAGTAACACAATGCAAAACGTTATTTATTTTAAGTGTCGTTTATTCCATTCCTATTCAAGCTTTCTGAACCCGCTGATTGCAAATTCATTGCAAAGAAAAAGCATGAAAAAAAATGAAATTGCTTTTGAAGTAAAAAGCTGAATTACAGCCAATAAAGGATCTGTATTGTAGAAAACCAAAACTTGTCGAATGAAAGTCTACATGCATGAACACATTGACTGAGTAAAAAATCAACAAGTGAAAATATATTCTTCATTTTGCGCGACACAATTTTTTAATATAAATTTCAGCAATAAACATCCCCTAACAATTGGAGTCCTGCTGTAATATCAATATACTCCTCCTACCATACCCGTGTGACTTATTACAAATACGGAAGTAAAACAGGTAGACTGCAGAAAAAAAAGAAAAATATTTGTAGAAACCAAACTCTTAATTTCTAAAAGTAGGGAAGTGACAGAATACAAAAACTACTCTGCATTATTCTTCTGCCTTCTCCTCCCGATTTTTTATTACACGTCAATAAGTATATAAATATCTATAAATAAACATGAAGTGTGTCTATTATGTACTATTTGTATGTCAACGAATGAGATTTCGTCGATATTTTTCATTTTAGCCCACATTAACGCGTAATTGTTGAATATTTCTTTTCGGGCCATCAAATTACCGATGGAACAACTGACACGTTCGCCGGTTTGTTGAAATCCCCCAAAACCCATTACACCAGATTATATTATTTGGGTGATTGATGTGATGGAATAGAAAACTGCGAGACTGGTTTACCACCAAATTTTTAAAAATACGTTTGGAACATATTCAATACAATAAAAAAAGGTTAGGTAAATTTCATTGCATGACGTACCATTTACAGAATTGTGTTGAGTTAACCCACTGCAGAATATATATCAAATGTATTACAAATCAAAAATATTTAAACCTTGTTAAAAATATAATTATTATAGCACAAACATAGTAAACATTAATCTGTAGAAAAGAAATTAATGTAGGGATAGAGATAAACTTTGCCTCCCGTAAACTGAACGGACGAATCGAAACACATAAGTTTAATATAAAAGTAACGATGTATGAAAACATTCTTTACTTCTTATTGGATTTGTCAGTTTCGAGACCATCTATAAATAAGTGTTACCTTTTACTAATGTATATTTTCATGTTCTTTTCACTGCTGAAACCTCAAGTGAAACGTCATGAACTTGTTGAAAATATAAAAGGTAAATAAAGAATTATTGGTGAGAAAAAGGTATCAATTTACAAACGCACTCGATAAAAACCTATCATTTTTTACTCTGTAAAACATCATTTACTGTATACTTGCAATACGACTCGCTGTGTACGCTTCTGATCACAGTTCTTTCTTTAGGTACCAGTTATCCTGCATATGTTTTAGGCATTTGTGCAGTACATATTTATGTTGACAATAAAATAATAAGTTAGAAAAGGAATATTTTTTAAAGCACTACAGCCCCTAGAAAATTAACCTTCAGACATAACTTAAAACGTTCATTCTACTACAGATCAAATGACTAGAAAGAAATTCCACTGAACGAAAACCAAATATTTCAACTTGAAGTTTCTAATTTGCTACCTGAACGGGAAATGTCACTTTCCATTACTGGGTCAACCTATAAAAAAAACACATAATTCACACTCTTAGGAAATTTGTTTTATTGCATTGAAATTTAATTTTCCGTCGTATAATTTATATTTTTTAATTGGCGAAGAAAGGAACTAATTGGTTTCTCATCCTGGCTCATATTCTTCTCTGACTGCTGGCACCAATTTGCAGTCGTGGTTGATACTCTTCGCTTCTCAACTTTTGCCAAATCACAGAAAGAATAAAACACTTTCAATCGTATTATAAGACATAACATTCGTATTCTGAGTAAACAGTTTAGGAGGCAAACCTTGATATCCACTGGTACTATCAAAAATTATATTTCCACTAATTACAAGTAATGTATGTGTAATTAGTACAAAAATACTACATTTGGTGACCCGTTGTGGGACAAACTTTCATTGCCTAGAAAAAAGGAAATTACAAGTATTGAATAAATAGAAGTATAATATTTTGATGAAGCTTTATTTATAATCATCTTATGTAACTAATTAAAGGAAACCGATGAATAATTCTAGATATGGAATAATTACCGCTAACAATTAGATATCAAAAGTAGTAGGCGTCTATTAATTAAAGGGGTAAAATTAATATGGACTGACGTGACACACCACCAATTGATTATTTGAAATATCAAACAATGCTGCAATTTCTGAAGTACGATGTTCATTGAACCACTCAGTAGGTAATTCAAAATGGTAGTTGTTTACATTCAACTGAGGTTGTTATGTAATTCAATCAATCGACATTAAACGGTTTATTCATAACACGGGATGTTAAGTCAGGTTAATCCAAAATCCATTTCAGAAACTTTACTAAAACTCACGAATTCTATCATAACCAGGAAGTCACAACACAAGGTACCAGGCCTTCCACTAACGGATATGTAACAATGCTACAATAAAAACATATACGTGGGCAGTCTAAAATAAATTGAAGTCCTCGGATATTTTTTGTTCACAAAATGAATTCAACAACATCATTGTTCAAGACTCAGAGGCAGACAATCGAAATAGATACGCATGGGAGCAACTTTAAGCTGGACCACCAAAGTGTAAAAAAAAAGATTGCCAATACATCGCCCAAATTTCCAAATTTTCATGAAATGTTCGAGTTGATTGTATATTCGATAAATCAACCATTTTAACATTATTTTTATTTTATTATAAAACCGTTTTTAAACCTAACTCTTTTTTTGACAAGGGAATGAATTAGGGTTTGAACTTTAGGCGGATGTTTCCAGTTAGACTTTTGCAAATTTTATATATTTGTCATGAAAGCCTTAAACCAATGTTCAGAAGTGTGAATGTTGAACGATAATTTTTAAAGTACGTTCCTGGACCAAGATAAATTTTCAATACCGTTTTTCCACTTCTCTCAATAGTATTCCGTTTCTAATACTAAGGCAGAAACTAATTGTCAGTGACAATTTAAAAAAAGTGCAGTAAAATATTTCTAATCAACCAATACCACCCAACTAAATCAACAATCATTACTGAAATATACGTTTTCGCTGCTTGAAACCATTTCAACAATGATTCACTGATTACAATTATAATTCCCATAGAGGTGCATCATACAGAATTTACAATTTACATACATCACACAAAAATTACATTCTTTTGCAAAAAATATTTACTGTTACTTTTTTAATTAAGTCACACATGCAAATAAATAGACAACTAAAATTTAAGTTTGTCAATTTAAATTGTTTATCAACGGACCATAACTCCGTAACTTACACATACATTTTACCTCAAAAGCAAATACAATGATGATGTATAATCTTAACAAAACTATAATTTGCTGTAATAGACCTTTGACTTTGTCTTTGGAATCTGAATGTAAAAGGGCTTTACTATCGTATCAGCGTATCGAATATACAACACTGTTCGGATTGAACGACAACAACAGACCTTACAAATATTACTGTATAACGTTTTAAGAAATAAAGTAACGCAGAACAGTCTCACTTGCATTTCTTAACTCTCGCTTAAAAGTTAACTGCTTTTATTACACCAAGACGTTTTCATTGATCACCATATTCAAGCCACTGCCTAATGGCAAAACACAACTCTCTCAATCACTGGCTGTGAGTCTGCAATACTGTTCTCCATAGTTTTTTAAGCGTGTAGAACCAAAACAATTTGATCCACTATTTCTTTACCTTTAACGCAAATTAAAAACATAGATTTTATCACAGTTACGTAGATGTGGAGCGTGAATTTTGATTCAGGGGGCAGTTTGCCAAACAGAATATGAAGAAAAGAAAAACTATTCCATCCATTGGTAAGCAATAAAAAGTTGTAAAAAACAGCATGTTTGCTGCAGTTTACTCTGACTAACATGACCTGAATATGGCATTTCCGTTTTACTTCCCGACAAAGGTCCCATGAAAGTACCTTTCAACACGTCGAGCACACAAATGGTGTCCCCCTTTAAAAAACAAGCAATATAAAAATATAAATAAATAAAACTCCATTTTATTTTAATTTAATTAACATCTAAAATTATGACGCTCTTTGAGCGGTTGACGGCAATCGAATCTGGCAGACAGAAGTAGCACACTACTGTTAATTTTAGAGATTAACAATTATCATATTGTTAAATACTAAGTTCATACACCTGTTCAACAAGTGAAACATAAATTACAGTTGGAATCAGAATTCACATTTTGGGCATTTTAATGAATTTCACACAGCAAGGTAAAATATCAGGAAGAGAAGATATTTACAACGCTCAGAAGGGCACATGAAGAAAATTGTATATGAACAAATTGGCAATTAAATGAATGCAGATAAATAGAAGAATAGAAGAATAGAATTGCAAGGATTGGAATGTATAGTTAAATGGAGAAATCAATAAAAACAATATAGATTATTACACGAAATGACAAAAGAAAATAAAAAATGTCGAGTGCAACTCTACATTCTCAAAGGCAATTACATTGACCAAAGTAACCAGTTGGCAATAAAACACATGTCATCATTGCATTGATAATAAATGCAAAAGATCGGGTGCTTTTCGGTGGCAATGTGTGTCGTAATAAATCGGTCAAACACCGACGCAATGACGTTAAAATGTCTGAAAACTGTACATTCTCAGTCGGTGAAAATCTACTCCAGGTTAAAAGTATTTCAAGACGAATAATAAAAGCTCTATGAATGCTCCATCTGTGTCAGAATTGTGTAATCTGCTCTGAGTGACCGATCGTTTTAAGTCATCATTCGAACGCATATAGTTCCCACTAAAAGTAAGTGCATATAACACCTGTAGTAGTTAGGAAGTAAACAAAGTGAAGAAGCAACATTATAATGTCTCGACTCGACTGATAGTAATCGACAATTATTTCTTCGAAATGTTGTCTACGAAAGATTCAAGGTCTAGGACAGAACTTTTTCTCTCCACTTCGGATATCTGTGACGATGGGACTGACCGTGAACCGATATGTGGTTTGAATGTCTGCTCACTACTCAGTTACATTAGGTGTCAAGTGCAAAATAAAATTACAACATTGAAATATTCAACCATAGATTAATTTATCGCACCGAGGTGTAAACACTTCCTTCTCGACATTTTATGTGAACTACTGTAACTAATAGAATTATAACGGATAGAGGTAGTGCGGTAAGCATAACATTAGTGTAACACGCCTGCGGTGTGCGCAATGTTTAACAAAAAAATTTTTAATTTTGCACAGAATCACTGCGAGTCATTTCTTGCCACACAACAAAAAATTTTATAAATGAATTTAATGAATCTTTACAACATTATTTTAGTGGCGCGGAGGGTTCATAACCTTTGTTTACATTACAAGTTTAATTCCCTGGTCATATAAAAATAGAAACCCCATATTTTACTGTTTTTATTGTGGTTTTCACTATGTTTTATTTTTTGCGCCATGTTCACCGTTGATTTATTACCGGACAAAATACACAAAAATATCCCGATGTTCGGAGAGAAACAGTGCCACAACATATTTCATTTATGTAAAATAGAGAATTAATTAATCATAAATTTGATTTGAACTTTGATTTTACAAAGTTAAAAATTTTGAAGACTAAATGAGAAAATGAATTGGATATGTATATAAATATATTGAAAATACACTTTTGAAAAAAACTACGAATTTATTGTAATATTATCATATTACCAAAGATTGCAAACCAGAAGTGCAACGACAAGACAAGAATACCTTTAAAGTGACGAAGCAGAGAAAAACGTAGTTTGGATTATTAGGATTCACCTTAAGGAAGGCATAACACAACCGACCAGAATGGTCCTAAAAAGTAACCCCTACGCTAATTTCCCAGGCAGCTAAAAATTCCCTGGCCTAGATTTGAAAAGTCCATGTTTGGAAACCGTCTGTCTCTAGCGAGTGTTCATCGGGTGACTGCCTTTCACCAAAGTTCATTATGAAAGGAAAGCACAAATTCGGGTAAACTACAACAGTAGTAGCTTGTGATGACAGAAAAAGAGAAATTTAACAACAAAGGCCCATCAAATTCCAACTCGATTAATCGGCCCTTTTTCAAAAGTTTCCAAACACTGAGAGCATCATCAATTTCACCACGTCAAAATTTGTTTACTCCACAGCGAAGAACAAGAAGAAAAAGTCCCGCATTTAATGCAATCCATAAATTTATTGGCTCCTTTAAAAATAAAAACTCCCAAATTGAAACAAATTCTTCAGGGATGTGTGTCAATTTGGGATGGAGTTATACGGACAGTGTGTGTGTGTTTGTAGTGGTGGGTTTGGTAGCAAAATTAATTGCGTTTCATTAAATCGACTAAATTAAAATGAGACGCAATCATTTTGTTATGTTTGGAAATGTCTGTAAAAGGTGCGACCAACGTGAAAAAACCTACATTATTTTCATAAGGATACTATTCCCTACAATATTATAACTATACATTTCCCAATCTATCAAAATATTTCTTGATTTCAATTTCCTTAAACCAGAAAAGGATTTTTGATTCTATATAATTTTGACATAATCATTTTCTTCCCTCATAACTGAAGACTGGACAATTTCTATTCATTTCCATCAAAAATACGATTTCCTATTTTTATATCAAAACCTGGAAATTGTATTCCTTTGCCTGAGAAATATTGACTCATACTACTCTAAAACTCGCGATTTATTCTCATATCTTAGTCTTTCGTTCATTATAATTCTCAAATAGAATGTTCGATCTACTAAAAGTAATACATATAAATTGATATTTTCATTATCATTATCATTATCACTAAAACTGAAAGACACTACAACACTGAAAGTCTTGTGAAAGTCTTTCAACTATACTGAAAATACTAACATTTTACACCCATACCTATTACAAGGCGTAACTCTTATGGGTTTAATATGGTTTTCTGTTAATAACCAATTGTGAAAAAAAGTTTCCCCTTTGTCTTTGTTGAAGTGCATTTATATATATATAAATATATTAAATCTACAAACATATTGACAAAGGCAAATTGGTTTATGATATTGCAAAACTACATTAGAAATAAAGTTTTCAATGAATACGATAACCTCCAACGCTTTTGCTTTGTAAGTAACCCTTATAAAATATAATTACAATTACTAAGAACCTTGAGAATCCCTCCTATTATTCTTCTTTAAAGGGCTGGCAATAAATATTATATATCCTCCTAAATTTACAAACATTTTAACTAATTTCATTAATAGCTTTCCTTATATTGTCTTGAATTGATTATATTAAAAATAATGTAGCCTTACTTTAAAATTGCACTTTAACATTAGTGTAATATTTATTGTGAAATTTAACCTCTGTGAACTTCTAAATAATTAAAGTGTGAAAGTACTTGATTATGATGAGAAGAAAATGACAGCTGTTTGTCAGTTTATGAGACAAACAATATTAATCATTATTTCTTTTGTTCGCTGGAGAGAGTAGTAGCAGCTATTGTTTTGGAATCGTAACACAAATTTTTAAAATTTTATTGTTAGACACCTAATATGTTGAAACTTGTTTCCAATTGAAGTAGCATAACCTTTATGAAATCAAGCAATTTATTGATTTCAATGAAAAATTAAAGAATTTAATACTAAACCCCAAATCAAAAATTTTATTGTAAAGTTGCATTTAGGTATGAAATACAAGGTAAAGGAATATGGTGGCAAATGGCAAATCATGACATTTTGGAACAATTTTACTGCAGAACCAATATTTAAAAAAAGAGAAATCAAAAACCTGCTCAGCACAACTAACTTTGATATAACTACTAATGATATGACATTTTCATGTGACACCCTTGAATTTATTAAAATTAACTTTGAAAAACATTCAATCAAAAAAAACTCCAGTGGAATACTTACCCAAAAATAAGCTCCTGGATTACACATGTTGCTGCATTTAAGAAAGCATCAAGGAAAACTGAAACACAGAAAAGAAAATAATTAATGGTTCAATTTTAACACAAATCAATATCCATGGCATTATATATTCTGATTGTAAAACACTTCATACCATACTGTAATTCAAAAATAATTGAGACTGAGAATAATTGAGATTGAGAAAAACTGAACTTAAAAGAATTGAGTCCTACTAAAATATTGTGGGATAAAAAACATATTTTGTAATAATTAAATCTGTAGGAGATTGTGTCACACAAAGAAAGAATCATATCAGCAGTTTTCATTTACTACACAAGTAGAAACTGTACTTTAACTGGGTGTCATGATTTAAAGCAATCATTGTTAAAATTTGGCATTCAAGATCTTTACTGATCGATTAATTTTGGTACTCATTAAAAAAAACAAACATAACCTTTTAATAAAAGAAAACACATTAAATGGGATGTGTTCACAAGAAAGCATGCTAACCCACTGTATTCCAATTTTGCAGGGTTTTGGTAAAAATCTCAGTTGGATTTGCTATAATTTTGTGTAATTTTTGTGTGTATCATTGGGGAATTTTAACAGTGCAACTGTCTATAAATAGAGACTAACAGGAAGAATTCTTGCTTTGCCTCTTCATGTTCCGCAAGAGAAAATGGAACCGGTTTCATTAGAGCGATTTTTATCCACGGATCGCTTAAACAAATCCAATCTGCCTTGGCTGCTCACATCCAAGCATTGACAATACCATTTGTTCGGGTGAGTGAGAATGAAGTATTACGACACCGATTGTCTGTTACAACAATTGGAAATAAAAAATGAAATAAAACAAAATTGCAGTTGGCACCGACCTGTTCAATTAGCCTGTTTGAAAAATTTACAAGTGTGCAGGTAAGAATAATAGAAACGTCACTGTGCAAATTAAAAAATTCAAATAAATTAAACAAAAACAAATTGACTCCCACAAAATGGTGGCTAACGACAACGTTTAATTCGCTATGGAATTTGACGACCTTAGTGTCTTTTACGTTTGCTATGTTGGTTTTCTGCTTTGCAGTCCCGCCTTTTTCATTTCTTTTTTGCTTAACTTACCTACATCCTCAAACCTCTTGTTTCAAAATTAGTTGGCTTAACACTATTTATAACATTAATTGTAATGTTATGATAGGATTATTTGTAATTGAAAAAATTAGTCGTACCTCTGGTAAAAAGAATTTGGTTTCTCATTTTTCCTCAAAACCAACCATGTCAGTACATACACATAATACAAACACTTACTATGTGATTCGGTAAAAAATTGTCACAATTTTCTAAAATATATACGTTCTATCAGTGAGCAGTCTTACTACCACCCAAACAACAAATTTTGTTTCAAACTATAATTGTATTCTTTTTATTTCGAATCAGTGAGACATTACATTCAGATATTCTATCTCAGCATATCTATAATTACTTAATTCGTAATTAACTTCAGTAATAAATAAGATAACATTAACATTTTTATTAAAATGTTAGTAGCCAAACACGACATAAGCAACGGACATCGATCAACCGGAAGCATTCGCCGCTGACAAATCAAGGAGGCAGCGATTTTTGGCATGGCCATACTAATCCGCCATTTGCTTTTTGTTCTGGTTCCTGGAATTATATTTGAGTAATTTTGTGGGACTTACCGTGTGCCCGGTTACTGAAATCCAACTTCAACAGCAGGATTTTATTTTATTTTATCTAAAGAATACGCTTTAACCGTAAATTATGGCTGCCCCTGGTGGCGGTGTGGGTGAGTATTTAACCAACTTTTGTTGGTAGCGACAAAAATTAAGTTTCTTTTTCAGTTTTCTGATAAGTTCCAGCTCGTTGAATCGACAACATATATTTGAAACTTTAAAAAGCAAAATACTGGCGGGAACAAGCCGGATTTTTACTGCTTGCTTCTCTGACTTGGCAAAGGTCACCCCACCCCTAATTCAGAAAGGAAAACGACTCCTTCAAATGAAATTAAACCCGGCTTATGCCTGTTTGAAGGATTTTAATGATTCTACCAATTTTGTTATCCCTTTGAAAGAAATTTCAATATTTACTTTTTAAACTATTCCAGCAAGATATTTCGTTAGATCTTGCAATGCAACTTAAATATTAATGCCGCCATTACCAATTTCTTTCAATATATTACATACTGAACCATTATTCGTTGACGTTGTAAAAAAGAATGTTTTTAAACCAAGAACCATATGTTTCAACAGTTTGTGATACAGTGTTCACTTTTCTATGTCATCATTCCTGTTCAGAATATTTCCTATAATCCTTTCAGATAAAGGAAGAATGCATGGAGATGGACATGATGTTGGTATGTTCCTTTCTTTCTATCTTTTCCAACCTTAAATCAGTCTTAGTTAATGGAAAAAGACAACTTAGGTAATCCTTAATCCTTTATTCTCCATAATTTATTAGTTACAATGTACCTTAACTTTGTTCTTTTGAAAAATTTTAATTTTAAAGACAATTACAAAAATCATTGTTATTCTTTATTCTTGATGTTAAGACATATTTTTGTATCTGTAACTTAATGTAAGCTGTATTAATGTTAACTGTATTATTAATATTTTGTTTTTAGTGGTTCCCAGGAACTTTCGTCTCCTAGATGAGTTAGAACAAGGTCAAAGAGGTGTTAGTGATGGAACAATTAGCTGGGGATTAGAAAGTGATGATGATATGACTCTAACTCATTGGACAGGAATGATAATAGGACCACCAAGAACCCCATATGAAAACAGAATGTATAGTTTGAAAATTGAATGTGGGAATAAATATCCAGATGAACCTCCTGTTGCTAAGTTTATTTCTAGGATTAATATGATTGGTGTTAATAACTCGACAGGAGTGGTAAGTAAAAGTTCATTCAACATGACTTTGTTACCTTTGACTTTCATTTATGTTATCAATAATTTGAATATTATTACTTACATATATATATATATATATGTCCCTCTCATATTTAGTAAACCCAAACCAGTGCAAGCCTTGATACATTTTTCAACACCATACATCATTACAATATTAAAGATTAAAATTTTAATTCAATAGGTTATAATTTCTGTACATTAGTCTTATAGGTTATTATTTATTGTAGTAAAACAATTCATCCATGGTGGGCAACTACATTGCACATTGTATTGCAAGATTATTAGTATTATACAGTAAAGCATATTCAGTATTCAATTACAGTTCTTGTGCAATCATACATATATATACAAATATGTGACATATTTGTAGACCCAGTAGAAGAAAAAAGTTTTCAGAAATAGTAGATTTTTCTTTTTTCATTTGGTCAACTTTACAGAAAAATTTTTATGAGAGCCTTAGAATAATGAAAAAATAAAATGGAAATAATTAATGTCAAATAACAATTTTTACTCTAATAACTCTGTCTAATTTGGTCAAGAATTTGTTAAACTTTTTACTGGCAATTTTAAAATTCCATTGAATATTCAATTCAAGACCTTATGAGTTTAAAAAAAATTGAAAAAAGGATTATATTAATTATTTTATTATTGTGTAATTTATAAACTTGTGCCACAAATTTTCATAAATTATTCTATTTCCTTTTATAAGAAAGTTCATCTTAATTTTATTTAATTACAGGTGGACAGTAGAAGCATTCCTGTCTTAGGAAGGTGGCAGAGGGATTATACTATTAAAAATGTTCTTGAGGAACTTCGAAGGCTGATGACACTTAAGGAAAACATGAAACTAACACAACCTCCAGAAGGAACCTCTTTTTAGCACTTTTGCTAGGTGGTACGCGGGTATGTCTTAAACATTAGTTTTAAAGAAGAAATATAAATGAATTGAATGTTCAGAGTGATTTGTCAGATTTTCATGTGGTTGAATACAAGTAAATGTTTCAGGACCTGCTCCCATTCCTTCAGGTTTACTCGCACTTTGTGTGAATCTGTTCAAAATCCATTCCTTTTCTGCCTCAACCTGAATTACCTGTGTCTAAGTCAGATTATAATGTCTGGTGTATCAGTGTAAAACACATTTTTTATCTTCAACCAAATTTAAAAATTCCAATCCACTCTAAATTTAAGGCATTTATTCCACTTCAGCATATTTACTGTATGTTTGTTGTTTTTTTTAAGTGCACTGATACGCCTTCTGGTTCGTAAGTGAAGCAGAGAATCCTATTCGTTTCTAAAACACATTTATTATCGTTGGAAACTTCGGTTGTTCGAACGTAGAATGACGGCGTTCTTCAAACTAAAACAAAACACTTGCTTGGTCAGCTAAATTAATCAACGACTAAAATTTATCTTCTCTAAATAAAACAGGAAAAGAAATTAGGAGCTGAGGTGTTGATGATATTTATACCTATGATGATGATTATTATAATAAATAATAGTATATAATTTAAGCAATTTTGTATTTATTTATGAAATCCTCTGGAATGGAAATTGTAATAAAGAGTGCTAACTATTAGGGAACACGTTCTTCTTTTTTTTTCAAAAGCTGACGGATCAAAATCCGGATATTGATCTTGGTGGTCGGATTTGAAATGATTTCATTCAGTTACCATTCGTTTTCAACGCCTTTCAAGTAATAACTATGAGATTGTTCAAAATTATTCTTATTGAAGCCTGTACTGCATTTCTTTCCAATTTTTTATGAACAAATGAAAATAACCGACTGCCCTTGATCTCTATTATGTTATTTCCTCTTTCTTTTTACCTGACTTCCTACCATGCTACCAAGCGTATTTTATTGGTAACGTTCAGTCTCTTCAACCCTGTGTTTTTCTGCAGTAATAAATTAATTAGAATGAACCGTCGTTAAATGTCACATCAAAAAATGAGTTAAACCTTCTGACCATTGTTAAATCGGTCAGATAATAATAGGCTACCCCGTCCCCCCCCCCCCTGCAAGGAAAGCCCTGATACAGTGCAGCACCTCCTAGTGTACTGTCCAAGCTTGCTTAAAATTACACGAGACCTTGCCGAGAAAATGGGAGACCTTCCTTTAGAAATCATTATCGCCAAAATTAGTAGCACTAAAGAAAAATGGGACTTATTTCGAAAATTATGTGAAGGGATCATCATACAAAGTATTAAAATAAGAAACAAAACCAAAATTTAAGAAAACAGAAAAAAGAGGTGAAAAATATATAATTATAAAAGAAAATATGATCAAAATAGTCTTGGTCTTATCGGATTTGTCGGAACACATTGTTCGTAATCCAAATTCGACTTGTCCAAGTATAATGGAAGATTTAAAAAAAAATTGTACACTTATATCTATCGCTACCACCTACTTCTTTGTATTTCACCCTTTGTTACGTCTATATCAACTATCCATTTCATCTTTCCATGGGTTTTGTTCATCGTTGGCGTATATTTTTTCCGTACTTACGAAAGGTCCTCAAGAATTTCACATATTTGAATATAATCATGTTGAAGCAACTTTGGGGAATGAATGTTTGGCTAGGCAAAAAATAATCTAAGTACAAAGATGATCAGAAAAAGAGATGAGTGAATTAAAACAAAATATAAGACAATCTATTATCAAGATAATGATTGTAGAACTGAAGATAATACAGCATACAGCAAAATTGACAAAAGTACGGAAACTAAAGGGAAAATTAAATGAGTTATTTTTTATACTGAAGGATACACTTGCCGTAGTAAGAATTGACAGAAATAATTTAAGTCCGAGACAAAGTACTTCACCAGAAGGTGGGTTGGCCTTGTTTACTAGGCAGTCAGGAAATCAGGTTTCAGTGGGAATAAAGTATCACATAATTAAATATACATTTTCAACTAATAATTGGTTTCGTCCAATTGGGAGGTTCACTTTTTTACAGAATTATATCTTTATCTTTCTCATTTTATATTTTCTAATAATTTTCTTAATTTAGTTGATTATTCTCTTCTACCATATCCATTTTTCCTTTCTTCATTAAGTGAAAAAAATCCAATCCGCCAGGAACGAATTTGTTTTACCTTACGAAAAATAAAATGCGACTGAATATTTCTCCAGAGAAAATAAAAGGAAAAAAAGAAATGTATACTTTTTAAATAAAAAAAATAACTAAGCAAAATTTGAAACTTCGTTCAAAAATTTCAACCGGAGTTTACAGGCACGATGTACGTACCTTCTTTCCTGAACAGACCTGTTTGGAACCTGAAAATTCTCAGATCGATTATTAAACGAAGCATAACTTTACTAGATGGTACTTTTTCTTTAGCTCATTATAAACTTTAATCCATCATTTCGTCATTCTGACAATTCAAAGGTAGAAACCCTTTAGAGGGTAACGCTGGGTAAAGGCAAATCAAATAAATATTTTCTTAATTCTTGGACGATGCAGAAATATCAAGGCTATTATGGTCTTTATCATTTTATGTAGATTACAAATGATGGAAAAAAATAATATTCAGATGTTACAACAGATACCCTGCATATTGGTAAGTTTTTTGAGCACTTTCAAAGTTTACATGCTTCCAGAGAATGAAAAATTTATTAAGAGTTCTGCCATAATGAGTTTAAATATACATGCAGTGATGTCTTCCTTTTCTTAAAATCATCAAAGAAAAGTATCACTATATCACTGTAATAATAAATACCAGTATCATTCCTTTAAGTTCCTCTGTGCAATAATCTAACAATCTCAAATCTAAATAAAGTGACCTATGTGTTGTTGTTCCTATCGGTGACTGTGCATTATTTTGAGGGGTACCTTGATTGGAATGACTATCAATAAGAAAATGAGATAGTGGCCCAAGACTACGGATCTTACCTCAATGTCTGTAATAATTAATTCTTATTTTTTGTGGTCAACAAAGGGTGACAAATAAAACAGAAATTCCATGTGAGGGTATGTACATAGTCGGGTAAATTGAAAAATAATAGCCGGTGGTATATTAATAAAATCGCATTAGATGCTTAAATGGTTTACGGTGAGCGAATACAAACCTACAAAGGATTTCGCTTAATCGTAGTTTGCGCTCTTATTCCTTAACAAGAGTATTTCCCGAAACCAATGAAACGTTCTTATGCATCATTTAGAGAGAAACGAAATAATCCGGATAATTCTTTTGATTTCTGACATGATTATTTTATGATTTTTTGGATGTCGTGGATGACATTACTTTCGCCCAGAATAAAAAAATTAAAAATTGCAATTTTACAGACCAAAACGCTTTTTTTTGTAATGTGACATAAATCAATAACAATTGACAGCTAATAAAACTTATGTACACCTCTGCGAACCGAAGTCAAATTTGTCTAAATCGTAGTAAGTTCCAGATTTAACAGCGTACCGGGTAACAGCGTGACGATAGTTCAAACTAAAAAACATTTTAGAAAGTATTAGGAGGGACAGATTCAATGTTTGTTCTTTTAAATTGAATTTTTCATATTCAACATTGAAAATGATAAATTACTGGTTTGGCTTTCTATGTATTTCACCATGCCTATGTTACAAAATATTTCTTAGTAATTGCCATTCTTTCTGCCTCCTTTCATGGTTAAATGTCTACATAGCAGGTTACTTCAATCGCTTGGCAGGTGGATGAATAACAATTTTCTGTGTCTTTAATGTTGACCATTTGAACCTCTTCCAGTAAAGTGATATAAATAACAACACAGGTCCCCATAAACACAACTGAAAATAAAGGATGTACCAGTTTAGATTTCTACTTTGGGTTTAAGAAAAACAACCATTTTAAAACAGTTTTGTATACCTTAATAAAATACAACCGCCTCACATCAAACTCAGGCTCTGATGACCATCTTAAAAATGCACTAACATCTTTTGCTAGTTGCGATGTTGTTGCTGGTGTTCCATCATCATACTCAATGACATCATCATATAAAGCCTTGGCCATACTTATGTTTCCACCAGGGAAATAAACGTTGTAGTATTGTCCCTCACCAACTATATGACCAGCAGGTGCATCAAAATAGCCAGTCAGGAGATGGAACAAGTAATTCTGAAAAAGAAGACAAAAATATTGGAAAAATTGAAACATTGCAAATTGCTACCAATTTAGAACCTTCATTCACAATTATCAAACCTCTTTTCCATGACGTGCTGAACTTATGAATGACAAGTCAGGAGGGTAAGCGCCATTGTTGGCAGCTCTGGCAGCCTCTTCATTTGGATAGGGACTAGGAAACCTGTCACTGAGTTTTCCAGGTCTCATGTAATAGTTTCCAGCATCATCAGGTCCATCTTCAACTTGAATTTCCTCAGCCTCCTTTTTAGCATCACTCTCTGTGTAGCAGACATCAACCAAACGCCGATAAAACATGTACTTCATACTATGGCAGGCTGAACATACTTGTTTGTATACTTCATACCCTCTTCTTATACTAAAATAAATTTAAATGCAGCATAAGTGTAATAAATTTTTACTTTTCCTGTTTCATCAATTAGCTGATGGCCAGGGATATCACAAACTGAAAATTTAACTCACAAAAATGTTGATCCTGTAAAAATAAATCTCAAGTGTTCCTAATAATTTTTATATTCACAGTCAAATTTTATTTGACATGGTTGCAAGATTCTTACAAAGCTGACTCAAATTTTTAGTAAAAGAATGTAATTACCTGGCATGATCATAGGAATTAATAAAACCGCAGTGAGCCCAAGGTAGTTTCGGGGGGTGTGCCGCTAAATCGCTCGCTTTTACGGACACATCTAGTGCATAAATCAAAGCTCCAGCCCCTCCGGCTAGAGCACCTATGGTAGCCACTAAGTTTTTTCTACCCTTTGTCCAGCTTGAAGTAGAAAGATTGACGGCCTAAAAAGAACAAGTGATAAAATCAACTTCCACACGAAGCAAAACAACTGTATGGGACAAATATCAGCTGCTTCGGCCAAAAAATCAGAATCCCTTGTTCAGAAATGGAAATTTTATTTATGAACGTCCCTAATAACCTGAATATTGAATTTTGTCAAAGTGCTCAAATATTATCCCCACAGTGTCTAAAATGAGTTATTAGGAAAAGGATATCGCTCACGGCGACAAATAAGTAGTAAAATAAAGTAATAACCTGCTGTAAATAATTGCTATTCCTAGGTTGCAATAATCTAGATTTGTAAAATCTTCCAACAGCAGCGGCCATGTTGCAGAGATGAAAAAAGTTTAAAAACTTTCGTGGTAATGTAGAAATTGAAAACAAAAAATTAACTCAACAAAATTAAACGATAAAAAATAACATTAAAAAATAACAATTCTTGCAAGCGTTGAAGTTGGTTTTACTTTTTACAAAATAAATTTCATTTGCTGGTTTGACACGGGTATGGAATGCTTCCTGTAGCGACTTTCTGAATGTATTCACTCTCAACGTCGCCATCGGTCGCCATTTGCCAGTTTGTGGAAAGGAGTTCGTTCGTTGAATGTAAATTTTTTTTCATGATTATCTCGGGCATCCGGTGACATTTAACATTTCAAAGATGAGTGCTCAAATGCCAGAACTTGGTAGTAAAATTTCTTTAATCTCAAAAGCGGATATTCGTTATGAGGGCCGATTATTTACCGTCGATCCACAAGAGTGTACGATTGCCTTGGCTAATGGTAAGAAAGTTATATTGTTTACTTTTATTAATCTGCCATTCAAGCGGTCTACCGTGCTTGGCCGTTACCCGCTGTTTTCAGCTTCTCCTGTGGGTTCTTCCTTCGGTAGTGTCAGCATTTTATTTACTGGAAAATAAGAGAATTGACTGACCGTTCCGGAGAGGCCGGCAGACAGGATATTTTGTTAACAAGACGTGTCCTGACAAAATTTATCTTGTCTTTTCCCCCATTTTAAATGAAAATTTTCGGAACTTTCAACCCTCAAAGGGAATGTGAAATAGCTCCGGATGAACAGTAGACCTCTTTCCCATGAAATAATTTCAGATTTTTCTCTCGGTTACCCCGAATAGAGTTTCACCTCCGCAAAATTATTCAATTTTTTATTCGGTCAAAAGGCCGTTGGGATTGTTTTGTCTTCCGCCATGTTACTTGTAGTTGCACCGCACAAAATGAATTGTCAAGTTTGAAAATGCTGTCAAATGATTTTGGAAATTTAATTTGAGCGCTTCGACGACGTATTTTCCATTGAATTTTACATATTTTCCGCTAATTCGAAGACCGCCCCTGGGTTAATAATGGCTATTCCTTCAAAAAAGTAATATTTGTATTGTCGTTCTACATTGTCTGTAAAGCCCTAAATTTTTTGATTTTTACTTTTTTCAGTACGATCCTTCGGAACGGAAGACAGAGAGACACAGTATCCCGTGCCAGCCCAAAGTCAGGTGTACGATTATATTCTTTTTAGAGGATCCGACATAAAGGATATAAGAGTTGTGACCACTCAGATACCTAATGATCCAGCAATTGTTCAGGTACTCAGTTTTGTTCAATCAGGTTGAATATTATTATGATTATTACTAATATTTTCATTCCATTTTGTAGAATGTTGCAACATGTAGTTTATCATTATAAATTGTACATAAATAATTTGTTAAAGCTTGTTCCTCCAACGATTAATCAACAGCCTGGCTACCAAACTCAAGCATTTAATCACCCTGTCATGGGTTCTTCCCTGTCACAATATCCAGGGTATGGTGGAATGAGTGGAATGCCTTCAGGAAACATGGGACTTCAGAGAGCACCAGGTCCAATTTTGATGCAACCAAGTGAGTTAGGGGCTAGTGGATCTGCTCCTGATCCACCCCAGTCAGAAGGCCCTCCCCCTTCATTACAAACCTCTAATGTTCCTATTGGGCCTCTCTCAATTGATAAAGAACAAGGTAAACTGATTTTGCATTTTGCTTGAGATCTAAATAGCTTGCCAAAAAAGCTTGCATGACTTAGTTTGGTTAGTATTGCTTGTTTGCTTTATTTGGGCTTTTCCAGACCACAAATCTTCATTAGTTCTCACATTCTATTTTAATTTCACTCTTATTTAGTGCACAATAAGATATTCAAAGTTCAATACTATGTTTTTATACATCAGTAGAGCTGCAGTAGTATATTGTCAGAAATATATTTTTTATTATTCTAAATTATGTACTTTTCATAAGAACACTTGAGCATATTTAAATAAGGTTTTTGGTTGAATATGTACCAACAGCAAAAAGTTTCACAGAGGAAGGAATTAATGCTCTATTTACTCATAAATTGGATGCATGTAGAAGATTACTCTGCTTATATTTTCTCTAAATGAACCAGCAATGTTGGGATTCATATGTTGCTATACTTATTTTGTGCAACATTTTGAATAAAAGAAAATTGTAATGTTTATGGTTTTATAAGTAGTAAATTGTTGGAATATTGTATTCTTGACTTTCTTATGGAAATACTATTCTTTTTATTTTGCACATAGAAATAGATTGTTTAAACATTTTATTCAAAGCAGTGCACTTTGTTCTAATGTTACAGTTCAGATGCAGATATTTTAATCAATCATTGCAAACTAAAATATTATTATGTGCTTTATCTGTACATCAAATTTTAATTTTAATCTACAATAATTATAATAAATGAAATTCAATTTCACAAAATTCTTGCTTTCTTAACACCAGCAATTATTCTTTTTGAAGTTGCTATGCTTCTGGTGCAATAAATGCATATGTTTATGCTGCTATTCTTGCAAGCAAGTGTCGATTTAATTGAAGCTCACAAATGGCTTTTCTTTTTATTTTCTTCTTCAAGCAGCTATTTATTGTATTTTTATGTAGCAAAATCAGTATACAATGTTGTCACATTTGTACCCTTATTAATTTTTCTGTGTAGTTAGTATAAGACTAAAGAGGTTGACAACTGGGTTCCCACTTGTTTTGTTGCACTACATCATTTATGTCTGCTAAAAAATTTTTGAATGGGGGGTGATGAGTGCTAAATTTTTTTATTTGAACAATAACTACCTGGCTAATGTGAAGGGTAAAACTAACAATACACTCATTTCTGGTTTTGAAAACCAGATGTGTGATTCTTGCAATATACATAGAAAATGGAACATGCTTTGCTTTTTGGTACACAATTGTCAACCTCCTCATCAAGAGTGGTTCAAATTCTTTCAAAGTAGACAAATGTTATTTGTAGTAGTCTGTTAACTAATGAGAATTGGGTAAGGAAATAATGCATTATGTTTACTAGACAAGAGGATTGAAAAATATTAGTTGGTTACTTCCAATTTTATATAAAAAAACATTAATTCTTGAATTGTACTGCTACCAACCTTACTTGAAAATATATTTTTAATTTGGTAGATATTTCATAGATACTTCAACAATGAAAACAGATTGTAATAAATGATGTTACAGTTTTTTTGGAGCAATATTTTTTTATCATGAAGTTAATAAGGCATAATTTAATATTAGTACACGAGTTAGTAGTAATTGTTGATTACAATGCTTGAACCACTTCTGGTAGGTAAAGAGTTTCAATGTACAGGTGTTCCTAAAATATCAATTACAATGATTTGATCAGTTATAACTTTTTATAAACTTCAAGATTTAACTTGCAAGAGCTTTCCTGCAAATTTAGCATTCAGTTTCTGTCCTAGATTTAATTGGAGGTGTATCAAGATCAACAACACCTAGTGTAACGAGAAAGAGTCCAACCAATGATCAAGGTACGCAGGTGAATAATTCGCCAGCCAGGGACGATCACAAAAAACCTCGGCCCATACAGCCTCCGCAACGGGAGAGAGACGGGTGAGAAAACCATTGCTTTGCTTGTCTAGTTCAGTTGATTGTATGTACTTTGTGAGGTGACAGAATATTCTAATAAATTCGATTTTGCTTTAATGATCAGATCTCGTCGTGACCACCAGATGTACCAATCGGGACAAAGTTATCAGAGGGATAAGGACTATCAGGGTAATAGAAAAGATTACCAGCCTCGTGACCGAGGAGACTATCAAGTTCGCGATCAGTACAATTATCAAAGGAGGGGTAATAGGGGCCGTGACAACAGAGAAGGCCAGCGTGATGATAGAGATCAACGCGACCATCAGGTGAGACTTACAAATTTCCTCATGAACAGGGTTGTCTAATGCAATTGAGCTTTTGCTAATCGCTAAATGGTTTGTTGCAGGCTCGTGCTGGAGGTGGCATTGGCGCACCACGGAATCAACGTGGTAACCTAAGACAAAGTGGTGGTCGCTCTAGAGGCCCCCCGAAACATTTCAATAGACCCGGAGGACCGACCACAAAAAAAACTCTCAAGTTTGACGGCGACTACGACTTCGACAAAGCCAATACCGAATTCGAGGAACTTAGGAATCAGCTAGTTAAAGTAAAAATAGGAAATGGTATGTATGTGTGATCCCAACTTGACGGGTATTAAAGTTGATACGTTGTATAAAACTTTCGGATTGCCCAGGTTCCGATGCAGGTGGCAAAGTAAATGGAGAATCTGACAAGAAAGATGATTCAGGAAACGAAACAGGAGCAGGGGAAAATGAACAAGAAGAAGAGTCTATACCTGAACCCTGTTATGATAAGTCAAAGAGTTTCTTCGACACTATTTCTTGTGAAGCTGTTGAGAGGAGCAAGGGGTGAGTACTCATGCTTTATCAATAATTGCAATATTTGTTTGGTCACAATAATATTCGTGGTAGTTACATCACTCGTTTTGCAATGAGAATCACTGTTACTTATTTCCAATACCCGTTTTTTATTTTCACTACAAAATACGTGAATATGGGATTTTCGAATAGAATTTCAGCAGTAGTAGTAGTAGTAGTAGTAGTAGTAGTAGCAGCAGCAGCAGTAGCAAAAAAGTTTATTCTCCAAATCTTTTCTCAGGCGATCACAACGCACAGACTGGCGCACGGAACGCAAGTTAAATTCCGAAACTTTCGGGGTGGCATCCGCTCGGCACGGAGCTTTCCGGGGACGCGGATATTACGGTGGACGGGGCTACAACAGACCGCAGGGCGGATTCAGGCCACGTGGACCTCCCAGACCCGAGAGGAACAGCAATCAAATAGACGGTAAACCGCAAACTGCTAAGGAAGAAACGAACAGCTTATAAATGAAAAAAAGGATGGAGAATACTTGCGAAATAAGACGGATGAGAAAAAGTTTTAAAAAAATGTTTTTGAAAGAAAAAAGTTTTTTATGAACAAAAAATAATTTGAATTAGAAAGAGAAAATTTACACAAAAAACAAATGAAACCAGAGAAAGAGGTGGGAAGAGAAGGAGAAGAAGAGTTGTGAGATAGAAGTGGGAGACAAGGAGAGAAGGACGGTGAAGAAAAGAGTAAAATATGAATTTGAATGCTTCCAAAAGAAAAGTTGAAGTCAAATAATAAAAGATTGAAGGTGTTCTTTTAATTGGCCCCAAGAGAAGCAGCAATGAGAGAATAATAATGATAATAATATTATAATATTATAATAATTATAATTAAAATATTTGTTAGAATGATATTGAATTGAAAAATGAATTTGTGAAGGCGGCGGTGCAAAAAATAAAGCAGAAATAGAAATAGAACTAAAGAAAAAACTGCTTTGTGATTTAATAATATTGTAATTATTATTCAGTTGCTAACGCGTAATCAGAATACTAAAAAAACTATAAAGAAAAAGAAAACTATTTTTTAATAATTTCCGAGAGGAGGGAGGCAATAGAGAGGATAGATTGAGAAGAGGGCTGTTTTTTTAACAACAGGAAAATGGGAAAAAAGAATCCCAATGACTCATCTCATAAAAGCAGAAAGAGGAGATAGTTTGTAATCGAAAAAAAAGAGAGGAACAAATGAAAGTGTGAGGGAGACGGAGATTGAATCTATTATTTAATGGTGATTTTCATTTAAGAGAGTGAGAAACCGTAAAGAAAGAGTCGAAAAATGCAAAAGGATTGTTTTAGAAAGAGAAAACAAAACTTCTTGTTGGAGATTATTGTATTTATTTTTTACTGAAAGGAAGTCTGATATTTATAACGCCCACCCCGGCCCCAGAAAAGCAAATATAAACCCCTGCGAAGCACTACAAGAAATTGTTTCTTTATTTTTTCTTTCTACCATTGAAAACAAGAAAATGTGGCTGTTTTAATTTTTGTTTATTTTTTGTGTGGCTGAGCCCGCGTTTTTTCTTTTTTCTCAAACACCCACGTGGATAGCAAAGGCAGAAAAAGAAAGGACGCTTCTCGCAGCCCAAATACCCCAAAGTTTCCATTACTTTTTTGGTTTGGCATGAATTTATTTTTTTTAATTACAATAAAGAGATATCTGAAGGGTATCGATCAAATCAATTAGTAGTGTAATTGTTTTGTTTTGTACTGATTGAAATCGGCCATACACTTCACCAAGCAGTGTTGGTGAATAGGAATTTAAATTAGAAACAGCTGTGTGAAACTACGTCAGTTCAGTTTCAAGTTTTTAGATGTACATGAACAGATGTATAAATTTTTACTTTGCGTCTGTCCAGAGAAAGAAAGGAAGAAAGCTGTGGTTTACGGCTCCTCAGTTTATGCACAGCCTTTTTCTATGCTTTTCACGATGTTTCCAGTCCAATGGAACTAGACTACTTCGGGTGGAATCAGAATAGAATTTTTTTTACATGATGTACCGATAGGTGTTCACATTATGGGTACAGCTGCAGCTAATCAAACTTGATGAAGTGCATTACATATCACAAAGTCCAAGAAACATAACTTATATGCCAAGAATAAGCGGGGAATGTCCAAAATCACGTTTTTGGTTTCTTACAATTGTAATAGTTGGGTTTACAACAGGCAATGACCCGTTTTTTTCGATAGCATTTCTATGATTTACTTCATGTGTCCGATTAACTCGAGACTTAGCTGCTTTTCCCTTACGTCAAAGTCTACAAGCAATGTACGTGAGGAGTGAGGTTTGGTCACAGTTTGAGTCACATCTTGGTAGACGTGGTCCGTGTCAACTTGCTTCTTCCTTTCTTTCCGCCAGGGATTGCTCTTTTAAGTTTTGGCGTGAAAATAAAAAACCCATTGCGGCTTGAATGTCGGAAGTTCGGGATGAGGGAACAATAAGCCTAGAATAGTGCTAGTTTGACTATTTCCAAAGATAGTTTTGGGTGCCGGCGCCCCCTTCCCGAAATTTTTTTCATGTCGGTTTAAAATGAAATATATCTGTTCAAACTGTATTAGGATTTGTACAAAAGTTGCAATTAGATGTATATGTATATAAGTACATACGTATGTAAAATTAAGTGTGCGTTTTACGCATTTGTATACGTAAGTATAAATTGGAGTACTGGTTGTTTTTACTGTAAATGAAATAAGGAGAGGCAAGCGAAATTTGTTACCGCCCAAATCCTGCGAAGAAATGCGCTCACACACACACACACAGACATTCGCCTCCGTCATATTTAACATCAGACCATATTTGTAATTTGACTTTAGCTAAGGTTTCTTAGCTTCTGCCTTTGTGTGTTCGGTTGGTTTGGCTGAATGTTATGAGGCACAATCAATCTGTTTAGTTTTATTTTCTCTAAATAGTACTAATGGTAGTGATGATGATAAGCATCTGTCGTGTAATGGAACCAACGAATTTGGAATTTTGTAATTTGTACTGAAAAAATTATGTAAAAAGAGAATTAAAGAAAAATGAATTTAAAAATTTTGTAAATTTAATCAGAATCGAACTACTAGAAGGTTATTTTTCTTTAATGTAAACATTTTAAGTAGATTGAGTTTGAATTATTTAAAATGGTTACTTTTGATGGTGAGGATGCGACATAAAATACAGACAACCAGAAAATGCCACATTCTAAAGGCTGAGAAAATAAAATTAATTAAAAGTTAAAAAAATGTGAATTGCATTGCCCTCCCCATTCTGAAAAATGTTACATTCCCAGGAAAAGATCTGTTGAATTTGAGTCCTTGAATAGTAAGAAAGCCTGTTGGGTACGAATAAAAAGGAATTTAGGGTAGACTGAAGTCTAGGGTTGTCGGATAACTATTTTGACCTGACTTCGACTCCAGTTAGTCACGTTGAAACCAAGTACATGTTACTTGCTGCGGTTAATTTCATTGTACATCAATGAGTTCTTTTATGTTTATTGGAGTGACTGAATTAAAATACAGATATCAGCAGAGAGGTTCCGGCACCAACACATCCTCTTCTCGCGGGAACGCTGCTCTGTGAAGGACACCCTTGTCGCAGACATAGATTCGCCCGGATTTTCCGTATTTTATCAAGTGTATCATAGCTCTGCCCACTAAACTTGCCCTGAAACAAAAACAAGTTGCTCATGGTAAGAAGTGTTGAGGTGATATTAAAGAAAAGTCATGTGTGAATCGAAATTTGATTGTTGGATTTAAAGATATTGTTGGATTTAGCGAATTAGTCGCTGTACAGGAAGTCTTGAATATAAGACTAGACAAAGAAGAGAACTTACGATTGCATCTTTAATTTGTTAACGCAATCTATCGTCTGCTTTCCCCATTCATCGTTCAAGTAGTTGTTGACTCCCTTTTCCCACGTTGGAGTATCCGTAAAGCTTGGACACAGTCCTATGACCCTGATATTGGTCTTTGTGTAGTGGAACGGATGCTGAAACAAGAGGAACCGATAATCGGCATTGTTACTCTGTTATAATTACTAGTTTTCTACTTTGTTACTCACTCCGAAGCATCTGGACGCCGTAACTATGGCATGTTTGCTGGCGGAAAATATTGGACAGTTGGGCCACGGGCTAAGACCCATGGTACCACACGTGTTAATTACCACGCTGTTGTTGCCGTTCATGTACTTGTAAGCCAGCAGCATGCCTCTGAGGGTCCCGATAACGTTTGTATTCAAGGAGCTCTCCCAGTTTTTATCGTCGAGGACTCCAGCATTATTCAGCAGAATGTCCACTTTATTACAAGCCTTTTTGGCATTGAGGAAAACGTCTTCGAACTGCTTTGGACACCGAATGTCGCAGGGAATGAACAAGGCTTTGTTCATACCAAAATGGTCGCACAGGCATTGGGCTGCCCTACATCCCTTCTTCTCATCCGGGTGTGCAAGAAGAACCTTCTGGAAATTGAAATTAAATATCAAAGTCGCGACGTACAACTTAACCCGTGAACGAAATGAAATGGAACAAGTCGCTACCTTAGCACCATTGTTGAGAAGTTCGTAAGCCGCAGCGTATCCGATACCCGAACCACCACCCGTAACAATGGCCACCTTGCAAAGAATGTCCAACTTTGTATCCTTTATATCTTGACATGGGTCAGCCAAGCTGTGAATTTAACGTATCCTTGTCATAATAATGCAACGGCAGGTACATGTGATGCAGTGGCATTAGTCCACCAAAGACAAGAATTAAAGTAAAACAGTATCAATCACGATAATGGTACTGTTAGGGATTAAAATGTAGAGTAGTTTTCTAATACTTTTAACGCTGTACAGGCTGTGGTAGCATCGAAATTTGCCATCGCGGTTCCTTAATATAACATAATATGATAAACTCAGGTGATGCAGGGGTGAGATGTAGAAAGGAAAAGTAACCCACCACTTAGGCTTCGATGATTTGACGGAGGCAAATCTGACTGGGAACGGACTTGCCACACAACGCCGTAGTGTTCCAATTAAAATTTTTTTTTGCATTTTGAGACCATCTGTTTTAGTTACTAATAATTTTGACAAAGATAAAAGTTGTAACCCGAAATGTTTTTGTTACAAATTAATATTTTTTGTTTTGTTACCCGACAGGAAAACGGGAAAAAGAAAGTTGGCCAACCTGGTATGGCAGCTGAGGTCTTTGGGTTGTCAGTTTTCCTGTACATTATTAGCCGTGATAGGCTGATAGGGTGACCTCCGAAAGTAAAGGAGATTTTACCAAAAGTTCCTGGACGAATCATCAGGTAAAGTTTACACTCCAGCCTGGTCTGTAACTTCTGGACACCATCACTCAGACACGTTCCCTGTCCAGCTGTCTATAATATTGTTCTACAGCAACCTCTCACTTCCAACTTTCTAGAAGTAAACATGCCATTGTTCTGTTGACAGTTTCCGAAAGGTAACACAGAACCATGGAGGTTAGTTCCAAAATATCAATAAACGAATTGGCGGTAGAAGGTTCAATCAGGTCGTTCACTGAGCCTGGCGAAGGAGAGACCGACGACTCCCGATCTAAGTCCTTTCAGAGATGGTCGTCTCGTATGAAGAATCTAATGGCCTATGCGGTGCTCATTATGTGCTTCGTGTCTGTTCAGCGATCTTGTTTTTCCTTAGGAATTTACGGGAGTGAGTGAAGGAATAGGAACGGACAGGACCCGATTAAGGTTCGGCGGTTTACTCCAGGATGTCTCTTTGCAGGTACCATATTCATACCTTACATTATCTTCAAAGTATTCTTGGTCATGCCTGTCGTCGTTGTAGAGATTATGCTGGGCCGATATGTAACTGGGTATTTCATCCGAGTGTACACTTTTTGTCCGATGGGATTAGGTGAGCGGATGCGACTACCTGACGGTTGCTCTGGGAAGTG
This sequence comes from Polyplax serrata, assembly GCA_037055365.1. Lineage (NCBI taxonomy): Eukaryota > Metazoa > Arthropoda > Insecta > Psocodea > Polyplacidae > Polyplax > Polyplax serrata. Next base: position 1,025,477 of record JAWJWE010000007.1, read on the forward strand.
AAGACTCCACATGTCTGCCTTGCAGGTCTCCTGGTGTGTCATTTCATTATGACCTTCTTGTTTATCATTCTGAGCTTTGCAAATTCGATTTACCTCTTGAAGTATTTGATTTCACTATTTTCCGGGGTTATGACGTGGAAATACTGCAACTCATCCTGGGCGAAAATAAATTGTTACGAATTGGGTGATCAAAATTCGGCGTACCAGACGTGCCTGAGGGTGCACAGTGAAGAATTTTGTAAGAACTTGACGTGGGAAACATCCGGTCATCAGTTCTGGAAGTGAGTCATTTAAACACAGGAACAAGGCCTATTAAATGGTACTTGAAATGTCTTTGACTTTTGCAGGTACGTCGTACAGAACACGGCAGACGCGGATAGCATCGCGTATTCTTTTATGTGTTTGCTCATTGTCATAGTCGCCGTAATCATTGGCAACTACAAGGGAATTCGAAGTCTGGAGAAGGCAAGTGCTACGTCATTCTATCAAATGTCTTAATTTACGATATTATTTTGGTACCTGACGACTAACCCGACCTTCAAGCCTAGCCCAGCAGCCAATCTAATAAGCAGTACCTGCTGTCTGGAAACTTTCATACACCCCAACTACACGTAACTCAACATTGTGTACTTTCAGTTATTCCTTTTCTCTCTTCCTCTGCTTTTATTATTTGTTTCTTTCTCACTTTGCCAGATCACTGGTTGAAGTTAGGATTTGGTACTTACAGATCTTGCTAAGCTTCTTCATTTTACCCGCAATATTTTCTTTGCTGTTAACTCTGGTCTCATTTCTGTCGCCTGGGTCTGTGACAGGATTTATGGAAATTTGGAAAATGGACTTCGATCTTTTACTTAAGCCGCAGGTATGAGCCTTTACTGCCCTCTTCTTGTTTTAGTAGGTTGTGTGGCTTGATTTCTGCCAAGTCACAGGGGTACACGTCTTATTAATGGCACTGTCCAACACGTTCCAACTCTTTGTCTACGTTGGCCTATTAATATTACTTGACTAATAAGAATCCTCAGGTAAACTTTTTCATCAGATTTGGGTAACTGGCTTCGAATACGCAGTAGTCACCCAGTGCATCGGTTTGTTTCCTTTGTACTTTGTCTCCAGCCATGGCTTGTTTGAAGATGACATTTTCATTGACGCCCTCATCGTCCTCTTCTCTGACGTTATTTTCTGCCTTGTCATTGCCCTACCAATTTTGAGCATAATAAAAACAGTCAATTCGAAAAATCCACCTTTCGAAGGTAAGTGAGGCATCAAAGATCTGCTCAAGGAATTAGAAGGTACCTGTTTTTTTTCTTTTTTTCGTTGTAGACTTGACAGATGTGTACGTTTGGATTTCGGAGGCTCTGACCGTCTACCCTCCGCCGAACACCTTTTGGGCTTTCATTTTTTACTTAGAAATGACCATACTCGAATTGGGGTCTCAAATGATTTACTGTTTGTCCATCTTCGAAGCGACGTACTGCATTTTCAAAGAGCGTATCCATTTGATTTACATCGCCTTGGCTTTTGTAGTTATCGTCATACCCTTCACTGCACCTCTTATATTACTACCTGTGAGTCAATTTTGAGCTAAAGTTACAGTTTAGCAATGTGTGACAATTTAAATTAGTAGGTGCTGTCGTCAACCCATCTCTACGGTCGTGTACCTTTTCACTTTATCTGTGTCTTCCAAAATTTTATGTTTTTTTTTCTTTTACTACATCTCTTTGACACTGAATATTTATTTTCCTACTCCGTATTTCACGCTTTAGTTGTACTCAAACAACACGTGAGATGTGAGACCACTTTATTTGTCTTCTCATATTTTTCATAGACCCTTGCAACATTTCCAATTGAAGTTGCCATCATCCTCAACGTATTCATCAACCTGTTGGAGTTGGAATTATTTTACGGTCTGCGGAAATTCTATGACGATTTTCACTTCATGATGGGCTACCATCCACCCTTTTTTTTCACATTAATGTTGATTACGGCGGCTGCATTGAGCCTTGTGAGTCTGCGAGTGCTTCTGTTCGATGATGTCAACATCATCAACCAAATGCCTAAGATTCCTTTTCCGTTTTTAGATATTCGTATTAATGAAGTTAATTTTTGGATCGACGTTTTCCTACGAAACGTCCATTCAAAATGGCGAGTACATTTCTGCTGGAATACCCGCGTCAGTTTTTATCATCGTAATGGCAATGCGGCTGTACCTTGGTTACCGAAATAAGGTGAAGTTTTCTAACATTCTAACTCATATGAGTTCAGATGCTCGAAGGAATGTCTGTTACCATAATAACATTTACTATCTAACTACTACCACAAATTGCATTCTTAATGATAGTGATGATATTTTTAAAACATTTGGGATTGCCACCATTTAAAATGATCAAGCATAGTTTACACTGAGGTTGACTCTACACTGCCTGACTCAGGATTCCTGACGCAGCAAGAATTTACGATTAATACTCGCAGAGGAATGTCCTAATGTCAGATTCTACTATGTTTGTCTTTCGTACAGGATGTAATGCAGATTTTCTCGTACAATAAGGAATGGGGTCCGAGTCTTCCACTGTTGAAAAAAAGTCGTATAGTTTTCGATTCTAAAACCGTGACAAAGGAATTCATGTATAGACAGGAACTGTCCAAGAAGCCGCAAATGAAACCAAATGACTTTAAAGACCAGAATATAGTCCACCTGATTTGAGGAATAGAATATGGAGGAAACAGCAAACTCCACCAAACAATGGAGACCAACAACAAGCAGAACATATTCTTTAATTTTATAGTGTATTTACAATTGAAATTGCTAATATACAAGTTTAATTTAGAACTTTAATGGGATAAGATTAAATTTCACTCAGGTTAATAGTACAGTCCTGCATCAAAATGAATACTTTTTGTGGAAGATTTTACTGGCAATTGGATTAGAGTGCAAAGGGAAGACAGTCACTGGAGTACCATTTGGTCCTGCTATATTGTTGTGTTGTAACTGTGCATTCAAAACCCTTCAAAACTAAACCAACCAGAAAATTAATTTAATGTCTTTGTTTAATGAGCTCAACCAGGGCCTATTTATTCTGAGATAAAGGGTAATCAATTATTACCCCAGATCTGCTACCAAACAGAATATAAGTTCACTTCACAATTTGGCTTTTACAAGCTCTTCTCAGATGTATACAGGTGTGAAGATCCTTTGTAATACTTGTTGTGTACAACAATCACCTTACACAAACTGTACACAATTTATTTCTCCTTTCATTACACTTAGACTTTTGTCTTTATATTTGTGAATGGTTAAAAGTTTTTAAGTTGCTTTTCTCTTTCCTTACAACCTGGATACTTGGATGCTGTAAATTCCAACTGACCGCATTTACCTCAAGGAAAATTTCTTTTTGAATAATCTTATTCATTTTTAATACCTTTCAAAAGTCCTACATGTTATCGATGTCCATTTCACTATTTTATGTGAACCATTTTAAATAAGTTATATTTGTTGCAATTGCACATATGCTTCTCCTTGACATATCAGCACTGGTCCTGATGTATAGACACAATATGTCTTCCTGGAACCATAACTAAACCTAAATTTCTTGGCTCCTCAGTGAAGCAGTCTTCCTCTCTGAGGTATTCACTACATGAGCCCAGGATAACATTTGCATCCCTGTCTGTGCAAAGAAAAATACCAATGAGAACTCTTCCATCAGTCATTTTAATCTTCAAATGTCCATTGAGAAGTGATGCTAGTTTCTTCTTCCCCTGGCTTTCTGGTGAGTCTTTCTCACTCTGAAATTATGGAAATAAAGTAATGCTATTACTCATTTGTGCAGCAGTACTTTATCAAGAATTTGTACTTTGTCTCCCAGAAGAAGTATTTGTAGCTAAAATAGTAGCTCCCTTTGCCATCCACCTAAGATTTTCATTGTAACTCCTATTCTTTTGATTGATTGGTGAAAACAAAAATTAACGAACACAAACTCACATCAATTATGTAGGAATGGTGACAATCTCTCATGCTTACAGACTCCTCTTTACTCGAATCCCCGTCTTTCTCCATAGCTAAAAACCCGGTCTTGAATTCAATGGCAATAAATAGCTTTAAAAAAATAAAAATCAATTCCCAATAACTTATTAATTTCACGTATGACGGACACCATTTCGTCTGGTTGTGGTCGCAAGGAATTCGATTCTCGTTCGACCGATCGAACACTCGCAGAAATTTCGAGGTTTTCGAGTCTCGCCGCCCGACTTCCACCTCTTCGATATCATATGTATTTACATTTGTCTTATTACCATGAGTTCGTCAAATATCACAAAAAATATATTGTTGTCATCGAGCACACCACAAGTGAGGTCACAAAATTCGGACATTTCATCAGGGGGTCCCTGCGATTTATTCGAGAGCAGGCTGAAGTTTGAGCATTCGATCGACTACAACATTGCCTCACTTCAGGTTGACGCGCATAAAAGGAGACTAAAAAAGCTAAGGAAGGAACTGATGTACTTGCAGGAGACCGCCTGGAAGTATCAGAACATAGAAAAAATTCTCGGACAGAACTAGCGGGGCCCGGTGGTTTTCAAAATAATTGCCCAATTTATTTTTTCTATTGTTATGTTTGAATGAATTTTGGCACTTTTGCGCCGTCATGTATTCCGTCACTGTTTTAACTCCAAGGGGACGCCGACAGCAAGTGAAAGTCACGCCGAACACTACACTGTTGCAGGTATCCACCATTATAATCATACCTTCTCCTATACCTTTAATGTTGGATTTAAATGATGTGGGTCATGTGTTTCAGGTTTTGGAGGAAGTTTGCACCAAACATGGTTTTAATGCAATGGAGTACGATCTCAGGTGGGGAAACATTTATACATTTTGCATATTAATTATTTCAATTGCCTTTACATCTTCCTTCACAACAGTAGTTTCCACCAATCAAATTTTTTGGCAAGCTTAAAGTACTTGTTCAGAATTTTACTGTGTGCTGTGGACAAGCAAATGCAGCAATGCAATACTCTAAACATCCTGTCTGGACTTGTGCTATATCAATCACATAGCAACCCCTGCTTATATTATTTATATTGCAAAGGAAAAATGAATAGAATGACCTAAAAATTGTATTTATGCCTCTTCTAGATTACTTGTTGATTATATGTTTGGGTTTTTGTTATGTAGTCTGTATCATTTGGTCATTCATTCCCTCTTGTAAAAATTTTTTTTCAATTTTAACTCTGATTGTTTTCTGATATGTCAATAAATTTTCAGTTAGACTTTGTCATATTAATGTAAATCAATCTTTTTGCAGTTTCAGTTAGGTTTTGTATGGCCAAAGTAATTTTGTGTATTATTTACAGGATGCCAGTCTTTTATTACATGCTACTAAAGTTGGTTTTTCAAATTTTCAGACACCACAACAAAGTTTTGGATGTATCATCAATGTTCAGGTTTACTAGTTTACCTAATAATGCCCAACTGGAAATGACTGAGGCAGTCAAACAAAGGCAGGAGTCAGAAGTAACATTAGGACTGCAGCTAGAATCTGGTGAGCGTTTGACTGGAGTATTTTTTCCTTCTGACTCAATTTGGCATGTTGTCATAACATTGCATCCAGAAGAAGAGAAGCTGACAAATCTAGTTGTGATTTACATGAGACAAGAGATATATGGGAAAGAAAAACTGTGCAATACAACTCTCAGGAGTTTAGGGTAGGTCTTAGGTCTTAGTTTTAGGTTTAGGTTTGGTTGAGGGTGAGTCTCAATCAAATCATGAGTCATGGTGAACCTCATCCTTTTTACAATTTTTTTTTCTACTCAAAACTTTTAAGGTTAACAGGTGGAAGAGCAATGTTAAGACTCCTTCACAAGTCCCCAGAAGAACTTCATATTCAGGCCAATGTGTCAAGTAATCTAACCCGTGTTGCACAACCAGAAGACAAAATAAGAAAAGAACCAGAACCAAAAGCAAAATCTAATTTTGAAAAAGAAGAATCCAAAAAAAGCAATACACGAAAGGAGGAGATGAAAAAAAACCCTTCTCCGGAACGCGGGCCTTCGTCTTCCTCGAGGTCCACCACAACTGAGAATTACAACTTCAAGGGAAACGTCTTTGAGAAACTGATGAAAGAGGAGAAATCGAGACGTAAGCTACCAGAGAAGCAACCTGCGAAACCAACGCCTGAATTGCCACAACGGGACATAAAGTCAATTGAGCAGCCTAAGTTGGAGAAGGAGTCAGACGATGCAAGCAGAAGAAACCAGAAATCTGGTGAAAGAAGTAACAAGGACTGGGAACTTAAACAGAAGGAAGATATACTGGATAGCAGTAAGGTGATTCTGGTAGGTTTGAACGTAACAACCCAGTTATTACAAAATTTTGTTTTATTCCAATATCAAAAGATGAGAACTCGTTTCAGTTAGGTGAGAGAAATGCAGTTGCGTATAATCTCAATTGCGTGAAACCCGTTGAGTTCGATGAGGAGCCGGATGACTTCTTCGATCTGACAGTCAACGACGCCAAGACTTTGCTCAGACAGGCCAAACAACTGTGTGCCGAACTGGAAGATGCGCCACTGATGACAGCTGCTCAACGGGAGTTGGAAAAGGACAAGAAGGTCCTGACCCTGTTGCACCAGTACAAGAAGACAGTGCTGAGGATAAAATTTCCAGACAGGACGGTCTTACAGGGTACCTTCTCACCGGTGGAGACCATCTCTGAGGTGGAAAAGTTTGTCGCCGGGTATTTAGAGAATCCCAAATTAAAATTTCATCTCTGTGAGTGATGCTTGCAACACGTTGGTCCTCATCCGATTCCTAATGTTGGTGTGACTGGTAGACATTCTGGTTTCAGATACAACTCCTCCTAAAACCGTGCTCAAGACGAGCGAGAGATTGATCGAATGCGGTTGCGTACCTTCGTCCGTTCTCTACTTTGGTTTGGTTCAAGCAGAAGGCGCACTTCCTTCGCAGTACTTGAGGTCGGATGTCCTGACAAGGTTGTCGACTCCCAGTGCAGCCGCACTAACCGCTCTGCAGTCCAGGTAAGAAGAACTTTTTAGTTTTCATAGTTTTTGTGAATTTCGTCCTAAGAGTTGTAATTTATCTTTTTCAGAGGGAATGAGAGAAAGCTACCCGAAAATAGGTGGGAAGATCCGGAAAAACGAAAGTGGAAGAGAGATGTAAAGGACAATGAGGCCGGACCTAGCGGAAGTAAACAATGGGAGAAAAGGTCTGGCAGAGAGGAGTCGACCTCGCCGCAAATTAAACTGCCCAAGTGGTTCAAATCAAATAAATAGGCTCGGTATCTGATACCCTCGGGCTGGATAAAGTGTTCTTTATATGTGGAATTCATTGTTTTTACCACCATTTTTTATTGATATATGCCATCATCTTTTCTGGCCCTTCATATCCTTTGCCTTTGGATTGAGAATATATACAATAAACTTTTGGTTATTTTTAATCAAAATGTCATTTAGGTGAACTCTGCCGGACTTTTTTTCCTTGCTACATCATAAGTCTGAGTTTTAAAGGTAGTTCTCACGCATGAGGTCAGAAGGTCCATTCCACTTTGATTTTTAAAAATTTTTTAAACATTTAAACACCCATTTTAATTTGATACTGAGCATATCCAATTGATACGTTGACAGGTACGGTTGGTGTGAAATATCCTTAAATCAAATTTCGAATAATAATGACGAAAAATGCTTTCGCCCGCCGAGTTCTGGTTTTTTGATAAGACTGTGACGAAAATGCTGGAGTGTGTGGGAATCGGCAGCCACGGTTCTCTTAAAACCACACAAAGTCATTTGTTTAAATAAAAGCAAATAGGTAAGACGTCAGCGCACGTCTACCAACAATTAGGAAAATTAGAAATCCATCCAGATCCAAGGAAATTGATGAATGTGGTCGGTCAAAGGTAAAATAACGCCACTGTAATTAATAATAACTGACTTTTTCAAATATGTATAGATGTATAAATATATACTGAAACTATAAAACTACAAACGAAATTTCACAGATTCACTTTCGGTTTTTACGCTGTTGCTAATACTACTTTTGCTGTTGCCGACAAACAACAGAGAAAATATTATCAGAGAGCGCTGTTTACAAAAAATAGTTTTCAGGCTTACGGCAGTGGTGAGTGATTTCAAAGGCAGCCAAAAAATTATTACAGAAATAAAAAGCCTAGTTCTAAACCTGAATGCAATTTCTAATGTGTGTACCCGTTGAACTGACCAAATCAAACAATCTGTGACTCGTAACAATGTAAATAAACTCAAATTGAGAACGCCGGTTCTCCAATCGTTCTCTCTAAGTAGCAAATAATTTTTTCCGTTGATATGTCACACTGTTTTCACCATACAACCAGGGAGTTTCGAGGATTGACGTTTTACAAGACCGCTGCCTCCGAGGTGTTTTGAGCATTTTTAGCCGCACGGGATCCAGTAGGTTCCCAATGAAGCTGTCTGCATTTAATAGCAGACGCTAAGTTAACTTGTAACGTCGCTGTCAGGAAAGACATACAATTCCGATTTGAGTGATAAAACTAAACGGATGGCTAACGAGGAGGCTGGAGCACTAAACCTACAATAAATGCAATGTGGACCATCTACAATGGCCAGTAACATCATTCTGACTAATGAACAACCGAAAAAAGTAGCTTTTTTTCGATGGCTCAAACGCTCTAACTACAGCCCAGTCAGCTAATTCTAAAACCCATAACAGGCAGGAAGATTCGGGTTTCTTTGGTGGCACGGGGGCTAGCTGAGAGTTAAGGCCGTATCCTTGACTAGTAATGTCTCAGGTAGCTAAGTTTGTTTCATAAAAATGACACTACGACCAAGGGCATGTCAACCAAATCAACTGCCCTTCTAGTCCACGCTGTCGTCTACAAAATCTAGTTTGACACCCATTGGTCCAAGCAAATTTTCTGCAGGTCCTGAACAACCTAACTGAGCCTGGTAACTTGACAAAATGTTTTTTAACGCATTTTTGTCAATGTCAACGGGTTTGAAGTTCTCCACTTCGTCGAAAGTGTCCTCTGCTTTTCCATTCACCTGTCAAAGAAACGAATATGGTGGTTGTCTGCACAATCAGTTTAACTGTCAATTTCTAGGGAACTCAACACATACCTTCACGAAGCTTTCTTCCATTGCCGTATTGACGAGCTCTTTGTCCATCTGGCGCATATACTTGAACAAATCCTTGTCCTTTTTCGATGATGTTGGTTTTGACTCTCCGAGCTCCATGTCGGTCTCATCTTCGTATGAGCTCATTCCGGATCCATCACTGTCCCAGTAATTATCGTCAGGAATTGAAAAATCTGACAAATATAATATAATGGAAATTCTGAATTTAAACTTGATCCAAGTTCAAAATACGGTACCTCCCGGGTTAATAGTCGTTATTACATAACATTAAGAAGGGTGAATAATCAGATCGAATGATTGGGTTCATATAATGACGGTGAAACAAATTCAAATTACAATTTGTCTTGTTGGAGAAAGACCTGGAAGGAACTTACCCAAAATATTTTGAATGGCATTAATAAACCCATCAGGCTCAAAATTTATTTTATTTGTTTTGGTGGTTGAAATCTTATCGTCAGATGTAGAACCGTGAAGTTTTGTATCCGGTGAGAACTTTACAGTCTTTGATTTCTTTGTTTTGACACCACATTTTGGTCGTCCAGCAGATTTGTCATCATTCCTAAGGAAGAAGACAAAAGGTTTCCCAGGGCAATCAAAAAATAACTTTAACTGATCATGTCTATTAAAGATTCAATACTTACTTTGGAAATTCGGCCCCTTCGAGACCTGACATGTGGTTAATAAAACTCTTCAAGTGGTGTGCTATGTCGTTGTTTCCGTTGACGAGGTCTCCTTCAATCTGACCGGTTCGTCCAAACCTGGCTTCCAACATGGCGTCTAAATCCTCCTCTGTTATGCTCATCCAGTCGTCGCTGTCTGACTTTGGCAAGTTTTTTTCCCGTCTTCGCAACTCCTCCACGTCAATTTCTAGGTCGTCCAACAATTTGCAAATCTCCTGGGGGACATTCGGTTTGACGGTGTCTTGACATGACTTTCGGTAAAACTCTCGAGCTTTTTCCAGTAATTCGTCGTGCTCTTTGGAATGTTGCAGTAGACCTCGGAAGTAGTTTTTGCTTGAGAGACTTTTTAGAAATTTCTGCCAGTTCGGATCGGCCGCATAGTGGGATTCTTCCATTTCTTCGTCTTGGTTGGCCTTGCCCCTGACCTGCGAAATTAATATTTCAAAACCACAAGCCTGGAAGATGGAAGAAAATGAATGAGTACAAAACCAAGAGTGCGGAAATGTGTGATACAAAACACATTAAAGCATAATTACCACTTTGACTCCCAAGAGGTGGGACTTGTAAGAAATGTCATTGGGTTGAGGAAGATTCCAGCCTGTTCGTTTATCTGGAAGATACTTGGAAGTGGCCAACATGGCATACAAACATCTTGTGAACTTTACATTAGACTGAACTCTGTTCTCTGGTGGAAAATACTTCATTGCTTGACATGCCTAAAAATTTAATTTAGTTAGTACCAGATTTTGAAAAGGAGAATTGAGACATATATACTCCACCTTTATATCCAACAGGTCTCTCTCATAAAAAGCTCTCACAGCTGATGCTATTAAACTGGGTTTAGCATTAAGTAGAGCAGCCACAGCTACAGGCACATAAACATTAACCTTGTGAAAGTTGTCATTGATCTTCCCAGGATACCCAGCTATTCTTTTCTCAATTGCTGTTTGCACTTTTTCATCAACTCTTGTTTTTTCAGTGTTTTGTCTCACATAATTTATCACTTCTTGTGTCACTACAAAATTTTCATTATTTGGCATGAATGACTGTGGTAAAATCTGAAGATGACCTTTGTAGATGAACACTCTGTCTTCACAGTTTTCAGGGCTGACCCAGGATGGCAAATATTCTGCTGCTTCAATAAGCAGAAATTCACCATCAGAGTCCTTTACGCTGCAATTAACCAATTGAAAAATGCTTTTACCACTAAGATTACTATACAGAGTTGCAGATTAGATATAGAATTATCTAAATTTAAAAATGCAAAAATTTCACAGTAATGAAGAAAACAGAGACAGAAATTCAAAGAAAGAAAAAAATTCTTTTTCACTGAATAGAACACCAATACTTGAAATACAAAACAAAAATATGCCATTACTCTCTTTGCCATCTGTCCAATGTATGTGGCCAAGAACTAATATAATATATAAAACACAAAATATATAATTTATACTTGTGTGGTAACAATAAGAATTAAATGATTTAAACTACATACATCAACATTCACTATGACTGACTCTTATTAATGATTTGAGGGTCAAGCAAAAGAATATTGGTGTGAATGATGGAACTGAATGTTATGTGGATTCATCGAATTGTGGATTAAACTTGGTGTTTCTCACACTTTCTTACTCAGGTTTTCAATTTAAATTCAACCTGCCAGTCAGATAGTAATAATTGAACTTTAATCAATTGTAAATTCATAACTTACCTCACAACAAGATCTTTAACCTGCTTTGTGAGTTCCATAAGAATGTATACCAAAAACCATTCATCTTCAATGTTTTCTGCATAGTTCAATGAGCCATAAAAGGAGAATGTTTCTTTTTCTGTAAAAAGTAATGAATATGTTACATATTTAATAAAACTTAAAGATGGGAGAGATAAGAACATAAACACAAAGAAAATGTCTAATGTAAACTAACCCTCTGAACTGTAGGAGTGTGAAACCAAATTCTTGGGGAAAATCCGAATTCTCTCATTGTGCCAGATATAATTCTCAGATATTTTGTCAATCAGGGAGGAAATATGGTCCCATGTTTTATTGATGTCGTCTAGATTTTTCCTGATGTTCACGGAAAGGGCCGACAAGTCCGGGTAGAGATGACACTCAACAAAGTCATTCTCCTTCATGTCTATGTACTTTTTATTTGCCATTATGAAAAGAGTTGTTTAATAAGGATGCAGGTAAAGGAAAAGTCGAACCGAACTATGATCAAAACGAACGAATATTACCGCTCTTCTACCACCATGACTTCAATACTATGGTTTTATTCCGACCAACCGACTCTGGGTCCTTACAAGTCCCTGAACTTTTCAGTTTCATCCTCTATGACGTTTGAGGGAGTGAAAATGTTCCAAAGAGTAAATAAACCAATACGTTTAACGGAATTCATTTCAAACATTTTTCACTTGACGAAATTGAGAATTTTTTTGTACAGGTATATTGCCACACAGTCGGAAGTAATCTTAAAACAATTTAGAAACATTTGTATTTTTGTGGAAAAAATTTGGAGAAGAACCGAATAAACTTTTTGCAAGAAATAGGATTCGCTGATAGTTTTTTAACGATTGTGTCACCGTAGGATTCCAGGTGAACTTCGAAATACATGCGTCTGGAGTAATATTAAATTGTAGAAACTGACTAAAAGAGGAAAGGTCAAACATTCAAGGAACAGGATTCCCATTTCAGAGCAAATAAACAAGAGCATTAACGAAAATTGGACAACGGATAACAAATGATATCAATCCATGGAGTAACCATTTACCATGTAATCACATGAGTTGAATATTATTTATTTAATTGGTACCTACACCAATGTTTTCTAATTCAAAGTTTGAATTGAATGACTGATGCCTTTTTTACAATGAATTTGATTGGCTAAAAACCAGCCATTGAAAAGTCCTGAAACTTTCTCTAACGCCAATTTCATTAAATATGAGAAACAAAATAAATAACACCATTAAAAATAATTTTGATTTTTATAATTTATAGTGTGTCTATAAAAATAGAAAATATAAGTCAAATGTGAAAGTTAAATAAATAAAAGCAGGATAAGGGAAAAATATATAACTTGTGCGAAGATGTGAAAGAAATGAATAGGTAAGGGAAGTTAAGGGCAAGTCATGTAAAATAACACAATGAAATAGGCAACCTAAGTCTCAACATGCATACAAAATCAGAGTACACGAAAGCAATAGGAATCACATCCATCGGTTCCACAGTCCGCTACGTCTACTACATAATTTTTCCATAAAATGAATTTTCACTTCAACGATGTTGGAGAAGTCGTTCAGATTTAATAGAGTTAATAGAATGCCTCGTTAAATAGGAAAATGTAGGTAACACAAACAAACAGGGGTTGACGGATGGAGGGGGTGGAGGTGGGGGTGGGAGCCGTGATCCAGCACTTTACATAATAAGAAACCCCCTCATTCTCAGAATGGGTTTATCTTATGTAATTCGTGTCATGTGGAATTTCAACCCCCTCTCCAAAAATGTCCTCCTTTCTCCCATCGTTTCGTTTGCTTGAGGGTGGTTACTCTTCTTTATTCGTGGAAAATAGGTCAAATTATCTTTTTTGAGGTTTTCCTGTCTAAGACAGCCGTTATTGCTCATTCCATTTCTTTTAGCTCGTCAGATATTCTGCCTTTCAATTACTATTACATGTAATAACTTAGAAAGATTTATCGTCTTCAAAAAAAAAAAACATGACATGTTATAAAAATATCGTGTAAGCTCTCTTTTGGTCTCCATTAGGAATTTCGAATTTCAAAACACTGACGGTAATAATAATTTTCAATTTGTTTGAACAATAACGCATATAATACCACTACGCGTTTGACCAAGGGTTAAGGATAAACCCTTGGTGACGTGCAATAAGAGAGGAAAAAAAATAAACATTTTAAAGGACGAAAAAGTAAAATGAGGAGTTAATTCAATGACCAAAGAATATGTCAGCGACAAAAAGGACACCACGGAAGGTGGTCCTGGTCGAATGCGTCCAAGAACGTTCTTCCTTGAAACCAACGGGGCGAGTAACATCTGGTGGAAGACACAACACTAGAAACGCTAAGACTAATTTTCTTTTACTTGGTAGCACTTCTTCCGCAACGACGATGTCGTTTTAAAAAGTTTCAAGAAGGCACCGAGGACAAGCAGAGTTTGTCTGTGTTTTTCAAAAATACCACTGTACAGAGCTTCCCTGTAGAGCTTTCGCTCGTTCACCAGGACCTTCGATATCTCTTCTGCTTCAGGTTTCGACATGGTTCTGACGTACTACAGCGGGGGCCTTGTCGTTATCTTCTCCCGCGTTTTTGGGTCAGGTACCTCCAGCATCGGGCTGGGACTCCTCGAGTTTGATTTAATCAAATGAAAGCCTAGCGTGTTGTTTGTCTCCTCGCTGCTGACATGGTTGAAAGTGATCATTGGGTTGGGTTCGCTGAGTTCCTCAAAGAAATTCTCCTCCTGAAGTTTCCCCGACAGGTAGCTGACGCCCCCCCCGGGCGGGTTCATCCTACCCATCGGAGGTTCATCCTCGTCCTCGTCCTCTCCAAAGGTGACCACCTGATTTAAGCCGGTGTCCGTTTTGATTTCCAACCTCGAAAGCGGTGTGATGGGATCATTCCGAACCTTTGGTTTTTGTTGATCGACGAGTCTGCCGGTGTGTTGTGATATCACACTTGTTAGGTTGTCTACATGGTTTTGAAATGATTGTTTGTAAGAGTCATGCAAATACTTGTCGATGGTTTCTTTTTCTGCCGAATCAGCTGTTGGTTTCTGGTTCTGAAAGAAACACGTGGCTCATTATCGGGAACCATCTGAACAACAAATGTCTATACCTACCCATTTTGAAATGGGTAATTTTGTCATTTAACAACTTAAATTATAATTAAATTTGTGGGACCTTTTTGAATGGTTCAATCGTACTATAACATAAATGCTTTTAAATTAGTTATTTAAACTAAAATAAAGTAACCTACTACTTTCAAGATGGGAAGCAACATATTTGCACAAAACTGTTACTCTTTTTGACTGTAGTTAATTATTTTTTCAACGCCCAAGTTTAACTTTACCAAACAGAAAATATAAAAATTGTGGAGCGACAGTAGCTGAACCGCTGCAGAAAGAGTCATCAAAACCTGCTGCAGTCTGCTGTTGCGTGCAAGTCACAATGATTAATTTGTTCTACCTGACTTGACTGTTGAAATTTAAATTTAAATTTAACCTGACTGACGGAGTCACAGTAACTTTCTTAAGAACAACTGGCAAGGCGACACGCAAAGTCCTTCGGAAGCTCACTTGCGACAGCAAAGAAAAAAACTGATACGTTTCATTGAATTATTTATTGACGAATTATTGACTTTCTCTCATAGCTGAATTATGCAGAGGAAATGGGTGACTGCAACAGTGGCCCGCCAATGCCGTCATTCTGCTGCTATTAACATATGACAGCTGACATAAATGTTTTAAGTGTAGCAATACCTCGTGCTGTCAAACAAATGATGCCGTTTCATCAGTATAACAATATTTATATGCACCTGCACTTTAATCATCGTATTTTTTCTTTGTGCAAATGACGTGTCAATGTTGTTTGACATTAACCCACAGCTGGCACGGTGCACATACTGCGAATGTTTTTGTCCACTGCCCTTAAAGTTTGTCTTCATGTCTTTTTTTAATAGTAACAAAACATAGGGCCTTTAAAATCAAATTATTCTTCTGCCATTAGGATATTATCAATCACCAACTACTAAGGTAATGTTTCATACAAATTTAGGTTTTTATTTTTTTAGTGTAATCATATTTGCGGTACTTCATAACCTATGTGTTCGTCGCGAAGCCTCCTACCGTAATAACAAGCCTCCATATTAAAAGATTATTAAATTTTATTATCTCTATTAAAAAATAATTCATTTTTTAAAATAATTAATAATATTTATTTCTTTAGGCGTTGCAGTCTGATGTTTTAAATTGTATGTACAACTTACCTTTGTCAACAGCTTCGGTTCACCCGTGGAGATTTTGCACTCGGCGTTCGTCACCCGAAATGTCCTCCTCTCGGTAGGAAACTTCCTTTCTTTGCCGCTGACGAGAGGCGACTGCTGCTCGACTTGGTCAAACTTTTGTCGAACAACAGTATTTGGAGTTCCGCTTCTTCTTGTACCGTCCATTTCCTCAGTCCGTCGTTACTTTGCCTGCAGAATTCTGTTTGAAAAATAAATTTCTTATTATACGCTAAGGTACAACTACTTAAGTATGAGTAATTATTCATGTTATGCTGTGTTATTATGTTTCTTGTTATTTTTACTTGTTATGATTCCTCGAATTCTTTCATTGTCGTGGGTTGCTCTTTGGGTTTCGTTAATTTTTTCTGTCTTCGGAAATGTGTAGTTCTATATCTGTAGGCTCGGTTTTGCTGCTATTTTACTTGGTTTTTCTTCTTGTTGTACTCTTCGCTCCGCACCGACAAATTCAGACAAGTCTGCAGAGTGCGATGGGCCAACTGGCCAGATGGCAAAAACTAAAAAGTTTGATTTGGTTTAGGTCGCCAATCAAAAATGAGAAACAACCCGGGTCCGGAGACATTTAGCAAAATAAATGTTTATCTATGGTAAACAACTGGTAGAATGTAATTATTTATTGACACACAGAGAAAAGGAGTGACAGACAAAATGGCGGGTGATACAGCTGTGATATTTAATTGCTGCGAAGGCCTTGTTCATTTGAAGGTTTTGAACACTATTGGCAGTACACCAAAGCAATTTAGAATAATAGGAAGTAAAGTTTGAGTGCAGGGGTTGCTTACCCTCAGGTAGTAAAACGTATTAACCAATTATTTGGGGGGGTTGGTCTCAGTGCTAATCTTCCTGTCTTAATCTGAATCAAATAAATTCATTATTTACCGTCAACGTCTTTTTTCGATTTTCTTGCATGGGAAAAAAATATCGGACATTACGATAGTTTTAAATAGTGTACAAATTGATGATCTCACAACATCAAAGTCAAAAATCAAAATTAAAAAAACAAATTAAAAACAGTAAACAAATATAAACGGTAGTTTACTTTAAACGAAAATGGTGCAAAGACAGGAGTGAGATTGTTGTATCATGTCTTTCTTTTTCTTTGTGACAATGAAACTTTAATTACCTTGGGTTGATTTTGATAGGCCTCTGAATCCTTTGAGTGGTTTCCTACCAAACCGAAGGACCGATACTGGCAGAATTTTCTTCTTCGAGTTGGAAATCTAACTTTTTTTTACCCTTCAAAGTTTCCTCTGAGGTTTTCACTTGGACCTTTTTTATATTTCTCCTCTTAAAGGTTAACCTCTGAAGACCCCTGTTGTTTGTAGTTAATTGTAAGTTGTGGCATTTCAAAGGTGGTCCAGGTACACCTTAAACTGAAATAAAATATTCGTACGTTTAACTGTTTACGTCTAGACCTCAAAAAACATCGAGAAAAATTAATTAGATTACAACATTTTTGACCTCCAAAGCATCTGCCGAATTAATTTTTCATTTACTTTTTTTTAGCGGGAGTCCTCAAATTTGTATTTGTGTTTTTATGCTGACTTTTTTAGTTTTTAAGTGAGTTTTCTCCTCGCTATTTGCTACTCTTCTAAAGTGATAGCAACGTTTCATGACTACATTTGTTTACAACGATTTTTATTTTTGACATAAACGTTATAATAAATAAACGATTTTGGGACAAAGTTCCAATGTAAACCACAAATTTTTTTCCTGACCGGAAACGAACTTTCTTTTATTTCATTTCCTTGTCATTCATTGGCTTTCTCCCACAAACTTTGCATCTTTTCTACCATCTCTGCGCAAAACTTTTTACGCGTTTTACAACTTAATACATACATGTGAGATTTCATCTAAAAATACATTTATATAAGAAATGAAAAAAGCAAAGGAGGCGATTAAAAATTCTTCACGCGTCACAGGGAAAAGAAGAGATTTTTCTGTTTGGGGGGGCCTACGCAACCTGGCAATCCGGCAATGAGGCAACCAAACAAAATTTCTGAATTTGGTAACAGTAGATGAGACAAGTAAATCGGTATTACACATAATAATTATTAAAATCAACTTTAGTACAAGTTTATTGGTGCCAATTTTTATTTTGTCAAACTTGGTGCCTGCATTTCTTCATTTTTTTCGTACGCTTTCATCCGTCATATTTCCTTCTGCTGTTGTGTTTTCATTTCCTGACTTTCCCACCTTCACTGGTTTGGGCTCATCTTTTTTGGTTTCTAAAAGCAGAATGTTTACCATGATGACCTCTAAGTTTTTATTTAGCAATCATGTGATCAGGATGTACATTCACAACTTTTAATTTGAAACAGTTTAGGAGTCTTCGAAGGGGCACATGATACACCTGTTTTTTTGAAGTTTCGCTGCAAGGGGGGTCTAAGAGAAGGACAAGTTTTGTTATTTTCGTATGGAAATTTACAAATTGCCAAATGTAACAGTCGATCATTTGAACTGAAAGAACTCAACAATGCTTTTTAAAGAAATCTTTTGGTAAACAAAGCAGGTTTGCAAAAAGTTAAATGATGCATTGCATTACCGTTTTAACCGAAAAGTATTCTTTATTTATTAAATTGTAATTTCAGTGTATTTGAATGAATCCAAACTGTCTCTTTCCGTCAGAAAAATTCTAATCAATAAATAAGACGGTATGATAAAGAAACAACTTCTTATTGTCGTTAAATGTTTTCTAACATTAATATATATGTTCACCAAACAGTGGATAAAAAATTCACTCAAAAGAAAATCATTTGTTATTAGAAAATAGAAAGTAGAAGCATTTGAAGGGTAAAAATCCCAACCATCCATCACTAAATACATGACTTGATAACGGTTGATAACTGTAATAAGAGTTTGATTTAAAAAGGCACTGAGGTAATGTTTCGATTTCAGAGAACCTGGAGTCAAAACCATCCACAATACGCGAAATATCTTTTTAACTCAAAAATTATACTTTACACCAATGACCATAAACAACTTCACACGTAACACGGCTAGTATTGTAAATAATCCATACCTTCCGCTTAACTGTAGATCGAATTTTTAATATTGATGAATAATATTTTACATTTTACAAGAGAACGACGTTAAGTCTCTCAAGCGATACTTGCTTCAGACGTTGTGTACGTGAAAGACAACTCAACACACGCTTTTGTTGACAATTAGATTGTTAAAACAATAAATTGCAGCATGAAGGAAAGTATCTAAGGAAATAAAAATATTTAGAATGAATTCACACAAAAGATCAGAACCCGGTGGAACGACACGTGCACAACGGAGTTGCTGTAGAAAAATGCAAAGGCAGGAATACATGGAGACGCACCAACACCACTAAAAACCCACCACGACAAGAAATATTACCACAGCACAGACAACAAGAAACAAAAATGACAAATATTTGAAAAAAAGCGGCAAAAACATTAACCCAACAGAAAATCACCCCTACAGGAATTCAATATAACGCACCAAATTTTGAGCGTAGATGGTTTTATTTTCAAGAAAGAAAAATTTTGACTCAAAATGTCGAGATCTCCGTGCTTTTCCGGTGAAGCCGGGCGCTCTTTGCTGTTGTCTTCCTTTCAAATGCCGAAATTCAACTGAATTTTTCGTCTTTTTCTGCCGTCCGCTGCCGTCTCCTTCCCACACGTTCCTTTTAAAAACTGACGTCGGGCACCTACCTTCCCGCAGGGACTCCAACAGGACTAATAATACGTCACTTGAAATTTTGCCAGATTACTTTTCTTTTTTTTCCAAAAACCACAATAGCAAAACACTTATATCTTACTGACTGGGTTCATGGGAAAAAAATCAGTCCGGACAAATATTTTCATTTCTCCCGAGGGTCTCGGGAAAACCACAGTACCTGCAACTGTGCCTGATGCTAAACATCTCTTTTTCATTTTATATGAAACGTTTCTTCTATTAGTGCTGATATGTGTAGAAAGGGATTAAATATTTGTCCTGGTTCAGTAATTATTAATCATTTGCATCGGATAAATTCGAAATATAAATATTGTACTTGAAAGTTAAAAACACCAGTGGAAAATTCTCAAGCTGCAAGACAATTGCATCTCTGGAAGACATGACAGAAGACCTGGCATTTGTAGTCTTGGTTTTTCCGTTTTATTTTTATTGTTTTTTATCTAATTTATTGAGCAGTATAGCCAGGTCCAGTTTGAGCCTATACATACTTTATTATTATAATTAATATACAAGGAATTCATGTTCTGTGACGGGGGTGGACTGTAAAGAATATTATTGATATTCGTCAAATACCCTTTACGTAGATATCCTTCCGGCTGTGCCAGGAATTTTCGAATTTTATAAAGTGCAACAGCATTGTACAATTGATGAAAACTGAAGGTAAGGGCCTTGCCTTTCATTTTGATCAACCATAGACTTGCAGAAGACGCCTTGGACTTTGTTAGAACAAAGTTATTTGGCAACTCTGTACTTACATTATCCATATTTGTCAGAGTTCAGACTGCGGTTGGATCACTCCCTCGTGGCTGTCATGTTGCACAATGCAAAATCCACTTGATGTCGCGTAATTTAACGACATTCAACTACCTTGAAGGTGCATCAACTGCTCTAAGGACTGAAATGTTAAGGAACTGGGAAGGCTTTTGGCCGTTAAATGGAAGTCCCAGGCAGACTTCGTTCGTAGGGCGAATAAAAGTCCCTGGATTTCTCATGGGATTCTCCGTTTTCAGACATGACATTGAAATTTCAGGTACTCATCTGCTATTTGTGGCATGACAACGTCACAATCCACGACCGTAGACTGCCACGTACCTGATACTCGGTGAGTATCATCATCGCAAGGTCGCAATAACAAGGTCCTTTTTTAATTCAATTAAAAATCACATCAAAAGATGTTTGGATTCTTCCAATGCGTCAGGGCACATCACTTAAAATTATTTTAAGCAATCAAATGTGACGAAATAGTTTTCAAATTTTTGTTGACAAATCTATTTTATTTATAGACAATTGGTCGACTTGTTAGTTGAACGCTTAATTGGCCCTGCTTCGCCTTCTTCAGTTTATACTGTTCTGTCATGTCTCTGTAAATGTCATGTCATCTGTGTTTCGTACTCATTAATTTTACTACATCATATTGTAACATGAATTACATTATCTCTGTATTATTTCATATTTTTCAACTTTCTTAACCAGTTTTCACAACCAACAGTTGTGTTTTTCTCTTTTTATTCTTCTGTTTTCCTTCCTGTTGTGTCGTACAGCTTTGAAAGGGTCAAACACTGCAATAAACCAATTAATAGAAAGTTCCAATATTGCCCAATAATTACGCAATCAATCATTTGTGACGACAATTTTACTGCCTTATTCTGACGTACTTTTTTTCATAACATACCTGAGAGTACATCTTATTTGCCAGTCGAAGGCCTTTAATGACGACTTTTGTATTTGTAATTTCCCGATTTTACGATTCTGCCACCTCTTTACGTTTACACTACTAATTGCTAAGCTTGGTTTCAATTTAAATCATTCAACGATAAAATATTTATCCTCTAATGTTTATTGAGGAACAAATTCATTGCTTCAAACAGAAATTTGAAAATGCGAATTGAACAGGACGATAACATTCTTATCGCTTAGTAATAATATACGACAGTGCTTTATATGGCATAAGGACTAAGCAATAATAACAGTTACCATAAGTCCTTCTACCTACCGACAGCCAATGCGGTGCCGTCCTCCGTAACGGTTTTTCCCCGAAATACGTCAAACGTATTTTCGATTTTTACCTATTTTAGCCTTAAGCGCAGTCTTTCAATTTAGGTGAATATAAAATTTGTACCACCATTTCGATTATATCGATACTTTAAATTTAATTTTATTTATACAAGAGGTGATAATTTTTAAAAATAAAAATGGAAAACTACGTAACAGTTGTGCCCTTTTTTCACGCCGCCTTGTTATTATCAGTCACGTGATACCAAAGGCAAAATGGTCCCAGTTTTAAAATGGACGGCGGAAAGTTAGGTTGTGACACCTTGCTCGAAGAGACGTTTTACATATTTTCGAAGAAGAATATTTTGTACCGGGTGAAACTTTCGGAAAAAGGACTCTCACTGGTGAAGGAGAGCAACGGTCAGTCGAAGACAGAGACAATACGAGTTGACGACATCGTGGGAGCTCACTGTACGCGGAGCAAGACAAAATTGCAGCAAGGAGGACCTTGCGTGTGCGGCCCCAATTCAAAACGTAAAGACGTGAAAGTGGTTGAGGATTCGGGCTGCGAACACGATGTGAGAGACGTGAGTGCTTACCTGTACGTGTACGCGTACGTTCTAAAAAAGCAAAAAGTCAGTTCTGGCGAAAAGCGGGAAAAAATGACGGTCACACTTAGGTTCAGGTCGTTTGATAAGCCGCAAGAGAACATGAGGGAAGCCCAGAGATGGCGAACGGTCATCAAATGTCTGATTAAGAAACGACCTGTTCCGAATAGTTTGATTTATCAAGGAGAACAGGAAATTTTAGGTAAAACCTGATTCCTTTAAACAAATAACAAATATTAAATAAATGCTGTTGCCTCTCAACCATCCCATTCACTTGAACTGACTGAAGCTAATCAAACCATTTATTGTAATTGCAGCCTCACCAACGGTAAGCCTTGATGAGGTTCAACGTTTGCTGATTCTGCTGAATCCCAAAGCTGGGCCAGGCAGAGCAAAGGAAATGTTCCAAACAAAAATTGCCCCAATACTAACTGAGGCTGAAATTTCATATGACTTGTACATAACAAAACATCCAAATTATGCTAGGGATTTTGTCAGGCTGAAGGATGTTTATCAGTGGAATGGAATTGTTGCAGTTGGAGGTAATGCACTTAACTTAAATCAACCATAACAAATTTCTGGTTTACCTCGAACTCTCATAAAAGTCAATGCTAAATTTGTTAGCCCATATATGTGTGATGGACCTCATTCTCTGAGAGGAACTATTTTTTATTCTCAGGTGTCATTTTTTTTAAATGGGTATTTACATAATTTTGGATGGGTGGAAAGACTCACCAGTATTGATAAAGTAAGAAAATCATTTGCCTGGTTCATTTGCCCACTGTTTTTAATGCTGATAGTTAACAATCTGGTCAACATCATTGCTTTCTTTAAGTAGTATGTAACTTGTAATTAACATCATAATATGAATTTATTTATGATGTAATAAACTGAACAGACATTTGATACAACATGCAGCTCCTTGTAATTAATAAATAAATAAATGAAAAGAGCTATGAATTGTAAAAGCTACAAATAAATGTGTGAGAAGGAATTAAAAAAGAGGATAATGAAGCTTGAGAAAAGCGAAAGATTGAGTAAGAATCAGAAGGGCTGCTTACTTTTGTTGGAAAATTGTCAGTGAAAAATATTTTGTGAAGCAAAGTTCAAGATTAATATTTATAATTTTATTAAAAACTACATACACATGGTCATAAATGGGGATAAAAAATTTAAAAAAAAACTAAAATGAATATTTAGAAATAAAATAAAACATATATAATAGTTCAAAATGTGTATGAAAAAACACAAATAATAAATAAATTGAATGGAAATGGAGACAAGCAGCTGTGATAATAAATTGATAGATTAATAATTAGATGGGTCCACAAATTTGAAGTGACAGAATATAAGATATCATCAATGTCTATGCATTCATATGGAAATTACATAATGACAAGAAAATAATATTTATGAAAGGTTTTTCTTCCCAGTACAATTGTTTTGTTAATTTTTTTCATAGTCCCTCATTTATTCTGCCTTCATCACATCTGAAGTAATTGCTTCCACGATGCTATTCATCATTCATTAATTTATGGATACATCGGTGCCTTGTGCATTCGATGTTTTTGGACGGTTTCATTTACTCTATTTGCTTCCATCAATTGCTCGTATACGTAAATTGTACTTCAAGCATAAATATATTTTGGTTAGAAAGGACAGTGATGTCATGCATCTTAACCTTTGTCCTAATTTTTGTACGACAAATATTCTTTGCCCTCAAAGTTTTTTTTCTTTTTTTTATTCTTTTCAACATTCTAATATTGATTAAGGAACAACAATTCAAAATAAAACGTCGTGAACTAAATGATATAGCCCACTTTTATCGCGAATAATTGATTTCTGTTTGTATCTCTCATTTACCCATTTGCATTGCGAGATATTTTCTTATACACCTGCAATTAAAATTTAGAATTTTTCCAAAGACGAATAAAATTAAAGAAGCATTTCCTTTAGTAATTGAATTAAGAATTGTTGTCACATTCATGTGATATGTAGAAAAGTTGAAAGAAAAAATTTAATTATTAATTGTTTATGTAATTAGATTAAGATCTAATCGCAATTTTAGAGTTTAATAGAGTGCGTATACCCACATGTAAGCAACAAATTTTGTAGTGTTGGAATGGCATTATGATAGAAAATATTAGTAATACAAAAAATGAAACGACAAAGGGATTAGCCTTTTAGAGGGACCGTGAAATGAATGATTAATTGATTAATTCGTCGACGTTTGATTGATGAACTCGTTCAATACAGATCTCACATTTTTGTCCTCTCCAAACAATGACAAACAAGAAACCACAAGGCTAAGAACAGCCACGAGTGACCAAAACACCTAGGATGTTTTTTTTTCAAACATTACAGGACTGCCCAGCATGGAGGAAAAAACAAGAACTCCGATTACAATGGACGAAATTATGAAAAAAAATGTTGACAGGAGAAATGACGTGTGAAAATCAAAAGTATTATGAATTAGGCAAATCAAATTTAAGTACGAAAAATAATATAAAAATCACTAAACACCAGAATTAAAATCCAATTGCCAACTGATTGAATGAATTGTTTAGTGTAATGTTGTTGATTGAGCGTGTACTTTTGTTTTTTTTTAATTGATTTGGATTATTGGTAATGGCATTTTAAATTCTATTAATGGCTATTTATGGCTACGACCTGTGTGAATGATTGAGATTCTCATGTTGTTTCCTTGATTCCTTATTGTTTCTTCCGTGTCTTTTTATGTCTTTTTGCTTGTTCGCTTGGCACAAGGCAAAATTTTTATTAGTGTGACTTTGTGATACTGAGATTTTCTGCATAAAAATATTTATAGAGTTTCTGGATGTTCAGGTGATGGCATTCTCTTCGAAATTATCAATGGAGTCTTCGAACGACCGGATTGGGAAAAAGTTTTCTCTGAAATTTCCTTCGGCGTCATTCCTTGTGGATCGGGAAACGGACTGGCCAAGGCCATTGCTCATTCGTTACGGTAAGTTTGGCATTCGGTTGCTTACGACCATACCAAAGACAAACACATCTGCGCCCCAGGTAAAGGTTTTAGAGTATCACATTAATTGCAGTTGTCCTTTACATAAGACATTGACATTGGCCTTCAGGTTAGCGTTAAAGGTAATTGAAACCTACTCTTGAAAATGCAGGACACTATTGTTTTCCAGGGAACCATACAACAAAAATCCATATCTGACGTCTACATTGAACGTTACCAGCGGAAACTTCACAAAAATGGATCTTGTCAGAGTAGAGACAAAAGGAGAAATAATGTTTTCTTTTTTAAGCATTGGCTGGGGTTTCTTGGCCGATATTGACATCGAAAGTGAAAAACTTAGGGCAATAGGAAGTCAAAGGTTCTCAATATGGAGCGTCGCAAAATTGATAGGATTGAGAACGTATAGGTGAGTTAAAGGAAAGGTAAAAGTTTAACAAACTTTCCACACACGACAATAACTTTTGTTTTAATGAAATTGGATAATTTTCTTCATCGAAATATTTTATTTCGTACCCATTCGGTGGTTCTATTCTAATTCTCTTAAACTTGTCGAAATTACCTCATCTCGAAATGATTTTTTTGTCTGCATAATCAAAAATGACGAAATTAAGAAATTAAAATATTTAAATATAAAATAAAATATTTTTTTCTTTTCGTTGCTGCAGAGGTAAAATAATGTATTCTCGTATTAACGGAGTGAAGAATATAGAGAAAGACAGGAGTCATATAGGCAATGGGTCATATAGGCAGGAAGATGACTTGGGCACCGACCTGAGGAACATGCACACCAGTCGGTAAGTAGGACACTCTTTTGATAAGATTGGACGATGGTTATCACGTATCAAAAATGAAGATAACACTTTTCTGGCTGAAATTCAGGACTAGTTGGAATTTGGCTTTCTGGAAGACTTCCGACTGAACACGACTGAAATGATTCAAAAGAAGAAAAATTGACTTATTATTGGTAGTGTAAGGCAGCGAAACACTTTCTTCATGGTAATCTTTTTTTTTATAGGTCTCTAAACAATGTTTTGTCCAACGTTACAGAGGAGAGCCTAAACCTAGAAACCTGCTTAGATCGGATCGGGAGCAGATCACCACAGGATCTTGATAAGACAGACAGTTTTTATTCTATAAATAGTCGTCGAAGTACTTATTTTAGTGTAGCTGGTTCAAGTTATCTGAGCACGGAGGAACAAACGGGTGATGACGGTGAGTACTTGATGACGCGAATTCACCCGTGAACGTGATCCAAGAGATATTTCAAATTGTGTTTCGCATTGTAAAATTTCACAGATAATATAGAGCCCAGGAAGTCTGGAAGTTCGATCAGAATGTACGGTCCAGGGTCAATGCTTCCTTCTCTTACTCAGCCGGTACCGAGTACATGGGAATGTATTGAGGGCGAGTTCGTCATGGTTCAAGCCAGCTATCAAACGCATATTGGAAGCGATTGTTTTATGGTTCCTGGTGCTAAACTTAGCGACGGTATAATTTGGCTCATGTTCGTTAGGGGTGGCGTATCGCGAAGTCAAATGCTGCAGGTATGAATTTTGTGCTATTTGCAGAATTGAGGCCCCTCTCTCAATGAAACATTATAATTGCGTATAACGATACAGTTAGTAGTTTTCAACGACTCAGTAGATAGATGGTAGACATTCAGTTTTGAAGACATTAAAATAAAAGGAAGTTTACAGACAGACGAATACACCGTAAGTAGAAATAAAATGCCGGAGAAGGACGTTACCCCTTCTTAGGACACAACATCGCTTCACTGTTGTCCAAACTGCAGCCAATACCAACCAGTTATAATTTACTCCTCCTTGTCTACACAGATACTCCTGGGCTTATCATCGGGAGAACACGTGACCAGTCCTCAACTTGAAGTGATTCCGGTCACCGCGTTTAGGATTGAGCCGGACATTTCAGAGGGCACAACCGGACACATAACCGTTGACGGGGAATGCGTCGACTACGGCCCCATCCAAGCCGAAATATTTTCAAGTGTGGCCTCCATAATGTCGAGGTAAAAGTAGGAGTCATCTCGAACGCACTCACCGGGAAGTATAAAAAGCTGTCGAAGTGTACCGAAAGTACTGAAAGAAGTACGTCCTATGGCCCGGACTTTGCGTTTGCTGGTACCCACACAGGCGCCATTAAATATTGAAGAGGACGGTATTAAATATTAATCGGGTTGAACCACAATAGCAGGTAGCCAATGTTAGATAGTGATTTTCAAGACCATGCTGTTGTTGTGCAAACCCTGCCCTCAACATAATTTTAATCATTCCAAGGATGTCAAATGCTTTCTGCCACGGCAGGACCGTCAGTAAAAATGCTACAGAATTTGCACAAACATTATTAAAGGCTCAAATATAAGTATAAATATCGTAGATATTTATAGATAGGAACTGCACTGAAATATTTAGTATGAAGGCCGAGAATTGGACGCTGTGCCAAATTAACTAGTCAGCCAATAGATAATATGTAACACTATATAGGATAGGAACTCATTAGCTTTAAGCACAATGTACAACAGAAATATAAGCACTGTAAAATAACATGAAGTTATTTTATGTTATTTTATTGTTAACGGGCATTTGAACGAGAAAATAATGAGTCTTCTTCGGGTTTCTTGCTATTATTTTTAACAATTGATAATGGCACACCATGATTGCATCACTGACATTGAACTTGTACAAAAAAATTGTATTTTTGTATTGTCAACGGACAATATCATTCTTCAAAATCAGGTGCACGTAACCTGTCATTCGTGCATCTGTATTTCATTCATAGAATACAGTGATGCAATACCAATTATACATAATTCTTACGATTGCCACATATTTATTGATAATAGACAACTTATAAAGTTAATTCCAATCACTTTACACTTATATTATTGTGATAATATTAAATTTTCTAACTAGTTACAAAGATATAAATAATGTCACATTATTATTGTTATTATGTTTTAGATAATTTTATTTAAAATGTCGCGATGCGCCCAGTGTAGTTGACAAAGCGTTTCTACAATAGGTTGAGAACGTCTGAGGATAAAAAATGTGAATTGCCTCTCCATCGACTTCCATTAATGTCACTTTAACTAAACGTATTCTTAGTCACATATATAGGCGAAGCACAAGGTGACATGTATCGTTCTACGGCCAATCTACAGACTCTTTTTTTTCTTATAACAAAAGAATTTTCTTTGAAGTTAACTTCGACATTCCTAACATGTTTCTTTGTTCTAATATTACGGTTTAGGAAGTTTATTTTCTCCAAGAGTTGCATAACTCTTAGATTGTAGGTAGATTATAAATTAGACTTGGTGCGACCAAAGTACTTGACTGAATCGAATGTGCCAATCTCCAAAGTTTAATGGCCTTTAATGGCTTGGAATAGTTGTTTGAAATATCCAGTACAATAAGAAGGACTAACATGAATGAGACATAATTCGGAAAGTCCTAACCTGCCTCCTCGGTTTCCTATCTTGACATGCAAAGGTACGAAACAAAAGAAAAAAAAGCAGTTCGATAATTGTTAACCGATCCAACAAGCAATATGCAAAATTACTTAATTTTAGACATGAAAATCACACTAATATTCAATTTAAAGTTCTTACAAATCATTCTCTATGATACATGACCAACTCTAAATTTTATTAAATTAAGAATTGCAATGAAATCGTTATATTTTTATGATGCCTGTACGAAAGCATAGAATTATTATAGAATTGAAATTCCAACCAAAGTAATGTTGACTTGGTTTGAAAAGTTATTATTTTTGTTTAAAGAAGACAATATAGAATTATATTAATAACACATCGAAATTCATATTATTATAATTTCCTTTCTTGTAATTTTATCATCGTCATCGTTACTTCATTGTGGAAAAGTTAAACGTTTAGCTGAAACGATAAAATAAAATTTTTACTTTAAGCGAAATATGAAGAAATGGAGGGATGGAAACGAGTGACATGCAAAAACAAATTAAAATTAAGGTGTACCTTGGTTTTGTCTCTTGTAATTTTTAGTTAAACTTTATTAAAGTGTAGACCCTGGGCAGGTGTAAAGCTGGTCTCCTTGAGAGAATCGCTACAACAGAATAAAATTTAATAAGTTGTGTAAAATGAAAACATGAACAACTTCATTGTCCTCCTGAAAAGAACAAGAAAATATCCTAACACAATATATAGGGTACATACATATATAAATAAATAAATAAAATAAATGAGGGCATGAAAATAGGAAATAAAAGTATTCTAGCAAAGATACAAATACGGTTTTACGTAGCAAGGAAACAAAAAGTCATGAGAAATCAAAATGGTGTCCGGGAAAGAAAGAAAAGGACAAAATATTGACAAGACTCGTGAAACTGCCGAATTTTTATGAACCGTTTTCCTTAATTATTTTATGAATGAAGTGGTCTGGAATACCTCGAGTACCTCTGGTCTACTGCGGGTTGACACGACTAACTTTCCAAAGAGTGGTAGTTAGAAGAGAGATGCGCACGTGAGAAGTTAAATATTGCAACCGTTGGATGGGAGCACTCAATGCCTGGAAGGTTCGAGCTTTTTATTCTTCTTCTAAGTGACCTCCAGGGGCAGCAAAAATGTTTTTGATGTCGTAGGTACCAGACTTAGGAGCGTCTTCGAAGTACTCGCAGAAACTCTTGCACCTGTCCTCATACCTGAAATTTTCATGTTTAAAAAATAATCAAGGGAAAACAACGTGGGTTTTGTCTGCTTTCATCGTGACGTGAAATTTCGACCCCGATAAATCCTTATAGCACGGAAAAGCATGGCGGCGAAGGGCAGGTTTGGTATTTACAGGTGGGGCAAAACAGGTACTACTACCTTGTCAGTTTCATATCGGTCGTTATTAAAGAAGGTACGAATGGTTTGTGGTTGGAGTGAAATTTAACGTTCAGTAAAAAGCGTGTTCTTGTAGGTACGGTCTCGCTTTTTCCCAAAAAGGATTTACATTTTCGACTTTTCAGGTGGATTTGACCATTTGGATTATTGGATTTCGAGGTGGGTTACACTCACCTGAACGCATTTTATACTTGTCCTTTAGCAAAATTACCAGATGAAAATACTCATGCTGAATGGACAGGAGGTGACATTTAAAATTCTGACCGCAAAAGAATATCGAATGCCAATGAATTTATTGTCAGACAACGGTAATAGGCAGGAAGGGTGGAAAATTCAGCTGATTTGCCTGATGAGACTATTTCGTGAGAAAAGATTAGTACATTAACTGGAAATTGTTTTATAATATCACACGGTTATGAAAAACCAAAATAAAAATTCATCTAATATTAAAATTAACGAATTTCTTCTGACATAAATAGATACATAGATTACTGTAGAACACTTTCTTCAAAACAGTTAAACCAGTCTTTACTATATTTTCCGTAATATTGAAAGAAAGGAGCTCGTAAAGTTCTCTAAAAATAGTTAATGTGGCATTTTGGTTTCGATCAAAAACTCTCTTTATCATTTTTACTTGCTATTGTTAATGTTTTCTACCTTTTCTAAAATCTCATTCACATTATTTTCAAACGTAAGTAATTTTTTTTGATATCTCAGATGTTTTTCATAACTTCTTAATGGCTTTAATATTCTCTTAAATTATTTTTTCAAGTTCCATTAAGTCAACTCTTATGTTTTATATTCAGAATTATGTTAACACTAGTTGTACATTTTGCGTAATTCTTATATGCATAAGTAAAAGTGGTATTTTTTTGTATTTTGTTCTTAGTTTTTCAATGAAACGCTTTTAAATTTAATAGTTCATGTTGATTTTTCAGTAGATAGACAATAGGTAGGCGCATAATAGATGAACAAATATTTTGGGAAATCTTTTCCAAAAAAAATCGTTAAAAATTAAATTTCAAATTTCAAAGGTTGGCAGCTTAAAATTTCCTAAATTGTCTAACGCTTTTTTGCTGTCTCTTTTTGTTTTAAATTGGTCAGAGTAACGATTCCTGATCATCGAACGATGTCAAATAATCAAATTATATTTATTAGGCGATCCCGAATTCGAATCTGTCGCGAAACTCGTTCCAAAGTTTTTTTTCTTCTTATTTCAACCGGATTGACTTCTAATCAAAACAGGTGATTACACAAATCATTTTTTTTTCATTTTTCAAAAATTGTTATGGAATTTTAATGACTGTCTCCAGCTCGCTTTTTTTTGTTTTTTTTCTTACTTCGGGTTTGGACTGTCTGACAAAAAACAACGTGACATTGCCTCCAGTAAAACCTTTAAAAGCAAAATCTCCTGCAAGAATTCAACTGAGAGAAAAACAATATTTTCACGTGTATGGGGCTCGTGGCAATTTTAATTTTTGTTTGCCAATTTGGTTTCCTGCATCTTCGAATTCTTCGACACACCCAATATGGATAGATATCTTTATCTACAGTTGGAAATTTAAAATTTTTAAATGTAATTTCCGAGCGTGCCAACGGACATTCCATGATGTGCCACAATTTGCTTGTGCGTTATCTCAGCTGAATGCTTTCGCTGTTAACGATGACACAAACCAACTGGGTGACCGACTCGTTTCCTGGTCGGCTTTGAACCTGCTACCCTACTTTCGGCGTGAGTATCGCATACCGGTGACAGGTTGACTTTTTCAAAGAGAGGCATGGAATGACGTTGTTGCGACAAAAATTCAGGTTTTTTTTCCATTTGCTCTCGGGCTCTTTTACTACGATAAATAGGAATGACTTGGCAAACAAATATTTGTGATTTTTCAGTTTACTCATTTTACAAAGTATCAGTACTTCGGGCACTGACGCCATGAAAACCTGGTGAATTAAGCCGTTACTACTTTCCCGTGCCTTTTACATGTGTTTCATTAATATAATTCACACATTATATGAAATAAGGGATAGATCGAGGGGCACCAGGGTCAATGTAACCGACAGGTGTAACGATTTTTTGACATTCGAAGCGATCTTTCTTTCCGGGTATGTTGAAAACGAGTTAGCAGTGCTAACACCAAGTCCTGTACCAAACAGAGCGTAAATTAAAAGGAAAGCATCGAGCAACACCAGAAATTGTTCTTCCGTGGTTCCCTTGGCCAATATTGCGGTCAGATGAACACAAAAAAAATTGAAATCAAACCCCCCATATATTTTGGTGTTCACACGTTGAAACCGAAGTATCGCTCATAATAAATTGTCCAATAAGGAAGGCAAAATAAGTTTTTTTTTGGTTTTTAGAAAGTCACAAATGAAGGACTTTCAGTCGGTCTGGTGGTCTTTTCTGGAATGGAAGTTTCACGAGTAGAGAAAGATGTGTAAAAAGGTTTTTCAGGTATTTTTTGAGTGAGAGTTATAGAATTAGCCATAAGAAGTAAAAATGTGAGAGACAAGTTTGTAACAAACCAGTCATGATCATATTATGTATTTATTCAATTACATAAAATTATCTACAACTGATAAGAACCACATCACACAATTTTTTGTTCAATCCAATGAATCAAATGCCAAAGTCTACCATTCCGAGCAGTTTGCACCTGTTCTATTTGTCTATTTTAAGTTAGGTCTAACATTCTGGGAGTCGAATTGGTCCTTCACAGTTTTGGTTAGTGCCCAAACAATTAATTATTGATTGTTGCCGTTGGACAAACGTTTGTCGCATTACACAATCTCCGGAGTTCCCGAAGCTATTTCCAATGTCTCAAAAATGCCAGGTAATCTATTTAAATTAATTTTACCTACCAAAACACCGCCGAATGATTTATCGGTCAATTTGACCCCACTTTAATTTGCACCTTTCTACCGAATTATTTCGGTAAGGCCTGAAAACAAAGTCGACCACCCATGAGGAGCAATCCGGGCCAAAACTGTGACGAAATATCGAAAACGGCTTTCCCATCGGAAACAAATCGGTTTATCTAACAACATTGAATAGAAATCAATTGATCATGTGACGTTCCAAATTTCATATTTCCAGATCTGGACCGCAACGGAGGACACACGCGATACAATTGAAACGTAACATGTGAAGTTAACTTTTGGTTACTGCGGCTTTTTTGGACAATTTGTCACACTGAAGCAAGTAAAACTTAAATCGGCCGCGATAACATAACATGCTACTAGTGAATTAAGATCAACACAAAATGAAATACACGGAGAAACTCATGTGGACCGCCACCATTTTGTTCTTCGTCGTGGGCTCAGCTGGAAACATCGGAGCTCAATCTGTCAAAAAATCCGACACCGGTAAGTTTCATTGAACCATATATATTTTTATATTTGAATCTCCGTTCATTCTTACGTTTTCTTTCGCTCGATTACCTCTTATTTTCATATGCTTAATGGTCCTCTGTGAACTTGTAATTCTATTATTTTATTAATTTTGGAATATGACGCTAAAGAAAAAGTAGAATTGCCGTTAGTAGAATCGTTACAGCTACTTTCGTTGAAAAAGAACTCCGAGACCCGTTTGACCCCACTAATGACCGAATTACAAAATTTCGAAAGTTCCCAATATCTGAAGGGTTCTTAATTGAAACTTCACGATGTAATTGTAATGTATGTCACAATATAACATGTGTAATTGTCGACGATGGTGCATAATCCCAGACACGAGGGCATACAGGTACAGGTTACCAATTAAATCTAAACTCTTCACTTGCCACATGCTTCCGTTGCATTACAAAACAGCTTCTCAGTTCTACAAAAAAGGAAAACAACTACAAAGGGAAGAATGAATTCACAAGAATTCAAGTGTCGGATCTGCCCGGTCAACCATGCAATGCCCTTTGGCTATTTTACTTTTTGGATTGGCCAACAAGACAGGTTGAAAACTAAATCAAGTCTGATAAAATCCGAATGGTTCCACCAGGTGATATTGATCTAGATCTAGATGTAAAAGGACCGCCATTTACAAATGTTTCCTCACGCTTGACTAATTGTAAGAGTGTGTTTCCGAAAGAATAGATAAAACATGTTAGTCTTTGTTAGTTGAACATTGTCAAGTCAAACATTGCCCAACTTAATTCAGGGCATTGTATTTAAGATGTACAAGGTGTGCATAGGTCTTGTACATTTTTAGGATGTACCAGGATTTGTGTGCGTCTTTCGAACTTCTGTTTCATTTTGTTTTTTTAAACTTACGAGGTGTTGTTTTACTCATATACTCTTATTCTTTTATCGTTTTCCTCTTTCTTCAGCAGAATCAATAAACCCTGTTGTAAACATTTATTAATGTTGAGCATCATAACAATGTAGCAATCTGTCAGTCACCAGTGCAGCCTCGTGTTCTGCTAATGATGTAAATATGACAAGTAGTACTTTTGCCAGTGTTAGTACAAATTTTATGGCCTTACACAATATGATCAGAGTGGTCACTTGTCTGTCATTCCTTTCTACACTCCAAGCGCCGTATTTACCGGACCTTTCACTTACGAAGCAGTTTCAGGATAATCAATAACATGAATTTTTATTATTGATGTGAAAACTTCCGGAACTAATCTGAGAGATTCATCTCTGAAACAGATTTGTTTAATTAGGAAATGGTACAAATTTGGAATTGCACCTGAGTATCTAATGTACCTGAGCCTGTGACGCAACCGTTCACACGTCATCTGTAAAAATTCTTTGTGGTTGTGCAACGAATTATCCGTTACACGTAGAGAAATTTTAATAAATAGGCCATGTAGGCAGCTGTCAATTGGTAGTTGAAACGATTACTAAATACATGTGCATACTAATGGCTAACGATTGGGTACCGAAAAGTGTTACACAATTCGAGACCCCACAGCAAACACAAAGTTATAGTAGTCATTGAGTACCACTAAAAAATTGCAGATTGTTAACAAGTACTTGTCAACAGAGTTATTAAGGTTCAGTAGGTATGGTACTTACCTGTATGAAAGAGGTGCAGTACCGTCAAGGTAACCATCTAACGCTTATCAGATTAGACGGATTAATGAATTATCATATATCTGCTTATTTAAGTGGATTTTCTACCAAAATCAAAAGTGGAGAGTGAGAAATTCAGTTAATTTCATGTGTTTATACATTATGACTGGACAGGACTAGCCAGAGACACAAATTTGTAACTTGTTTATAGAAATTCAACTAGTAGACTAGGAACTATATATTTGGTGTTACCATGTAATTACTCAAAAATCCAAGTATTTAGCGTGTTACTTTAATTTTGAACTGTTGCAGTAAGTCTGCTAAATAAAAAAACAATGTGTGTTTTAATTGTGTGTGTGGCTGCTGGTCTTTGGGTTTTGCCTGTATCATCCCCGTCGAAAGGCACTTTTTTTTAAGTATCGCATATCGAATGGCATCAAATTGATCTACAAATTTCACAATTTTGACTGAAACATGTTCTAATAGAGGCGAAAGCAAGAAAACGGAATGCCTTCAAAAATAATTAAATGACTCTAGGGCATTCATCGGCATTATTTAAATTCAATCGATGTTAATTTCGCAACTTTTGTTGTAGGCACCTAGGCGTGGGTTTAAATATTCTCATTCACAGAAATTTTGAGTTCAATAAATGCTCTTACTGTATTCATAGAAATTAGTTAACACAAAACGACGATTTGCGTGCTATTTCACAGTAGTTTCAATCTTAACATTTCCTTATTTTCAACACTAGAGTTTGCATATATACAGATATTTATTTACGGAATATTTTAGATGCGCAAGAAGAAGTACGAATGTAGCCAACATCATCTTCTCTACGAGCATAGATTGTTTTCTGTTAAATGGGTGATATATGAATAAATACATCTGCGTCCAAATTTCAATTTAATTTGTATTTTTCAAGGTAGTTTAGAAATTACAAGTACAACATCGATACATAAAGAAATGCGATAAGCTTGCGAACGAAGGATATGAAGAAAAATGCAAAATACTCATGTATATTATAAAGAAAATGAAGAAGGAAAATAATAATTAACGCAATCGGAATGCAATGATTAAGCAGAATAAAAAGAAAATGTAAAGGACAGAATATACAAAGCAAAAAGGCAGGGAACTGATGGAAAAATTGTAATTCATACGCAGGCGTTGTCATACACGAATTACTACGCAATATATTGATATATGTCTATCGTTTCTGTAACGCGATACTGAATACTTAAATAATGATTTAATTACTATGAACAAAATTTATGGGCAATAAATTTGAATAATTTTTTGGACGTGTCGACCTGTTTGAACAACGACGGGTGAACCAAAGCAAAACCAACCAAATTTGCCGAAGCAAAGTGAACTAAATTTTCAAACTATACTCCATACTCTCGTTTCTAGTTATTGATCATTTTAGCTGGGATTTGCTAGTAAAAGTATAAGAAAATACTGGCTTTTAATGAATTTCATTTCAATCACCACAACAATCACAACTGAAAACGTTTACATTTCAAATGTATACTATTTCATAATTATTTAGTTTCATAATTAATGATTTATTAAGGATCAAGATGCACTTGACTTTTCGGATGGTGAAGTGACAAGTCATTTTTTGCCACTGAACCACTAGTTTTGTTCGAACAAATTACGTTTTTAGCAAAACGAGGAGTATGAAAATGTTAAAGTAATCTGAATCGAAAGGACAGTAAAACTTACAAAGGACACGGGGAAGATAACAAACCTGGTGAGATACAAAATAGAATAGGTAGAACGGTCTAGTTTCCACTCTAATTCCAAAGTAGAAACCTTCTCTGGGTCGAACGAATACCTCAAAGGTCTTGTGATATAAAAAACAAAACTGGTGTCGATGGCGTGCCAGCCAAGCTACAGAGATGGTACAGGTGGCGGAGATGAGGACGATGATGGTGGCATGGCGACTGACTCGGCCAATTCAACTGGAAAATGCTGTCCATTATGTAAATACCCATAAACACAAAATTCTTTTAATAAAAAAAATTATGTAATTTATTGCGGTAATAGGTTAATGAGAAGTTTCACAGTTTTACTCGTCGCGGTGACAAATTTCAGCCCCTTGAATTGACCAACTCCTTACATTATGAGTAAATACTTTGAAAGCATACAGAATTTGTATTTTAAAATGGAATGAGAGAAATTAACACTTGAATTAACTTATCACTTGAATTATTTTTGAATTATCGTTACCTGGGATGAACATCGTCCAAAATTACGCTCATTGCCAGGTCAAAGGGTTGACCCTTGACATTGCTTTCGTGTCAGCAGAAAGGTAAAAGTTATAGAAACATTTAGTGTGACATTACATAAGGCAAATTCTCGTGCGGAGTTATAAATTTAAACGGATTGTAATATATTTATTCTTATTCGATGAAGGAGAACTACACATTGTAATTCGAGAACCTTTACTCTGGTTTGTCCACTCGAAAAATAGCGAGGGGCGTTACAGGTTGTCAGACATTATTTTGTACGTTGAAAAACAACGTCTCGTCTGCTTAATGGGAATGATACTTTCTTCCCAAAGAGCAGAAAGTTGACTTTGAGAATTTTTTGTTCGAGTTGTATACAACATGGTCACACTATTAATACGAAAATTAAAAAAGGCAAAAAAGCGTTGTTAAGTTATTTTTACAGTTAATCGACGTTTCTCCTGTAGTATAGAATACGTTATATTAACTCAGTCATAAAAAGAAGGCAATTGCTGTAGGCTCTACTCTGCCTGAAGAATTGGATACTTGGATTCCTTCGATCTTTGAAGGGCACCTACTTAAACCGGCAGACCTTTATTCTTCAAGAGAGACGTAGTCACCATAATTGGTTATTTGTAGGAGTCAAGCATTGGCACCCAAGAGGGACAGGTGGAGGACATAACCGAATGATTTGTTGGGGCAACCGCCTATATTTCCTACACTATAACTCGTTTCTTTCACGTGGAGCTGCAGAGTGAAGCTCACGAGAAAAGGATTAGGTAGAATTTAGGTACCATCGGATCCTTCACTTTTCTGAACATGTTCTTGACCTTTTACTTTTAGAAGCTCAAAATGCAAAGCACCGATACAAAATATGTAGATATGAGATTGACGTAATAATCTAAAGAAACTGAGGTAGCAAGCCAAATATTTAAATTTTTTCAAATTCTTAAGAATCGATCTCCTTGACGAATTGCCTTTTAAATTTCTATTGCTAAGTTTTGCCATTGTACACAACAACTGGACAGTTTGAGAGTTTTCCATGTGATTCCACATTTGGGCAAGACAACATTTCGCGGATTTGGGGACATGTCTAGTGTGTACAACCGAATTCTTTTCATTAA
Source organism: Polyplax serrata (assembly GCA_037055365.1). Taxonomy (NCBI): domain Eukaryota; kingdom Metazoa; phylum Arthropoda; class Insecta; order Psocodea; family Polyplacidae; genus Polyplax; species Polyplax serrata. Next base: position 1,063,868 of record JAWJWE010000007.1, read on the forward strand.
TTTGTGTTGTAACGTTTTACCATATTCTTCTACTATTTCGGTGAGCAATTATTAGTATTGACTTTTTATTGAAAACGAACAACACTGTTCGCATCTGTACTTGACAAATATTTAATTGTTTTGCTGGAGTTGAATCGTCAGGGTCAAGACAATTCAATTTAAATTACCCAATTAAATGCGGGTGCAAATGATTTTATTGGGATTCTTAGCAACCGAAAATTAATCGGCAGTAATTTATTTTATTTAATTAAATTTATTAAATAATTATGGTTATAAAATTTTATAATTACTTGCTATTTTCAGTATTACTTTATTAAATCACAACGTTAAAAGTCATTGTAATGGTATGAAGGCAATTTTGATAACATCAACAGGTTCAAATAATTACTTAATTTTATTTAATTACCAAAAACGAGGTATTTCTTCTGACTGGACCTGGTAGGAAAATAATTTTTTTAAATGTAATATATATATTGTAGGGCAACAGCTCGGGTAATCCATTGAAAGTTTTATCTTGATTTCACTGCAAGAATGACCTCATGACACACAGGTCAGAACGGGGTTTCCACTTCAAAGACTTGTAACAAAGAAATTGCCACAGTGAGAGCCTCACCTTGAACTCTTCCGTTGGAGTTGGACAATTGTCGGATTAGATTTTTAACCTGCAATATATTGAAAAAGGCGTATTGTTGTCCAGTCAATATGGGAAGAAAAATAAATAATAAGGTCAAACGTCGCGTTGTTGTTTGCTCATCGATTTATTACCCATTCAAATACATGGAAATTGACAGTTAGGTCAGGGCCTATCTTGATAGGAGCCCATAGGACATGTGGCCATCCCTTGACTACTCTCCCTATATATGTGGAAGGATATTTTATGATTTTTAAAGGTTCGTTTTTCCGGCAGGCACCTTAGCTTCATGTTCAAAATACAAATTCCTCTGAATCTGAATGAAATGTACCTGACATTTTTTGTTTGTCGGGAGCGTCTCTCGCCAGCACCGAAAGTACAAACCGAACCTTGAAGAGAAATTAAGCAAAAATGGTATTTTGCTTTCCCGACCTTTTATAAATAGGTCTTCCATATGGAGCCATCAAAGGCATGCGCCGATACCTGAGATACCAAGAACGAGTGTCAAATTCCGGTTGCCTGCATACCACCACAGGTTCCTGAGTAAAATTCGACCTTCGACCCACCCAAAGGTCTTCCTTAATGTTCTGTCGGATAGTAAGAGAATGATGGTTTCGGAATGTCCAATTGGGTAACGTCCCAACCCAAACCGGTTTCAATTTATTTATATAACAGTGGTGATGGTGATGATGATAACAATAATTCCAGACTGATGTTATCGTGCCCTCCACCCCCACCAACCATCAAAAGAGTGACCTTTACGTGTTCAATTAACTGCTACATTTTAAATTAAATTCATATCTCATATCAGATGTAGACTTAAAAGGTAGTACCATCATTAGAGCTGAGTGTCCGACGCCCCTGGAAACACAAGAAAGGCTTCATATTTGTCTTGCACTCATCAAATGTATGCCAATAAAAAAATTATTTCAGGTATGTCAACAGAGCAAAACAAAAACTGTTGAAAGGTGAAATAAAGAGAGTAAGGGGAAAATCTCTTGGTCATTTCCGGTGAGTTTTACGACCTAAAAATTCTCTCACGTTTCCCGGGAAATCTGGTTTCTAATTTAAGTTAATGATCAGGTCTTAAAGGTCAAAGAAAGAATCTGAAAACCGTCGGTTACCCTTTTGAAATTTTACATTAGCTAAATAAATTGTAAATTGTGACTGAAAGGACCTTGATCGTTTTTTCCAACCCAGTTATCCGGGTTGAGTTGATCGGGGAAATATTGTTGATGGCAGAGAGATGTAGTCAGTTGTAGTGGGAAATAATTTAGTCAGGTATAAGGAACTAAGAGTGACATTTAAGTTTTGGAGGGCAGCCTAATTGAGGTGTTGTTAGGTCATTAAAAAACGGTGTGATTCCTGATGCATCGGGTGTTGGTCGAACCAACTTCCTGCAGCAGGTACCATCAGGTAGGACAGAAATTTCTACTAGTTTATTACCAACCAACTGTATGACGAATCATTTTTAGTCTTATCATGCTTTAGTCAAGCAGTTTTCTGATGGTTGCCATTCAAAATCAGAGTGTACACAGTGAATCATGTTATTTCCACTCATCCTACCTGAAAACGCAAATTCTTTTAATGTTAACAGCAATGGTTCCATGCATGACCCGGTTGAATGGATCTACTGGGTCTCGGTACCGAATGGACTCCGTCTGCTGGCTCCATATTTTGCTTTTTATTTGTAGTAATTTTCTTCCTCCACAGCAGCCGGACTGCTTTTCATTTCTATGTTTTACTAATTTATTTTCATTTAATTCGATTCTGAACGTTTTCATTTTATTTTCGACCTCCCCGTCTGACAATTTATTTATGTCTTTAGACTACAATAATTTTTGATCTTTTTGTAATCCAGCCTTAAGCGCCCCCTTAAATATTTTGTCATTTTCCAATAAAAAATAAATAACTTTTTAAATGGTGAAACAACAAGTTCTTCATATCCTGTTTTGAGGATTCCAATTTAGAAAAACATAAAAAACCCAAGAGGTTTTTTTTGCCAGCAAATTTGAATGTGAAAAAAGTTCTTGTACAACTTAAATTACACAGATATTTTGTTCTTGTGTAAATATTTTCAATAATGGCACATAATTCTCAATATTCATTTATTTTCATAAAAGTTTGATATTGCTATACAAATATAATACAGGGCACACTAAAAACTAGCTTAGTGTGAAATGTAAAGGTTCACTCTAAGCAACGGGCACTAAAAACCCAAAATTTTCAATTTTTGGGAATACCTGACAGGAATACCTAAAAACAAGGTACGAGGTATGACAAACATTCTAAGGATAGACTCCTAAGATTCTTTTGTCAGCCTCGAATCAGAGCAACTGAAACGATTCTTATAAATAGTAGGATAATTATTTTGAAAGAGGGAAATAGAAAATATGAAGGACAGCGACATTTTGTCGGCCGTGATTTTGTCGCCAAATGGAAGGCCCTTAATGACACGATTAACAAATAAATTGGGGCATTACAGGAAATTTTGGGCGGGGAAGGCCCGGCTGACAAGTTTTTTCTATTTTTTTTTACGAGGAACATTCGAGGCAACTATGAGTACCTCGAGGTACCCGAGAGTATCAATTTGATTTTTATTTATTGTCAATGGCATCTTTTTGATCAAATTTTTTGTCTTGGAAATTTGAAGAGATGTGAGCCGGTTTCAGTCTGAACGTTTGTTTTTTTTTTCGTAAATTGACGTTGTCAGACCGGTAACCTTTACAAATAAAAGTAATTCAAACAAGTACACAGAAGAATAATGTAAAAGCTTCTCCATCAATTTGTAAGTTTTAAGTATTTTACTTAATACTAAAATCTAAGCAAAAATTGTACGAGTACCCAGTTCTCTCCATTTGTCCGATGTTGTAATAACATCAGTGTTCAATTACTATGACCGTGACTATGGTGATAATGACCCGGTCATCCAGGACTCATGTTTTTTAGCTCTGTCGTCGTCCTTAGGATCCGTCAAAAATCAATCAAGGTCAAATTCGTTGTTATTATTGGTTAGTTTTGATTCATAACCGGCCTGTAAGGTTTGCTCAAGTTGTGTGGGTTCGTGTTATTTCAATTTAAATGTCATACGATTTGGGTCTCACGTAACTAATTTTTAATTATTTGCTTAGGTTGTGTTACTGAGAGTGACCTCACACTCCAGCTTTGAGTACCGTAAGACTTGCCTTGAAAGCAAACAGTTATATCACGATGGTAGTAATTTTCTATGAAATCTAATCAGATTTTACAGATTTAGGAAACTTTGTATTTGATGTGACTTTGGAATTGATTGGTCTCTTCGTAATAAAGACAGAACTGAAGGCTAGAAATTCAAGAGATATCTCGTTATAAAGTAATACTACTGAATTATATCCGTAGCAATGAATGACCTCAACTCTACAGTTTAGATAGATAGATGGATGGATGGATGAACAAGTAATGACGTGAACCTGAAACTACAATTTCTGACGGTTATTATTGCCATGTAAATGGTACAAATAATGAGGCCGAAAATTACGAAAAGTAATAGAAATGAATACGTAAATAAATGTTATAAAATAAATAATCATGATAACCATAGTAGTACTGAACTTGCGGAAAATCGAGCTGTAGTTTATTTACAAATAATAAATTTTAAGTAAGGAGTAATGGTTGAAGCAACTGAGTTATTGTGACAATGCAGAAACTCACCAAACAGGTACAAGATTCACCTCGTGGATACTTCTTAGCTACTCGAATATTTTTATATTATTGCATTGCACTTTCACTTAAGCTACATTAGTTTAATTAATGAAGTTGGCTCTCTTAATATTTATCACATTCAGGGTCAGAGCTTTCGACAAACCTATCGGAGCCTCAAGTTGCCAACGGGTGCAATACTCGTAGTCCTCTCACTTAATCAATATAAATTATATGTGTCTAGAGTGAGAGTATCGAGTGAGTACCAAAGAGGACCTTTGCGTCATTAGCTTTGTGTCATTTTTCATCTTTTGATCAGCCTGGAGTTAGGATCTACCCCTAGTGTACGTGAGCATTACATGGATAGTGAGTAGTGAACCAAATTTAATCAGTCAGGTATGATCAATCTTTAACTGAGAGAGGGAAACTACTTCTGTTGGGCAGAGACGGGCTACATTGCATAGCGTCACACTGCGTACCGGCAGAAATAACAACAGCTACAGCAGCCACAGCAAATATTTTGTCGAAATTTCACCCGGCTCACCCCTTCGACCCCCTTATTTCTGCTCATTCTTCCTTCTCAGGCCCATGTCTGATTGTTTCTGTTTTTGTTCAGGTGATCTCGATCGTCAGAATAAAATTACGCAAGAAATTTTGGCAAAATATTTGCAGCGGCGGCTGTTCTCCCATTTGCTCAACACGAGGGCCCAGTCGGTACCTGTAGGCCACAGCCGGCAGCAAAGGGCCAGGGCCCACACAAGAGCCGACTTTTACCAGGACGACGCGTTAGAAACCGTCGAATCTGAGCGAATCCCAAACTTTCAGCTACTCGAAGACGACCTTCAAGGTAACACAGTTTTTATTATTTTCCGTACCTGTGACGCAACCAGGCTTGCAGAAACGGAATTAACAAATTTTTAATCAAAAAATTCAAAAAAGTTTCACATTAAAAAACAAGTTACATAATTTAAAAATAATTAAATAGAAAACAAAATGAATGGTACAAATACCACAATAACAACAAAAATATTTTCTGTTTAGTTTGTTTTATTAATTCATAACTATGAGTTTATAACCTTCATTTTTAATATTCAGTGTTTTTATTTAATTTATTTATTATCTTGTTTGGACTCTGAAAACCTTTTTTGTCTTTGCGTTCGCTCTTAATTAGTTTTATTGTTTTTTAATTTTAACTTGATTTTTGCATTTATATCAATTTTTGAAAATATTTCCCTGATGCTACAGCACATTTATAAGGAACTGAATCATCCCCATTCATTCAGCTGATTTCGTGTAGCGCTAGCCCGCTGTCCTAGTTGAGTTTTATTACCATCTTCAATCAACATCGTTCCTTGGTCTTTTAGGTTCAAGACCAGTACCTTTGAAAAGACGAGTGAAATCCTCTCACATCAAAATTGAAATTTATTTTTTTATATGTCGGTAAAACGCAGTTGCGGCCGCCCTCAGGTCATTTCAGGTACCGAATGGGGTCGCGACACCTTTTGACCTTAACCCAAAAATCCAAATAGAATTTCATTTAAAATAGAAAAATACAAAAATACAACACATCAACTTCGTGAGAAGAGGAAAAAAGCGGGGGGAAGGGAGGAAGGTTTTTGTAATTGACGACAGGTACAGAAGGTCTAAATTTGGTCACCTGTCGGGCATGGCACCTGAACAAAACGTGACTTTGGGTTTTGTGCCACACGTTCAGTACCTGGTACCTGTTACCTCGATTATGGAAGGAGGTCCTTGCCTTTGAGTACTCAAGCTCAAAAGTAAGAGCCTTTCAAAATATGTAGGATAACTTGTAAGCAATAAGAGTTTTTGTGTCAATCATCTGAACTATATTTTCTAGTTAACTTCATTTATTTATCTCTCCTATTTAATTCTCCTATTTATCTTGTCACTTGTTCAATCGCTTACTTTTGACTTCCTACCTAGGTAAATTAAGTCAGTTTTACTCTTTCCCTTTGTTAAGAAATTTAATTCGATTTTATTGAAATAACAAAGTCATAAGTCACGTGCACTAAAAATGTTAGTCATGAAATGGAACCTATTCAGGCTCTGCTCGTTCATCACACCTTGGTATCCGAAGTAAAACTGCGTGAAAAGTGAAAGGAGGAGGAATAAAAGCGATTTATTGCAATCTTAGTTCAAGGCAAGGAAGACGAGCAACAGTTAGAACCTGAACGTATGGGCTGTCGCCTTGGGGAACCAAAACCAGGTACGGCGTCAGAGAAATACCTAACAGATGAGGTTGGGTGCGAGATGCTCTGCGATCTGCTCTGAGATGGCACTTTTGGGACTGATTACTGATACCTACTTTCAAATTAGGTATCAATACAAATTCATCACGTGTGTAATTTGTATTTTCTGGATCTGCCGACAGATCAATTAATCTGATTGTCCCCCACTCCACGTACTCCTTCCCTGGGACCGGTAACTTTTTGGCCAATTGAATCAGGTTCGGGCACAGGTATGGAACTACCCGTGCGACCACCTCCACTTGCGTTTTCTATGCTGCCTTTCCCGTCGACTAGGAACGTTTCCCCTCTCACCGTGAGATTCAGGTACGGGGCCTGAGGTCCCATCGGAGTCATTTCTTCAGTTTCCGTTTGTCTTCCGTGACTTTTGCGTGCGTTTTTCGTATTTCTTTGTTTTTCATTCATTTCCACGCGTTTTTAGTTATTATTTACGTCTGTTCTTTTCGCACATATCTGACCGTTGCTTTTTGCTCTTAACAATCATTATTGAACGATAAAGTCGGAAAATCAAGTCATCATTTTTGTATATAACCGTCCCAATAATAAACGAGTAGGATGAAACTGGGATTTTTTCTTATTGTTTTTCTTGGGTATTGGGCACCAGCAAACTTTTATGCTGCTGTAGACAACAGGTCGACAAAAACAGGTAAATTTTAAATATTTTAATCGAATCTGAAACTTTCTTGCAATTTAATTCATCTTAACGAAATAATTTGTTGTTGTTCGGTAAAAGGTGGTTAAAAAACATAATCGAAATAGTATGTTTACAAAGAATTACTAAGCGTTATTGAAATAACCGACAACTACGAAGAAGTAGAATTTAAGAGAAACTTGTACAGCCAAACTGGTTAATTGTGAAAAAATTTAGGATAAACTAAGCTGTAGAGCCTGGATTAAAGTCAAAGGTTTAAAGCAGGTATCCAATTTGAAAACGTGCCGTCACTTATATTGAATATGATTTTATGTAATTTCCAACTGGCCCAATAATAAACTTAGTTAACACTGTCAGGCTTTCCCGCCAACTTTGGTTAATACGAAAACTTAAAGCGTTGCATATAAGCAATTACATGTTAAGCATAAAAAAGGACGAAAATTTGGATATCGACAAAAAACCTGAGAATAATAGAACACTAAAAATTTTAAAATGATAAATTTAGACGAGTAACAAAATGATGATAAAAAATAGTGCGTAAAAACAGAAAGAGTAGGCACGAAATTTTCCTTTTTGGCTCAATTCCATGCAGGAAATACCCGGCTAGGGACCAACCCACCTCTAAGTACCACGGCACTTACACCCGCTGGCAAAATTTACCTTTCACCTTCTTCTATTGCCTCTTTCTGTAGTTTGACTAAACCTTCATGAGATTGCCATAACCCTCTCTCTCCCCTCCCTCTTCCCCTGCTCCTACCTGTGCTGACATATGGGACAAATCTAAAAAAGACGGAAAAGTTTCTCCGTGAAGGACGGCTACACTGCAATTAACTTCCGGGCCTTTAATCAAACCATAATTGTTACAGTTTCTTAGTTGACGCCGTCAATTTAATTACCATTAAATTGGAATTAGATTTTTTACAATAAGTCGAATTTTGTTAGAATTAGTGCCAGAATAAAAGCTTGCTTCACATTGCTTGTATATACTTGTCCTGTGTTCTAGAATTATTCTACCAATTTCCGATGGCGGGGACTATGCCAGGTGAAAGATTAAATTGATGAAATATCTGGAACTAAAAAAAACATAAAAGAGGTTGTAGTGAACAAAATTGAGCCTAGTGAAGTTAAGAAAGACTGGATAGAAAAGAATCTCCAAACTGTGAACATTACAAATAACGCAATATCTAACAAACAATTACATATCGTAGATATAAGACGTATCAGACCTTGACACAGCGTTCGAAATCATAGGGAAGCTCAATGAAATTTATTTGGTAAAATCGACGGCATTACAAATAGTATGCGGAAGCAAGTTGGAGAGTATCAAACTTCGAAGTTAAAATTATGAAAGTATGACAGAATTCTTCGACTCTTTCGAAAGGCTGTAAATAAATTGAAGGAAGCCGGCGCGGCAGTGACCGAAGAAGAAAAATTGAATTATTTGCTAAGGAGCCTACCAGCGTCGTATAGTCATTTTGGAGATCTCGTTGATATCGCACCCAAAGAAGAAAGGACGGCCGGGAAAACCAAAAAAGATATATAAAGAGAGAATGACTCCAATACTAATAATCAGTCATTTTGACTAGAAGAGCCAAAGTCGTACAGGGAAACTGAAAGTAGAAATTGATAGAGAACTGTGGAAGGGAGCCATGGAAGAGGAATTCGAAAGAATAGAACAAAACGACACATGGGAGGTTGTAAGCAAACCACCGCCACATAAGAAAGTTATTGATACAAAATGGGTCTACAAAATTAAAAGTAACGGTGTGTATAAGACCAGACCTGTAGTAAGAGGATTTCAAAAAAAGGATAGTACAGAAGAAATCTATGTTACAGTAGCAAAATCGTCTATCCTAAAATTATTATTGGGAATAACTTGTAGCATTGGTCGGACTGTACAACAGATGGAGTAGGGAAAATCTTCTTAAGTAGTGAAATTAAAGGAGAAATATATATAAATGTACCGGATGGTTAGAAAATTTCAAAGGGCAAAGTATTAAAGTTAAAAAACGCTCTGTATGGTTTGAAAGAAAGCCCAAGAGATTGGTATGAATGTTTAAATGATTTCCATAAAAGAAACAGAGTTTGAAAAATTCCTATTATTTCGGCTTGAAAATGACCATTGTTTATACAAGAGAATAATAGATAACAATGAAAAATTCTTAATAGTGAATTGGGTGGATGACCTATTAATTTGTGGTTATAATTTATTAGAAATAGTAAGAATTAAAAAAAGAATTAAGTGCCAGATATAACATTAAAGATATAGGAAACGTAAAGAAATACTTAGAAATTGATGTAGAGTGTAATCAGAATACAAAAGCAATGTATTGTAGTCAAGAGAATTACATAGAAGAATTAGCTGAGAAATACACCAACAAAAGAATCTAAATTATACGGGACACCAATGGAAGTAAATCTAAAACTGTTACCGTCAGAAAAATCTGAATGTGTATTAAAATACAGAAATCTGATAGGAGAATTATTGTATATTAGTAATGGTACTAGACCGGATACAGCATACAGCGTTAATTACTTAATTAGATTTTGTAGCAATTACAATGAAAGTAGTTTTAAATATGCCGCAAGAATATTGAAATACCTATGTCGAACCAAAAATCTCATATTGTCATTTACGCAGAAAGAGAAAAATGTTTTGTTGATGCCAATTGCGCAGGTGACATATTCAATAGAAAATCGACAATAGGTTTCGTTATTAATCTGTATGGTAGTCCAATTTTATGGAGCAAGGAAGTGTTGCGAAGCCGTGACAGAAATAATTTTTACTAAGGTTATAATAGAGGAAATGTTTTTCAAGTTAAATGATTCAATTAAAATTTACGAATACAATTTGGCAGCCTTAGAAATAGCCAGGAATGAAAATTTGACAAAGAATTCAAAACATACTGAAGTCCACTACCATTTTGTCAATGAAAACGTAGTGTAACATAGTACATATACACTATACAGAACTGTACGTATACAGAAAAAATAGTACACAAAGTGAATACAGAAATGAATATAGCAGACTTACTAACAAAGGCTTTAGGGAAGATAAAGCATGCAACGTTAAGGAATATGTTAAGTTTAGAAAATAAATGAAAATAGAATATAAATGTAAAGTAATGTAAAGGCTAGCTTTTTTATGGCAAGGAAGGGTGTTAGAAATAGTACGAGAATAAAATCTTGCCTCAGACTACTTGTAGGTACTTGTTCCGCGTTCTAAAATTATGTTTGAAAATAACAAAATATGGTTTTTTTACACAACAAATTTAATTGGGTCGGAAAAAGCCTTTGTCTCCTTTCCGATCACCTGAGCTTCCTGAGGTCGAAATAAAGTCGCCATTACACGAGACTTTAGATACATTCAGATATTATTTAAGAGGTGTGACTGTCGATGGTCTTTACCTGGTTACAGGTATTAACGAGTTGGACGAGTTTACTAATTCCATGACGATGAGCCAACCTGGTGTGCCCCCCTCGGGGAAAATTCCTTTGCGTAATTTAAGTTTTTTCATCCTGATTTCCGTGTGAGTTTGACAGTGACATAGATAGAATTATCAGAAGACCTAGTTAGAAGTGAAACTATCAGCTTCACCGTTTAGAATTATTTAAAGAAACAGAAGTGACATCGGATGAAGCAGGCAGAATAAAAACACCAATGAGAATGCAAACCGACTAGACTAACCGAGATGTATTGATTTATAGAGATAGAAAGATAGGCGTAATAATATTTTTTTTAATTAATAAATAATTCGAATTTAATGACAAAGTATAAAATCGTTAGATTTAGATTTATTAATAGATTCTGATTTGAAATTGGAGAGTCGTATAAATTAAAGGTGAGCAATAGGCTCCTCAAAAGGGGCGCAAAGTAGGCTAATAAACTAATAGATGTAAGTGCTAGAAAAGAGATTAACTAGTAAAGTGACATTTTCATTGTGTGAGTGATTGTTTGACCCGAAAAACATGTTTTCACAAGTGGACTTTTAGTGTCACCAATTAAATTACTTGATTTATTTGGTTTCAACTAAATATTTAAATGTCCAGACCATGTCTAAGCAGCCAGCATTTTCGCATTAAGTAAAAAAATTTCTATGAAATTTAAATAAATTGTATTGTAGTTACATAAGTTTTAGATAATCACATTGAATTAACATGGGAATGTATAAAAATTGCCAGGTACGCAGGTGCCCGGTATCGTGGCATAACGAGTACCTGGTAGTTAATACACGTAAAGCAGGATGCCTTATTCTGTAGGGCCTAGTCGGGTCTAAAGGAAATAGAAATATCCTCGCTCTATAAATTATCTCGTTGTTGTAAAAATCAATATATCGTATAATTGTTACGGTGTGTTATGTCACCGACGTAATACATAATATTCCGTACGTAATAGGCATGGAATAGCGTATATATTTAACCGTATTGGAATTGGAAAAAAATGAAAGTATCTTTGTCATCGAATCTAAGGCTCGCGGAAGTGCAAGGGAAAGTCAGGTTCAGGTGTAATATAGAAAAGTCAGTCAGACTTATTTCTAGGTAGAGCAATAAGAAAAAGAATATTTGATTTGTCATTTCTCAAGTGGGCACGTTCTTAATAGGGCTCTTCTATTTTTTTGTCGTCCACCGTAGCTCAGTGTTTGGAATATTTAAAAAGAACTGTTATTTTTCCTGTTCCTGTCCACCTATCAGTGAGTTAGAATGAGAAAGTTCAGATTTAAGGATTGCTCCAGGTACTTTAAATTGAAAGAACTCAGGCCGACAGACGACAGCCACCGTTTTACTCTCAATATGAACTCGGGCTGTACATATTGGTATGTTTCCTATTACATAACATTCACAAGTGATTGCACTATTCTCACATTTGGTATTGAAGACACTAATATCCCTGCTCGAAAGATTAACGGCGACCATTACCTGTACTTGGAATAATTAACTTCTTAACGGCTTTTAATTTAGGGTAAAGATGTCGGCACATCCGGACATCTTAAGCCATTCTTTCACTTGGGTCCTTTTCAGTTTTTTTAAAACCGCCCCACCCAAAAATTACTGAACACCTGAGCCAAATCAATTAACTTTCCCTATGCAATCTTCGTACCTATTTATTTAATCGATTATGTTTCTCAAAGAAAGTTGTTAGAAATGGTTTTTAGTTTACACATTCAACTTAATGTCAAAGGTACGGTTTCTTGCCTCAGATTTTAGACAGACACAGACAATTCAATGAACAAATGATTGATTGATTGACTGACCTAAACCTGAAATTGAGAGTGAATGTCAATGAAATAAACTGATTGTCAGAAGTGGCATTTCTGTAAATAATTGAGTTCTGGTAGTTTGAGTGTCCGAGATCTTTAGGTATTCGTTTGGGTAGCACCTTCGTGGTCCAGACAAATTACATCTTTGACCCACATGAATTGTACGTTTAAACATTTTGGGGGTGTCCATCTAAATTTGAGAGTCAGGCTTACATTTGACATTTAATAGTTACTGGTTCGGTTGGTTCGATTTATTTTTTTGTTCTCCATAGGATGGCTTTTTATTTATTGTATTTATTATTGATTTTTTCGTTCTTCACCGGTTCTTTTCCTTCCTCTCATTTTCCCAAATTTCATCTTTTTTGGCATTATCTATCCCTTTCAACACTACACATGTATGTTTATATAAAGTGTATTTGTTTTGGGACTATCTTGCATTTTTAGACGATATACACGAGTGGACTTGAGAGGTTTTACCCTTTCTCGGAAAATTGGATTTTATTTCAGGTATCACTTAAATGGCCTGTCATCGGACGAAGAAGAGCGAGTCTGACCATGACAAGCCACGGCAATGGAGGGCGATTTAGCACACAGACTGACCGTTACGTGTGAAAATTCGATTTGCAAATGGGCCTTAGGCTACATACGTAATCGGAGATTCCAGAACTGGTAGCTACCTGGTAGCCGTACCTGACGCACAACAAAAGAATATTTTCTATGTTGCTTAATTCGTGACTTTTTACAAAACTGTTTCACTGAGATTTGTCTTTTTCATCTGTTTTTCTGGGGAACCAACTTGAAGCAGTTGGATACATCACATGTAATTTGTGAATTAGGTTTTGTTCCAGGGGAATAATACCTGGTTCATACCTGGCTAGGCGGGCACCTCATGCACCTGGGAGACTTTAATATTTCAAAAATATCGTAGATTACTTTAGTGTCGATTGGATTTGACCTTGAGGGGAAATTTGACTGATCTGTTTGTTTTATTTATTGACAGGTGAGTGTACCAGCAGCAACTGCTTAGAAGAAAGCATAAGCACTCCTCCGGCAAATCGGTGGTCTATGCCTTTACTCAAATCAGGAGAGAAGCGATATTACCTTGGAATATTTTTTAAGGTGGGTACTTAAACGTAGATTTTCTACTAAAGTTCACGTCTGTTAGTTACAGATTTTTTAGTCATGTTTAAAAATTCACCATCTTCACTTTTGATCTGATGTTTAATTTATTATTTTCAGGCCAATTGGTACAGAGCTGCCCAGTACTGCAGGTACCATGGAATGCATCTTGCAAGCATTGGCAGTCAAGAGGAGAACGATAGGTTGGAGAAGCACATCCGAGATTTTGGTAACTTTATTATTCAAACTAATTTAGAACATCAACTTGTTGGTTTAGTCCAAAATGGCACCAGACTTTCATTCCACTAATTTTTTACATAAGAATGTTGTAGATGATGGATATTTGTCTGGTGTATCCTTCACTTTTGTGTGGATGGAAAAAACTTTAAAAAGTTTTGCAATTCACTCATGACATTATTCGCAAGAAACTAATTTTTTCTTTCAATTTCAGGTCTAGGAAACGAACACTTTTGGACATCCGGCACTGATCAAGCCGAAGAAGGTTCCTTCTTTTGGATGTCAACAGGACGTCCAGTGACGTTCACCAACTGGAACACCGGAGAACCTAATAACTTTCGATATGAAAATGGAGAGGAAGAGCACTGCTTAGAACTATGGAACCGAGACGGGAAAGGACTCAAATGGAACGACACCCCGTGCTCTTTTGAGACTTTCTTCATTTGCGAGGTTTAACGTAGAAGTAAAAAGTGATAGATTTGAAGTAACTTTTTGCAGAAAAAGAAGAAGAGGAAAATGAAGAGTTGGACAGAAAGAAAAGAAGCAGAAATTTTTTGGTACGCAGAACTGCCAAAGAAAAAAATTTCTTTTTTATTTATTTCGTGCGAAATTCTTTTTTTTTTTTAAAAACAGAACACGAGTTACCGATGTGTGTTACCAATAAGGAAGCGAACTGGGGTTGTGAAAAAATGCCAAATTCACAAGTTGGGGCTGAGAGTAAGAAAAGACAATAGAGCTTGTGATACCCGGTTCCCCACACCGGGTATTCATGCCACTAAAACATAAAAATGTTTTAACTGTTTTAAACAATATACTATCGTAGAGTAATTGTATGTAACTATTTCATATCGACTCCTTAACTAACCTGTGATAAGTACTAGGTGACAGGTATCCGAAAGGAAGACTCTGGATCTGCATTTGTGTCATTCATTATTTTGAATACACCGAACCTAAACAATTGTTTACCAACCCCTATTTATTTTTGACATTACCCCTTACTCACTCCAAATACCTGTCCCTGGCAATGTGGAAAACAAAATTTGTCCCTGAATTCGCTATTATTCCCTTATTCTCGCCTTTTGGTAAATCTTTTGAGTATTTTCCGATGAGAACCTGTAGATATAATTCTGGTTTTACTTTTCGGAAGTTTGATATTTCTGAACTCAAGCAAATGTTCTGAATGTTGAGCATTTGAAATATCGAAAATTGAGACTAAAAGACAAAAAGTCAGCCCAAAATCAAATGTCCTGGTCGAGAATTTACGGAAATACCTATTGCTAGACGTGCAATAGGAAAAGTTCTTCTATTTTTTATTATTGTGCCTTCAGATGTTATTAATTTATTTTACTTATTACCAGAATCGACCACTTTTACTAACCGTTTGACACGAGTAGGCTCTGTACAACTTCATTTCTCCAATTGTTATTTCTAATTGCCCATTTAGAAGATTCTTCGGGGCCATTTATATTTGGGGTGAACTGAATGTACGGGTCAATGTTCAACGCTCGATTTATTGTGTAAAGTTATTAATTTGAATATTAATCTATGATTCACCCATATTTATACGTAAATAGGAAACTGGATGAATCAGGTGACAATCAGTTACCGGGTACAGAACAGCTGTCAAGATTAGCCTAATATCAGTATTATTCACATTTTAAAGCATATAATTTTGGATACGCCAAATTAAGCGTAAATATCCTGTTCAGATTTAACAGCCATGCTGAATTAAATATCCAAATCAAAGTAAAAAAAATTAATCGAAGAGAACAAGAATATTTGCCGATAGGTTGGCAACCCTAAATTCAAGGCCCCAAAACGCAGAGGCCTTGGGGGCTCCGTTAAACCCAACGTTGTCAAGTCGTGTTTTTTTTAAATCGTCAGACGCGTTCTCATTCTTTTGGTTTTTTTTATTGAAAACAATTTTTTGGCGTATTGGAAAACAACCAAAGAATTGAGTTTTGTCCTCTCGGTCGAGAGGCAACAGAAAACCAATTCAGGTGGGTTGCAAGTCCTTTAGGTGGTGTAAAAATTAACGGCCTCGGTTAGCTTTTGTGCTGTCAAATGCCGACACGGAAGATTTTCTTTGTGTGATTTTCATAATTTGTCTTGTTTGTCTTTTTTTATAAAAAACCTTTTGCAACGATTTATTTATATATTATTAGAGTTAAAAATAACACTACTTAACTTAATGGAGTATAACGTAATGTTGTGTTTTAATTACGGAATGTAATTAAAGAACGGGTTTTGTTGAACAATATTTGCAAAAATGTAAATATCCCTGTGCACACTTTTTGCATTTCATTTTTTGGGCAGTTTCATTAATGAAATTGGCCTAGAAAAAGAAATTCCATTCAAGTTCTTGTCCGAAGACATTGATGAAAACTAAAAAGAGTAAAAAATGTCGACTGAGGCGCTCTGAGGGCGGGGTGCGCGATTTAGTACTCGACGACATATTGTAATGGCGGCCATCGATTTGTTTATTTATAACAGTTGCTGAAGGGATTTTCTCCTTTTTTATTGGCTATTTTCTTGTTCTGTATCTCGTTCCCTCACATTTCAGGCATTCGAGCGAAATTTTATGGATATGAATTTCATGGCAACTCAGGAACAGAGGCCGAGTGAGTAACTAAATTCAATTTAAAGTTGATCACTGTATTCCAATTCCTTTTTCTCTTTTACTCCAAAACAGTGCTCTTCAAATGATTTGTTTTTATTCTGAGATTGTGGAATTTCCCTTTCTTTACAGTGTTTTTTTTTAAATCAGTGATTACTTTAATTTGCATAAATTCAAAAAAAATTTTCAGTGCCTCAAGCTTCTGCAAAGGAGCAAACCATGATGTGGCAGCAGAGCTCTTACATGGGAGATTCAGGCATCAACTCTGGAGTGACAACACAAGCCCCATCCCTTAGTGGAAAAGAAGATGATATGATGAGCTATCCAGGAACTCAAGCACCCAGGCCAAGTAAGAGAAATGTATTAAATGATATTGATGAAATCAAATTCATTTACAAGAATGAGTCAAATTTTAATGATGGAAAATGACCGAAATTTCCTTGTTACAAAAACAGCCTAACAGTTGAATTGAAAAAAAATTGTTACAAATCATTACAAATTTGTGACCTGCTCCTTTACACCCTTGCAGTTGTGTTAACTGCTGTTCACACTCACATTCTTTAAAAGGTCTGAAATTATTGAATTTTTTCTCCAGTGCCCCAAGTCTCAACCAAGGAGCAGACCATGATGTGGCAACAGAATTCTTACCTTGGTGACTCTGGCATAAATTCTGGGGTCACAACACAAACTCCATCTTTGACTGGGAAGGAAGAAAACATAGATGACCAATTGATGTTTGACTTGGATCAGGGATTCACCCAGGAGCAAATTGATGAAGATGCTGACCTGGCTTCTACAGCCATTCCTCAACTTATAAAGCTTCTTAATGATGAGGATCAAGTTGTGGTGTCCCAGGCAGCAATGATGGTCCATGAGTTATCCAAGAAAGAACCTTCAAGAAATGCCATAATGAACAGTCATGAAATGGTGACTGCACTAGTCCACTGTGTGTCAACCAGTAATGACCTGGAAACAACAAAGGGGGCAGTTGGAACACTTCACAATCTCTCCCAACACAGGGAAGGTCTTCAAGTAATCTTCAAATGCGGGGGCATTGCAGCCCTTGTCAAATTGCTCAGGTAATGCAAACATATATTTTTCTGTGGAACAGAGTTGATGAACAAAGAAGTTCATATTAAAAGATTTGCCCATTTCATTTCAGCTCTCCCGTTGAGTCTGTCTTGTTCTATGCCATCACGACCCTGCACAACCTCCTTCTCAACCAAGAAGGATCAAAAATGGCGGTGCGCTTGGCCGGAGGTCTACAAAAGATGGTAGCCCTGTTGCAGAGAAACAACGTGAAATTTCTCGCAATCGTAACCGACTGTCTTCAGATTCTCGCCTACGGGAACCAGGAGTCCAAGTTGATCATTCTGGCGTCGCAAGGACCGATCGAACTCGTTAGAATTATGAGAACGTACGATTACGAGAAGCTCCTCTGGACGACTTCACGGGTTCTCAAGGGTAGGTTCCTGATCTATAGACTGATCTATATAGATAGTCTATATAGATAGTATAGACTGATAGTCGAGTTTTAGCTGTCCTCTAGTCGGTTGTCAAACGTTTCATTTTTCTTTTAGTTTTATCCGTCTGCAGCAGCAACAAACCAGCCATCGTTGACGCCGGTGGTATGCAAGCTTTGGCTATGCATTTGGGTCATCACAGTTTGAGTCTCGTGCAAAACTGTCTCTGGACTCTTAGGAATTTATCTGATGCTGGGACCAAGGTTGACGGATTGGAAGGTCTCCTGCAAAGTTTGGTGCAGTTGCTTGCTTCCACTGATGTCAATGTCGTTACTTGCGCCGCTGACATATTGAGGAACCTTACTTGTAACAACCAGAGAAATAAAGTGACCGTGTGTCAGGTGAGCGGGGGATATTCTGCCACCAAGGGGACGTTCGCTATTGAGCTAGGAAGATTGACCTGTGTTTTTTTAGGTGAATGGTGTGGACGCTCTTGTTAGAACCATCGTGAATGCTGGGGACAGAGAAGAAATTACAGAACCGGCCGTCTGTGCACTGCGTCACCTAACGTCCAGGCATATGGAATCCGAACGAGCACAAAACGCGGTGCGTCAAAATTATGGTATTCAAGTGATCGTTAAACTGCTACACCCGCCTAGTCGGTGGCCGCTGGTAAAAGCTGTCATTGGTCTTATTCGGAATCTAGCCTTGTGCCCGGCCAATCACACACCTCTTAGAGAACATGGTGCCATACATCACTTGGTTAGACTGTTGACCAGAGCATTCCAGGATATCCAGAGGGTAAGAAAAATTCCTTGTTAGGGTACGTTTACTTTCGAGTGAGAAATATAAATCATAGAATCATTTGTTTGCAGCAAAGATCAGCCGTAGGGGGTAGTGGTCCCCAGAGGGGCGCTTTTGTTGACGGCGTCCGAATGGAAGACATTGTGGAAGGTACGGTTGGCGCATTGCATGTGTTGGCTCGTGAATTCCATAATCGAGTCGTCATACGAAGTCAGTTTGTCATTCCGATATTCGTCCAGCTTCTCTTTAACGAAATTGAAAACATCCAGAGGGTTGCCGCCGGGGTCCTCTGTGAGCTGGCCTCCGATAAGGAAGGGGCGGAAATGATAGAGCAAGAGGGTGCAACGACACCCCTGACAGAGCTTCTGCATTCCCGTAATGAAGGAGTGGGTGAGTAGAAATTAAGGGTTATGGGGTTCCGTCTTGTGCCTGACATTGAGGAAATAACCTGTGTCGTTGCAGCTACATACGCAGCAGCCATTTTGTTCAGGATGTCCGAAGACAAGTCCACCGACTACAAAAAAAGACTGTCGCTCGAATTGACTAATTCACTGTTTCGGGAGGACCAAAACTTTTGGGAAGGAGGAGACATTGGAATGGGACCGGATTTGCAGGTATTTTACTGCAGGATCGTAGGTTGGGGTGCAAGACTCAGTGTCAGAAAGTTGGAGTTACCTCTGTGCTTGCCTCGTTTCTCACGAGTTTGTTCGGAATGTAGTTTGTCGGTTCTGCGACACAACATAATTTTATGGATTTGTGGCACGAACAAGAGTCAACCACTTTATTTTTTAGTTTTAGATGTTTGCATATTTTGTTTTATTTTTGTCGTCATTTCAACTCGTTAAGTCTTTTATTTGTCCGAAAGTTTGAACATTTATGAAGGATATTTTTGAGTTTAATCGGGTTTTGCTCCCTCTCTTTATTGTCTCCGAAACACAAAACATATCGTTATTATGAATGAATGCTGAATGATGGCAAAGAAAGGCTTGACCGGTTACCCTTTCATTTTAAAGTGTTTTTATAGTGTTGAGCTGTTTTTTATGATTGGGACATTGCAGGATATGCTAGGGTCGGACCAAGCCTATGACGGTATGTATGGTCAGGGTCCCCCATCTGTTCATAGCAGCCACGGAGGACGACCCGTTGGAATGCAGGGTAAGTACCACCGAAAAGTGTGAGAAAGGTACGCCCGTTGAAGGCAGAGAAGGGTCACTAACACATTAATTTAGTTTAACGAAATTAATAAAAAACGAGGCCCGTGATTTTTTTTGAAGCTGCTTGAGTCGGAAGAAGTACTTGGGCGCAAGGTAAGGTAGAACGTTGATGAAGCATTGCATGTGTGTGGCATCAGACTGAAGCAAGTTCGAAGTTGCTAGGAGTGACAGGTTAAGTTGCTAATTTCTTTTCTTTGTTTAGGGTATGACGCGATACCAATAGATCCGATGGAGGGTTTAGAAATGGAGAGCCAGGGACCGAGCTCTAATTACGGGTCTATGGATGTCGGGGACTCAGGTGCCCTGGACTTCGATCATCTGGACGACTTGCCACCGCCGCCGCCGCCACAGGATGCTCATCACCACTTGGCTGGATGGTACGACACGGATCTCTGAGAGAAAATGGCTGATTCGAACCTCAGATGGGTCACTGGGGTGCAAGCCACTGGGTCATGTTGCTTCTGGATACTTAGTAGATGTACAGGTATCTACTACGGTAGGAGCAAGACCACAAGTCCGAATTAATAAAACAGGGTTTATTATGCCGTGCTGACGTCACTACTATTGAAACTATTCAATGTGTAGTCTATAATATCAATTACATTATATTTTAGTATTCGTTTTTCAAGTATTGTGGGCAGTACTTAGCCGATAAATATAGTTGTGAGTACTTTTTGTCTGTTTTTTGGGGAGGTAGATGAAGTGCTCGTCATATTGCACGGCTGTAGCGGTGCCTTAGCTACCGATAAAGCGCAAAAAATCGAGCTTAAAGCGTCAATTTGTAACGTTTTTTTGGGCGAAGGAGGAAAATATTAGCCATTTAACGCCGAATCACCGTACACTATAGTCTGATTATGTTCACGTAGTTTCCATTTATTTTTTATTTTAGTTAATTTATACTACAATTAAATAATAGCTGTACTATCACTATTATTATTATTATTACTATTACTATTATTATTATTATTATTGCTACAATTGCCCTTTATTTTCCCCGCGAATATTTCATTAGGCTAAGGGATATAGTGGTAGAGTTGGTTTCGATTCGGTTGAAGTTTTAATTTATAATTTTTCATTAAAGGTCCTACTTTATTTTTAACTATTTGCACATTGCCAGGAGTTTACCTGTGTGGATAGTTTTTTTTTATTCTTTCTTTCCATTCGTTTCACTTTCCTCCCATTTTCTTCCGTTTTATACATCATTACATTACTTCAACGAGAATTAGAGAATTTCTCCGTGTTTTTTTCAAATATGTAACCTCCGTATAATTTTATATTTTATGTTTATATTTAATTTTGTTTTATTATATTTTATTCCTTTTACTTGGGCCATAAAGCGCGTCATTGTGTTCAATGTGTCGATTCGTTATACGATTTTTCGTATATATTTTTTTTTTTAATTTTTACGTATTAGTTATATTTTAATTGAAATTATTTATAGTTCGTTTCCTTAGTTTGTATATATTTATATTTGTATAATTGTATGTGTAAATAAAGTAAGATGAATTTTTTTCTAATAACAAAAGAAATTGTTTTGAAACGATCCATTCCAGTTTTATTCGATTCCGGTACCATCGGTAACTTGAAGAACAACTGCAGCATTTGTTGAAATACTTCAGGAAATTGAAGTTCTGCCAGTGAAAGGTAATGTCACGAGAATGAACTTAACGCTTTGCGTGTCTTGTATGTATTTTAAAAATAATTATATATACTTTTTATAAAAATTGATATTAACTTAAAAATTACTAAAATATTGGGATTCAGCCAATGAATACTCGATTGAAGAGTAGAAGGCAGAATATATATTTTGACCTCCCCAAATGAGAAGAGAACCTTGCGCGAAACCTACCGCAACACCACGGACCCTGGTTTTGGTTTGTGTTGTTTTGTGCAGTTAAATTTAACTGACAATTTTTATATTTTCCGAAAGTAGGAAACTTTTTGTATAGAATGTATAGAAATTGTTTGATAGAGAAGGTTCAAATGAAACATTACTATTGAATCGGTGCTGCCTATTTTTAATAGGCTAGCTATAAGTAACCGTATCCTAAGTGAATTCAAAACGTGAAATCGTAAAACAGCAATAAATAAGGGTTGACATTTCTTCGACTTGACTTTCTTCAACGAATGAAATTGGTCTTATTCAATACATAATTCACAAATCAAAATGGTATGATTATTCTAGAAGGTAATCTAAAAATAAACTCCAAACTATTTTCAAACTGGTTATCTTCTAGATTTTGTCTATTCTCCTGAATATTTCGATTTTCTGAAAATATTTCCAATTAGTCAATAAAATTCCTACCTATTGGATGAAATGGTTTTTGCATACCTCGGAGGTAATAGAGTTACCAAGAGGTATTACATCCAGGGTTGTTTCAAGTTGAGCTACGCAAACACTAACAAGACAAGCCATGGCCCTCGTACTTGATAACAAGGTTTTTCACGTAGTCCAAGATCTTGCCAGACAAACCCAACTTATCCGCTTCTGCCTCGAATTGCTGGATACCTCCAAGACCTACGACGTAGCCATTGAGACGAGCGGCAACATGTGACTTGAGCAGAGCTTCTGGTTTCCCTCGAAGTCCAAGCGCGTCCATTAGGTATGTGTGTTGTTGTAGCCTGTACTTCTGGTGGTAACTGAAGACGACAAAGAGAAAAGAAAGTCACCAACAGGGTCGTGGACCGAAGTATCAAAGGAATGACATGTCACCTTCTTTGGGGGAAGAAGGTGATCAAGCATATGCCATTAATAAATTGAAAGAAAATTATACATGTTCTCAAAACCGCGGGCAATTTAACAAAAGCCACACCTAAAATTGCCAGGACAGGAATAATACCATAAATGTGGAGAATGCTGAAAGCCATACCCAATAATTTGCAAATCAAAATGTTTTCAAGGTGTAAGACCTGCAAGAAACATGACAAAGTGACTACTGAAACTCCCAGGAATGTACTATCATTGGCATGTGTACAATTATTCACTTTCTATTTGTTTCAGAGAGAAAGTATTCATTTAACACTCCCATTTACTCCATCTGTAGGGGAGGCCTGACAAATTCCAACATACTTTTAAACACAATAAAATGATGGTTTGCTCAAAGATAATATCAAAAAATTTCATTCTATCGTTTGTTTTAACTTATTTTCAGGTTGAGAAATTTTCTATTTCTTTTGAATTTCATTTACAACAAATCTACTTACTCTTCTGCATTATAAAACATTTTAGCAGGTTCTATTATTGTAAGAATGTTCATCTTAGCTTTTTCCTGTTGCTCCTTAATTGATTTTTCAGCTAATTCCTTTTGTTCATTGTCATGGTAAAATATGGCAGATATGTACTGAAAAATTTAATTTATGTTAGAAAGGAAGTGGAGGAGAAATGACACAAACATTTTACCTCAACAATAAGATGTTGTTACATTTACCTGTCTTGACATCCTAGCAGTTGGATTGTGGTTTGTCCAGAACACATTCAAGAGGTTTTCATAGGATACCACACTGGGGTCAAAATCAATTTCAACAGCTTCAATGTGATTTCCCAAATTCTTGTAAACAGGTGCTTCCTTGTCACCTCCAGTAAAACCAACCCTTGTACTAATTACTCCTATCAGAGAGCCAAAAAGTGATTCGACTCCCCAGAAGCAGCCCATGCCAAAGGTTGCTTTCTTAGTGGGTACATCAAGATGGTGCAGAAAATTCATTTTCTGAAGAAGAAAAACTGGGGTAGAGTACTAAGTTTGAAAAAAACATTTTATTTTAAAACGTCATTAGCTTAATACCTTAGATTTGTGAAAAGAATTATTAGAGAAATTTATTCCCATTTTTGACAGCAATGATAAAACAGCAGTGAAAAAATAAAGAAAAGGCAATGCTATTTGGTTTTAAGGTGCCGAATGAAGAAAACCGAATAATTTAAAAAAATATATATATGTTTAACTATAGTCCTACCGTTCACAATCAAGGCGCCCTCAGAACAACCGCTTTATGTGTTGAAAAATCAATTTGTGAACAATTAACGAGGTCAACCGCTTCGAGAAAGTGTTCTTTCATTGAAAGGAAGTCTTCTCCCAAACTCTCTGAATACAATGAAGGTAAAGTTCGTTTCAAACTCGTATTATTTTCGATATCTCGATACCTCGCGAGGTATCATTTAAACAAAAACCAACCGCTTTAATTTTATCTACTCACTACGAATAAATCTAATTATTCCTGGGGTCGTTTTGATGGAATGTCGACACCATTATAAGAATCCTTGCTGAAGGAATTTACCGCCATTTAGAGTAGGAATGACCAGTAATTGTCACGAATTAATGTAAATATTGTATACCCTTAAATGGGGTGATATATTTATTCCAATTGAGTGAGTGACAGCTCCAGAACTTACAGAAAAAACTCTGACAAGAAAACGCAAAAGGATGGTTGAACCTGGGATGAAATACGCAAAAGGAAAAATCGGACGAAGTCGGTAACGTAAGACTTGTTAGCTTGAATTCGTATATTTGCTGGATGTATCACATAAATTAGAAATTATATTTCATTCGGCTTTTCGTTTTTCTCATTCCCAACAGGATTACATTGTAAGTAAATATATTTACAACGTCATTCAACCGTTCTGGAGAAAACAGGACAACTGAAAGACTTGAAAGTAACAATTAAAAAAAAAGAATTGCACAAAATTAACAAGTCACGGCGGAAAATGAGAAATACAATTAGAAAACACCGAAGTATAAAGTAAACAAAAAACAATTTGTTTTTAGTTGGGCGCTACGGCCAGCAACCCAAAAAGTAAAAACAAAATTCTGCCCATGTAAGGGTAGATAAGTCAAAAAGGCAACTCGCATATATTTACAAATGGAAACGGATCAATTTTGTCTCTGATATGTTTTTATAAGCCCGGAATGGCAAATTAAGAGCCGATTTATAATAAATTAATTAAAAAAAATTCGGTGGGATGGGAGAGACCCCTGCACACAAATTATCGGGGTACTCCGCCATTTTCTTCGACTTGCCGTTATTTTTCTTTCACCAGAACCTCTTTTGCATGACTTTCTAGTCAGGCAAGGTTTTCGAGTGCACTCAACTAAACTGGTACCCGCACAACATCGGTTAAAATAAAATAAGTGGCAGTCCTTGTGCACGGCACCAAGTTTTGGGTAAGACGCAGACAAGACGGTACCAATTTTTTAATGCTTGTCTTTCAATGCACACAAAATATCACAATGTAAATTCGACAAGAACAAAAAATAGTTGCACCGGCGGCACTTGACCAGGGTTAAACAATTACTTTTCAATACAAAAATAGGCAACTTGATAAATAAAAATATATACTGCAATGAAAAACACAGCATTCACTGAGGCACACGGAAAGAGAACTTTTATCCGAATGATTTGTACATTTTTTGTCAGGCAGGAATGTATTTTAATGTTTCCACTTGAGAGACCTTGAAGATTCAAATTTTAACTAAAACCTGAAAGTCTGCGGAAGAAATTCGAATGATGGATTAGCAAGGAAGTTTCAAATCAATTGTACGAAAGAAGGGTCAAGAGATGACGAAGACGACACGCAACACGGTACAAAATTGTTAAAGTTGAATATACAAGTTGCAAATGTACTGTGAGCAGTCGAAAAAGGAATGACTGGCGTGCATTGCCGTTTTGCCTAAGAGAGGGGTTCCTAGCGAGCTAGCCATTGGTCCTCGGACCGTTTCAGACTGTCTTCCTACCGGTACATATTTAAATACTCGAGGTACGAACCTGCAAGGCTCTATTTATACTGAGCTGACAAGTAGCCAACGCCCTCTTACTTTGATTAGGATACCTGTACCGCGACAAATAGTTTATTAATTTAGGTATCTTAATAAAGCAAAACAGGTATGGCCGAAAACAACAACATACAACCCCAGTCCTTAAGCATAGAACAAATAAAGAAATAAAAATGGCTGTTGCAATTTAATTTGGTAGGGCAAGGTAATACCTGATTACATCGGAAGGACACTTGACCCGGTTATTTTAAGTTAGACACTTCGGAATTGTCTGACATTCAGAAATTTTCACTTATGATCAGTAGACTTTGTTCTAATTATAAAATTATAAATCTTAGACAATATTGTTGGTAGTTTGCTACCATTCACGTCTGTTAGTATACTCAGTTTACCACTTTTTTGAGTAAAAAATAACCTAACAAGTAAAAGTTATAGGAACTATTGACTTCGAATGTCTTTGTCCTAATTTTGATATATATCTGCCTACGTATCCTTCTTCTACCTTTCCTCATTGAAAATGTCGTAGTCATCCAATGAAAATACTATCTTTCCCCTTGCGCTATGTGCTTTGTTACAATTTCCCAATGTAACCTTTTACATTATAGTCTGTGTCAGTGCAGCTGACAACGTTTCTTTTTGTTCTAAATTTGTTCCAAATCCGCCTTAGAAATCCGGTCTAACGTCAGACTTGTTTCTTTTTGTTAATTTCAATTTTGTTTTTTTATATGTTCTCTTTCAAGTTGCTTGGGTAAGCACCAGAAATGTGCAACAATAAAGGTGCGAAATGTTCATTCCTTAAGAAATTCCGCAGTGACGCAGTACTGTCACGTACTTTTTAGAATAACCTCAACTATTTCGGCTCAATTTAGAAAGTACGACCAATTGCTAGTAGCAGGCTTTACGTATATTTAGTGTCACAATAAAGACATTCTCTCATAGCTAGACAAAACTCACATGTCTTTCCATAAAATGAACGTAAAATTAAATGTGAATAGTCGTCTCTTTACTGTGGTGGTGGACAATTCATCTATTGATCCCGCAAGTTTAGTTCACCTGCTCTAGCAGAGTTCCAAGCAATTCAATTTTAAACAAAAAAGAAATGTCCTACTTAAGAAAAAACCCATAGTTCAACTGTTTGCATTGCCCCAAAATTTCCCCTAATACAGTCACATTAAGTCGCGAATTTAAGTTATGTTTTACTTATGGGGATGGGTGCAACAACTAAAGCCCAAGTCATGTTTGTGTAATTTCACACTAAAGTTCCGGAAGCTCACCTACACTACTGAACTCCCACCCCCGCCAAATACTATTCAACTATTACAATGACTTATATAATTATAGAACATTAATACTAACTTCATTAACTTAATAATATTATGTATAAAATCACAGAAAGTAAATATGGAATGTCCAGAAGACTAATTCCACTCTTGTGGATTTGATAATTAAACATGTACTCTTCTGACAGCAGTTGCTGTCTGACAAACTCCTATTCTTCTTCTTCTTCCTTGTGACCACTGTCGAGTGTATTTTACATAAGAACACAACATCTCCTCGTCCTCACATCCGGCACCACATCACCCGTTGTTCCGGCAAACTTCTTGACGGCTCCGTTGTCCATGGAGGCTGCGTCCGATCCTGTGACGGAAGGCCTCGGACTCGGTCTGGCAGAAAGTCCGTTTGCCTCTGACCCACAGCTGCGTATTTGGGCCCTTTGCTTCTTCAAATCTGCCAAAGTGTTGATGGTCACCGTCACATTGATGTTGATTTTTCCATTGGCACTCTCGGAAGTCACGTAGGACGTCTCCGCAGGAACGACTGTTAAAATCAACACAGAACGGAGGTTATCAAGGTCTACCCTTACAAGTACTCCAGTTTCCAAGTGTGAAAGTCAGGTGGATATGCAGAATCTGACAAAGTTCATACAGTCAGAAAGAACCCAAACAACTCTGTTTTCATTCTCAACTTTTTTTAAGTATATCACCCGAGCGATGTGAAGAATAAACAATACAATTGAAACTTGCCTACTGAGCTTTTCTCATTTACGTAGTCCTCCGAAGCGTCATTTCCTGGGTCATAGTCTTTTCCTTCGGGTTCTCTCCTAATGATTATGTCACCACTACTGTTAGATACTGATTCGACGAAATTGTCAATTTTTGCTTGTTCCCAATGGGTTTTGTTTGATGTGTCAGTAACGAGCAGTTCTATAGTGTTGTTGCCATTGGAAGGGGATTGCAGAGGTGGTACCTGTAATAAGTGTCAAATTGTAGTTTAGAAGAAAGGGTTTCTTCAACGGTTGCATTTTGAGGTCTTAATTTTTTCATAAAAGAGCTCTTTGGTCTACACGCTTTTGGGTGTACTTTTATTTTTAATTTTTAACGAAGATAAAATATTCTTCTATTTCTCGGTGGATCTTTTTGGGTAGGTCTCCAACAAGAAAGATAACTGACCATAAGACAACATCTCAAGAAAATCAAAAACCCTGGAGGGCGTTCTACTGGGCGACTAATCAACTTTAATCAGGTGCTCGCTCAAGGTGATCCGATGGCTCATCAACCGATCAACTTGCTAATCAACCGGTACGTGACGATAATTTTGGTCTCCGATTTGATCGAATGGTCACGTTAAACAAATTTGAAATTAACCTCGGATGCTAATGTCAGTCTCAGTCTCGCTTCCTCCACAGCGTCCTTCTTCGATGTCAGCGATTTGTCTCTTATCGAAGTTCTTCTAACACTTTGCGTCCTCGTGTTGTTGCTCTGGGACCTCTTCACCTTCCGCTTCTGTGCCTCCTGAGCCTTCTTCGTCTCTTGTTCTGTTCGTAGTTGGAGGATTCTCTCCCTGAGTTCCGAGTCTTCGCAAATGTCCGCCGGCGTTTCGTCATGCTTTGTTTTGGCGTTCAAATCGGCACCGTTTTGTACTAATAGCTCTAATACTTCTATCTGCAATAGTTAATTGGTAGTACATTAATCATTCACAGCTAATGAACATCTAAATTAGGAGATGAGTTATGTGGATATAATTAAAATGATCCATCATACAATGGACACCTACATGACCCCAACATGCTGCTGCATGCACCGGGTGCCAAAAATCATTGTCCTGTACATCGGTAGAAACGTGTTGGTCTAGTAGATATTCCACGACTCTTAGATAACCGTTCGCTGCGGCGATGTGTAATGGCGTGGCTCCCTGATAATCTTGGTATTCAAGGTCTAAACCCAAAGCACTGGCCTGAAACAGATAAAAATTTCAGGTGTTTGTTTCCCAGATTGAATTTTACTAAAATTGTCCAAGTGTCAAAATTCTGATGAACCTGTTGCAAGTCAGCCAACATTTTCAACTCCGTGTCGGCTCTTGTCTCATCTATCAACTCTTGTGTGACGCCCCTTCTGGCCATTTCACCTTCTATGTAGTCTAATGCGGCTTCATCCTCGCATATGTCGTAGGGCATGTTTCCGTCTGCATTAACTGCCAACAGATTGGCTCCTCTGTGGAATTCAATAAAATGTTCTCAATGGAAGGCTAGGCAGGTATTTGTTCTCTTAGTATCCTATCGTTATGACACTCAAATGACCATGAGAAACATAAAACAAGATCATGCTATCAGTAAATTCATCTGATAAGAGAATTTAGCAACATGGTTAATGACAACATGAAGTGGTGATTTTAAAATAAAAGTCTTTGAATTTGTGTGAAAAAAATTCATGAAATGCATTCAATTTCTTAGCCAATATTATTTTAGCTGTTGCAAAAAGACTCCTTGATGTATTATACATTAGTAATAATGGAACTTACTTTGAAATCAAATAGCAAACCAGATGCAGATGGGCACAGGTGGCTGCTGCATGCAAAGGAGTCCATTTTTCAGAATCTTCTGCGTTCACATTGGCACCAAAATCAATAAGAAGTTTCATCATTTCTTCATTGTCATCAATACAACACTGATGAAGAGCAGTCAAACCATCTTCATTTGTTGAGTCAGGGTCCACACCTGACATCAGCAGTCTTTTAACTACAAAACATTAACATATGAGCACCAAAATATAATTTTAATTAGAAAAGGAGGCACGTGATTTTTGCTTCTTACCTTCTTCTATGTCATTGCGAGCAGCAGCCTCTAACAGCATAACAGAATTACTGAAATAAATTTTCTTGCTATCCACAGCTTTTTCTTTCATGTTCTTGTGGTGTTTGTTCCATTCCTTCTCTCTCTGAGACCACACTTTCAACTGCTGTAGTCTTCTCTTCCTAGCCAACTGCAACCTCTCCTGGGTGCTCAGCCTTTCAACATGTGGCATTTCAGCCACCAGGTCAGAATGATCCATGTTTGCGGCTGATGGGGAATATTCACATTATCTGCAGCGGGGTCACAGGACCATATGGCCGGAGTAAATGGACGGCGGAAATTTTTTTATATGCGTTCGTTGAATTATCCCTACAAAATGAGGTGTTAATTAATTACAGTTGTTAAATTCTAATGAACCAAGTGGTGGCGGCGAACATGTGTACGTCAAGACAAACAGACGAGCTTTGCCGATTAAAGTTCGTACAAATGTGGGATACCCGAGTACTTGAAACAATGATTAATCAGATTATATGACCGATGAGATGGTTTGACTCCAGAACGAGACAATCGTCTCCAACAAAACGGAAATAATGAAAAAGCACAAACGAGCGCTGATGAAATCCATCCCATATGATAGTTCAAAACGTACCTCTGTGATCCATGAGGATATTTAATTAATTTCCAAATGGGCAGAAACGACATGTACCAAAGTCAGCTGAAAAATTTTATGTGTAACAGAAAATAGGAGGGAGCAGCACGGACACGCACTGAGACGCAGGTACGAGTAGCGAACCTGAACAATGAAAAAGTTGAACCCGTGTGAAGGCTCGAAAGTGGTTCACGGCTAACAATGAAATTCTCCAGGTTGATTGCACCGCACGTTTTAAAAGGAAAGAAACGACCCGTCGTCTAATCGGATTTATTACGGGTATTAATTAAGAAGAAAAAGAAGAAAACGTAAGCCGGGAAGATAACGACATCCCGGTTTTCTTCTTTTCCTTTTTTCAGACTAACAGTTTTTCAGTAAATTATTTCTAACGTGTTTACCGTTTACGTATACGTTTCAGCCAGAAATTAGGAGATAGAGTTATGAATCTTTTACTTTTCCCGGGCGGTAGGAATGTTGACAAGTGTAGGTGTCTCGCACTTATTTTCAAAAACTGTGCCCGTAAGAGATCAGAATAAGGATAAAGAGATCAGTAGGCTATGATAAAGGAGTTGTGTTAAGAGTTCGGTAAACACGACACCACGACCGGCCGCCATTTTTCTTGTGTAATTCTGCCTCCCCGTTATCACCGTCCCCGACATTTTTCGAGTTTTATAATAATTTTACCTGGTTTTAATTTAATTTGTTTCAGCGTTTTCACTGTTTCGTGAATTTCTAGAAGCTAGGTAAAACGGGGTTGACATGGTTGTGTCTCCCGCCGTGTATTCCGGCTTTTGCGCTTCGTTTGCAAGCATGTTCGGCAAGCTGTCCGGATTGGAATTTTTAGAGCTGGACGAGAAGGTGAGAAGAGACGTTTGAAAATTTTTGGAACTGTCATTTTGATGTGACGTTTCATTTCACTGGAATTTTCAAATGGTGGTTGTCGACAACACCCTGTGCAATAATCCACTGCTCCACCATTGGTCTTGATTTGGACCGTTTTTTTTGTTTCTAGTTGAGGTATCCGGTTAAAATAATCTGTGCCTGCCTTATGATTTTGTTAAACAGTTTAGTCTGGACGTTTTTTGTTAAGGCTCTTCAAAAGTCGAAAACTACGATTGAGGCTACCGCAGTTAGTAGTGCTGTCAATTATGTTTTCTCGGTGAGAAATTGACAAAATGAATTGTCACAATCTGACCTAAGTGTATGGTAACCTGCTTATTATTGTTTTTAAATCCCCAGGGAATACTAGGATATGTTGTATTTGGAGAGCTCTCAGGTCTTTGGTGGTGGTTTGGAATCAGTTTAATTGTCACAGGTATTTTAGTTATGAACAATTCTGATTTGGAATCTGAAGGAAGGAAAGACTGAATTGTGATGTGTCAACACAACAGTCATGGTGATTGTTGCATTTATTTTTGTATTGTAATTTTTACTATTGATTAAAATTTGTTTACACTTATACTGGAGGTTTATATATTAAAGATGCCTTAAATATTGAAACATTAATCACACATATAATAGACATGGGTAATATTGACATTGAAGGTGAAGAGAGTTGGAAAAAGGGATTAAAACCATAATTTCAAATATTTGTACTTATTTTATTGCAATAATTTAATGATTTATTTAATTTGCCTCCTGTTAATTTTACACTGTATGTTTATTTCTGTTCAATTTATTTATGGTGTACCCAAATCAAACAAGGTGTCCCAATGCTGAACTTTTGAACTTTCTTACTCAATTATTCCATAATACATATGCATTCAATTTGAAAGTTAAACCAGGCAATACTTAACCACTACCATTCTATTTTTTCAGACAAAATAATGCCTAATAAGAAGAAAAAATTAGTGTAATAGGCACCCAAAATTTTGAAAATTATTAAAATTACTTTGATAATTTTATGATGTAGGAAATGTGCATTAAGGAACATTTTGTTTGACAGGAGAACACTTCCTTGGTCTCCAATCCAATCCCTGTAGGATTATGTAAATACCTTAGCTCCATAAATAAATACAATTTGACGCCTTTTACTATACAGGAGACCTGAGCTTATCTTCGATGCTTGCAACACAACACCTATTAGAATTATTCAATTAAAATTAATTTTTCTAGGACACCAACACAAAATTTGTAATTGGGACCCAGAGAGCAGTCTGACAGTTACATGACGTTAATAAAGCCCAAGTTTTCTTCTCTCACAAAGGAGGGGGTGAGGGTTTCTGCGGCTTTTAAACGGTCTCCTTTGTAACTGAGGAGCCGGTGGTGGTGAGTTTGCGCTCGTGGGGAGCACCAAAGCGACGATAATCGACTGCCGGGCAATGTTTTACGGGGCGCAAGCGCCGATTTTCTACCCGTTAGCTCTCCCATTTTAGTAGCAATGTAGCGTGTCGATGGCTTCGCACGGTTTTCGTCTTACCCATAATGGGAAATGGCATGAACAAGGTAAATAGAACGAAAACAGGTACTTGATCGAAATTGACTTTTGTAGAGTGTGTGTATGCGTGGGTATAGGTGTGTTGCACGTGCAAACGCAGGTCCTTCACCTTGGTCATTTTGCTTAATTTCACGGGGGCGGTTGCCAGAACTTTGGTAGAAATCAATCCTACTTTGATGTAGAATTCAAATTACAAACTGGCCTGTCTCATTTGTAGCCTGCGACTCAATCTAAACGTTTCATCGTTGCGGACTCCTGGATAAGAACGAAATTTTATTTGGCGGAGACTTATCACAAAGGGTGAAAACCCTGGATGAAAAGTTGATGAGGAAGATTAAAAAAGGTACGGGCATATCTGAAGGTTCCTTCCCGCCTGGAGCTGGTTTATTTCTGCTCCAGGAATTTCCGGATGATTGCGTTTGTCTTGGGGGTCGCTTGAGGAAAACCTCAGCTTTTTCCAGACGGATCTGAATAGGTGTCTTTCACAGACTGTTCTGCTTTGTTTTTCTTCTTTATCAGACTTTTCTAAATCTGTAGAGTTGTAATACATGCTTTTCTCGGGATGATTGGACTGATAAGAACAACTTGTGCATTTTTGTAATATCGATAAATGAATTTTTCCGGACAGAGTTATGGATAACGTGTGGTGAGTTCATTTGACAGGTCGAAGCACGATCGTTTTATGACGATCATAGAATTCATTATTTTACCAATAATTTTGAATAGTCACGTTGTCCTGGTGAAAGTGAAATCGTCAAAAGAGGCGTAAAAAGGTGGACGTTCTTACTAGAATTTTGTACTGAATGGGAAAAAACCAGTGTCGTTTGTGTTTTTGGGAACAGAAAGCCTTGTTGAAAAATACGTAAACGGAACCTGAAACGTTAGGCTAAACATTGGTTAAAAAAGTTCATCTGTAGATCAATTTAAATATAAACCTGGACACATCTAAGTCTTTCTATTCATTCACTTTTTCACTTCTTTTAGTACTTCGTTTAAGCATTTGTAAACAACATCTTGTTCATTCATATATTTCTGGATTTGACCAATCTTACGAATTAACCTATTTGATAGAAATAGGGGGATGGAATGTTAGTTGTGATAAAGCTAACCCTTCTTTGTTGGGATAGAACTAATATTTTGTCATTTTATTAAGTTGTAAAACTCTTGCAAGCCTCCTCATCCAAATTCCTAATTGAGTATGAGAGTCAGTACTCAACCGTAAAGAGAAACCACAACATTTTGAGCCTTGAAATGCGGTAGATTAGAAGACCCGAAGTGCGATTCAATGCAAGTTACAAATATTAATTTACCGGGTAAATGGGTATCTGATTTGCGTAACCCTGGGAAAGAACCACACGTCTCAGTAATTTTATTCTAAATCAATACGAGCTTGATCGATGAATGTAATGATCGATACGGTCAGATGGAATCTAAATTTGAGGTTTTATTGTATGCCGATGTACCCGCTACGCTACCCGTCAGCCGATTTCAGCGTTGCAGCACATCTTAATGTGACTTTAAAAATAATTACGTGGTTTTTTAATTGTACTAAACTGCCATGCAGGTCATCATGACAAAGTCTGACCTAAAAATTGCCACATTCATTGCTAAGTCCATGGTGTTAGTTCAAAAATACATTTTAAGTAAGGTAGTTACAAGTTACTACCAAGTAAAGGGGAAAGCTACAATAAAATTACAGGCTGTTCGTTCATTGAATAAGAAATTGTTTTGGAATAAAGTTGAACTTAATGAAACTATGTTTAAACATATATGTTTTATCTATGACAAATTAATCGAATAAAAAGTTCAAAATAAAGTTGCACTCAAACCCTTTGAGTATTGCTAATCAAAAGCAGAGAAAGGTACCTCTTATCTGATTTCATGACAATAATTTTTAAAACATACTCTAAAACTACTTTAGTGAAACGGTTGTATTGAGGAGTACATCACTCCTGTCCAAAAACGTGTGTATCAATAAGAATGTATTAGATTAGAGAAGTGTAACCTACGCCGAATTTTAGGGGAACAATATTCAAAAAAATTTGTAAACATGATATCTATAAATATGATCAATATGTAAATAAATACCTATAAATATGTGTCAAATTTCAGTACCTTACGGTTCAGATGAATATAAAAACATATTAGTGTTTTCACAGAGGAATACAGTAACAGTTTTAAATAAGTAAAATGACTACAAAACTTAATTTTGACTGACAAGGTTTTACTAAAATTTACTAAAATTGAGACGAATTGGAAAACTCACTCTGAGGGGCAGATTAAATTAAAATTAATTTCTACATTAATTTTCGTAGGTCCAGTGATACATTTCCATGGTAAATCAACCGGAAACAGATACTAGATGGTTCAATAGTAAAACTATTTCTATTTATTTTCCTTACAATTTTTCAATTATATCAGTAAGTCGATTTATGAAATATTTAATAAGTTGAATAAATCGATTCAGTCACAGGGTGTTGTCGAATTTGGGCCTTACCGGAATGAGTGACGAAAATTATTTGTCGTTTCGCTTACAGGCGATCAGGATGATGAATTAATTGACAAATTGACCTTAAAATTTCAAAAAATGAAAAAGTGGGCGCAAATAATAGAAAAGAAGCTCTTGTCGCCAAAACCTGAAATGTCAAAGGTGAGTTTCAAGTCATTTGTTACTCATGTCGTAATTGAAATCCGCCGTGTTTGCGACCTCTAACGTGGTTCACCGTCGTCTACCTTCGTATTTCGACAGTCCCTTTCTGTGTGTGTGTGTCCTGCAGTCGATTAGAAGTAAAACTTAAATGTTATTAAACAATTAAGTAAAAGCGGTGAAGGGTGAACACTTTTCACATTCTACATAATTTCTGTTTGATTATGTTCATACACAAGTAGATTGATAGGAATGAGGCGGAACCTGTAGAAAAAAGCAAGGGGTAGCCTCAAATTGTACAAATTGAAATTGTACAAATTAAAAAAAGAAAGGAAAGGTAGAATGAAAATTATGTTGAGTAGGGAATTACAGATCGGAGGGGAAATATGGTAATGTTTTATCCAACGTAAGCTTTGCTTTTCTTCCTGTCTAAAAGTAAAAGAAAACATCTGACTCTACTGTTGGTTGAATTGGTTTGTTACTGATGAAAGCCCAATTGCTGACTGAAGAGAGGAGAAAAGTAATTTTTTTTGGGGACTTTTCCTGGGGTGGTGGTTAGTTAAACAACTGGAGCCGGTCTGGCTCATTCCAGGAAAACTAACATCCTAAAATGACTCGTAGAAACACTCCAAGAAGTTGTAACTGTCGTCGTCCTTTTCCTAGTGGCTTTGTGAAAAAATATTATTTTAACTTTAAACAAATAGTTCGTAACAGTTGTACATTATTATTACACAATTATGAGAATATTTGAACTACGAGGAAAGAACAAATAAGTAGAAGTGCAGATTGTTTTATCAGAGTTCTTACTCTGTTGCATATTGTTAGTTCTTTTAAATTATAATTATTTAAACTCTAATGACATTAGCACGTCAGGCAGTAAAATTTTTACAAGAAAATTATATCGAAAATTGAGGAGAACCTGATATTTTTAATAAATATTCGAAATTTTCTGTAATGAAGTTTAATAAATTAATAATTCTCAATAGTCAAACTTCAACCTCAATTTGGCATTTTATTTATATAAAACTAAAATGGAAAATATGACTTCTTTATTATTTTTTAAAGTCTTTTCTTTTAGTTGACTCAAATAAAACCAGTTCATTGGGTTCATCCCTTGAAAGTGAAGCTTTATATTTATATATGACTTTGTTAATTGATTTCTCCTTCCAGAATGTACATTCTATTTCCCGGCATTCCTTTTCTCAATTTTCTAAAATGATAGATTATGCTTTAAAGCGAATGGTTAATTTACCAGCTGTAAATAATATTGTTTGCCCTTGCAATTTTTGCGTTTGAGTAATTTCCCTATGTACCTTTTGTTAAAGGTGAGCCCTCCCTCCCTTGTACCTTAAAATTGGAGTTTTGCGTGAAAATTTTAGTAGAAGAAACTGATTTGAGGGTAAGGTGAGTGGCATATTCGCCATTTTGGGGGCCACCGAGGGGATCTTATCGATCCTCAACGACAGCGCTTTAACTCCACTCGATTTTAACTGCAAAGCAACAGTACGAAAGGTTTTTGAACTGATTTTTACTCACTCGACCTTCCACTAGCTTACGTGGTAACCACTTAATTTAATTATTAGTTTATGGACTATCAGAAAGCGCTTCAAAATTTTCTATGTGACCACCGGGCCGGAACCATCAAGTTGAAAAGTGAGAAAAGAGACGCGGTTACTTAATGGTTTTTACGGAGAAAATCCTCTTGGACACATGGGGTGAGCTGCTGGAAAACTGGGCCGGACGTGAAAATGGGTGAGAACCTTAATGTCTAATGAAAACAAAAATTTCTTAAAAAGGAATGATAATTCAGGAAGCAAAGTGGCCCGTGCAAGAAGGGTTGTTCCAATAGAAGAAACTATATTGGTACAGAAGTAACTGTTTGTTTGTTGGTATGAGAAAGTCTTACGTTTTGTTAACCAGGAAACAAAAGCGCATGGATATTGGTTTATAGTTTGCGAACTTTAGAATTTATTCATTGTGTCTGAGAATAAGTTCAGCACCTGAATAATGTGGCACAGAAATTTGATGTCACTTTTGAGTGCTTTTCCAAAAAAGAGAAGGCATTCAATGTATCTTCGTTTGTTAATGTACTTTCACGTCGTTCCTACAGCCGAAGCAATGGCACCGACCGTCACCGGTCGATCACTAAATTAGAAGAGCGTTACTTGAAAGACAAGCAATAAAACAGAACTCACAAATATACATGCAAGTAGTGTCACCTCCACCATGAATACCAAGTTCTGCACTTAGGGTTTGTACCGAAAAACGACAAAATTGGAACCCAACATCACTCTAATAATATAAATAATGTGCAATAATTTAATAAATAATACAAAGAAAAATGAATAAAATTTTAAATGAGATACAGGAATTATGTTCTTATAAAGAACTCCTGCTGCCTAAGACAATTCTTCTTCAATGCAATTGGCACTTATTAATTGGTACCTGGAGTCAAGAGCCATTCGTGTAGTCAAAGGTACATATCAACAACAAGTCTGTTTCCCACGAAGGAATGACAGCCCATTGAGTGTTAAATTGTCGTGGGTTTTTTCATTCAAGAACGAAGTGCCTACAACTAATTCAAACATTCAAGAAATGGAAGCTTGGTGTATTTGTATTATTCTGCTTATTAGGAGCGCATATTCAGAGTAGGATTTTTATTAACATTAAAGAATGCTATGCCTGTCTCGATCATCTCTTCAGACTGACACTGAATTATTCATATTTGCAGAATGATTTTGTTGCTTTCTCGACAAAAAAGGGTCGAACTATTTAAATATTTACTCCACAGCCTGCAACCTTTCACGGGCTTCATTTAAATTTTTGAAACCTATTGCATAAAACCATAGCTTAGATGATCATTGATCTCAGGCATCATCATCCCAAAATGGGAATGGGTGAAATGAAATCGAACTTTTTTAATATCCTAATAATATCCTATTAAAAAAAATCACTTAATTTTCTGAACCTTTTAGGCACCACAAGATGGTTCAGTCAAAATGAGGAAACAACGCTGTTTTTTGTGCTCTTACCCCTTTTTTATGATTACGTACAAGAGCGATCTGTGGCCTGATGTACGATGCACATTATGATATTTAATATGTGAACCATAATGTTTTCTATGTTTTGGTCAGGCTCCAGACCTTTGTTTGCTTAAAACAAAAAATTCTTGCTTCATTTTATTTAAGCAAGGAGGTTTTTTACGTAATCGATCTGATGACATGAAAAATACTTGAATTTAGAATCTCTTCTTCCAAATTAAGTTTGAAAGAAAAGTCTCTTCTCGTTTGCCATTGTTAAATTACACCACCCAAAAGGCGAGATGGCGTAGCAGCTGTGCGTGGTAGAAACAGAATCCTGGAACATTGTTTATTTCCACAAACTGTCGGATATCTATTTTTTGCTGAAATGTCCTACCGCCCAGCAAATCTTCTTGTTTGTCGCTGTCTTCAGACTCATGTCTTTATTCAAACTCAATTTATTTATTTCTTGTTTTCTTCAACGGAACCGCTGCTCTTTTGAACAACACCGTTAGCCAAATTTAATTTTCTGCTTAGAATTTGCATGTGGAATGGTATTTTTTTGGATGAAATTTTTGTTTTTCTTATTTTTTTTCATTCCCAGATCCGTTATTCTTCTTATTTTTATTCTTCTTTAGACTAAAGATATGTTGAATATTTTTGTTTGGTGGCCCAGAAAGAACATCCTTGAGGTTCTTCAGCGGTTTATTGTTAGTATATCAGAAGACGAGTACTTTTTATTTTTATTTTGCTATTGAACTTACTTTGTCTCCTTAGAGCCATTATTAAATACATTTATATTTATGTATGAATATATTGCCTTTTTTCCAAGCTCGCACACCTTGAATTCTCTTTTTGGACTAAACTGACGGACTTGTCGCTTGTAGTAGTTAGTGGTCGAAGTATTCATTGGATGTATTGCTCTTGGAGTCTAATCAGGTGCTCAAATATTTAAAATTTTTATAGCATAGTGATGACCCCATGATCGACTGGTTACTACTTCTTTTATTATTATCCCTAAAATGCACCTTCTGGGCTTCTTTCATAAATTAGTTTAAATATTTCTTCAATTCTGTGACCCGTTTTTACTCACTTGTGGTCGGCGTGGTATTTTGTTACCAAATGCCACGGTAACTCGTTGCAAAAGTTAGCATATTTTTTAGGTACCGGGGTACTCCCATTTTCAATGATTCGTTTTTGTTAATACAATTTATTGAATTTTCTCAAACAATTTTAATATCTGTTAAACTATTTCTTATTCGTCAAATAAATTTTTACATTCGTAAGGTTCTTTCCGGCCTTTACGTCGGGAACTACAGGGATTCAAAAGACAATGCACAACTGGAACGACACGGGATCACACACATAATTGCCATACACGATGCCGCACGGAAATTGCACCACGTGAGTATACCTATACAAATATGACAGGATGGATCCGTTCATCAGGATTGAAAGTTTTTCACCAAAATAGGGACAAGACTCGTTTTATGTTTTGCCCGTGCTCTAAGTACACAACTTTTGTTGTTATGCCGAGTTTATAGTACATTTTATAATTTCCAACTGTTGCAGGACAAACACTACCTTTGTGTTATGGCATCGGACACTCCTGACCAGAATTTAAGCCAGTATTTTTCCATATGTAATGATTTTATACATGCCGCCAGGCTTCGGGGTGGAAATGTTTTAATTCACTGGTGAGTAAAAATATAATCCTCTTACTCAGTGAGAAGTTGGTGACTCTTGATAAGTGGTGTAACTGTCGTGAAAGACGAGTAAACTAATTGGTCCATAAAAAAATTTCAACCGAAATTTGTAGTTAATCATATATATGTTATTTTAACAATATCCTCTGCGGCTCGGATGTAAACCCAGTATCACTGACACCTGCAATACTTGTATTGTTTCGATTCACGTTTTATATTTTCCTTCATCTTATTCACCCCTTTCGAAGGTCTAAAATTCCGATTTTTTGTTTCCGCATTCCTTGAGGCCACGTACCTATAGACTTACACCAACGCACGTATAAATAAATATTATACGTTATATTGCTTCGATTTGACCATGTCACAATGAACCCTGTCAACTGAGCCTAAAATTATTCTCCAAGAGTCACGAAATAAGGGCAAGTAGTTGAGCTCAGAGGTGACCTGTTGCCTTGAAAGGAACACAACAGGTGTGTAACTTCTCGTAACTCCACAAATAGCACGTATGAAGGTCAATGAAGTGTCCATTCTAAAAAAAGGGAATTTATAACCATATTAGTGCGATTGGGATTTCAGTGACATAATTATTAGAATTATAGTGACGCATAGCATACTAGAACATTTGGTACGTCATTGGGTCGCTGGTCGCACCGAGTGCCCTTAACAATAGTGAGGTTGTCAATGCGGGTCGTCTCATGTCAAACTTCAACTTGCTTTTTACAGGTTCTAAGAACCTTTTCTGAATTTTTCATTTTTTAAAATATTCCTACCTTGAATTTTCTCACTCCGTCCTTCACACAGGTAATGTATTTCTTTTCTTTTGGTCCCAGTTTGGCGGGGATGTCTCGAAGTGTGACCGTCACGGTTGCCTATATCATGAGCGTTACGGATTTGTCGTGGAAGGAAGCGCTCAAAGTTGTCAGGGTGGGTCGTTCTGTCGCCAACCCGAACCTCGGATTCCAGAAGCAGCTGCAAGAATTCGAAACGTGCCGATTAATTGACGAACGAAAAAGGCTGAAGGAAAGGTACCCAAGTCTGGCTCTAATAGAATCCGACCACGAAGAGTGTCGACTCTCTCTAATGAACTACGAGAGTCTCATACAGTCGAAGGATTTGTGTGAAGGCAATTGTCCTGTGGGTGAAAATTGTCCGACAGGACTCTGTCGCAGTCCAAGTACGAAAAGGTACAGTACCAATGCTAAGTTAATTATTAATGGTTGTATCTGTTCAAAAAATTGACCATTCAACTCGCTCTATAACACAATTACAATGTGTTTAGTCGTGCGACACACGCGCGCCTGGATCCTTAAAAATATTGAAGGAAACGTGAACTTGTTGTTCATCACAAGTAACTCAATGTAAACTACAGTAATTGGCTATTTTCTAGGACATTAATGATAGCTATCTATTAATAGTACCCGCATTTCAGACCTCAAACACTCATATGTCACGCAGAGCGTATCTACTAAATATGTTTTCGGTTATAGTCGTTTGAATTCACACTCGATATTTATTTAGTACGGTCCTAGTAAAGGTGCAGTGCTATAAATTTAAAGTTAGTAGGCGCTACTCATAACTATTGTTACATTACTATGCTATGTACATGCTGCACTTTACACCTGTTTAATTCTGCTCGAGCAAGTCTGGGCTTTATGAGAATTTCATTAACCAAAATTATTACGGATACTGTTATTGAAAAATTACGGCATTTACCCCGATTACTTATAATTTCAAAACCGAACTATTTCACTTTTCCACGGTACTGTGTAACATGTGAATGTAGTTTTGTTTTGTTCGTTGTACAAACACTTCAAACATGTTCTTTGTATGAACCCGCATCAGAGTAAACTCTTCCTGCGCGGTTGGCATGCTTTTTTATGTATCTTTTCTCTTCCTTTTGATTGCTTCACAAGAACCTTCACTTACCCTGCTGGCACAAAACTGTTTTGCTTAAAAATTCAAATTTTGATCGAGTCGTATTTGAACGGGAAAGTCGGATAGATGAAATCAATAAGTCTGTAGATTCGATACATTTGTCTGCAACTATTAACGACGAAGCATTTGTTTTTAGGCTGTAAGAAGAGTTTGATGATAAAAACGGCAGTCCATCTTGCTCGAAGATCAAAAAAGAGGATTTCCAAACATTTTCGGACTTTAAACTTTTCCCGCAGCCGTTGTGATAGTGAAGGGATGGTGATGGAGACGGTGACGACTTTGTTGATGTTTATTACGATGACAATAGTTTTTGTACAATAAGAACTAGGAGGTTTAGTTTTCGGTTTAACACGGGCTCAGAGACTTCGTGCTTTTCATTTTAATTTCCAGTAGAATTTAGTTGGTATTTGCTGCATACGCAGAGAGAGAGAGAGAGAGAGAGAGAGAGAGAAAAAAAAACGTTGCTTGACCAGTTCGTAAGTTGTGCTTTTCCAACTTTGAGCGAAGGTTTGGCTTTAGTGTTGATTTTTTATATCTGTGAAAGTATAGGTGTGTTTCATTCGGGCGTTGTCGTGCATCTGTGGGCACGTGTGTGTGTAAGGTCCATTTAGGTTTACGTAGGAAGATTACACCTATCTGCATGTGTCCACTTTCCTCTCTGATAGTAAGAAGGAGGTGTTTCAGTAGGTGAGACGTTGCAAATTTTAAGGATATCAATGATAAATGAAATACGATAAATACGTGTGTACGAATTATCTTTATTTTGGTGCAGGTGCATGTCAGTGTGACATCTTCATTGAGTTTCATTGACTTCACACATTTGCTTGTGCTTGTTATGCGCTACTTGTGCGCTACTTTTAGCTAGTTGTTTCCGATTTAAAAATCGATGTTACAAGATACACTAAGAGTCCCTAAAAAGTGATGTGAAGACCCAAATGCTCCAGTTCACCTGTGCCGGTACGAGACTTTCAGTTCTCTCAGATTTCTTTATAACAAAAGGATTTTTGCGTGTTCAGACCATTCCGCAGAAAATCAAGCACCACAAGCCTGCGGGTGCCACAGTCGCCTCGAATGCTTCCGCCGACACCGAGTCCAATGGGTGGACCTGACTTGACCAGATCCAATGCTTCAATCAATAGTTTCAGTCCAATACCTGGTAGGCGGCCATGCAGTGGTCCTGCAGGGTTGCATTCATACACGGGAACGGCGCCACCTCTGGTCAGGTCTCACTCTAGGTATGAAGTTTTGATAAAATAAATTACAATACAATAACATTCGCCTTTACCGGTACAAAATAAAATGTTTAGGACGGGAGTGACGGAGCTTCCACCCGGTATTTCAGTAGCAGACCTTCGAAAAAGAAGAGGAAATTCAGCACCAGGAACACCATTGACAACGCCACCTTCGAGTCCTCAACACTG
Organism: Polyplax serrata; assembly: GCA_037055365.1. Classification (NCBI taxonomy): domain Eukaryota; kingdom Metazoa; phylum Arthropoda; class Insecta; order Psocodea; family Polyplacidae; genus Polyplax; species Polyplax serrata. The sequence continues at coordinate 1,107,457 of JAWJWE010000007.1, forward strand.
GCCCAGAAGGGCCTCTACTCTGACGAAACGGGCCTTAGATCCGCCCCGAATGTCATTCAACTAGTCGAAACTAAAATTATTTGACCCAGAAACTGGGTATTAACCAAATCGTACTGACTAATTTACGAATTAGGTTCATTAGTACTGCACAGTACCTGGTGAAATCCAAGGGACCTTTTTGATGTGGTACCCGCGTAGAAGAATCCTGTCGTTCATTTTTTTCCAGTCCTTCCTATTTGGACAATAAGAGTTCGTAAGGTTTTGAAATAAAACGCTTATTGTTGTTGTGTAAAGTCGCGTGAGTTTCGTGGGGACGTGCTGGTCCCCTGGGTTGGTCAGGTTGACCCTAACCCAGTTGCCGAGGTACCAAGTACCAAGAAACAATGAAAAAGTATTTGCTCAATTAGTATCTTTGATGAGATAGTATTAACCGTTTGTGATCCGATTGGATATTTTTCCCCGTGTTTTATTTATTTAGGACATTTCGGGTTGTGGCGGTTGAAAAATATCCACAGCCTTATTTTTCATTTGTAAAAATTGATTATTGCGGTGTTTGTGTTCAGTTTGGTGCAACTTGTTGGCATCTGGTTGTGTTATTTGATTGAAAATGAGCAATTTTTGCTCTCAGTATCGTTTTCTCTTAACATAAAATTCTGTGCCGTTCTCTAAGTGTGGCGTACCTGTGACCTATACCTGTGACGTATAGTGTTGTTATTTGAAGTATGCATTATATTATCTAGGAAAACAGATTATGACCATTATCAAAAGTACTATTGTTACGTAAGAGTACTAGGGAGTGTTAGGGATTGAGGTACTTTCAAAGTTGTTTGTGTACCACTTTAAATGATGAGGTAAATAAATAAGCACAGGTCGAAGCATTCGACACTCTGGAACAGTACATGACTCGAGGGTAAGTCATTTCTCTGTTTCCTTCCTGAAGCAGTCAGTGTCTTCCTAAGAAGGCTCCCTAACAAATTTTAAAAATTTGTTTACTTTTTATATTTATAATATGAAATGTGTAGACGAAAGGAAATATTCAAAAGTTACTTATTTTCAATTGAACAGGGAAATGCGACAGGTACCTCCTGGGAAAAGCCACAGAGTTTCACTGCAGTGGATTGTCCAGTTAATGACGAAAAGTACCTGAAACAGCGTAATTTCAAGTTCAGTTTTTTTTGTGTTGCCTCATTTTACCGTCCACTCCAACTTCCATATAAGCCTTTTGGTTAATAAAACATTTGCCCCCACAATTGAGACCCTTCTCACAGAAGTAAGCACCTTTTATCGTCCAGGTTGTTGTCTTCGGGTACGCGCGACAAATATGTGTCACGTCAAGCAGTAAGTCATTTAGTAAGAAACAAACCACATTTCTGTCAGAAATTAACAACAATTGACAGGACCCATCACAAGGCTCACGTATTTAGGCAGTAGATACCTTACACACACACACACACACACACCCCTTTCCTATAAGCCCACGGGTGTTGAGAGAAAATTCAAAACCTGAAAATGTGGCCAAACAAGAGCCTCCTCCTCCTCCTCCCCCGACTAGTGTAGCTTTTTTGTACGCGTTTGTAGGCAGGCACACAAAGGCAATTTCGGGGAAAACACTAGCAATAAAATACAAAACGTTCGCTTTTGTATTAAGCAATTGTTACTGATACATTTTATTACTAATACAAGTACTAGACGAATTGATTTATGAATTTGTAGAATTGGATAGTTACATTATATTTTTTATAAATAAAACGCCAATTAAACAAGTATCATTTGGGGCGGAAGTTCGAACCTTGCGAGAATTTATATAACTGTACAGTAGGTAATTTAATTCTTTTTCTGAAATTGTTCCTCCAACTTGACAAAAGGAACAAATTTTTTCTAAATTTGCATTTGTCATGTTAAGTTAACGGTGCTAACTTGTTTACAGAAACAAAAAAAATAAACTAAATACTGTCACTCATTAACGGTTAAAAGTTATTCAACTAACCTTGCGTTCCTGGTCACGATCCTTGGGTTTCTGAAACATCAAGATGGAGGACTAGCACTAGTCAGGGGACGAATTAGAATAAAAGAAGACGGGAAAATGAAGTGAAAGGGCCAAAGAGCCAGGCATTTTGACTGTGAGGTGCCAAGATTGAATGGAGTTAGAGTCAGTTTAAATAGTAGTACCTCTTGTAATAAACATTCTTAAGAATCACACAATCCTTTTTTAGAAAGGACTGTACTTTTACTGGGTAATGAAAATTTTATTGTACATATTAACAACATAACCAGAAGTAATGAAGGGAAAACAAGGAGAACAAATAATAAAACCAGTAAGGAATAACAATGTACACTCTTTTTACTTTATTATAACTCTCCAGTAGAAAACTGTCATACAAAATTATGTACCTATGCTCATCCACCCTAAGAATGGGAACCAAGTTTCAACAGTAAAACTCAGCATAATTTAATGTATTTGCCATACCATTTCATTTTTCCTGTCACTATTTTTTCACTACCACATAATACTTTGCTTTCCAACAAATAAACTGAAATATCAAATTACAATGAAAGCTATGAAATTAGTGTCCAAAATAGCATAATTTAAAACACTTTCATCTGACTTATTTTATTTTTGTGAAAGTAATGAAAATATTTGAAACTATAATTCTGACATTTTTAAAAAGATTAGTTGAAAAGGTGATTTGAATTCATTCATATTGTCTTCTTACAATTTAAATCTCTAAGCAAAGCCGAATGCTCTTTGGAGCTGCTAAATAACATCCTTTATTTGGCTTCTAATTTGTTGATTTCTTAAGGCCTTTAAAAGGTACAAAACACCTACTTGTACTTTAGCACTGCTCAATGATTTAGTTGTAAATGCATCTGACAACATCTGACACTCTGGTTTTATTTTCCTTTTGAAAATTTAATGCCTGTCTCTTGTTAATTTCAAAAGTTGTAAGGTAGTCAACTGTTAAGTGGATTCCCCAGCTTCAATTTCATGATTTAAGCTGCTGTTCCACCAATCTTGAGATATGTCATCTAAATGATTGTCAAAGTCTACAATGTCATTTGCTTTGTTTACCATCAACTGTGAAGTTCTCCAAAGAGTGTTATAGCTCACCTCAATGCTGTAATAAGCAAAACAGACTTGCACAAATGATTCACAAATGTATGCAGAACACTCAAAGAAAATCATTTGTAACTTTACCTGGATTTTTCTTTGGTTTTCCATTTTCCATCTGAATATTGGGAAATAATTAGAGGTAACTCCTTTGATACATCACCATAGCATGAGGGAAACTTTTTGTTTTCTATCTGTAAAAAAAACATTAACATGAAACCAAAAGCTATGTGGTCATTCTGTTTCATAACTTGCCTACTTACAACTACTAAACATGCTGATGAGAAATTCTCAGCAATTCTGTCTGCCACTCTGTGACCAGTTTCAGAACTTGTGTCTCTGAAATTTTCATTGGCTATGTAATAACCAGCTATGACAAGGCCCTTTGCTGTTGCCATTTGATCTATCTGTAAGGTATGTTTTATAAATAGGGGAATAAATTTAACAATTAGATTCAATTAGAGGAAGTCATTTGTTTACTTCCAAACGCTTCGAATTAGTTATCTTCCCTACCATTAAGATTCACCAGCCAACATTAAACACTTTCTACGAAAAACATCTATTTTCTGCTTAGTGAACGAATAGTAGGAATTTGCATTTTTAACTCGAACGGCAATGCAATTTTACCTGGGTTAGTGCAACCTCGTACATCGGCGACAAATGTAAACATATATGAAACAAAGGAATGGCATCGACAAAATGTAAACTGCCGTCGTTTTTTAATGCCTTTGATTTCGAATTCTCGGCCAGCAGGACTCCATTAACGGCACAATGTGGATACTTGGCACAATGCAAAATCATTTTACCGTAAGCTCGAGGAGAAAAACTAATGTCCGCCATTTTTCCGAGTGTAAGCCACGGTGCTCTTGTGCCTGCAACCACGGTATTTTTCCTTTTCTGCTTACACTTCATTAGGCTGACAACAAGTTTTTCAAAACTTCTTGAACCATTACTCTTTTGTTTATCTTTAGAACTAGATTTTGTTAATCAGGTTAAATATCTCGAAACAGCAAGAAAATGAATTAATCTCATTCCTTAAATAGGACCAAAACAGAAAATGTAAGCAGGTTTGCTTCGTAATCCGTTCTGATTGCTTTCACCTCCCCGTAATAAAAATAACAATCTGCAGTTCTGTATCACTTCAATGCCAGAGTTCAATTCAAAAGCAGGAAAGACAACTAATTAGTTTACTTCTGCCTTGATAAGCTAAAATAGACATTTTCAAGGCAAGCCATTTCCTAAATTCGAACTGAAAACTGTAGGAAAAAAGATGATGAAACTCGAGACCATGACACTCATCAGATCTTCACTATAAATATATTTCATTTAAAATAATAAGTAAGTGCAGCGGAATTAAACTTCCAAATAAAAAGTACATTAGGAACCCAAATGTAAAATAATAAGAGGAATAAAAACACATTTTGTTAGTAATAATAAAAACAACTTGGTCTACATACGCAAGAAACTAAAAAGCCATAATACAGAGTTGAAATGAACCAGTGTCGCAGTGTTAGTGTCAAACCTAAAATTCCCCCAAAATCGTTTTCTTTTTTTCTAATGAATTTAAAAAAACCCAGTTTGAAAAATAAATCGATAATGGTTTTCTCGTTTCACAACACTTTACAGTGAACTAGATGACCTGCTCCTTTCCTTGTCCGACAATTCCTTTTCATCTGGTTCAGCACCTTCTTCAAATTTTGTCTGTGGTACTCAAAATGGCTCCTGGTGTCCTTACCAGATTTTATTTCGCTTTTTTCTCGGCACCGTTTTTGAATCTCTGTGAGCCTCCCTCTGATGCTTTCACAAAAAATTTGATCCATTTTTCTCTGTTGTTCTCTGGTTCTGCAGAGATGTGCCATTTTGCTTGTTGTCCACCTTGTAATTTTTTTCATTCAGGGAAGCATGGGTCACCTGTTTGTTTCGTTTCCAAAGAATCTGCAGGAAAATCAAATGAGAGCATATCCTCCAAAATCCTGCCATCCAATTTCAAACTGATGATGTTCGGATCCCCAGGTTTGAGTATCCGTGCCTGAAACACTCTGCTTCCACTGGCTGTCGTTTTTATGAATTCTTCTTTCATGCTCGCTGGGATATTTCGTTCAACGAGATCTAAGGCACACTTCTGGGCTCTCGGAGGTATTTCCATTATATTATGCATAGGTTCTTTCAATTGATTTGCATTCACTGTTCTTCCACTGTCAATGAATTGAACCTGCCAATCGACGTCTGTACATTTCAGTATTTTTGCACGGTACCACACCTCAGTACCGTCGATTCTGGCCAGGCACATCTGCCCTGGGATCCTGTCCTCCATATCAAGATCTTCACATTCATCCCCTGCCTCCAAAGCGTTTGTGATTAGCTCTATATTGTCATCATTAATATCCTGAATGTAGAAGTCAGTTGGCGAGTTGACGTGAGACACGTGCACTTCCTTTCGCCCGTCTTCGGGACACAAATGACTCAATTCTTCGCTTAGGTTCTTCCCCTTTGAGAAAAGCTGCACAATCAATTTTTTGCTTCTGTCGAAAACAACTTTCATCTTTAATGGATGACTGCAAGAATACTTGCTAAACTTGGCGCACGCTTCCTCTGACCATTTGTCATTTCTTTGGCCAAATATCAGACAACAGCTCTCAGCCAGAGGTCTTACTTTTGCCAGATTTGGAGGCAATCGCTTCACCTCACTGACCTTCGATACATTCCCGTAATCAATAAAAATGACTTCGATTTCATTGTCACATCTATTTAATACTTTTGCTCTGTACCATATACCATCTGTTACATATTTGGCTATGCATAAGTCACCCTCCCGAGCGTTTAAAAAATCCTCCAGTTTTTCAGCATTCGCCAACGCTGCCGAAATTTTATCGTTTACTTCTGCAGAGCTTTCTCTCTGCACGTAGAAATCCGACGGAGAATTAATGTGACAAATGTAAACGGTGTTGAGATCGGGATCTGTCGACTCATCGTATTCGTTCACGCCCACCTGAATCAACTTTTCGGTAATGCTTTGTCCATCCATGAAGAGGTCCACAATGGTCGGTTGGCCTTCCCCCAAAATCTGTGCTGTTATAGGGTCCTCGTATTGGGCTATAATTTCCTCGAATACGGTTGTCGCATTTTCCTTCCATTCTCCTTTAAGGGCAAATTGCATAACCGGCGTTGGTACCTTTATCAACTCCGGCATCAACCTCTTTACCTTTTCGAAGGACAAATCGATCTGTATGACATTTCCATAATCAATGAACCTAAGAGTTGCTATATTTTCCTCTATATTTTCTATAATTGCCCTGTACCAGGCGCCGCCAAATAATGCTCCAACTACTTCGCCAACTACTGGTATGTCTCTGTCATACAGCACTTCGCACGCCGCCTGAAGTTTCTCTTGAAATTGTTGGAACTCATTTATCGAGTTTTCTTTGTGTACCCAGAACTTTTTCGGACTGTCAATGTGTATAACGAACACTTTTAGGGAATTTTCGTTGAAGTTGACGTTTCCATCGGTCATCCCACATTTTTCTGAGACTGGTAGATTCGACGTCAAGGAATTCGTCACATTTACACCATTTGCCGTGAGTTGCATGACAAACTCCCCATTGTCGAGGATGAAAGAACCGTGGAGGTCGTCCATTTCTGCCAGCACGGCCAACCTTTCCTTCATAACCTGAAGGTGTTCTGGTCTGTACGTCAAATTCAACCTCGTCTTCCTAGAAAGCGCATGAGTGTGGAAAAAACTGGAATCCAGTTTCATAATTCCTTCCTTCGTGAGCGCCTCCGTCTTTCCTATGTCAATGAAAAACACGTTGACTGTTTTTTTCTGAACACTGACTATGCGGCCTCTACGCCAAACTCCACACGACGATTTGGCGGCAACCAAAGCCCCTTTTTTAACTTCAAATTTGACTGTACCCTTATCATATTTGTAAAAGTCTGTCAGTCTCTTTGTTAAATTTTCAATTTTTGCCCGGTCTGACAGACGCTGAATGTGTATGTCGTCCGGGGATTCAAAACTCGACATCAAAATGGGTAGTTCTTGGACGGTAATGGGTAGCTGGCCTATTGGCTCAACATCAATTTGTCTTTCATCTTGGAAGGCGAATTTAGTGCCGTCTTCATTAAAAACGATCACCGATAATCTGTAAAATAAGAATGTAAACTTTGGATTGGTCACCAGGGAGAAGAATAGTTTGAATGAGTAAAATTGATGACTTACTTCCTATCAGAAGTAGCAGATATAATGAAAATGGGGAGATATTTGTGCTCGGTAGCTATTCTGAATTCATTAGAAGTAATGAAAGACTTATTCGCCATTAAGCATTCAATAGCTTGGGGTTGAATTACTTTCAGATCTTCAGGTAGGAACTTAAGCTAAAACACAATTAAACTTTAGTTCAACCAGAATTCGTACCAAATGCTATGAGTATTTCATAAAAACTAACCATATCTTTAGAGACTTTGACAGTATCACCGATATCCATTCGATTAACCAATACAGTTTCATCGGCGATGTTTAAAATGATTCCGCGAAACCAGGGTGACCCTTTACAAGCTGCTAAGCAGTACGTCCCTAACATTAAAGATGCTGCCTCCAAGTGGCTAACAAACTGCAGGAAGAAGAAATTGATTTATTGCAATTCAACAAATAGCCCTTTTCTGTGCACATCAATTTCGGTGACTTACGTTTTCCTGCTTGCTTATTTCCTCTTCTAATACTCTCAGGTCATCTGGATTTAAAATGACGTAGAACCTGTGGGGTCCTTCCACGTGCGACACATACAGTCTTAAAATTTGTGAAGGAAGTAGAGTAAAATCCACCGTAGGAATGACTAAATGCAATAGAATAACATATTTGTATCACAATTATAGGGTAACCCATCAAATTCAATTAGTCGTTCCAAATCAACCACTCGGGATACATCGACAATGATAAAATTTGCAATGACATCAAGGCGTTGAAAACTACATACACTCTTTCATATTCCATGGCAAGTAGGCTAAAAACAATATAAAAAGAACATACCTAATTTTGAGGGTTTTTTCACTCCACAACCGTTAGAAATTATTTCTTGAGCCAGGTCTTTTCCACTATTCAAGTCCTTCAATGAAATATCGTATACTCCATTGTTGCAGTCTAAAAATGTGCATTTGTATACTTCGGATTCAAAAAGCTTCTCCAACTTGGAATCAAATGGTATCCATTCTGAGCCTGCAATAAACAATTCTGATTTTATACCATGTTATAAGTGTTAGTATTTGACTTTCATTGACTGCAAATATCAACCTGACGGTTCCACATTGGCCAGGCGGCATTTGATAACTTGCTTCGGTAGTTTTAGAAACCGTTTTATTACAGCCCAAGCTTGAATATTTACCAGTTCCTCTTGGTTGCCATAGTCTACATAGCGGACTACCAAAGGTTTCGAACTCACTACCTCGGCCCTGTATAGTACTTTATCGTGGGAGAACTGAACAATGAGTATATCACCTTCCTGCATGGAAAACCAAAACCAACCAATGAAGTAACTGACAAAACCAAAAACACAAAGTACGAAAACAATCTTTGGAGTACCTCGAGATCATATTTAATTGAGTATTTGTCGGAATAAAAACATTGTATGTCTTCCATCATTTTCTTGAAGTCTTCATCGTCAGTCAGCAATTGTATATAAAATTCGTGTGGATTGACGTAATAAGCGATCATAACTTTTTCGCCATGTCCAAGTGTCATACGTCTCTCTTCAAATTTTGAACCAGGTGGGGCAATTTCACCTGAAAAGCACACAAATACACAGTAAGTATTTGTCACGTCTTTTTAATTTCATACATCCACTTGACTGCTAAAAAGCAGCGGTCTGGTAAGCCAACGCTGCTACCATGGGTTACCACAACCCCATTGAATATTTTTACCTTTGTCAATAAGTTGTTTGACCGCACTTTGCTCCTTGCCGTCTTTGTCGTCAATATTGTTGTATTTTTCTGAATCACCAATGCTTCTGTGCAATATATGATTTGTATTATTCTCACTTTTCGATTCTCCCCTAAGTTGCAATTTCTCGCTTTGACTTTCCAAAGTGTTGTGCTCTTTGAATTTTTCTTGGTCGTGCCCGTCAGTCGCCGTGTTTTTGTTCGGTCGTCTCCAACTTTTGTGGTCACTCAGTGCGTTAGAATTCTTATCACAGGAATTTTTGTTACTGGAGTGCCTGTCATTTGATGCCTGTCGCTTCCACTCGTGTAACGGATCTTCTTTGTCATCTGCTCTTTGCGAACTTGATTTTTTTTGCATTTCGTTGCGCCAATTAGTTGACTCCTCGTCTCCCCGTCTAAAATTTAAGTTGTATTTATTGGCTTTACGTTTGGATCTACTAGGTTCCCCAGACAACCTTTTTATTCTTCATAATGCTTTGATGCTATTGAACGTGCAAATAATGATTCATAAATAACTAGTAATGTGATACGAACATCAAGAGTGGGCAAGCATATCTCACAAATTCTTTCAACAAAAGGGTTCAGAAAGCCTCAACTTTTACTTATACAATTAAAAGAACTAAGAAATTAAGAACTCTTACAAACTACTTATTCAGATCTACACTGCTCAGTACAATCAATACATTACCATTCCGAAAGTAGACTACAAATTGAAATACATGTGAAACTGACTACCTCACACCAAAAAATTGCCAGGCAATGATTTGTATTATTAATGAAAAAGAGTGAACCGTAACGTGTCAGTTCCGCCACAAGAGACTGTTCAAAAGCTCATATTTTCCAAGAACCTGAAATTACCAGTTCTAAGTGTTCTCTGCATTCAGGTTAAACCAGTTATTGGATGTTTTCGCTTTTTCTTTATTCATAAAATTGGTGGATAGAGATGACTTCAAGGGTAACAGACTTTGTTGATTCACGCCTTCTTCCTGAGGGGTAAAATGAATAATAGAAACTATCGGTAATAATAGAAATAATAGTATTCTAGGCACAGGCTATTTTTCATGTGTAATTTCGTAACAATATAATTTTTCAAATATTAATCAATTGAACCGATTCGAGTTTAATACGTCCGAGACACTATTTTGCTTTTTACCGTGTCTACACTAAATGTGAAAAATTTGGAACATAATCTTATTCCTAGACTTATTTTGTCATATTCTCAGGCCTCTTGCAATAGTAAAACATGTACACTCCCACATTCTAATTAGTTATTAATTTGTACTCACCTATAGCGCCAAAAAATGCTGCAATTATTATTCTGCTCACAGGAATCATTATTTTCATGCGTTTCTGCCTCTCGGAACGATTTGTTTGTTAAACTGGTGCTTTGTTCAGTTTCGCCAAAACCTTTAAGTATTATATACTTGTTTGGTGCTAATTATTGATAAAAGAGTTTATTTTCTTAGCCGCGGACAGATGAACAGTGACCGACTGAAATCCAAAGTGTTTTCTGATGCAAACTCACCCTTATTGTCAATCCTAAGGTGATCTAATTTTCTATTACAAGCTTTCATAAAGGTGGGAACAATGTCTTCGTCATTGACAGACAGACTGACATAACAGCGTTTCCCATCACTTGACACCACCTTCATTGTGAAGTCTCTTTCCAAAGTTAATTTTTCAAATTCGTTTGTTAATTCCTAAAAAAAAGACAATAACATTTCTTATTTCTTTAGTGAAATTCTATGCGCCTGAAAAAGAACTATGAACTGGATATGAGTAAGTTGGATGTAAATAGTAGTAGTAGTAATACCTGACAACGGTGTTAAATATTACAAGAAATTGTTGACCACTAACTGACAACCACAAGACTAAAAGACAGAAAAACCTGAATAGGAAATTACAAACCGGGTTTGCAAGTAGATATAACTGTGTCCAGGTTTTACTTTACGTTTCTGCCTGTAATCCTTATGTAATCTCATGCAACAAGAGTCATAATTTTCAAAGGTAATGATTCCTTGTTTGTTCCCCGGTAAGCAACTTACCTGATCATGAGGTTCATATTCAAATCCCTTAAGGCAGCAGTGTATCACTTCAAATCGCAGTTTATTAATCAGTTTAGAATTACTGACATTCCGAAGCTGCGAAATGCCGACAATTTCTGTGTTCCCGTAATCAATATAAAAAACCGTAATTAATTCCTGCAAAAGAAATACGTAATAGAATAAACAAAATTAAATAATTTCATAAAGTTTTTGTTAGCTCGGAGGTACCTCAGAAACAAATGATGTTATCTTCGCCCTGTACCACTGGTCATCTTCCTTGTATTTACAAGCGCATAGAAGACCGAGTTTTAAGTCTTCGTAGGACAAAATATGACCATTTTCTTCAATCAGCGAGAGTTCTTCCTTGAGAGCATTCAAATCATCGTCTCTGCTGTGCAACTGGACATAAAACCTAAAAATGGCACTTCCGCATTGAGTATTTCGTCAAAAGTATGTTGTTGTCAAAGGGCTGGTCTCCCTCCCCCCCCCTCTCCCCGGTTACTTACTTCTGCAGGCTGTCCACCCAGGTGACAACTACACTTACGGACTGACCAACCTGAAGAGCCCTGCCTTCCGACTTGTCCTTTTCACATGATTTTTCATTCAAAATCCTCTTTATATTCTTGTCATTTATGTACAATTCGCAAGTAGGCAGGTTATCGCCTGAAATTGTGGATAGTATTTATGTCATCGTAAGTAAAATGTTGGTCCGAATGCCGTAAGTAGGTTACAATAAAAGATTCATAATTTTAGATGCTAAATTAAGGCAGGTGTTAGTGTTTCCCCGTGTGGTCCCCGGGTTAGAATAGGACCAACTCATGCACTGGGTGCATGGCGCAAGAGGCGACTAAAAGGCAGGTGGCCCATGAGATTGTCTCTGTCGGGACAGAACAGGACCACCCCATGCACTGGGTGTCGTAAGAGGCGACTAAAAGGCAGGTGGCCCGTGTGGTTGTCGGGCTGTAGAATTCAACCATCCCCAGCCCCCCGGCACTGTCGTAAAACGCGACTAATGCGTCAACGACGAATGTGCCCCGCGTGGTTGCCGGGCCATAGAATTCAATCACCCCCCCTAACACTGGGTGTCGTAAAAGGCGACTAATGTGTCAACGGAGGCAGGGGTGCAAGGATGTTGGGGTTCTTCCTTGCACTCCACGGATTGTGAGGGTAGGAGCCAGAGATCGGTTGCTGCTCTCACCCGGCGGTTTCCCTTCGGAGAAAACGGTGGAATTGCCATTCCATTCATTACGGAGTCCACGAGAAGAGACCTCGGTCCCTTCGAGTGGCTTCGGACACAACTACTTCCCATAAGAGGCTGCGAAACAATGCCTCACGGTAGTCTCACCTCTCCGAATAGGAAGGTGATCTCCCTAGGGTTTTCAGTGGGTTCCAGTCCCACAATCCTGGACATTCCGTCCCGATGGGGTCTTTTCTGCGTGGGCATTTCTCCTGGGTACAAAAAAAAGGTGTTACTGGTTATCGGCTGTGTTATTTGGCGTTCCTCGAAACATTTCATAAAAGTTCCTAAGAAGTTTCCTCCTGCGTTTTTTCTATTGTTTGTTCTCTCTCGCTGTTGTTCGCTGCTCTTGGTTTTAGGTAAAGCTGGTATATATTTTCGGTTTATTTCAGTTTATTTCAATTATTATTTCAATTTCAAGTTCCATTTCTCATTCTTTTGGATCTAATAAATATATTTAGAAACAAAAACCAAATGTTGTATGTGATTCATAGTAACTACGGGAAGTAATGAGTCAACAAATTTTGCCTTTAATATCATGACACCGCCGACATACAACCCATCATGATATTCATTTGGATCGGGACAAGTGTTATGATATTTCCCTTCGCTACAAGAAAACTTTTTGCGACGCGACGACAATTCTCAATGGCGTAACTTGGCACTGAGTGCCTGAGAATCAAAGTAGCCAGAATTAACGTGACGCAGGGCCTAGCTAATCCCGTGAGCGATCGAATCTACCTGCTTCATTGCTATCGAGAAAAAGTAGAACAAAAGAGTTTCAAGAGGCATTGGCAGTCACTCAATAGCCAGTAAAATTCAAAGCACTCAAAACCAAGACTCCGAATATTCCCATTAAACTGCCATAAAAAAAAACATTAAAAAGCAATAAATCTGTAGACTGTGAACCTTTTGTGACGCAAAAGTCTTTGTTCATGGCACATAAAATTTCATCAGAAATAAGAATAAAAATTTCATCAGAAATAAGAATAAAAATTTTAGAATAAAAATTTCATCAGAAATAAGAATAAAAATTTTAGAAATACATACCTTCCAATGATGCAACTTGAAGTATCAGAAGTTTATTTTGTACAGTCTCTGTAAAATGTATTTTGATGTCTTCAGAATAAACAACTTTGTTCAAACCACTGAGACAAAATTTATGTGACAATACCCTGCTTTTGAAAAACTTTTTAGGAATTTCATAAATTGAGGACACAGGCAAATTCTCAGTATCACCAAAGTCTACAAGGTAAACTTTCACTGCACTATGAGAAATACTAACTATTACTCCTCTGAAATGTAAAAACATAGATCAAAGTAATGTTTGAGAATTAAGTCCAAGAGTCCTTTTAATTGAGCATTGAAAAATTATTGTTCACCTGCATGGGTTTCCGTAGAGTACACTATCACAAATGCAAGGATTTCCAAGAAGAACTGGTGGTTTAATAGGAACTAATTGTGTTGCTGTCAGTTCTTTAATTAGTTTGTTCAATTCATTTTGAATGGAAAGTAATTGTACAGAGAATGACCAGGGTCCATCATCAATTGCTGAGACAAAGACACTGTGTGTGCTTCCAACCTCCAGTACCTAAATGTAGTGGGCAAGTTCACATTTTCAAATGGCTTAAGGTGATATTGAAAAATTAGGGAAAGGAACCTTTACTTACAGTGCTATTATAATTATGGAGAACATTCTCCTCATTTGAAGCAGATTTAGTATTTTCCTGTGCAATGTATTTCTTGACCTGGTGAGCTAAGGCTTGAACCATCAGGTTGTTGTATGAATTTATTAGTTGCCCTGTTTTCACCTTCACATCAATTGGATTAAACTGGTTGTAGTGCAATGAAGTAAATGAAGCCCTGAGTGCTCCTCCATTGCCATTCCAGAAATCTCTATTGTAGGCACCTACAGGATTATTTCTAAGCAAATTTACCATCTGAGAATTATCTGCTTCTGAATACTGTGGCAACTGCCTTAAATAATTAACTGACTTTTCTGGTACTGATGAGATAGGTGTCTGTTGTAATTTGTTTCCCATATTTATGTCTTCTCCTATGTAGGAGAAAGACCTAGGGTACATGGCATTTGGCACACCAGGTTGTGCACTGCCCCGGTTTTGTGAGTGTAATAGCAACAACTCAGACTGGATGTTTGGTGGTATATTTTGTGCCACTTCCTTCTTTACTAAATATTTGGAGAAATCCTCATTTTGAAATAAAATATCAATAAATTTCATACTACCTATTTGGGCTACTTCTTTATAAGGTAACTCTTCTAAGCAAATGCAACAACTGATTTCACTGATTATTTGCTTTGTCCAACCGTAAGTAGGTGCGACAATACCAGCCAAATAGTACACATCCACTTGTTCAGCCATTTTCAATAAAAGGTCCTCTCTTATTTCAATGATTCTTATGTTGGACAGTGGAACAACACTGCTGTTGCCGTAGTCGACGAAGAAGAGATGAACAGCATCGTTCTCACTGTCCGATAAAACACGAGCACGGTAGTAGTTGCCGTCAGAGTACTTCGCATAGCACAATTTGCCTTTTTTTAATAGTACCGGATTGACACTGGGCATTTCATTCAGTGCAGAACTTAGCTGGGCCAGTTGTCTTTCTATGTAGGTGCCCCCTACTCTGTTTCTCTGGCCCCATATTCTCAAAAAGTTACAGTTTACGTCAACATAAGTAATATACAGATTGTTCGAAAGTGAATTCATTTTTGAGTTGTCAATAAATAATAACGAATTTGAATTAAAATTTGTAACGGATTAGGACGATGACGCAACAGGGGAAGTCTAAGCCTCTTCCACCAGTGATTTACACGAACAGACACCACATACTACCGTAAAACTAGGCCCCGGTGCCGAAACTACCTACTTTCGAACTTCAACAACGGTGAACATTCTAAAGCCATCAAAGGAAAATGGTAATATCAAAGGTCTGCAGTCAAAGGAATGAGAAGCCTACTCGAACGTCTGCCTGATTACGAGTTGATAATGGATGACATTGTTACTTCAGTTTGATTTTAAGGTGTTTGGGGGTGTTTTCCTGTTTTATTTTACGCTGTGTCGAATGTCTCTTATTTCTGACGTGCTTCGTCTTATACCGACGGAATGGTAATACTATTCTTGTCTTACATTGCAGCATGTGTTATCGTTTTTTTACTTCCTAAAGCGGCTGTCGCCCAACTTGTTTCAGGAAATTATGCCCTTGTCCTATTAACCCTGACCAATATTTCCTTAAATGGTGTTATTATTGAGAGAGCAAAACTTAGCTTTTTAGTCGGTGAAGAGTATCCGGAGTAGAGCGGTTGCTTTGGGAAATATAGCCTTAGTGATTGGCACATACTAGTGCTTTACCGTTGCTGTTTATATTTGAAGCTTGCAAAAATTACTGTCAATTTTGAAAGACAATTCTTGTTTTTGTGTTTTTTAATTTATTGAGTAAACAACATGTTTAATAAGGATACCTAGTTTAAATGTAATACTATTACTAATTACTGATATTGATTATGAATTCAATGCAGATGAAATTTGTTTTACTTGTGACAAATGTGAAATAGATGATTTACTAGGCTTGTAGATCCAACAGAATTTCACCAATGAATAACCAATTTTTAACTGTAAGTACAATTAATATTTCACACAATTTTAATTGTCTCTATTAAAATAATTTTTCATAATTATATTTTTTACAATTTTAACAAAATAAATTGCTGGTGTGACATAATTGTCTGTAGTACAATCAAGCCATCTAGCACCCAAAGAGCTTGATTAGTTTAATCAATGCAACCAGAATGTAAGAAATGATCTGTATTGTATTAATAGAGGAATTTAACAAAACTCTAGGAAAATAATAAAAATTCATTTAATATCTTGATATGTAGCTTTAAAATTGACTTAAATTGATTTGTTGTATTTTCAGAATTGTGTTGCAAAAGCTCTGTATGACAATATAGCAGAGTCACCAGATGAATTGGCATTCAGAAAGGGTGACTTACTAACAGTTTTGGAGCAGAACACAGGTGGCATTGAGGGGTGGTGGCTTTGCTCACTGAGGGGAAGGCAAGGCATTTGCCCAGGAAATAGACTTAGGCTTCTACCTGGCTTCTATGACATTGGAACACATGACCTTCCAGTTCACAATTTGAGTAAGAGAAGGAGTTGGCATGTACAACCAAACATAGTGAGTTAATTTATTCCAGTAAACAAATTGATTACATTCTTGCAAAATAAACACTCCCTCTTTTTATTTAGAGGCCTCTTCCTTTAATTTTAACATTTTCTGGGATATTTAATCAGTGTGGCCTTTCTTATAGTCAGTTTCTAATTGATCTTGACCAGTTTTCTTACACCAAATGTAAAGTACCTAAACCAAATTATTTTAAACTGAAAGAGTTGCATTTTACAGAATTCTTTTGCCCATTCAAGTGCTTTCATTTCTTTTTGATTTTTCTGCATCACTGAGGAAATATATGTATATGACAAAACCATTAAAAATACTAGAAATGTCTACAACTAATACAACTAATTAATTGTATGTTTTTAATAATTTTAGTTTCCTATTCATTAATTCATAAATAGTCAAATTATGTTTTCTATAGCTCAGTAAGATGAATGCCATGCTGGCCTCTTATTAATAATGTATTCTGTACTCGTAACATGGTAGGAGTAAGCATATTTACAGAAATTATAATTTAACTAATAAGTTATGATAAATTTATTACAATATTACATAATTTAAAGCTTGAAATTTTGCTTCCAGAGTTACTGGAATTTAACAAGAAGTTATCATGTTAGAATATTTATATATTGTGCCTTTAAGAAAGCTTTACCATCATTTGTTCTCATTCACTTGATATTAAAAAAAATCTAACAATTTTCAGGTATTGACACCACAGAAATTTGGAGATATTTATCTCTATAATCTCCCTCCAGGGTCTCAGAGCCAGAGGTACGACATTCCAACTCCACATCAGGACCTAATGACTCCAACCCAAGCCTACGACATTCCCCGGGCGATCTCACGGGAAGGCTCCGAGTCAGTTCTATCAAACAGTAAAACGTAGGTACCTGGTATTTTCTGCTGGACCTCAATACATTACTTTTTCCTGTAAGACTTTGTATTTTCAGGCCGTTGCAAGTGGCCCCCCAACCTGATTTTGATAGAGGCGGTGAGAACATGTCATACGACATTCCCAGACCTTTGGCGACAACAGCCTATCCTTTGACACCTAGCAGTTCCGCTAGTTCTCTAACGGCCCCTGAATCTGTGTCTCTGCCAAGTTCCAACAGGTCCAGCCTACTATCTGGTCCCGATTATGACGTGCCAAAGTCAAGACTCTCTACTTCTCAGGTATGCAGTATTAATTTACAAATATCAAATGAAGTGCCAGAAGTATTGGATTGCCTAAATTCTATTTTTGATTTCAGCTCTACGACGTTCCAGCACCTAACCCAAAGCCCAAAGAACTCCCACTGGAGTTGACCTCTGCACTGGAATCTTTAAACCGACTTCAGCATGAAGCCTCAGGTGCAGTTCAACGACTTCTTGGATTGTTCAGTCCTTGTTGGCGCAGCCCAGAAAATTTGCGGAATGGCATCCTCGACATAAAACTTGCGGCCGAAAGACTTCGAACGTCCCTGCACGAATTGTCGGAATTTTATGCAGGTTCCTTGGGAAATGCATACAAAGCTGCGGATAAAAATTTGATCAGTAAGCTAAAACCACTCGCTAAGGCTTTGCGCGACTCTGACAAAATTGTCCAAGACGCCTGTAACGACCTCGACTCGAGAAAATGGTCTTTAGAGGATCTGTCACGCACCACCGACCAGGATTTTACCTTGGATTCTTTGGATAGGCTGATAGCCTGTGCCAAGTCCCTCACGGAGGATATCCGGAGGGCAGCGTCCTCCTTGCAGGGCAACGCATCACTACTTTTCAAGAGAGATTCGACTCTTGTAATACCAGACGACTACGACTATGTGAATCTCCACTCAAAGGACCCAACGGGAAATAACGACAGAGATGTCAATCCGACAGATTTCAACAAGTCAAGTGATGGAGACGATAATGGTGGCAGTGAAACGGAAAGTGATGACTCCAGACTTATAAGATTCTATGCGGCCTTAACGGTGACTCACACGGCCCAGTTGACCAAAGCTATTGATTCGTTTTTGCAGACAGTAGAACACAACCAACCACCCAAGATATTCTTAGGTAAACGTCGTAATTTGTACTTTTTCACCAGACACCCATTCGTTCAAAACTGACTCTCTCTTCTTGTCTTTCAGCACATGGAAAGTTTGTCGTTCTGAGTGCTCACAGGCTGGTATACTTCGGCGACGCCGTAGCAAGGAACGTGACCCAAACCCACATAAAGCAAAGAGTCCAGGAACGGGCAGATGGTCTGTCCGAGGCCCTGGACCAAACAGTTCAACGAACCAAAAGAGCAGCTCAACATTTTCCGAATGTGGCGGCCGTACAGGACATGGTTGACGCCATTGTCGACGTTTCTCACTTCGCCAGGGATCTGAAAATGACTCTGGTTTTAGCTATGTGAGAGCTTTGCTTTCTGGGCCTTGCCCATATGTCCGACAAGTCAGCTTTTCTATTTGAGAATTCACCATGCTCCCCACCCCGTCTTTCACCCAGGTTTTTAGTGGAAGCTTTAAGAGCTGTTGGGCAGCTTAATCCGCAGTTTAGTTTACAACTAGAATTTCACTTATTAAATTAAGAATTATATTCAGACTTGTTATTAAAAGCAATCATAACAATTTATATCTTGAAGTCGTCCTGCCTTTGGGACTGAGAGAGAAACTTCTACGTTGGTCCTGGAGTATTAATTTATTTTATTTTCTACACGTATTTACTATAGTACTACATTTTATTTACACTTTATTTTTACCATACAGAAAATATTATATTCATATTTTTTTATAATTATTCTTTAAATTTTTGAACCTAACTATACACTTTCAATCAGATACCTGCCATATTGAAATTTTTATATGTAAAACTGAATTTTGGAACCAAAAACTGATGGCAATAGGGGCATACACGAAGGACTGCTGCGCAAAACTCTGTCAAGATTATCATCCTGCTGTCCGTCTACACAGAACTTGTGGTCAATCGTACTAAACCCAACATCCGGCTCACAAGTTAAATACACCTCAACGGGCAGTAACAGTAGATCCACGAACTTAGCCAGTAAAAGGCCTACAAAATGAAAACGTAACTGAATAAAGTCGGATGTCCAATCAATCTGCGACGAAGCAAAGGTTTCTGCTATAAAGGCAAGGACAAGTTGGAAGGGTTCTAATTCAGTTCGTAAGGAAGATACAGAAGTAGAATGCTCCAAAAGGTCGAGCCAAAGAACAAAAACTTAACCTGTTGACACACGCACGCGGTCAATTTTTATTTGCTTTCTTTTTATTATATTCTCATACTTGTTTTGCTTCACTGTTACTCATTCTAATTAATTACAGTACCGTTCACCTGTTATATTCATCTGTTCGCCATAACCTTGTCACTCTTGCCATGATATCAAAAACCAACATTTTCGTAATTAATTACAATCCCTGACGTCGCTTCCGCCCGCAGTCAAAGCTGTGTTACTCCGTAGCCAAGCCACGGACACGGCGGACTGCGTCTTCTGCAAGCCGTTTTCCCGTACGTCCCTTTCCAATTTCAGCTGTTATTGTTCAGGCACTTGGCGGACCGCAATTCGTCCAGCAATATCAAAGTTTCTTTCATACGAGAAAGGAAATTGAACTAAAGTAGAAAGCATAATAGAAAATATGACGTGACCAAATTTACTGGAAATGATGACAGTACGTCCTGGGACAGAAACATAAGAAACGATAAAAGAGAAAAATAGTGTGTGAGAGAAAGAGAGTACAGGCAGAAGGAAGTTGAAAGAATATACAAAACAGTAATCGATCACTTATAGAGTTCTTTCTTGTGCCCCCCGTAACAAACCAAACCCGAAACCGTAAACGGAGCGAGGGACACCAGTAAAACACGCGCCGTCTTACGTCTGTGAACACGTGCAACAGCCCCACAGGGACTGGTCAAACTGCTCTTATAAAATTAATGATTCTTTCGGAATGTTTTTTTTGTTTGCGACCTCTCTGGCAAAAACATCCAAAATTGTTTTCCGTTCAAATTGTTCGTTCCTCGGCAACCAGGTCCCTTGGTTAAAACAAAAACAATTTCGGGTTCTTTCTGTTCCTGCTATTATTGCCGCCGCTGCTTTCCAGTCTTGGACGTCATCATGTTCCTGCTTATGTTTTCGTATCCGGTGGCAGAAAGAACCAAAAATTTTGAAATTTAAAAACTTTCGTCCGATTCCTGTAGGCTTTGTTCCCGTTCGGCAGCCGGTTGGTCTCCTTCGAGTGAGCCACCACCGGCAGGTGTGACAGCAGCGGCAGCATCGACTTCGGCCACAGTCTCCTGTCCCGCAAGCAGCCCATCGTCTGCAGTTCCTCGCGAGAGTGATGGATCTATTGATTCCTTGATTTGCGTGTGTGTGCCCTTAGGGTCCAGGTCCATGGCCCAACTGAAGTGCATCAGGGCCAGATGAGTGTTACCCAACTTTTTGTGAATCTGAAAATAGTGACGTAAGACATGACTGCCAGGTGAAAACTTGTTTGATGTTTGAACAAGGTTATACATCTCTACTTGTACTTACTTTTCCAATGAGGTAGTAGACTAGCGATTCCTTAGGTACTATTTGTTTCAGTTGTTCCAGCTCTTTAAGCGCTTCCGCGTGTCTGCCAATATTGAAGTAAATTTTGGCCCTGTGAAACTTACATAAAGCACTCTTCGGATTTATTGCTAATGCTTTGCCTGCAATAATAGGAAGAAAAATGTTAGAGCTTCAAATAAACCGAGTTAACATGAAAGACAAAGTTAGGGGACCCTTGGAGCAGATACACTTCTATTGAATCGCTAAATTTATTTTTGACAGTTTACATACCAAGCCACGTCAAAGCAGATTCTGTCTTTTGCCGAGCATTCTGCACCACTCCAATGTGGCAAAGTATGACTACATTTTTCGGATTTATACTCTCCGCCATGTAGTAGTGAGCCAGAGCTAATTCATACTTTTCCTGTTTAGAATAGACGGATCCTAAACCAAAACTAAAAAATAAAAATATCACTTAGCGTTTTGCAAGATCAAACAAGAATTTCCTATGGGTGAGAGAAACGATACTTCTGTCTGCTTACAATGCACTATAGTCCCTGTTGCACATGCGGATTGCATTTCGAAACGATGACATCGCTTTGTCAAGTTCTTCAGTGGCTAGATATTCGTGTCCCAGTAGCGTGTACGCATAAGAAAAACTAGGGTCAACCTGAAAATTAAAGACAGACTAAATAAAGACTGCCCTGCAACTGTGGGAGCTATGATAAAGAACATGTACCTGTACAGCCCTATGTAGGAACTTAATGGCAGTCTCGTGTTCTTTTTGCAAGCTAAAGCAGTTGGCGGTGGCACACCAGGCCTGAGGGCTCAGCCTCGCCTGTGCGACCAAATCCTGGGAAAGGGCGGACAGTTCGACTTCACGTTGTAAGAACCAAAGTGCTGTGCTATACAATTCAGTCAATAGCAGCCTTTCCGGGTCGGATTCCCGCATTTTTCGAAAATACCTACAAGTTTTTAATAATTTCGTTTTTGACTTGTTACAACCAATAGCAAGACCAATTTTTCAATTGAAGATTTTGTTAAATTGATATTGAAGCCTTACTTTATACTATTGGGATAGTCAGGAAGTTCGTAATACGCTTTTCCAATCATAGCCAACACCCAGCCGGTGTTTCTTTGAGCCGGTGATAAACTGTTGAAGCACTCGATAGCTTTCAGGCATTCGAATTTTGATAAATTTAAATAAGCAGCGCCAATGTCTCTTAAGAGTGTCATAAGGCCCTCTAAATGTAAGAGAAAAAAGGATTAGCACCTAATTTGTAAATTGGGCAACTGTCCGGTTTATTCGCCTCCAAAGACATTCTCAATGCATCACTCACCCGCCGCATCCTTCTGTATTTGTAAAGCCTGCATTGATATGGATACCGAATTTTTATCATTCGATATCTGTTCTACTGGAATATTTTTGTCATTGTTCCGATTCTTTTCGTTATTTACATTAATTTCATTAAAATTGTTTATGCTCAGGTTTGTTTTCGAGACTCCTCTCTTCGTCTTCCTCGAAGGCGACTTCGGACTGACGAATTTCCCGTGTTTCGGACTCTTGTTATTCTCCTTGACCGAGCAACTGCTGGAGAACAGTCGCGTCGATCTTCGCACGCTTTGCAGGGGAGGCGTTACAGGATTCGTCTGATTTGAATTAACTATATTGGCAGTATTGCTCGTATTACCGGACTGACTGAACACTGGCTTGCCTTGCTGCAGCGGCGTTTCTTTGTTCGAGAGCAACTAAATCAAATAAATATATTCCATAATAACAAATTCCAACTCCATACCATTTCTTCCTCATTAACGTAAGGTAAGGTAATTACCCCTCGATTTGCAGAATCGTAAATGTCTGGCGTTAACATGGACGAATTGTCCACTGGGCTAGGCGTGTCAAAGTTGAATGGTAACAAGCCAAAACTTGGGATCTGAATGGGTGAAAGCATACTGCGGAATCTGCAATAATAATATAATTAAATGATTCAGTACACATAAATAAATAAGTCAACCTTTATTGAAATACAATGCGGAACCTTAATATGTTACAAAATTTGATTGCCTTAACTATTACGACAGACGACAGTGCGTAAATTCATAAATGAGTGAAGCATCACATTTTAGATTGACCATTGAATTATATTAGAGGAAGAACAGGAAAATAGACTCACCTAGAATTCTTTTTAACCTTCGTTGATGGTAATGATGATAGCGTTGCAATTCCCAGTGAACTTGGAGTCAATGGTACATTTTCCTCTGGGGTGGCAAAAAGCCTGACAGCACAAGTTCCCGAATTCGCTACATTCATGAGCTGCATTGGAGTACTAGAACTAGAATTAAACAATAATTTTATTAAAATAAATAACAAAGGAAAAATGCAATAAAACATTTGGTAAAATGTTCAATGTGCAAGCCAACCTTTTATAAAGTGAATCCATATTATTATTGTGACTAGATGAATTATTTATTTGATAATTCTTTTCGCTAAGGTTATTGTTGACGTAATTCACGACGGGATTAACACCGTGGCAGCAACTAAAATTGTCCATTTTTGATACTGTGAATATGTCACTTGGATCTGGTTCACAGCCCAGGTTGCAGAGCTGCTCAAATGAATTCCAAAGAAATGGATTCAGTTTCAAAGATTTTTTGTACATTTCCGCCGTCAACTCTATGCGGTGCGTTTTGGACGCAATTAGGGCCAAAATTTTAAAAACGAAACAAGATTCGTCCCCAAACTCTGATATAATGTCATCATCATTTATATCCCTTGATTTCATAACACTCTGTCCAGTCAATATAGACTCTGCTTCTGCATATCTGATCAAATCAAAAATTACATTATTTATTACATGTTACTAGTAAATATAGTATTCAACAATTTAAATAGAAATTTCTGATATAAAATTACTTTTGAAGGTCCACACAACATTTTGCAAGTAAACATCTTATCTGAGGTGAGTGTGCATCCTTCTTTTTTAATGTAGAATATGCCATGGAGATCAAGCCAGAACGGTAATAACATGTAGCCAGTAGAAATAGAGATTCATCTGATTCAACTGAAATGCAAACAATAAACAGTAAAATGAAACAAAGAAAAAATGAATACATGAATTTTGTATAAATATTTTTGTTATGTGGAGAAGAAAAGGAAAAGGAATATTTCATACCATTTACATAACTGTCAATCATCATGGTAAATCAACACCTACTGAAAGGCATAAAGGCAAATTGTTATAATTTTTTCTACTTCAAAGAGGGTTTGACAAAATAAAAAATGGACAGTAGCTCAGACAGTGAAAAAAGTGAAATGGAATTTTTCAAATAAGGTGCTAAAGATAGATTTGCACACACAAAAATATTGATTAATGAAAAAGAATGTAGATTTTTTTAAGCAATAGTAGCATGAATAAAAACAATGTATAAAGGTAAACAATTGTCCTTTATTGCCAAATTTAGTCACCATTGGTGATCTCACTTGCAAAATAATCCTTAATACTTACTTTAGGGGTCTTCAATATGTATTGGCAGAATAATGTTTTTTTTAGTTCTTACATTTAGTTATTATTAAAAAATTAAAGTTTTTGTGACCACACACCATACCTGGTATGAATTGGTCAGAAAAATATTATCAATATCATTTTATGCAAAAGAATGAATTTCTGGTTGGGATTAAATCCCACATCAGCAAGATATAAACTTAATAATGTTTTATTATTTACATAAGAGGACAATTAAATTAAATACAATGATGTAAATCCTAATATCCTTGTGTTTGCCACATGAAAATGCCTCATAATGTTTCCCACAAACTGCTAAATAAAACTGTAGAACTACAAAGAAATAGTTGTAAAGCAAATGTTATGAGAAACAAATTGTTACAGGTATAGGCATGTATGAACCTTTTCCATTAATTAAACAGTTATTATCATATTGTTTATCAAACTGATAATATGTAGGTAATTTTGAAATTAAATATGGCAATTTCAACTGATAATTTAGCAGCAAATGTAAATTGAAATGTTCTTGCTTGACAAGGTAAATAATAAATCAACTCACCTTCTGCATAAAGTCGCTCGGCCAGGAAGATAGCGTCATCATAAGAATAGTGATTAAGACAATGCCAAATGGCAGCCTGAAATTAGTTTTCCTCGGTTAAAATCTTCCGACGATTTATAATAGGAACAAATATGAAAATTCAATTTTCGTTTCCAGGCCAAGCCTATTAAAAAGTAGGTTGGCCATCATTTTCAGATTAGTTAAACTCACCTGAACTGGTTCGAAAACTATCATTGTTGAACTTGATTATTTTAAATTCAATAACGAATTATAATACATAAAGTGAAACAAAACAGCATTTAAAGGATGATTTGACAACAAAAGAAATATCAAATTGATTTATAAGGAAATTGTAAAACAACTAAACTCAATAGACGCCATTTTGATTATAGTTTGTCGACGATTCCAAAATAGACCTTCCTAAAAAGGCGGTGACGAGATTTAAATTTCATTTTCTTTTTTTTTAAATTAAGAAGTCCGAGTTGAAAAAAATCTCTTAGAGACCGGTGTTCGTCATCTATTCAATATTAATTTTTAGATACGAATCACGACTCTGAAATTTTTAAAAATAAATTTCCTTCACATCTTATTAATTTGTTAAAACAATGGAGGAAGTCGTCGGGTTTATTAACCGCAGCCATTTCCGTTAGAAAATTATGCTCTTCCATGTAAGAAAATGGCGGCTAGTGTTGTTGGTGTTCTTGATGATGAACTAAGAAATGCTATTATTAAGAGTAAAGTACTTGTCGTCGGTGCCGGTGGAATTGGTTGTGAGCTTCTAAAAAATCTAGTTTTGTCTGGATTCAATGATATTGAAATCGTAAGTTTACATTTGTAAAATTGTGCAACATTTAGTAACTATCATAGACCAACATTCAACGACATGTCAGTATCATTTTTAACGGTTGATATCGATATTGACGCCGACGCCAACAACCATTAACAACCGTATCAGTACGTTTAACGAATGGGCATAGTCCCGAATGTGGTTCTTAATTTCACCCATTTGTTACAAATTAGTGTCTTGAAGTTTCTGTTTATGACAAAGTTTTGGTTCATTTTTTCAGATTGATTTGGACACAATTGACGTTTCAAATTTAAATAGACAGTTTTTATTCCACAAACAACATGTAGGGAAGTCTAAGGCTGCTGTAGCTCATGAGAGTGCATTGAAATTCAATCCAAATGTGTTCATAAAACATTACCATGACAGCATCATTAGCAGTGAATATAATATAAATTTTTTTAAAAGGTTTTCACTTGTTATGAATGCTTTAGACAACAGAGCTGCTAGGAATCATGTTAACAGAATGTGTCTCGCTGCTGATGTACCCTTGATTGAGAGTGGTACAGCTGGTTATGATGGGCAAGTTGAATTAATAAAAAAAGGATTGACTAGATGTTATGAATGTGATCCCAAAGCAGCACAAAAGACATTTCCTGGTTGTACCATAAGAAACACTCCATCTGAGCCAATTCATTGTATTGTGTGGTCAAAACATTTATTTAAGTAAGTATTGCAGGTTTTTAATATATTTCATAGCAATATTTTTTTTAGCTGTATTCTTACCATGCAGTTTCTCAGTATTTGGATCAATTTATAAACAACTATATTGTAACTTTTGTTATTTTGTTATGTTAAAGAATTTTGATTGCATTACAACTACCCAATTCAATACAACTGTATTAAAAAGTTATAATTTTTGCAGTCAATTATTTGGTGAAGCTGATGCAGATCAAGATGTTTCACCTGATACTGAGGACCCTGAAGCAGCTGCAACTGCAGGTGAAAATGCCTTAAGTAAAGATGCAATGGATACTGCTGAATCAAATGGAAACATAGATAGGAAGTCAACAAGGTTATGGGCACAAGAGTGTAACTATGACCCAGAGAAATTATTTTGCAAATTCTTTAGAGATGACATTAAGTACCTTCTTAGTATGGATAAGCTGTGGACAAAGAGAAGACCTCCAACACCTTTGAACTGGAATGAATTACCAGATGCAGGTACCTAAAATTTCATTAAATTTTGGTATTTTGGTTTTTTATTAGGTTTATAAATTTTAAAATTACTATTAATAGCTACAAGTTACAGTTATAATTTACTTAAATTGAGCTTAAACATTTATGAATGTTAAAGTATTTATTCTAACTTGTAGTATATTTATAAAAATAGACTTTTAATCATTGTTGTTTTCTCAGTTGCAGGGACCAGTCAGTCTGAAGATCCAGGTTTGAAGGATTTAAAAACTTGGAGTATAGCTGATTGTGCAAAGATATTTGCTACCAGTGTCGAAAAGTTAAAAACAGAGTTAAAAAAGTTGTCAGAAGGTGATTACTTGGTATGGGACAAGGACAATAAAGAAGCAATGGATTTTGTTGCTGCCTGTGCCAATATTAGAGCATACATATTTGGTATACAACAGAAAACTCGCTTTGATATAAAATGTAAGTTTTGTTATGCATTTATAAATTATTGTATGCTGTGTACATTTTGTATTGACTTACATAAAACTTCCTGACCAACTCCTAAAAAATTGATGACTGACGTTTTAATACATTAATAATTCTTAGGTGGTTCTACATCACTTTTCACACTTCACAGAAGAATAATTGTTCACATAATTTTTCAGCATATTAGATATCTAAATATAGAACACAAATGTATTCTGATATATTGTTGAATGGAACGAAACATGTCAAATGTCAAAAAAATTAAAATCCAAAAATTCTTACAGCAATGGCAGGAAATATAATACCTGCAATAGCGACTACAAATGCTATAATCGCTGGTGTCGTCGTTCTCCACGCGTTCCGAATTCTCCAGGACCAGCTGAACAACTGTCAAACAGTATACCTCAGGCTAAAACCAAATCACAGGAAACAAATACTCGTACCCGAGAAATTTTTAATTCCACCCAAGCCGAATTGCTACATATGCTCAGAAAAACCAGAAGTGACACTTTTGGTGAATGTGAACAAAATGACAGTGAAAGAACTGGAAGAAACAGTCCTAAAGAAGGCCCTAAACATGGCCGCCCCGGATGTTATTTTGGACTCCACGGGAATGGTTGTAATTTCGAGTGAAGAAGACGAAACGGAAAGGAATAACGATAAAATATTAAGTGTAAGGAAAAAATATAAAAAAAAACGAAAATATTTATGTATATCATTTGGATCAATAGAGATCTGTTGATTTACATCAATAGAGATTCAGTAAAGGAATTCATTTTTGAATTACTCAGTTTAATCGTATTCAATCTTAATCTTGGTTTATTTCAATTCAGTTAGTGCAATTTCGAAAACTGCTTTACTTTGGGGAAGTACGGCGGTTGTTGTTTTTAGTCAATAATATACGTTATAAAAGCCATTAATAGTTATCACACGTTATAGTAAGAATTAATAAGCACTTAAGTGCCATATGAGATAAACTTCAATCAATGTTACATAATGCTTTTCCCATGTTTTACAGGAACTGGGTATCACCGACGGTAGTTTGCTCAAAGTCGACGATTTTCTTCAAAATTACGAATTAAGTATATACGTTAATCAGTACGAAGCACAAAAGGATGAGCCTGAGTTCAAAATCATTGCTGATCCTTCGCAACTTAAACCAAAAGAAGAAGCAAATGATAGGTCGACGGAAGGTCCTGGTGACACACAAAAATCTAGTGAGCTTTTATTTCATCCTTTTGTTTCTCCTTCTCAACATCTCACTCTGATCCGTTCTAAAATAGGTCTAATTCTTTTTTTAGGCGATGTGGATATGGACGATGATTTAATTATTGTTGATGACGAAGAAGAATCGTCTCCTGCTGGCAAAAAGAGAAAACTGGAGGAGAACATGGAAGTAATGGCAAAAACCCCTCCTAACAAGAAGCGAAAATCTGTCGAAAATCAGCTCATGTCAAAAAGTGGAAACGAGGATTTCGACGAAGACGACGACGACGACATAATCGAACTTTAAGCTGCCCTGGGCACTGACACATGCCGCATCCTTTCCTGTCACTGGAATAAAAGGATCGAGGCGTCGGGGGCGAAGTGCATGTCGTGTCCTGATGGTTTCAGACATTTGGTAAAGCTGTTGGTTTAAAAATTCTTTCAACGCGTTAACATTGAACGCTTCAGGTGTTTTTCATTAGTGTGACTTTTCAGTGTCTCTGGAGAAAAATAGTTTTAATTTTCTTTTACCTTCGTCGTGAATATAACGTACTTTTATAATTATTTTCCTAAAATTAAATTTTCCCTGAGTAAGTAGTTCCCTACCGGAATTACTCACTCTAAAAATGCAAATATCACTGGACAATTTTATTTATTGGGCTTCTCGGTCTCGAAATCTGCACTTCATTGCATTGTCGTTTCGGACATTTCTCACGGGTACAGTTTCTCATACGTGGGTATTTCTAGTATTCTCCTAAAGGATGAAACTTTTCCTGGAGAGCGAGGTTCGCAAAATTTCGAAATGTTTTTCTTGACGAGTGCTCGTATTTCAACGGAATAATTGTGAAATTTGTTTATATGAATTTAACAAAATGGAAAGTGTTGATTGTTCATTTAGAATATTTGGAAGAGAGCGTAACGGTACGAAGTCTACTGAAAAAATCAGAAGTGCAATTTCATAGTTTTTTAATTTCAAATAAAATGGTATTGACAAGTAAACTGCAATGCGCCACCTCAAAACCCAAAAAACAAATAAACAAGTGCAAGGAATAGGAAAATTAGTTAATTTTTAATTTTTTATAAATTTGTCCTTCGCGTGACAATTACGAAACATGAATTCTTGCCGTCGTAGATTTGTACCCATTGTTAGTACTGACGATGGCGATCGACCAATTCAATATGATTATTAATTTTTTCGTCGACAGTTATAAGGACTGGTACCCCTTTGAGTCCCGGAAAAATATGAATGTTGCGGTCTACGTGAATTTAGCCGGAGGGAAAAAAATTCAAACGAGACGGTAACAGTCGGAATGAGAATGATGTTGCAAGTTAATTTTTTGGTACCGAGTAGTACGGGCATATCGCCGTCGAGT
Organism: Polyplax serrata; assembly: GCA_037055365.1. NCBI lineage: Eukaryota > Metazoa > Arthropoda > Insecta > Psocodea > Polyplacidae > Polyplax > Polyplax serrata. The sequence continues at coordinate 1,137,570 of JAWJWE010000007.1, forward strand.
ACCCGTAAGTGGAGTGTTGCCTCAGATTTTGCTGACTGTTACTATAGCTCGACGCCATTTGATAGTTTTGTGCAGAAAAAACATTGTCCTGTGGATTGGACAAGTAAAGGGAGCCTGACATCAAGCTGGGTATTCTCGGAACGCATGCTCTTACCTCGTTGGAGTAGTGGTTTCCTAGAAAGTTTAATAAAACTATGATTCGGTAGCAGTAGTAGTATTAGTATCCTCTGGTGAAAAAGGCAGATGACTGAGTACCCTTAGAATTGGTGTTTCTCGACCCGGCTTTGAGATAGCTTCCACCGATTTTGGAGTCTCGTCCTCCTGGTATAGAACTATTAGGCGAGAATGTAAGACTTCTCGAGGGCTTTACTCCTCCCTGACTTCCATTTCCAATTCTCCTTTGATTTCTGGCCACAGACCTGCCCATTCCTGAGCGGAAAGCAGGCGTGTCACTTGCACTCGTGCACTTGTTACTGAATCTCGATCTTTGAATGGCTACAAAATTATGCAATAATTAAAATCAACTCTAGCTAACCTTATAAAATGTTGTTGTTCCAATTTCACTAACTTTGTCGGCCATTTCTAGCCATCTCGACCAGTTTTGGGTTGACAATTTGGTTAGCTTCTTCCAGGACGTTAATCAAAGCGTTTGCGTGTTTGACATTGTGAGGAGTAAAAAAGGCGTAGGCCGTTCCTGTTTGTTTGGAACGTCCCGTTCGTCCGATACGATGAATGTAATCTTCAAGGGTTGACGGGTAGTCGAATATTATGACGAATTTAACGTCTTCCACGTCTACAAATCGAAATGTAAATTAAAAATCGTGGCCCTGCGGAAAATAAATGCAACGCCAAAGTCAAAAGCGCTGGTCGTTCATCCTTGTGATTCAGTAGGCTCCTAAATTAAATCTACTCAATAATACTGGGATTTATTTTAGAAAACCATAATATTTGTGGGGTCAGGTCTACGTCTCCTGTCCAAACTACTTGAATAGCAGAAAATATCAATACCTAGACCCCTTGCTGCTACATCCGTTGCCACTAGGATCGATGCGTTACCATTTCTAAATTCTAAAAGGATAATAATGTTAAATTTAGAGTAAACATTCAGAAATACGGAAAATTTCAGGAGCATGACCATTTCGTAACTAACGATTTAAAACATGATTCCTCTCCTGTTGGTTTTTGTCGCCGTGGATGCTGAGGGCAGGCCAGCCATCCTTTTGCAGTAGTTCAGTTATATTGTCGACCTTTCGCTTCGTTTCCACAAAAATTATAGTTTTGTTATCCTTTTCGGCTTCAATTTCCATGAGCAGTTGCCTTAACCTGGAAATCTTCGATATAGTCAGGTTCGCATCAAACTACACTGATCGTGGCCGCTATTTAGCATCCAGTCTTACTTGTTTTCTTTTTCGTGTTCCTGGCAAACGTCCACAATTTGTAGTATATTGTGGTTGGCAGATAGCTGCAGGGAACCTATGTTCAACTGTATGTAATCCGTGAGAAAGTCTTCCGCAAGGATTCTCACCTCTTTAGGCCAAGTCGCTGACCACATGAGAACTTGCCTGTCCGGCTGTAATGATGTCAATTGCATGGCAATGTAGGATGTGTGAACTTTTTTGAATTTTTAAGTGTTCAAATAAAAATAACGTATAGTTCGCCGAATAACAGCTACATACCCGTATTTGCTCGACAATTTTTCGTATTTGCGGTTCGAACCCCATGTCCAACATACGGTCGGCCTCGTCTAGTACGAGATAAGTGCATCGTCTCAAGTTAGTCGTGCCTTTTTCAAGAAAATCTATTAACCTTCCCGGTGTGGCTATTACAATTTCAACACCACTTTCCAAATCTCGAAACTGCGGCCCTGAAGCAATTGTTTACGTCAAATTATGAGAGAAAATTGAACGGCATCGCCGACGTGGACCTACCCTTTGGTGCCCCGCCAAATATACAGCTGTTTCTTATGTGAGTAGCTTCCCCAAAGTCATTGGCTACTGATTGGATCTGCTGGGCCAATTCCCTTGTTGGAGCCAAAATGAGGGCTATGGGACCGTCGTTCGGTTCGAGAGGAGGTTGGTTGTGAATATGAACAATAGCCGGTAGCATGTACTAGAAATAAAATCAAGGTGAGTAATAACTTTTGTTGCCATAGAAGGCAATTAGGCAACGAGTAAACCTAACTAAATGTGAATAAATCACAAACCGCTATGGTCTTTCCGGACCCTGTCTGGGCAATTCCTACGATATCTTTGCCGCTGAGGGCAATCGGCCATCCCTGTGCCTGAATGGGAGTTGGTACTGTAAACCTCTGTTTCCTATGGTCCAAACAGAATGAAGGTTACTTAACGTTTACTACCTGGGTTAATAATCGTTTCCTACCAGTACCTTATCAGACCCTGCCGGACAAAAGTCATGCAATCTACTCGGCGAAACGCAAACACGAAATTAAGAGGAAATGCAAGTTAATCAAATCAGAGAAAATTAGAGTGGAAGAGAAATTTTCAAAGTGTAGGTGTAGAAAATAACTGTGGTATGGAAAAATTTAAGAAAATAATTTCAAAGTTTGAATTATAAAAATCAGTCCAAGAGTTGGAATGAAAAGGAAGGTAAAACAAACCTAATGACATTCATAATGTAATCTGGAAAGTTAGCCTCATGAAATCCAGTTATTGGGTAAGGAATATCTTTTCCTATCAAAGTCATGGCCATGTCATTCCTGTATTGACTGATTTCACTATAAGATCTGCATGAAATACTTTTATGTGGAACATAAAAATCCTTTTTGAAGGGCTGAAGGTTTGACATGTTCCACTTTGGCTTGGAAAGTTTTTCACCAGCAAATGAACCTTTCCCAGTCTCCTTGAAGTTTCCTCTTCCTGGGAAATTTTGTTTCGACCTGTGGGATCGCATTGCTCTATCTGTTCTATCCAGTGGCTGTCTCCCTCCTCCTGGCTTTACTCTACCTTTGATTCGTTCTCTGCTGTTGAACCTGAAAAGACAGTTTCAAATTTACAAACAATAATTTATTCGTTAATGAGAATTTAAGATAAATTCTCGGCTTCAGCCTGAAACGATTCTCTGAACTAAATTATTACATAAATTAGGGGGTTGGCAATTCCCAAATTTGCCGGTTCATCGCATGAATTGATTTCATGTTGCCTTGTTGTGTGGAAAAAGGAAGGCAATGTTTTGTTTTTGCGACTTACATTACACAGCTTTTCCGTTTTGTCGGTGAGTTCAAAGAAAAGTATTGATAATTTATGTTTCGGAGTAATAATAATCACGGGCAGACCGGACCCGTCAGGAAATAAGTAAAAATCAAGAAATTAGTACGACGGAATTACATTGCATCTGTATAAACTGTTTAAAATCTGAGGGAGTGATAAAAACTCAGAAACCAAAACTGTCGCCGCCGACATTAAAAAAAGGCCAAAAGCAGACGAATTAAACCGACGTTACTACGAGTATCATTCACACTTCATTACTTAGGAAACGTGAATTTTTCAATTTTTAAACAAGAATTACCATTTTTTGGTCGCCTACGATTTGATTTAAAACATATTAGAACTATTATGTTGTTGTTAACGAATCGAATAAAATTTACTGAGCGCGACAATTCGGAATATCGGAAGCGGAAGTGTGCAGTTTGAGTTTTTGATTGGCGTCAAGCTTGCGCGTCATTTCCGATTTCTCAAGACTCAAGTTTTATCAATAAATGACCGTTACATGTAATTGAGTGACAAAAACTGTAAAATGCAAGAAGTTTCAAGATACGATTTACTTTCGGTTTTACAAAAAGCAATGAAATATTCACAAAAGGTTAGTGATCTTTATTTTTCTTTGTATTCTTCCAAAGTATCTTTTACAATTTTGTAACTGGTACTTAATGTTTGCATTGATGGCATTGAAGCAAAGATTCTAGTTGTGTTTCAACATTTCAATAAAGTGTTCTTGCCTTCACTAAAGAAAACTGAAATTTGAAATTGTGATCTCAGTTGTTCCACTGCTTTCGGCGACCAAACTAAATGTAATCAACTGTAATTTGGATGTCCAATTAAAGTGCTCATTCAGGTAAATTTCCTGAGTGCAGAGTGCAGAGAAGAGTGACTGACCATTTGCTGTTGACACAAACATCTCTTAGTATAAATGGGCTGAACAACGAGGCAATGAATGTCAGTCGTAGCCCTTCTAACCATTTTGTTTCGTCAATATGTTGCATTGCTTTCACTCACTCTGTCTCGTATATTTTATCCAATCGGCAGAAAATTTTCCTTCACCGGATTATCTATATTGCAAATTACACGCAAACTGCTGCAAGTGATGCCACTCAAAACAGTCGAGTTTTCAACATTCTAATCGACAGTAACATTAAGCTTATAAACGAAGATTATTGCGAGGACGTCATTACCGGATTTGGACTTTTCTACTCGGGCTACTTCATTAACATTATCGAAGTGAGTGTCATTCGCTTTTTATTTATTTGTATCTGATTTTGCATCGATGCTTTACCTGCATATCAGTTAAGGTACGGTGCAGGTGCAATGGTCTTGCAGACGTGCACCACTCCCACCGTAACCCTGGGCTTAGCCTATCTAGCTTGACAATCAACGTAATCTTATTATTATTCCTATCAGGGTCCTGAGGAGACATTGATCAAACATTTAAAATCCCTTGTCAACACATTTGACCAAAATTTCCAGAAAAGTCCCGAAGTTACTCGAATGAAAATTCTACTGGTGTCACACCACATAAATAAGGTTTGTCGTTGTAATAAAAAGAAACAGGCAAAAATTTTTCATAGTATAATACATGTTTATATATTATTTTTAAACGATCAGAGGTATTACGCATCTTGGAATGGCCGTTCAGCTTCCCCGCCTTTGCTTCTTGAAAAAATAGAACAGACCGACAACGAAGCCAGCGTCAGGCAAATTCAAAACTGCATAATGAAACTTTATCGGATGTCAGAGTACCTTAGAAATCAAAATCCTGTAAGTATCTGGATAATATGTGTCTAGGATGAGGTTTAATGGGTAACTTTATACAGAAACAGTACCTACATTTACCAATTTCCTGGAGCCGTTATTTTTATAGAAAACTGGTTTTTTAATTTTGGTCTACAACAATTTAAGAATTATTTGCGAGCGGCGATGGACAACATCAGCGAGTTATGTCGGCACTACCTACCAGAAGTAAATCTTTTGGACTTCCTTCTGAGTTGCCCTGCTTTGATCGATCTCAGAGAGTATATTGAAACATATGGATCGGTTCCTGACTTTTCGTTATACCGTGAAACCATTTGGCCTCTTCCTTCGGATTTTGTACCGAAAAATATCCTTGGAGATGAAGTCGTGAAGGCTTTGATGTCCACCGAAGCTTCAACAAAGGTACAAGAAGAAGAAGAAGAGACCACCGAAGGATAAGTTTCATTGGAAACATTTTTTACCGCTCGCAAGGTGCTTTATTTAACATTCGAGCGAATGTGAAGTTCTCATAAACGAAATAAGGAATTTTAATTTAACATATCTGGAGGATTTAGAGTTCAAATGCCAAGCTGAAAGCAAAAATGATTAATTCTTGCCAGTTCAAATATTGGCACTATTATATTCTCAAGTCAGTATCAAGTCTCTAATATTTAATAATTCATAAAACAATACTCTAAGAGCTGATTGCAAATGTTTTAATTTCTCCATTCCAAAACGCAGTGTCAATTGTTTGTCTGTAATATGCGTGACAATCGAAAACGTCTTCCATGTGCTGATCCTTGTTTGATTGATCGTTTTCAGAGTGTCGGTCAATAAATTAACCCTAAATCCAACAGTACTACTATTGCCTTCACTCACTATTTACATTGACTACTAACATTAGAAATCATCTATACATCCGGTCCTATTGTCTTCTGCTCCTTTCAATTTTCCCTCACATATAAGTCACACACTGGATCGTAATTTTTGGTTGCTCGGTAGAAATAAGAAATGCGAAGTGTCGGGCTATTTTGACAACCAACAACACATGAACAACAATTTTAAGTTTGCTGGAAAATATCATGTTAATAATTAACAATTCATATACACATTTACAAATAAATCACTTGCATACTAAACATATATTCTAATAAATAACAATAATAATTTAAATAAACATAAAATAAATTTTTGTAACAGAATTTGTAGTTCAACCCACAAATTCGAGAAAGGCTCACAAAAAAATCCCCTGAGCAAGTCCAATTGATGAGAATCAACAACCAACAGACGAATTACTCGTTAGATACCCAAGTTCTGGCATATGGTGTAGTACTTCCGCTGGTAGAAGATGTTCTTTGTGAGACAACCGTAAAGGTCGTTGACTTTTAGACAATCCGTTTTGCTGAGAGCTTTCCTTTGGCCCAATCGTTTGACACCCGGCATTTTTGGCGTGATCGTGGGTTTGCCTTTTTCTTTGCTGAAATGGTAACCGAGTGGGCCAGATACGCCCAGAAAAACAAATTACATTAAATGCATAGGGAATGCCTTTAGGCCGTACCCACGAAAGCCACCGTAGGAAGGAGACTTCTTATTTCCACGTCTTGGCCTTTTATCGTTACAATACATCATTTTAGAATCCTTGGCTTCTTTGTATAACTTGAATGTCTTCTATTTGATTTCAACTTGCATTTGATTTTATTTCAACGTTTAAGAGTCTGAATTTTACTTATTTAAACTTACATATGTTATTTCAGTTATTGATTTGAGCTTACCTGAAGAAGTATTTGCCGTAGTGCATGATGCTGTCGTAGTCGTATTCAAAATTATAGGTTGTGTTATCCAGACTTTGCTTGTCGAAATTGACCAACAACTCGGGTATCACATTATCAAGGTGAATTTTTACAAATCTGTCTCTGTCGGCTCTGGACTGTTCATGAAAAATACCTGTAAACGATAACGTAGAATATAATGTCATGTCCACCACGAATTAGTAAGTGTAACGAAATACAAGCAAGGCACCCAAAGCATGGAGAAGCTCATGAATTGCTCTGCCCTCGTTGCCTAAACAGTTGGGTCCATTGGCGTCCGGTGCCTGAAGGGAAACTATCTGTGGGCCTCCAAATTTGCCAACGAATGACCAACATCCCTTTGGGTATTTAATTGGCCAAATCAGGAGGTAGTCCTTGGTTTTGCCGTTCCACGGGACGAACTTTATACAAGTCATGAAGGATATCGTCCTGATGGCCGTGTAAATGGTGACGTAGTCGTCAGGATCTGAAAATTTCAGACGAATTTGTATATTTATTTTTCTTAAGATTATTCCAATTATATTTCTATTTTTTGAATACATTAACTATTTCTTGAATTAAAAGTACCGAAATGTTTTCCAAATGTCAAAGTCAAGGTTTTATGATAAAAATTTCAACGCGTAGAAAGGAACCCTTTTTGCAGTAATTAATTTAACAGTTTCTTCTGTAAACTATCTGTTATAACGATTGCACAACACCGTATGAGATGTTAAAGACTAAACCCATAAGTCGAAAGAAGAAAAGAAGAAACCCACTTATGAATTCGATTTATTGAACTGTATTGCCTAGATAAATGGAAGTTTTAATGACTTGTCGGGGACCACAAATATCTTTCAGGTGGTTGGCTAAAATGGCAGGAACCGTTCCTTTGCAAGGCAGAATAAAAATATTCGAAAATTTTAGATCTGATTGGTTTCTGAAAATGGTCGGATCGAGCTACGTTGTGGGTTTTCAAAAAGAAACAGTAAAAAATATAACAAGAAAAATAACACGTAACTGATAAATCAAGGTTTACTGGCTTGAATAAGAATAAATAATGTTTCTAGTAGAATTGGAAAACTAAGAGAGGTCAAATTAAGCAGTTAAGAATAAAAAATGATAAAAATATCACAAGTTAATAATATAAATAGTCTAGAACATACCATAAAGTGGACTGATGATATACGGGACGGTATTGTTCGGCCACAACTTTTCAGGAAAAACGTCCCAGCGCAACCCTACTCTCCAATATTTGTAAAACTGCAAGGCAAATACAATATTATATATTGGTACACATATGAAGAAGTAAATACTGAAATGAATAAGATGAAAGGCCAACAATGGCCAATAAAAGCAAAGACAACATGAAAAAATAAATGAATGAGAAGTCAAAGTATTGCAAAAAAGTCAAATATTGAGTAGAGAAGCTAAAGAAGGAACTTCAAGAGCAGCACATCACACCTAGACACAGGACTTACCTCATTTGTCAGGGCCATGTCACCCTGAAAAAGTCCAGCTCTCGTCTCTGGATCCTGTCCGCGTTCCTGCAAAGCTTGAATTTCGTCCAGGCTGAGACGAACCTCATCAGGCACTGGAGGATATACTATGCTGGGCACTTTGGGTATCAGTTTCATCTTGGAGTAGTTTCTCAGTCGCGAATACTTTTTGTGGAGAACGCTTATTCCAAATTCGGGTTGGAGGAAAACGACAGCCACAATGAAACCCATCACGACCAACTCTAAGGTTCCCGCCATCTTGTTAACGTAACTTCAGTTAACTACTTCGAATGAACAGTTGAACCGGTTTCAGTCATGTGAGTACACTATATATCTGCGCTCTGAAATTAATAAAGGTCCATTAAGAAATGACCGGGAATTGAAAGGAGAGGTCTGAGAAGAGACGTTCACTCGTGGCAGAAGAAAACCGCAAGAAAAACCGGAGGTCGAAGCGGAAAAAGACAGGCAGGAGGCGAAATATCCCGTTAGGGCAAAAAAAAGGCCAGGTACGGTCGATGGAATCTCGTGAAAGTCGAAGTGTCAGGTGCCAACTGAGCTGGAGGCAGAGGAAGAAATTCAATCGCAAAAATTTTTATTTTTTCCTTTCGGCTGGAGCACAGGCACAGGCACCGCAGGGGCGTCGAGACAAGCATAGTTTAAGGACGCACTACAATTGTGTGCTTGAACATGTTGCCAGACGAGTACAACTGTCAGACAGGTACAGCGCGTTCCACCTTCCGGCCAACCAACTAATCAACAATTGATAATTGATCAGCTTTTCCGAGTTAAATTAATAAATTAAAGAAACCGATCGCCATTTATTTAATTTCTGTCAGAACGATATTTGTTATAAATCATTTCTGCAATTTACCGGCTTGATCTGAAGGCAACACTTTTTTTCTTCCAACACGACAGTTTTGTAATTTTTGAAAAATTAGATTTTTTTTTTTGATATACTGAAACTACGCAAAAGCATTCGACTCCTTAACTTTACTCATCAGGTATGTAATAATTCCAAAAAGGCTTAAAATTACAGTCAGTAAATTACAAATAATTACAAATTATTTATTTAATTTATTTAAATAAATACGTTGTATTTTTATTTAAATAAAAATATTATTATATTTTTTTATAAAAATATATTTATTAAATAAGTTAATTTATTTAAATAAATAAATAAATTGTTCACGTGGAAGGACCCGCAATTTAAATTTCAGAAAAATTTGGCAAATTAGACTTATGAAATTGAAATCCTTCAGAAGTTTGCAAAGCTTCAACCTCAGGTAATCAAAAATTATCGTGTAAATTTAGCAAATTCACATGAGTTTTCAATTTAAATATTTTAATTAAATTTAAATATTTCAGAGAGGGAGGGCGTCATCTTATGACTCACACTCTGCTCCATCAAAGATCAACCCGTTAGAACTTCTTTGCATTTTGTTGTTTTATTTCAGAACTAATTCTAAGAAATTGGGATGTTTTTGACATTGTTTCGGCTACCAGGTAGGAAGCCTGTGGGGAACTTGTTGGATGACGTGGAAAACCTTCCTGGGCCATTTGCAAAGCTCCTGCATCGTTTTAATATGATTGTAACTCTCGAGTAAAATTCCAACTCATATTCGATTTCCACTTGACTTCCAGGTAGCAGGTAAACACGAACGAGGAACAACCTGAGCATCTAAAATGATCGATTTAAATATTGAAAGGAAACGGATTTCGTCACCCTAAAGAAGTCTACAAACGCAAGAAAATGTTCTCTGGGAAATTTTCATGGGATGTGAGCCAAAATTTAAAAATAATTTTATGAATGATGTCCCTCCCCCTGTGATTTGAAATTGCAGGAAAGGTACAGTTAGATCGGAGAAGACAATAAGCTTAACTGGCTGCCAAGTGACATTTTGTTTTTGTTTGTACGTGGTACCTGCAGTCAAGTGTTTGTATAGTCAGTATGTTTACTTTGCCGTTCTAAAAAGAATGAGGTTGTAGTCAGTAAATATTTCTACTTTCTTTCTGATTACCACATATTTTATATTTTCGGTCACACTTCATGCCTGCCACCTCACCCAAAAGTTTAGTCTCTTTTATAATGTAGCTTTTTTTTCTTTAAAACACTTCTGTGCCACTTTTAATAAAATTGTAGTGATTTAATTGCTCTCAAGTAGTTGTAACTCTTGCCTATGATTTATTGAAAAATTAGAGGAATAAAAAAAACTGGTTTGCCCCAGGGATAATAGTGGACATATCCATCATCCATCTGTATATTAAAAAGGAAGGCTGATGTTTGTTGATATTCAACTAGACCTCATTTGGTGCACAGAACTCGGAAGTCAAAAAATAGTACTCCAGTAAACCCGGTAAGTGTTACCTTACATGGATGTCGACCTTAAAACTGTTTGTCACTGTTCCACCGACGCAAGTGTGACAACAACCGAATTCTCAGGTGTCAGGCACTTAAAAGTATTCAATGTTAATGAGGTACCAATTTTGGCAATGGCAAACGGCACAAATTATTTTATTTACATTTGGTCCTCTTGCTCCTACTACCGGTAAGAATCTTATTCAGGTGGAGTTGAGTTGGTCTAGAAAACCCGAATCAGGTTTTCAGGAGTCTACCTCAAGATGTTTCCTGGTGATCTGACAAGTATTTTAAGGGCAGGACTACTTTTTCGTGTCGTATTTTGACATGCTTAGACCGTGTCTTATGTCTTCTTTTACTTCTTATGATTGATAGTCTAATATTCTCGGGTAATACCCCTGAGAATCAGATGTATCAAAGTGTCTTCAACTTCTTTGGGTCTACCTCACGAGCAGTTCAGTTTTACATTAGGATAGGCAGTCACACAGTTACACAGACAAAATGCGTTTTTGGATATCTCTTGCTGCGTGGAGGAACCTCAACATTTTATGGTCTACGAGATTCAGTTTGAAGTCAAATTAGGGTAAATGTTTAAATAGTATTCAACCATTTCCAAGTTTCACTTCTGTTTATTGAGCTGTTAAGGAACTAACAATATCATTTTAAGCAAATAGAAGCGTAAAAAGGCTAACGGACTGTTGTTCCACTTAAAGGTCTAATATTTAAGTCTTTCTTATAACTTGTATAGGCACTGGACATGATCTGATGACATGCTTTCTAATTTTTTTGCCCGAAACAAAAAAAACTCAAGGAAACGAACAAGTTGGTTACTAATTTATTACAAATATTTTTAACATATTATATAACGTTATTAATGAACTTCTGCCAAATAATCACTATTAATTTATTAATGGTGGAATTAGAATGTGAGTTTTTTTAATTTCTTTTCATACTTTTTATGTACAAAGACGGCAAGGCACACGTCAAAGCAGAAATTGAGTGGATGCCGTAGGTTTTGAACTAAATAAAGAAGGTTCGGAACGACTAAAGAACTGCTGGTAAATATCACAATGGCAATAAAATTGTTCATTAAAAGATTCAATGCCTGCATTTTATGAAAATGACATTTTGGGTCTGCGGTTCTCATTTAACGGTTCTACCAATGACATGACAGTGAAAGTCAAGAGTGTGACTACCTATTTTTTACGTACAGCATATTTATGGTTCCTAACATGTAACTGTATACGTAAAGTATAACTGTGTAATATACGTATAAAAAATTTGTTAGAAGACAATGTGATGAATAAAATGTCACTGTTTGACGAGAGTGATATTAAAACCCTTTCACATTATTTGTTCTTTCGTGCAACGCGTTGTCTTGTAAACAAAAAATTATTTTATGCGGAGTATGAAATGCAAATGTCCACAAATGAAGAAACGGAGAATGGCAAGAAAATCGAGCTGCCTAACCGTAAGAAATGTGTGTAAGGCTGATAATAATAAATTACATGGTGTTGTGAAAATAAAGGGAATAGACCAGACAAAGGCGGAGAAATGTTTTTGAAAAATCAAAGACATGGCGAAGGAAAAGGAAGAATAAGAGGAATTTGGGTGAGCAAAAGGTGAGCAACCATGCCAAACTGAATTCGAAAGTGTCTTTTCTTGAACCTGTGGGAGTTTAAAAAGAAAATTACAAGGCTCACCACAGCGAATAGTCAGGTAGGTAGAAAATCAAAAACCTATGAAATTATCCGTATGCCTTTGGCTTTGCAGAAACTCCTGCTGGAAAAAAAGGTTAACTTAGATGTAACCGATAGAACAGGTTGGAGGCCTGGGTTTCGCGACGCGGAAATTCACACACGACTCAGCCCGCACCTGAACGAATGCAAAATTCAACTGCCCAGATCGTAAAGCAACAAAATTCAGGTACGAGGAATGAAATGATTATTTAAAAAAGAAGCATGGATCAGGTTTTCCGTTGTCGGTTCAGTGTCCTCTTTACGGTGAGTTCATTGTTTGTCTTGTCTCGAGCTAAAAAAGCAGACAGAGCAGTTGACAGGTTCGTCCACTGAGGGTTTTACCAGTGGAGGAGGGTCATACTGGCAAAAATAGATGAAATGCTGATTATGCCTCTGGTCGGATATCTTCAATCTGGACTAAAAGAAGATATCCAACAGCTTTATGTTTAACAACTCGTTGACTACGGTAGACCTGGAATCCTCAATTTATGTTTGTGATTGTACCTTGCTAGAGGGTAGCCAAAGATCCATATCGAGACTAAATTCATGTTACAGAAGCGATGGATGATGGACGAAGTCACGAAAATTGTCAATAAGTAACAGCTAAACAATCAAACGTACTTTTTACTGTCATTTCTAGGACTACCTCTGTGATTGTACCCTGAATGTTGTGGAACTGAACTTTCCTACCTATATTTTTCTTTATTTTTATAAATTGTCTGATATCAGGTTTACAGAACTTTTTTGCTGTTGAGAAAGCCATTTATGGTAAAATTGAAAACAACGGATGACTAATTTCTAATATATTACTTCTTGTGAATCTGACATATCAAATTATAATACTACTGCAATATTATACCACTTTTGATTCGAATGTATTAGCGACTTCGGCGGATATTCAATTAACCGCATAGGATGTGTTGTCCTTTACTCGTGCCGCGAATCATTTTAACCCAAAAAGAAGGAACTGTAATATTATTTCCTTTTTCATTTCATGACGAAAGGTGACTGCGAATACAAAATTAAATTAAATTCATTACAAAAAGATGAAAAGGTCGCTGTTGAAAATTGAGGGAAATTTTTCTGCTCCCACGACGGATTTCTTATATTTACAAATATTAGCGCTTGACCGGGTTTGGTTTTGCAGTCTTTGCAATGGGCCGGAAAAGAAAAAGATATTACCTTTGATCGAAAATGAAAAATGGCAGGTGATTTAAACGGTAAAAAGTACAATTTATCTGGATGGGAATTTGCCCTGGCAGGAGCGTCCACAGGAGTCATCTCGAGGTTTTTATGCCAACCGTTGGACGTTTTGAAAATTCGTTATCAGGTGAGCTTTAAACGGGCCTGTTGCTGATGGCGCCGTATTTAATTGAACATGTGGTCATGTGGTCATGGTTGATTTTTCTTATAGTTACAAGTCACACCTCTGAAAAGTGAAGTTCCTGTCAAGTACACATCTATGACACAAACAATACGGTTAATGGTAAAAGAAGAAGGATTTTCGTCACTGTGGAAAGGTCACATTGCTGCACAACTTTTGTCGGTTACTTTTGGAGCCGTTCAATTTTCTACTTATGAATTACTTTACGATTTTGGGGGGAGATATAAGAGGTATGATAGCAGCTGGACAGATGCAGTACTCAGCAGCTGCTGTGGGACAGTAGCTGGCTTGGCAGCAACCGTTGTTTCATTTCCACTTGATGTTGTTCGTACACACTTGATATATCAAGGGGAACCAAAGGTTAGTCAGAGCAAAGCACATATGCTTTTTGAAGTATTTTGCACATTAAGTATTAAATATATATTTTTAGGTATATAAAGGGGTTACAGATGCAATATCCAAAATTTACATAAAAGAAGGACTGAGAGGTTTCAGCAAGGGCCTGCCAGCTGCAGTAATTCAACAGGCACCAATGTCTGGTCTGACATTCAGCTTTAAAGGTATATTCAGGGATATTTGGTTGTGGTTCTTCTCTCAGATTGACACACACAGCCAATCATCACTGTCAACAAGTGGTGTTGTAATTACAAGCCTGTTGGCTGGAGTTTGTGCAAAAACTGTGGTATATCCCCTTGACTTGATGAAGAAACGCCTGCAGATTCAGGGATTTGATGTTTCAAAAAGCTGCTGCAATGAAACAATGTTCTGCACAACCATGAAGCAATGTTTATTGTCAACAGTTAAACAGGAAGGGTTTCTAGGATTATTTAAAGGACTATCCCCATCGCTCCTCAAAGCAGGAATATCAACAGCCATATATTTTACAATGTATGACCTAGTCTGTAATTTGATTTCACACTCAAAAGAGTCATGATGGTGTCCCTTGTAAACTTGGGAGACTTCCAAGATTTCAAATCAGCCTGTAACTTCTTACAGATGGCAAATGACTATTTGAGAGAGTGAGGTTAAAAAAGAATAGTTTAAAAATGTAGGGATAGCTACTGAAATTGCTATCTGTAGTTAGTGTAATTCGCCTAAGAGTAGTGACTTTTTATGGAACTGTGTGTTGCTCCCAATTCAAGTATAGTTTGGAATTTTACACTGCATAACAAGAGAAGTCATAAGTGAATAAATCAAAACAATTTAATGTTGAGTCAATAATATTTTATAAAAGTAGACTGCCAGTTGAGTGCAGGATTTTCATGCACAAACCTTAATTTTTTACTGATTTGTTGTGTCAATTCAGTTAGTAAAACAAAATGTTTACAACATTTAAATGATGTAAATGAAATTAAGCTTATTTTTAATTCAGTCACCATTTACTTTAATTGTTTGGTTAAATAAACTGATGTGAATTTTAAATCATCAGTACAAACCAGATTTGTTTAAGTCATTTTGAATATTTCAATGCTCATTTTGACTCATATTGACTAGTTTGAATCACCAATTGTATTATTCTAATAAGCCTGAATGACCGTACCTGACTGTGCAAAACTCACTTAAAAATTAAATACCACTTGACTTCATTCTTGTGTCATTCTGTAATTTTGCCAGAATTCAAAACTGATGGAAAGAACCACATTGAGTGGCAGGAATGGAGCAGTGTGCCAAGGCAAAGTCGTGCTATTCAGGTCTGCTGCAAGTGTTCAGTGTCAAAGGAATCTAGTCAGAAGAAATCAAATTGGATGAGTTTGATTGGATGATGGAGATTACTCAGACAATACCTTGGCAGTATGCTTTTTTTAACTATTGAAAATCAATTGTTATTGACCTGTTATTTATTCAAATGTATATTTTAATTTTACTTAATTTTTGTTTTAGTAAAGAATGTTGAATTTTTACTTTTTATTCTTACAATTCTTGCACATGGTACCTTTTACAGAAAGACATCAGTTCTATCACTGGATCAGGTTAAATTCTTGCTGAGGAATGTGTGAATCATTGTTTGATTGATACTGTTAAAGGATAAAGTACTGAAGTTCTAGCAGTATTTCTTATTCTCTGGAACTTCAGGAAAAAAAATTAAGGACGACGATGGAGAATTTATGGAAAGTTTATTGTACAAAACAGGTATTCCTTTTACTTTTGTTATGTTAAAACTTATAATTTAAAGTTTAATAAATTATAACTTACATAGACAGACCATAATTCATAATTCTAAGGCCCCCATTCTTAAGCAAACAAAGTTGTGAATTTAGATTCTAATGTCATTTTCAGTGTCAAAGTCTTAGTCTCACCCATAAGAAACGGTGTACCCGATGTTAGTCATGAGTGCCTCCTTGAGGGGTGTCTCTAACTGTTTCTCAACGTAACGGGTAAGTAAAGTTTTGATTCCCCTTAAGAATATATCCTCCATTTCCCTAGATACAACTTCATAATAATTTTGAAAGTTTGAAGTGAATGGTCGATTTGTTTGCTGGTTCAGTTGGTCACTGTGGATGAATAAAGAGGGAAATGGTCGTTGTTGAACCGGACGGATGGGTGCCAAATGTTCGTCCAATTCTGTGATGGTCGACATGACGGCTGGACCTTTGAAAGGTTTCTCCTGTCCCGGATTGTAGGGCTTGAACATGGGCTTTTGCACCTGGGAAAACGGACCTTGTGCCTGAAACACCTGATTGGCCTGATGTGCAATTAGCCTTTGCACGTGCAAAATGGCTTTGAGTTTGTCTCTTTCTGACGGTGTGTTCAACCGAGTGCTCAACAGTCTGTTCCTGTGGAACTCGTTTAGCTCTTCTTCATTCTCATTGTGCAAGTTGAACCATTTGGAAGTTGCTTCACTCATCTTTAGTTCCGGATTTAGGGTTATTACCCTTACTTCTGGTTGTTCGTCGTCTCCCATTTCAGGCAGGCTTCTGGCCAGAGTGTCTATCCTAGTGTGAAGAGGTGCTTCCACCTTGCGACTCCCATTGTATCTGTATCTCTCCTGCTGTGACAAGTCTCGGTCGTTGTCTTCTGATCCGACAGAATCTCCGATATTTTCCCTTTTAAAGATGTCGCTTAATTTACATCCATAAGCATGAACGCTTAAGAATTTAGGGTCTAAAAAGCGAGCCTCTGTCCTAACGTCTAAACCTCGACTTCTCCCTTTCAGTGGAAACGCATTTATTCCTAGACCTGCCCTCTGGAACCTGAGTGACATTTTGCACAACTCGCGAGGAATTGGATGCAACGAATTTTTCAAATGCTCCGTGTCGTCCAACAGCTGGACAGTTCCCGACACGGTGAGGTCGTTAAATAGAATTTGTGTTGTCATTCGGTTGTCGCGATTTGAGAATTGACACTTCTCTATGTGGACCCAATCGCCTGCAACTGGGGTCCTCACCCTGATGTCAGTTATGTACATGTCTATGGGCAGGTGCCTGAGGGTTTGATGCAGTGCATAACCGGACAAGTCGATGAAGGCCGTGGATTTCAAATTTGCCTGACGTCTTCTGAGCTTTTCCAGGCTTCCATGGAGTCGCGTTGTGCATTTGTTAGCATTTGAAAAATGAGTTACGGGTTGTTCTAGAAGAAAATGACATCATGTTCTGAATTAAATTCTTCCAGTTTGTACAACTGTACAAGAATAGATAGAAGGCCTAGCCCAGTCTTATACTGGAAGACCTTTCCGACAGATTTTACTTAAAAAATTACGTACTAGTTCTACTTTTGACCTCCCCCCAACAAAATATTGTCTTAAGCCTCAGTGGTCGGAGCAGCCATCGTGCACAATAAAAGAAACAAACATACCTGGCTGAGTGAAGAGTAAGTCGATAAAACTGCCCGTCCTGTTGGTTACAATTCCGTTCACAGCCACTGACAAGGCAAGAAAATAAAACAAATCCGACAGCATTTTGAGCAAACACTCGCAAACAAAAGTTTGTCCGAAAGACACTCGAGTTGCAGCGTTTGTTTGAGTTACAGTAAAAGTGAAATCAAATTCTCCGGGTGATCCACTCGAGATGATTCCATTTTCCCGCCTCTACCCGGGTACTCAATGCCTAAAAATGGACGGGTGGGGATCTTTCAGGTAGCAAAAAATCGTACAAAGCACTCATTACAAATTAAGTGAAACGCCTTCAACTGGTTTTTCGCAAGCTACGATCACTTCAACAATACAAAAGGAAAGTAAAGAGGTGAAAGTAATACCTGGCTCTCCCACAATTGATCTCACGGGTACTGGGCACCTTTAAATTCTGACCTCGTAAAAACATTTGTGTCAATTCCGATTGAAAAAGGAATAAAATGTGGTGTTATTTGTAGAGCTCGATTTGCCGGGAGGTAAAGCATTCAAGGAAGGCATCAGAAAGGTCAAGTGGACTCAAGTGACCTAATAAATTGTTGTCGTCAAATGAAATCCGTGGAAAATTACATTCAGGTCTGATCTGAGAGAATCCTCCTAAAACCTGCTTACCCTACAGCATGCTACGGTGTTGTGTTCAATTTATTACCCGGTACCTGGTACCCAACCAGTTGTTTGTTTATAAATTTGTGATTCTAATTCTAATTGTGATGTCTAATTAACATGATTAGGTTCCAAGAGATTTTCAGAGAATCCATCGAAAAACCTCCCTCAAGCAGGGCAGGAAAATTTTATGATTTGCACCTCACGGAGTAACAGACAAATGCATAAAATTCACTATTTTATTACTCAAAACTATCGCACACTTTCTCTCTTTCTATCTCGCTCTTTCTCCCTCTACCCTTTTAAAGTTTTTCATATGAATAAGAAAAGTTGTAAAAGTTTATAATATTTTAAGCTCTTCAGCTCTGGTTTTATAAAAGTCTGAGAAAATTCAACATTTATTTGAGGCGTGAAGAATAAATTTTTAGAGGGAGTAAAATTATTTAGGATTTGTAGGGATTTTATTTCTCTCTCACACACATTCACTCGCAAAATTAGTCCCTAGTCACGATGGGTAGTTCGTACCCAGCGATTCTTCCAAGGCATAACACTGAGAGAATTGAAAAACTGGGTTTCGGTCTCGATTACCCGCCGTCTTCAAATTGGGGTGATGCCCAGTGGCTACGTACCAGCCAATATAAGAATTTACACGAAGGAAAATTCATTGACCCTAAGTAATAAATTAAAATGGCTGACAGAATTCATAAGACGAACGGGTAACCGCTGGGACTCATGTTTTTTTTTATTTCGCATTGGAATGCACCGTTCGGGTACCGTTTGATACCTGTGAATTATTAGAAATACTTTTACAGACTGAAAACTAAATCGGTACGTGGAAATCGTAGTCATTAGAGTCATTCCAGTTTTAACTAAATTAATGGCATTTTTTTCTTTCACTTAGCAGGTACCAGGTAGCGAAACAATGGCGGGAATGTCTTTTGTCTTTTTTGCTGCCTTCTCATTAAAATACGTACATATATGAACTACATGATAAAGTATGGGAAAGTGCAGGAGATTTTGGAGCAGAGCACTCTTGAATTTATGGGCGAAATGGTACCCGCAAGGTACCCGTTCGTTGAGGTGCATGTATTTGCAATTAACTTTTAATGCTTCACAGAGTCAGGTAACGTTTCTTTGTATTCGTACATTTGTCGACTACCTCTAGTGGATGTGGAGCAACAATCCAAACCTACAATAAATGTACACAATATTCCAGTCGAACATAAAGGGAAGATAATACTGCAAGAAGCAGAAAGAATCACTCGTGTCAGGTACTTTTTTAGTACATCAATAAGGAAGAATAGTCTTCACAGACAAACAGATTTATTTTCTTGAAATTCTTTGCTTTTGTTTTTGTGTGGTTTGCATATCCCGAAAATCTCGGGCTCATGCCAACTCCTGGGTCGTGGCAGTTGTACCAGTAAATTTCGTTTCAGCTCTGACTTAAAGCCAGGAGATCGAGAAGACCGGAAATTGAAAGAAATGCAACCCTCGGGGACTGATTTATCGGTCAAAATTCAAAATTTGCTTCAGTTCCAAGTTCAGTTCCTTCGTCCTTCTTCACACGCAAAGTGGTCGAACTTGCTCAGCAGTTTCCGTTGCCCTACCAAAAAGGAACATCCGCTCCTTTTCCTCCTTGGTCAGAATTTTCGGTTGTTTCTTCCGGTTGAGTTCCTCTTCCGGTGGCTGCGATCGTGCCACCATTTTTCTTTCCTTTCTCCCTTTCGGCGGCCCGCTAAGGGCTTTCTTCAACCTCTTCAGCAGCATTTCCATCTGATGAACCTGTTTTAATAAAATCTCTCGTTATCATGTCAACCATGTGATGATATCATCCCCCCCCTCTCTCTCTCTCACCTTTCTTTCTGCATTCTTTGCCTCTGCAATTTCCCTCCTTTGCTCCCTGTAAAACCTTTTGGTTCGTACCACCGCCATATCGTTAGGAAGGTTGTCCAAAGCCAAAGCAACCCTCTCGTACTCAAGCTCAATTTCCTTCATCATTGTTAACATGTCTGGGTTGTGGTCCGTCGATGCGACAACTTCCTCGTACGCGTCCTCCAGGTATGCCATCACACTCAGGTACTCCTCGTTCACAACTAGATTTCGGAAAAGACCAAAAACGATTTCTCGATATTTCTGTTCGCTTTTGGCAGCCTTGTCTTCTTCCTCTTTGACCAGATCATTCAGGTATCCAACGTCTTCTACCAGCCGTGCTTGATCTTCCTCAAAACTCTTTTTCAACTTTTCGACAACTGCCAAACAAGATGTGGATGTTTTCTGACATTCAACTGGCTGATTATAGAACTGGAACGTTTCGGTTCAGGGCCGGGAGTCGCCCGTAACGGTTTCGGGACGGTACTTCTGTTCGACTCGGAACTCACCTGCGATGGCATTGGCTGCTGGAAAATCCAAGTCAACACAATTCATCAGAGCTCGAAGGTTGTTTTTTTCCAAGGCGGAGAGGATGTCCACAATTTGCTGTGGATGAGAGAAATAAAGAACTGGAGGACGGAACCCACTTATGTCATCGAGAAATCGTTGGACTTTGATTTCGAGGTTAACGTTGGATTCTTCAGGGGATTCTCTGAAACTGAAAAACTCTCAACTAGTACCTGATCCCTGAATTTTATTGTTTTGGTTTGTCACTCACCGGTCAAATTGACATGGGTCTGTTACGGATTCAGCGCTCGCGATCTGCTCATATTCTGGGTCATTGATTTTTCTCCATTCGGCAGGTGCGGTCAGGTACAGAAATTTTTGAAACAATTTGCTCTTTCTCCACTCCTCCATCACCACCAAAATGTCGGTTTCCACTTCTTTCAGTATTTTCTGCAGGCCGTTTAAGGTCGTCAGCTTACTGTGAGACATTTCTACTTCTTCTCTGACGGTTTTCAGTAAAACCCTGCTACACGCGTGATCTTCCATGAGAAAATCCTCGAAAGCTCTCAGAACCGACACAAATCTTTCACGAAGTTCAGACAAAAGTTTTTTCTCATTCATGTAACACTCGTTCATGAGAAGAATCTCATCTTTATTGAAACCTATTTTGAGTTTTGTTAGGAAACAGGTACGAATGTCTCTTAAATATTCTGATGTGTTGTGCTTTTGTTTGATGGGTCTTCCGTAAATCGTTGTGAAGAATTCCGGGTCTATGTTGTCCGTCACAGATTTACCTGAAGAAACACAAAGATTGAATAACCAACCGAGTGGGACTGATTAAGCTAAAGGTTCAGAGAAACATACAGAGGAGATATCACACCTGACAGGTGAACTTCATGTGGAACGTAGGTCCTTTCCTTCTTCAACATTAAATTGAGTCTGGACCTGAATGTGTGTTGATCTTTCAGATTGTTCTTCTCATCTTTCCAGAATTGTTTAACCTGATCCAGAGTTTTTAAGTTTTCTGGCTCACGGTAAGCCTCCAGAAATACTTTCTGCAGGACTTTCAATTCTTTCATTATTTTACCTTTGTCGTGAGAAGTTGTTTTAGGTCTCATTTCATGGGTTTGTCGCGTCGGTGGAGTCATGACCTAAGAGACAACTGGAAGATAATTAAAATTTTTACCTCCCCAAAATGATGCAATGCTCCTGTAGAGGTGATAATAAGAGTGTGTCAGATGGAAAACAAACAAGGGTAACACAATTGTACAAACCAAAAAAAAAACACCTGCATCGGCCGGGAATCGAACCCGGGCCGCCCGCGTGGCAGGCGAGCATTCTACCACTGAACCACCGATGCTCACGGATATTTTTTGCTTGAATTCTTCTACTTGAAAGATAAAGAACCTAATAACTTGTCTCACTAAAGGTTTAAAAAATAATTGCTTTGGGTTCCTTTCTATACTAAATTTCAAGAATTAATCGTTCACTATTTATAATAAATGTCACAATTTATATCTAATTAAAATATTGTTTGTTTCTTTTTCTTTCAAATGTTTTAAATTTGAATATTTAAACCTAGAACTGACTTGCTGTATTTTACATAATGTACAAAATTTTATACTGTTTATAACTTTTAACTGTTTTATAATTATAGAGAAAATAAATTCAACCCAGTCATACCAAGATATCTTAAATACCAGAATATTTATTATGTAAGAAGTTGTTATAACGAATTGACTTGTAGTTGTTGCCACATTCATGAACAAGAACTATTGAATTTTGTAATAAATTAAATAAAGTTTCAATCAGAAAAACCACATTATGTTCAAGAAAGATAGGATTGCAATTCATCAATTATTCTCAAAACTATATTTTAATATAATATAACCCATTTATTATAAAAAAAAATTCTTTGAAGTTGTGGTATTTACAGAAAATTTTAACTATATTTTAGAATTTACACTAACAGATTTACTGAATGCGTAAGACACGAATACAGTCAGGGAGGAACTTCTAAAAATAAATTTCAAAAAACTAAAATAGTAAATTACACAAAATAATTTTTGAGGCTGAGCAGCGGGGCAAGCTGAGCTTCTTTTCCTCTTGTAGGGCATTTTTTGCTTTAGTGAACAGAAGTCCTCGGTAGTATAGTGGTCAGTATCCCCGCCTGTCACGCGGGAGACCGGGGTTCGATTCCCCGCCGGGGAGATTTTTTTTTTTGTATTTTGCACTTTTTTATTTCTGTTTTTCATGGCTTACCTGCAGATCCAGTCGTCTAATTCAATTAATAACCTGTATAAGTAAAAATTTTCTGCTCCGCTCAGTTTACTGTGTGGGATGTCTGAGCTCTGACGAGGGTACGTCGCGGACTGGCACTTGAGCTGATTTTCTTTGGAGTTGCTTCGTGACTTTCACATGGAACTGGTTGCCTGGATTTTGTTTGTTTAGCGAATGTTGCTGACCCCTGAACTTCTAGTTTTCCTTTGAAAAATTTATCTTGATTTTCTATGTGCTTTTATACCTCCAATCAATTTGTAGGCCCCATTAGTTTTATACCGTCTACATTTTTATTATGTTAGATACCTCCTGCCTAGGAATCAGGTTCTGACTGTTGTCATTAACTACAGTGTGGTTGGATTGGTGTGTCAGCAAATAAGTCGGTCACTGTGCTTCCGTCGTTTTATTTTTTATTTAAGGCCATGAATGGTACCAATGGCTCCTCGTCATTAAATTAACTTATTTTGGGTTACATTCAGTTGGTTTGGGTGGCAGGGTGGACGAGGACACGACGGGTAACAAAAATCAAGTTGGACGGAGAAGAAAAGAAAAGATGGATTTCTACGAAAAATCAATTGAGACTCGTTACATATTAATTTCTTTTATAATTTTTTGTAAATAACATAATAATTATTACATAATTCTCTATTATTTACAACAATTGAATAATAGTAATAGATGGACCTAGAAGGAAGGAGGAAAGGTTAAAGTTTGGACTGGAAGCAGTCAGAACAGAGAGAATGTAAATAAATCGAAAACGGTGGGAAGTCGGGCTAACATAATTATATCTCTCTTATTAAATAATATACATTTATCTGTGTAATAGAATATTATACACGTTATGTACATTTGTCTGCGAATGCCAGAGCGGTGAGACTCGAGCAGAAATCAGAAGAAAAGTGCAAGACGAAGGGAGGAAAGAGTTGGTAACCGAAGAAGTAAAATTAGGTACCCACGAGTAGGTAAGCAGCACGAGTCTCCCGTCCCAAGACCAATCAAGTGAGGTCAATCCATTTGTTTCCTATCGTGGAGCAAATAATATTCTACGGGTACATCCCTGAAACGGTGACTACCAAAAGTCAAAGTTTCCCGTTAATCCACCGCCCTCCAAAAGAACGCTTTTAATTTGACTAGTCGTCTGACAGGGAAGGTCCCTCCATGGGGGCAGCAGACACGCTCTGGCATATGACCGACCGGAAAATTAAAAATAACAACAAGAAATTCGTTTCTAACAAAAAACAACATCAGCGGTGATCCATCGTTTTTCTGCTTACAATTTCTCCTGTTGCAGAACATATCGATCAGAGTGTAAATCAACATCTCCCTCTATGTCTGATGATGTCAGGTACTCCGTCTCACGTTGAGGGGTACCAAACGCTTCGGCAGAGTAAGGAATATTCAAAAATGGCCTCAAGAACACAGGTGTCGAGGTTCTCATCTCACGAGAGTGCTCATATCAGTAGCACTCAAACCCTCTGCGATCCTATCTTGTTTTCTTTTTACACATTTTGGCCATTTTTCGCGTCTTTAAGATCATTTCGTAGAGGGCTTCCATGCCTTCATGTAGTCCCTCTCCTGTAATGGCACACGCGGGCTGCACGTGCCACAAGTGCACTGGAGGAACCGAGGGAACCGTCTGACCCCCTGACGCCTCCTTGCATTCCTTCATATCCTTCATGCTGCCCGTTAGGTTCGACTCCTTCGATCCGGAGTTGTGAATCGCTGCCGTCTGGAACCCGTTAGACCCGAGCTCGTGTAGACCCAGTAGCTTTTCCAGTTCCTTGGGTTCTTTGGCTTCTCGCAGGTCTTGTTTGTTCGCAAGGACTAGAATTGGTACGCCGGAGTTGTCCGGTGACCGAGCCGTTCGGACCAGCTCCATTTTGGCCTCTTCGATCCGTTCGACATCGACGCTGTCCAGGACGAAGACGATGCCGTCTGTGCACCTTGTGTAGCTTTTCCAGAGGGGACGAAGCTTCTCCTGTCCGCCCACATCCCAGACTAGAAAATTTATTCCTTTGGCTCTGCCTGTCGTGCCGCGAACCTGAAAGAATCATGATAGAATGTGTTTAGTTATTGGTAATGCTAAAAAGCAGTTTCCCGTTACTTTGTACATTCCATTTTACATCTTTAACGTAGAACAGATACTTTTATGAATGCTGCAGAAAAGAAACCAAAAGGACATGACCAAAATAACAAGGTATGGCTAAGGATGCGTGAGAATCTGGCAGGTTCAACGTCCGACACAAACAGTTTCCTGTGGCTAGTTCCCAATTCCTGTTCTCTTAAACCATTTTCATCTAATTTTCTATGAATGAACCATCCCACCCAACGGATAAGTTGAACTTGTCCTTTTGCGGTGACACGGAAGACACTGAAGGTGTCCGTTTATTTCTACCTCGAGGTCGTTTGCTTGATACGGTAAAATAAATTCAACCAGTTCTGTCTGGCTGTAAGCCTTCTGGGCCAACTCACCTTCTCGCAGTTGAATCCGATCGTGGGCACCGTGTTCAGGTACTGATCGAACTTCAACCTGTAGAGTGCGGTCGTTTTACCGGCCGAGTCGAGACCCAGCATGACCACATGTAGGGTGCCTTGTCCAGAGGGCAATGCGTCCAGCAGGGAAGAATTCTTCCCCATGTTGGCTCCCATTCCTCAGAGGTGTCGGCCTCTACCGAGCCTCATTACGAAGCTGCGTACTCGTCTCGCGTTTGGTCAGCGGCACAGGTCCCTCAGATTCACACAAGCACACAAGCGAGTCTGTTCCTTTTAAGGCACTGGCTTTTATCGTCAGTTATGTTGAGGGTTAAACGTGTCACCAGATGCGGTTATCTAATCCATTTCCGGTTTGGTGATTTCATTTTCTTAGGAGTTCCATCGTCGGCCATGACTTTCCTGCAGGGGACCGCCTGCATCCGGAGATTTGCGATTTTCTCCTGCAACGAATAAAAACAGAAACTGTACAAAGCTGATAATTTATAATCATTCTATACATGTCCTTTTCTTCTTCCCCAAATTCTTGGATTTTTTTGCCATTAGTACTCTATTTTACATTTCTAATTTGCCAATTCAATGTTCCATATTTTCCTGGATTACATTATTAATCTTCATTTAAGTATTTTATATTTCCTACTTCCTTTCTCTAAACTGAAAATTTATATCCTTGTCCACTTGGATGAATCCCTTTCTCTATTAATCTTCCTTAAATTGGATGTAGGTTTTCTCCTTATATGTGATACTTCAGGAGGCAGAAGAAATCACAACAAGAAAGGAACAAAATAGAAAATGTCAGAGATCTAGAAACTGAGGTCCGAAAATCAAAACGTACAAAATTTGTTAATGACCCCAATGGGATCATCCAAGTTGTTTTCATTACATATAACTTGGTTGATGACTACAACTGAGCGGGTATTGCTTCTATCAAACCTCCAACATCCAGTTAGCCCTACGCAAACTCAGCTACGAACTTAATGTGTCGGTCAGTTGGTGTAACGTTCGTCCCATCAACCTTCCCATTTAGTACAGGTTTTGTGGCGCATCTGACCAAAAGAGTCGCCATCATACCTGACGAGCAATGACGGAAAGATTAATTACGTTTTTATAATCTGACAATTTGGAGTGGAGTACATTGGAAGGGGTTCTCGTGTGCTCTGATCGATGCCCACTAGTGACAGTGTCGCGTAAGGTAGAAACCTTCCAATGTGTGATGCTCCAGCCCCAGCCCCAGTCGGCGAGCCTGACTCCCTGACTACGCCACTGCTTCTTTTCCCACCAACGCTTCATACCCATTCGATGGCCTTGGTGGTGTTGCCGCCTCTCCAGGTTGAACTGCCTTCTTCACCGTGGTGATCTCCGTGACCTTTGCGACCTCAAAAATCCACAGACAAAGTAAATAATCAAAAGAATTTTTGTTTGGTGTCAATCTTGTGCTTTTGTTTCGCGTTGATTTCCCAACGGAGCATTGAATATGCGATGAGTGTACCTTGTCTCATGGTAATCCTAAAGTGCAAATCAAATAAGTGCATATCAAAATCAAATGTGATGGGGCAGGCCAAGAAGAATCCTAAATTGCTTACGTACCACCCTGTTTGAGTACTTGAGTATCTCCCTAAACGTGAGACAAGGATTTCCAACGTTTCATACAGATTTCACCTGCGGCCAGTACTCGATACCTGAGCTACCCCTCAGACTTCATTTCACTTTTATAATTTGGGGTCACAATTTTGAGTAACAGTTATTACCGTTCGCTTTCTCACTTAAAATTTCACGATTGCAAGCCTCAGCCCAAGAAATATTCAACAAAACGGTGAAAAAATCAAAGTAGGCGAGTTTCATTTATGTTGGCTTCTGTCTGTTGTACTCCCCTTCCTCGTCTTCGTTGCACTCAGTTCTGTATTTTCCACTACAGTAAAATTTGTTTCCGGAGTCCGCCTTTGACACAAGGAGAACAACTTGTCATGCTTTTATTTGATGAGATTTAAACTCATTTAAGAAGTTTAAGAAAAAATAATTTAAGAATAAGAGACTCCTAAGGTCGGAGAAACAAAAATGACAGAAACAGGTAAATACCCTAAGACCACAGATATGGTTTGGCTCTGTTGTGCTGCAATTTGACCTTTACACGGTTAGCTCAATCTGCCCACTACTTAAATAGAAAGTATTAAAAGATTATTATATGTATAAAGCAAAAGTCAATAGGACTCTACTCAGGATTCATGTACGATTCTTAGTGCAAGGAACCGTAGAGTTATATTGGACATGTAATACAACTAATTTATGATTAAATTGACAGACAAAGTTCTTTTCTTTTACACCGCGAGGAGAAAATGACAATTTTAACAACGAATGAACCCTGACTAAGTATTTGAACGAATTGAACTAATATGTCGAAATGTCGACGAAAAAAACAGGTTTGGTTGCGGAACCCACGGAGAGATCGGACATATTGTTTAAAATGTTTAAATCAATATTTATCCTATGTATATTCAATGATTTATGTAAGCGGGTTTTCAATCAAATCCAAATTGAAAACCGCGTAATCCAAGATATGGGTGATAACAATTATTATGATGCCACTTGACTGTTTCACCAAATGTAAATGTTTCAGGTAAGGAAAGACTCTAAAAAATGAAGAAAAGAACTCAAGAGAGAAAATCAAGTGAGTCACGTAAACAATCGATGAGGCAGAACGAAGATAGACAAAGAAATTTAGTAGACATTTTGTAGCAGGTACGTGCCGTATGTGTTGACTCCCCACCTCCCCCACTTCATGAGAGCGACAAGGAACCCGAGTCGTTATGAGATCAAGAGCTACGACAAACAGGCCCCAACTGCCGAAATCACGAGGCAAACCACGTGTCGGCCTGCAACACATGGCCACGTTCTGTGACTAGGCGAGGTAGAGGAATGTTCCTCCCCGATACCCACGACCACCAGGTTTACGGTCCATTAATGAAGTTAAACTTCACGAACGAATAGGAAGGAAGCAAAAGAATCAGATGAATTTGCGTAACAAAACTTTACAAAATGATTTACTTGCAACTAATTTAGTTGACTTAGGTACCTGGCAGACACCCCCAAAGTACTTGCACAAGCTTCTTGACTGGAAAAATAAATCATTACGAACCTGGCCGGCCTAAGACAGTTGATTTGTAAGGAAGAAGACAGTAAAATAAGTTACATCAGCTTTTTGACCTTAAAAGTACTTCTTTTGCTGGGGGCCTCTGCAATTTTGGACAGAAACATTAAAGTAAATTGTTCTGGAAGTGTGGGGATTTTTAGAACTTTTAAAATATTCACTCCCAGTATCGTTAAGTACAAAAACATTGGGAGTTTAGGTCAATTGCAATGAAGTGTGTGGGCTTGCACTCCAAATTTGAAAAGTGGTAGAAACCCATAATGAATCGGGTGAACGGCCTGTACAAATAAATACCCATACCAGGTTATGCTAATCTAAGCTACGCCGGCGAAGAAATTCTACAAAGGGAAGTAGCCAAGGCACAATTTGTAATTGTACAATTACTGTATTTGTACAAAAATGAAAATATATCCAAGAAACCACAAGAGAGAGAGAGTGAGAGAGAGAGGTGTACGAGTGAGTTCATCCACCAGAGATGAAAGTCAGTCAGATTAAACTTGGGTAGTACCTGACAAGTGCACGTAAAGGGAAAGCAAAAATATGGCACAAGACTGCCGGAAGGCAATTTACAGTCACCACTGACTCACCACGAACACCGATTTCAACCTCAATTACGCCTCTGTAACATTTCTTCAGGCATCATAAGAGAAACGGAAGACAAAAGATAAAAAGGCAACCTGCTTTAGATTTGTTGATCCGGTCAATCAACCACTTGGTCAGTCAATCATTCATCCATCAATTAAATGTGATTCTTGTGTGAACTGTCGACTATTGCCGGGTTACCTACTCGCTCTGGGTCATCGTCTAGCGCAATATCCAACAAGAGTCACACAATTTGCAAAAAAATCGCTAATGACCCGTCTCGTAATTTGGTCTCACTTTCGGGTATGTTTGCTCCTATTTTATAAAAGATCAATTGATTGATTTAACAATAACTTCGGTTGTGCAACGATGCCGTCGTTTAAATGAAGCAGGGGCGGATATTAAAAAGCCTGTAGGCGAATTTTAGAGTTCAATGGTGCCGTCTGTGGACCGATAGATCGAAATTCCGAGATCGATAAATCGTTTCTTGGTGATATAATCAGCAACAAAATAATATCCCTTTCCTGCGAGTTTCTATTAACCTTCTGGTTCATCGTCCACTTTCCTTCTCACCCTCCTGGATACTGCCATTGTTCTACCCAAAAAACTCGGACCCAAACAAACCAAATTTTAAAAAATTTTTTAAATACATATTTGAACCGCAGATGGAACCATTTACTAACTACGAATGAAAAGAAATTACCAAAAATCGTTCGGACAATAAATTGAAGTCAAAAGGGCACCGATATTAATGATGATGATGATGATGATGATGATGATGATGATAGTGGGAATAACAAAATTCGTTTTGAGAGATCCTGAAACGAACTTAAAGCCAAGGTACGTAGCATGTTACATACTCGTATCTGAGCCTTATTGCTTTAATTGGTGTTTATTTGTGGTTCCGCCATTTCACACATTACAAATAAATTATTGCGAGTACTAAAGTTATGTAATTCGCTCAATATCTTAATCAGATAGTACCTGTGTACTATTGTAAAAGTCTCTCAAATGAGACAATGTCGGAAGTTCTTACCTGCTCTTAATTTCACACAAAAGTGTAATCAAAGATCCATATAGCTAATCAATGGCAAAAATGCCCAGCCATCTTGGTAGTTCGGAATAGATCACTATCACGACGTGAATATTAAAGCTATGTTCTATGGACAATGGTAGAGTGGACAAAACGATCTCAGGGACTCATCAGGTACAACATGTGGCCTAGATGCGGTCTAACGGTATTTTTGCCACTAGAAGTACCAGAAAACAAACCTTCATCGTGTAATTACACATTTTCGACGTGTCATATTAGACACCCAGAACTATTTCTAGAAACGTGCCTGTTTAATTAATTAGCCGACCACTTGTGAGAAACATGTTTTTAGATAGAACTGCACGTGTATGTCGCGCCCTGCAACTTCTTCCTACTACTTGTGAGAATATCCCAAACTCCATTCAAGGTTCTTCAATTCCGTTCTGAGATTTAAGGGAGTTCTCTGTTCCCATGGAAATGTGGGATTGATTGGGAAGCAAAAGTAGATCAGAACAAGAAGACGATAGAACACAAGAATCATTTTACTTCTACATGAAACATTACCTTGTCAAGTTAAGGGTCATTACCAGGGTCCTGAAGATTGCCAAAACGTCTAATTACGGGTGAAGTACAAAAACCCTTATAAAAAGAATCGTTTAAATAATATATATAAATAAAAGAGTCAAACAAAAAATGGTTCCTACTAAAGTTCCTCAATATTAATACATGGAATATGATTCAATTTATAATAAATCTCTCAATCAGTTTAAATAAAAATATAGGAGAACGATAGATGGTGAATGTGATCTTCCCTTGTTTTAGAACGGAACATAAACCTCATTACGAATGGACAGCACTCGAAGAGAAGATGAAGAAGGCGCATAAAACAAGGGTCGTAGCGATGTCATTAATCATTTGATCACGAATCAAATAATCCTTGGAATTCGATTATTGAAGTGAGGGTCTTGAGTTGGCACTAACTAAACTATTGTTGTTACACCAACAAGACGAATTAGGGTACTTCGGGTTAGCAGTAACAGATAATTGACTGAATTTTAATAGATCGACGAACTGAGGCAGAATCAGTCAAGAATGGACTCTCAGAGATGACACACGAAACGAAGAAAAAATAATGGTATGTGAAACCGTAACATTACAGTGGCGTTGATAATAACGAATAAGACGGAGAATGGACGACCAAAATAATGCAGATCACAGATCACAGATCACAAATTTGAAAAGGAAAACAAAATCCCATATTCCTGAGCCAAAGGAATAACAATTATACGGATGCAGCTGCTAATAGGCGAACTGATGTCTTAATTAACAGGGCATTGACGTCATCTTTCCCCATCTTTCTCACATCAGAAGATTCCAGCAACTTCAAATATCTTTAAAGAATCCAAATGTGACGTTTCTTGGCTTCACATGGACCGCCATCATTAATTACGGCCATCTTCAAGAGACGAAGTCATTTTGTTTGTTTTGCAAAGACAACCGGAAAGTGTCCTTCCTCCGCAGAATGCCGGCAGGCACGGCCTCTACCCGAAATAAAACAAAATTTCATGTTGCCACTTCCATGAGAAAGAAAACACATAATTGCATTTAATGAATGCAAGTGCAACAGACCCGATCTGCCTACCAGTAAGGCTTAAGTAGACTAGGGTCAACACTCTCCTGAGGCCAACATGTAACCCTAACTGATGCACCTTCTTCACCGGAACCGAAAAAAATCTGTTTGGACCACCCTGAAGGACTGATTATACTTCCTCTTGCGCCAACTAGAGCACCCAAGTCTAAGGTTAGAACGCTTCATTGCAGCATTAAGGGCTTACGGGCACTTCAAAGATTGGTCAACTATTCGATTTCGAAGTCACTACAAGAAACAGAGTTGGACGAAGGGACAATTCTGTCTAAGACTAGGCGAAACACAAATAGTATTTCTAACTTTTTAGAAGAGTACGAGAGCCGCAGGAGGCATTTTAGTGTTATTTTGTAGTTAGGATTTAGTTCATAAATCCAAATGGAAATTTATTAATTGACTCAACTATTAACTTAAATAATTTATTACTTGGACGTTCGTTTCGTAATGGCGGATCCCTCAATTACGGGGTCATCAGACCATTTCGAAGGGACTAACAAAGACCTAATGGAGTTACTGGAGCAATGCCAATCAAAAAATATGTGTATTATAACTGCGTTAGTTCTCTCTCTCTCAACTCTCGTTACTTAATATCTGCAATAAGGAAAGTACTCGGATACCGCATACTAACAAGGAAGGGTTGATGTTCCCCTTCAGAACTTTCTGTTTTCTTTCAGCCTACTACTTTCGGGTGATGGTTATTTTTTTCCATCAGTGGCAACTGGTGAATTCTTCTTCTTGTCATTTACCAACAAATCACCTGTGGTATCTCGTACTGTTTACCTTGAATACCCTTTGTTGATTTTCTCTACATTATTACTTTCTCTTTAAATTTTAAGATTTTAAAGAGAACTGTAACATTTCATTTTCCTCATCCTGACAAACCTCAGTTTTCCTTGTACCATTCAAAGGGAAGATACTTCTCAATATCCGACATTCAACACAATGTTTGTTAGTTGTAAATGGAAACCGTCAGGTATTTCTCTGGTACTTCAGTCTGGTATTTCCCTTAAAAAGAGACTGACTCTATGACTCTTCGGTGTCACGTAAAAGCAGGAGGGGGGATGACTTCTCCGCATGGTTTCTTATTTAATTTGACTTCCATCAAGCATCGTGACTTTTGACCGTTACTTACTTCACAAACCACAGAGTCCTTTCTTGTTGTCTGTTCAAAACTAGTCAATTGACAACGAGGGATGGTTGAGACCGCTATGATGCGACACTTAATTGTAAAATTCCATGCCGTGAAGTAGGGCCTTATCCAAGGTACCCATCAGACGTTTACGAGCATGTCGCCTTGCCTGCCTGCCTGCCTGCCTATCTGTCTGTCTGTCTGTCTCTTTGTCCATTGGTACTTGATATTTGGTTCTTTCTTGAATCGTCTTTCACTACGTGATCCCCTTACTTAATTTTCTTCACCTAAAATATAACTCGAATTGACGAGTAGTTTCCACACTAGTTTCTCACCAATGTTTGATTCAAGTAGTCATTCCTGTGAACAGTTTACCAGATGTCCTGACAGTTTTAGGACCCATTCAACAGTACTTTTGTAGTAATATTTTTGAAGAAAAACAATATTAAAACTTAAATTTATACATCATCAGACGAATTTTGTCGACAATGATTAAGGTGGTTTAAAAAACAAACAGTTTAGCACAGCGATGAAACACTGTGCCGGGAAATAAAAACTATTTTTCTGAACAGGTTCGACTGGTTCGTATTATTGGGTTAATCGGATGAATTTCGGACAGTATCACACGTATCAGGTTTCGATCGGGGAACCTGTCTCTATAAACAGGATATAAGACTAGACTAAAACTCATTGGTGGCATTAAGTCAGAAATATGAAAAACCCTTAAAATCCCCCAAAAAATTACCCACCAGTGACAACATAAGTAAAGTAACATTTTTATGTTCTTCATTTTATATTAAATAATCATATACTGCGCAGGTCAGTAACTTGAGTTATGTAAATGCGAGCAAAATACGATTTATGTAATATTTTTATCTTGCAGATTGTGATTTGTCGCAGAATCGCGGAAATCGTTTGATACACATCTGATAGGAAAAATTA
The DNA here is from genome assembly GCA_037055365.1 of Polyplax serrata. Classification (NCBI taxonomy): domain Eukaryota; kingdom Metazoa; phylum Arthropoda; class Insecta; order Psocodea; family Polyplacidae; genus Polyplax; species Polyplax serrata. The sequence continues at coordinate 1,171,365 of JAWJWE010000007.1, forward strand.
GTTTTACGTAATTATAATTAAGTATATTTACAATTCATAATAATAATGTTACGCCAATGTTATTTAAGGAAGTTTATTTTCTAGAAAAAAAATTGTTGCGTCGCACTCCCCTGGTCTCCGTTACGTTTAAAGAATAATTGGACTGCATGATATTTAACTAGTAGTAGCTTGAGATTTACTCAAAGGAAATGATGCAAAATGCAGAATAGAAATAGAAAAGAAAGAATAGAAAAATAGCGGGCAGCGACATAGTAAGACCAAATCTTGTTCATTTGAATTAAAATTCGAATTGTAAGTAGAGCGTTTCATTTGATTGACAATTGAAGGTAGAGCATTGGAAAAGAAATTGGTAGGCTCAAAGCTAATGGTCACGTGTGAAGTTACTTACTCAGCCGGTGCTTCACCGGTAGCTTTTAGGAGATGGTCTTGCTCTTGCGTTCAAATTCAAAAATCTCTTCAATCTTACTTCTCTTTTACAGTACATTGTGTGTCGGAATTAACACTATGGAATTTGAATTAACCTAAACTAACTGAGGAACTTCTTTTCCACTGTTTGGGTTCCACCAACTGTTTGGGTAAAACTCAAAATTAATTCGACTATCGACTCAACAAATTAAATCTAATATTCTCTTATTTTTCGCGCGTACTTGTGTCATTTTCAGATTTCTTACTTCCTCCCACAACCGAACATACCCCGATCATTCATACGTTTTTCAATTTATCACGTATTTGTCCATCGCACAGTCAGTACCCAAGAGTTTAACGCCCTTTTGGGGACATACTCCCGTTAATTCCATTATAATCACATCATTTCCCCACCGTAGGTATCAATGATACGCTCATTACACAAATCTGCCAAGCCGTAACAGATAAATGGATGATTCATGAACAAGCAATTAACTCACCTCGTTCCTTCAGAAAAAGGTACACCCCTCGTCCACCTGAAACAATAACAACCGTATTTAATACAAATAAAATAAGCGAAATATTAAATAAACAATAGAAAGTTTTGAACGACAATGCCGTCCCAAGACTTCACATGAGAATGAACCAAGAGCAACGGAACCATCAACTTTCATTGTTTCCGGCAAAATGGTAATGAGGACCATCTGCTACCTGGTTTTCCGAGGGGACAAAACTGCAAAATAATTAGGGCGTTTTTCTTTTATTTTTTACAAACGCTGTTGGACAGAACACAAAAATAAAGTTCCCTTGATGAGGACTATAAAGAAAGCGGTCGTCTATGATAAGAGAGACATGTACCCCAAGAACCTTGAATCAATCAATGAGACAGTCCGTTCATCAAAAATAGGCCTGCAGAAAGCCAAGAACAGTAAAACGAGACTGAAAAATGTCTCACTGAATAGAATTCAATGAATACACACCTCCTACAAAATCGTTAACCTTGAATGTTTGGCTGCAGCGAAATTCATTGAAAAACTGCATTAAGAGCAGACGTAGTGCCGCGTTAAAAAGGCTTAAATAAATTAATACGGAGGTTAATAAGCGAGAGAATTAGTGTTTTGGTTGTCTTCCTCGGGGGCAATTCCATCAGCCAAAGTTGTTTGGCCTAAACATCCGCCAAGACTGGAGGCTTCCGGATAGCCTTCAGAGCTTTAGACAAAACAAACAGTGTAAATTACACGACCGTTTGAAATATTCTGAAGTAAAATTATTTCCACGCGAGAAATCGATCGATTTCTGTACTTTCGGTATGAAAAATTGGAATTCGATAAGTGAACAATGTCTGTGTGACGATGTCAAAAGGTCAATTAAACAATGTAAATCGCTGATTGGTGATTGATTATTCGGTGGTCTTCACCATGAGGGCTCTTCTTCTTCTACTCTAATTTATCTTTTCCCTTCTCTTTAAATTGTAAATAACTGTTATTAATGACACAGCCTGGTTGTGATACTCAACTGAGCTCTGTCAATGGTCAAGTCATATTAAACCTGCGTGTCCATAGAGCCCTCACATGAAAAGCATCTACTCTTGTTCAACAGTTTAATAAACAGTAGCGTTTTTTAATACAATGCAGAAAGGGGTGGTCTGGTAAATAGCGAAAGAGCAAATTCCAGATCGTTCAGACACATCGTCAAGTACGCGAAGGCATTTGTAAACACAAGTCCGTCAAGATGAAGTTGGATACCTGACTAATTAAGTAGTATAAAACACAAGTAATCGTTATAAGAACCATCTGTCTCTGATCGAAGACTGGGAAATATGTCTGGTATGTCCAACTCCAGCAATGCCAGATTGCTACCTCCGTCAGTAATACTAAATTGTTTACAAAAAACATTTTTCCATACTTTCTTCAAATTGAAAAATATAAAATAAATAGTTGAAACTTAAATTAAACTAATTTATTAATTACAATTTCTATTGCCTATTTGTTAGTTAGTTCCGGGTTTTCGCCCATTGTATGTGCCTGATTTTGTCCTTTTTTCATTCCCCATGATCCAATTTCAAAGCTCATTGGAAGATCTTGGTAGTCCAAAGGAATAAAAAATGGAACAAATTCACTTTATCAGGGAAGGAAAAAAGGGATGAAAACGCAGGTGAGTTTTATTATCTGTTAATGACCGCTTCAAGTTGATCGTAAATAAATGTGTGGTACGGTTTCAATTGCTGGTCACAATGGTGTAATGGAGGGGTTCAAAACCGATTGCCGCAGTGGGAGTACATTTTAAACGATAATGACGGATACTCGAGGGCATTAATAAAATTCGAGCACGTGTTTTAGGTAGTCCTTCCCTTTAAAGAGTTGTTTCATTTACTTCATCATGGGTACTCGCACACAAAGCAACTACCCACCAGACACGTATTTAATTTGAAATAAATTGACTTTATCAAATGAGTATCAAATGCCATTAACGGGTTTTCTAGGAAGATTTATTACAAAAGGTATGGACCCTGATCTTTTTCAGGAGTTAAATATCAAAGCGTTTTCAATTGTTGGTTTATGTTTTTCGACGAATGTGATCCAATTTGGTCATCTGCCTGAAAGTACTGAATACAGAATATGTATATGTTTCTTGTTCGTAACTTCTGTACGTCACAAAAGATAAAAATTGAGGTAGACAAAAAGCCGCGATTTGTATATAAGTTTGAAACCTAGACGAGGAAGATAGAAAAATGCTTTTCATTTCTCTAAAACATATGTACATGATCCGCTGGAAGATAATACACTTACCCCGGGTCATCATTTCCCAGGCCTAATTCTCTTCCAGTAGTCCAATTATCAAGATCGAGAAATCTTTTCAATAGTCAAATTATAATTGGTGATGTTTACCTTACCAACAGTCAAATATTACTTTTAACTTTGTAATGTTTAGGAAACGTAATTAGGCCATTAACCTATCGCCTGAATTACTATTTAATAAATAGGTCACGTGTAACTAAAGCTGACTTTTCATTCCATCACTTTTGAGAAAAATATTGGGTTGATAATGGCAATAAGGTAACACACTGCGTTATGAGTTTGAGTAATGGAAGGTCTTGTTCTGATACTTTCGAATTCGTTTTGCTCAAGTGAAATTGGGTTTTGCCCGTTGGTATTCCTTTTCAGCTGATAAGAGCTGGTCGAGTGACAGGTAACAGGTATCCTGTCAAAGTTCGAAGTATAACCTTTTTGTAAAGTGAAAAACAATTTCCCCCCGAAACTTCGCATATTAAAGGCTTTCATTGAATTTTAAAATTCAATTTTTGTTGTTGCACTTCAACGTACGCTTTGTTGCCACCGCCATCTTTCTAGATATCTCAACCTTTTCATACGAAAAAGAAAATAACTTTTCCACTTCATGCAAATTCCTATTGAATTCCATTTTTTTCAAAAAATTTAATACGAGGAAAGGTTTTCTGATGGAGAACCCTAAGGGAAATTAAGAGGATTTTCAATTCTAGGGAGGCTTTGATGGGAGCCCAAGGGATATTTTAATGCGGTCAGATATCCTGTCAAAGACTCCTTCAGTTACATTTAAATAAGGCCGTCGTTTGTTTCCTAAGTTTAAAAATCTTTTTTGAAAGATATTTTTATTCAAGAAGCAAACCTTATTTTGAAAATTATCGTTGCGCCAAGCCCAAGAACTTGATGGTGTTGACCACATCTTCCCTTCTTGTTCTGGCTTAGATAACTTTAATATATATAGCTTTTGAAAAATAGTGAATTTTAGTTAATCAAAATTGCTCTCGAATTGAAAGTACAGTTATATGAAATGACTAACCATTGTAATTCTGAGACAAGCCCTACGACCAATTAGAATTTGTATTCAGTCTGTTATACAAATTATTAAAAAATAAAATAATAAAAAAAATGGAAATTATCATATTTATTAGAATATGTAAGATATAATTTCCATGAAAACACAATTCTTTAGTTCAGAAATCATAAGACTAGATAAACTTGCCCTCTCTTCCATATCAACTCCACAAACAGAAAACCCCACATCCACTTGTAATAGGTACATATAAAAAAAATGGAATTCTAGGAGGATCTTGGGAGGATCTTCCGGAAAGTTAAAACGATTGCACGTCTATATTTAATAACTAATAAAATGTTTCAAGGTGTCCTATAATCAAACGTACCGGTTACCAATACTCTTCTTTGTCTTCAAGGAGTGTCCGCCTTTTATAGAACTTTCTCTTGCCATGCATTTGACAAACAATTAGCCTTAAATGGAAAAGGTATCCCAAGTATCAATCCCACATTCTTTTGCTTTATTCATAAGGGCGTGTAAATGTGCACGTGCATCACACGCAAACCATCCTTCTCCACCTCCAGCCACATTCTGCTTCTGCAAAATTCTTTTCGTGTCTTCAAATGTCACAAAAACCCAACTCCACCTCTTTATGGTCTTTATCTCCTTGTGTGCTACACCCTGTGTCGAGTTCTTTGGTGTTGACCCCCAGACCTCTGAAAAGGGTCATTTTGGTTCAGGTGTTGGACATGTGTTTTGGAATTCGACTGAGCTCTTTCACGCATACACAAAGCGTGAGAACAAGAAATCTAAATCCACCTTGCGAGGTCAAAGTGGAAGTTACGCAAGAACTGGAATACCAGAGAAAAAGAGGTTGCATGAGGAATAAGAGAGTGTCAGTTATTCCTCAGTAATAAAAGTAAACAAGCAGTCGTTAGAGCAAAGAAAGAAAATATGTTGAAATTACGAGTAGGACATTAGCATCAACATCAACAGCAAACAGATAATCATTCTCCTTGTAAAACTTACGTTTTGGAAGGTATTGAAAAATGAAAAGTTGAAGTACCTCTAGGTGGTGCAAAGGCACACTCAAACTACACAGAGTAAGAGTAATTAGTGGTTCCAGTGAATCAGCAATATTCAATGTCAATCAATGTCGATACTACATTTATTATCAGCCTCGGGTATTTTTTAGTCCCCGGGGTTCCCCCTACTGACGTATGCAATAGTCAATGATACCTTCATTGTTGATGATGGGTTTTTAATTACACCTAACGGCGCACATTAAAATTATCCCGTGGTGGGGATCTATCTTCAATTTAACCTATGCCACTTTTATAACATCTTCCTTGGTTCATTCCTGACTACAGAAAAATAAATTCGGCTATGACCCGGTTACGAACCCCCACGTGGACAAAAAACATGGCTCCGTGAGCGTGTAACAGTGTCGAACCTCCCTGGGGGACAAATTTTTTAAATTTAAATTTTCGTGTTCGGCAATAGGTGCTTTTCTCAGGTATGCAAATCAAAACCAACATAGTGTCCCGTCCTTGTGGACCAATAGAAAATCTCTCACAATTATGTACTCCATTATTTTTATTTCGGAGTGTTTTCTATTAAAATCAGCATGAAAAAAGGAAATGAGGAGGTCCCCGTTAAAGTATTCTATTGTAATATTACTATGCAGTCTTGTACACTTGGTTAAATCCGTAAATCGCCTCGCAACTCAAGACTGTAGCCTGACCGGCAATACCCTGAGACATAACTAATTTCGTTTTATATTTTCCTGTCAAACTACTCCCATTGGAATTGAGGTACTACGGTTATATTATTAAAAACCCGTTTAGAAATCTCGTTACAAGTGATGCGATAAAATCAAATTAAAGCCTTGGAGGACCAACCATGAGGACAAATTCGGATAGCGGTCTTCCAAAGGTGAATATCGCGCCTGTACCAAATAAATAAGGCCCAACATTGTCTACTACAACTTTTGCTGGCTCAGGAAATTATGTTTGGTTCTGTTCGACGAATACTCACTTTACGCCAATTACTCAAGGGTAGGCATGCGGTGCTTGTGTCATTACATGGTAGCCACTCATAAAAGTGCAATCGAGGGGCACTTAGTAACCATCCAATAATAGAAAAACAATCATCGGTTGAGTCAAGTCATTTCTAGTATGCAATTATTAAATAGTAAACGTGTGTCTTGTCGTGCAATTACTCAATGATCATCCATGGAAACTTTTTCAATTTTGATCAAGTGTAAAATAGAATTGGAGGCGTTCACCGGAAAAGGAAAAAGATTTTTTGGTTTGAAAATAGGTAATAAATATAAAACCTTATCAAAAATTGATTTTGTCAGTACCTGTCAGGTTCGGAAGAATAACTTTGAATAAGTTTTGGAAGAGGAGAAGTTAACCTAAAGTGACTCGAAATCTGACCTGGACAAAAAGACGCAAAACCTTTTGTTTCATTCATCAAAAAACCAATATGTCTACGGTCACGTGGCATTTTTAAGCACAAATATATTTAACAGGAACCAATAGAACAACAAGACATTCAGAAAAGGCTTACCGTTTCGTGTGTGACAAACTCAAAGAAAATTCCATTACCTTGTTTTTAAAAAATCTTGCTAAACGTCTAAGTAATTTTTAAATTTAATAATTCGAAAAATTCACAAAGGAAATGATTTGAGTGAGTCAATGAAGTTCAATGAAATCATTTTCAAAACAAAAATTTTGCTTTGCAGAAATGAAGTTCCAATCACAAAAAACAAGAAATGGCCAAAGATAATAATAAACAGTCGGTGACACGGAGATGGATGAACAGAGTGGGCAATTTAACGTACTTTTGCTCAAAACCATAAAAGACCTTACTGACATACCATAACGACCATAAAAGACAACCACAATGTGGTGTTGTTGTTACTTGTCCCATTGTAGCAAACAGAAGAAGGACTTTAAACACGAGGCATCGGCAAATTAAATGATCACTTGTAACCGATGAAAAACAGTTGTGTAACAACAAAGATTTGCGGAAATTTTGATGTGGGAAAGAAAAATAGTAAATACAACAAACACACATGGGAAATCAAGTAAATAAAAAGTTTATAAGCAATTATAAGTAAAAGCACGCGTTTTGAGGGAAATCAGACATATTTTACGTTTGTTTCCATTGTGGGAATTTATCTAGTTCACCTGAATTAAGCATATTTATTACACATGAACACCTACTTCTAGGTGTAGAGTTGAGTTCTACACTTCTTCAGAGATCCAGAGAAATTGACAACTTCACTGTTGGGCAATGTCTGACCTCATAACCCGAAGTAACACTTTAGGAGAAATGACACGTTTTTTACTAAATGATTCCACACGGTAAATGCCCAACCCAAATTAAATTCAAATCCCAATTTGCTAGGTCTTACAATTTTATTTTTGGAATTAAAAGGAAACTTGGTTGACTGCTGATGAGCTTTTAACATCCCATGCTTTTTCCGTTTTGCGCCTACGAATTTCCTTAGAACTTTCCAGGGAAGTCAAGAATAGCGAAATAGAAGAAACATTTCATTAAACTGACTCGGTCCCCTACAGGGTCCTTTGACAATATCATTCATTCATTTATTACACCAAAACACAGACGTACCTACAACCTACCACAGATGATAATGATTTAAGTCGTATTTTGAAGACATACAAGCAACAATTTAATCTTTATATTGCTTTTATGAATCATTAATACCTTGGAGCACCAAGTAACATATATATACTGTACCTAAGAAAAATTAATCTAAAAAAAGACTTAAGGAGCACAAGGTGCACAAAAAAGTATTGAACGTTGCCTATTTCACGGTGGCTTTCTGTACAGCAGATACTTCAAATTTACTCGTGCTCGTGGTGTGCAGGACATTCCCCTCAAAGATAATTAAAAACTTTATGTTGGACCACACGGTTATGTAATTTAGTTTTTTTATGAAACGGGGGCTTTCCTTTGTCGGTGTTTCCCGTGTCGATTTCAACCGTAGCTTCAATATGGAGAAATCACAGAGACTTATTAATAATGCGGTTGAAGTTGATAGGTCAGAGGTTAAGCAACGCAGTTGGTGAGTAGCTAGGAAATGCCGCGAAGCAAGAGCGACGGCAACTCAATGGCGGTCAGTAGGTAAGCCAAGGTAATTACATAAAAATATTTAACTCAAAAGATGAGCAGAGCTATTAAAGTCATCAAGCCGGTACCTGTACTCGGGTACTCGGTCGCACAGCAACTCTTGGACCTTCTAAGAGGTTACTGGGTACGCTTCGCCGGGATTCGGTTTTTAATAGTTCAGGTGTACGGGTGACACACTAAACGTGAGTATCCCGAGTTGAGCTATCTGACGGCATTATGCTGTGTTTATTTTTAGACTACCAGGAATAGAATTGGAGTAGTCGTCAAAGTCGCCACAAATTGTGCCCAAAAGTTTCTTTATATACGGTTTCCGGCAATTTCCTACAATTTCAATATTTTTTTTGCATCCTTCATGAGTCATCATCTTCCCAAACTCCACTGGACTTCTCTTCTACGATACAAAAAATATCAATCTTTGTTTTTTTGCTAAACACTTCTACTGTTGAGTACCTGAACAACTGTACATTCTCAAGTACCTCTTGTTAATACAAAACCTTTCATACAAAAATTTATCTTCATGACGTTGCCTCTTTTATTCCATAAAAGCAAAACTATCATTAAATATTTTATTCCTCTATCACAAATCAGGTTAGTTAATTTTTTCAATGTATCACCCTCACTAGGTTGTAATTATGCATCGGTGGTTCATTTAGAAGAACTATCTTTCATTGCGATTGAGTTTTTCTTTTTCTGGTGGCGGACTACGATATGGGTGATGTATGGTTCTCCAATTATTAGAAGAGATCTGGGATCCATTTCTCTTGTTTATCCGTCGTATTGACGCCTCACCACGGTTTACACTTTCTATCTAATTGGGTGCAAAAAAATTGCATGAAAAAATGAAGAATCTAAAACAATAAATTGGTTGTATTTCTATTCGGCTTTCCTTTCTGTTGGACGTTTGATTTATTTTAATTTATCTATTTTACGTTCCCTTAAAGTGCAGCGGGGAAAGTTGAAGGTACCGGATGGAAGAAGCAATTAACAGGCGGAGAAAGCGGCAAAAAGGGCGTCCGATCGATTCAATCGACACTGCACTAAAACAATTCTGACCCAAATGAGATTTATTTTTGTGCAAAACCGGATGGACCGAGTCGTCCATTGCAATCGATGAGGCAATGTTTGCCATTTGATGGATAGCCCTAACCCAAGTATCAGACGTAGAGAGTAGTCGTTCGGGGGCTAGCGGTTGCGCAGGTGGTACCTGAGATTCGACAAATCACCTGATGAGTAACATACTGACTCAGTCAACATTGAATCAGTATTTGTGCATTTCCAGATGGTCAAAAACACGCGATGCTTTACAAACAATGCAAATGTATGACGGACCATTATTCAGTTCCGATGTGGTACACAAAACGAATCAAATTTATGGTTCCTGTTTTTTAATAAAAGCAAAACCAACTGGGAGTTGTCCTGTCGCAGAGTGTGAAAGGAAACAAACCTATTAGACTCTCCCCCAAGACAATTCTGAAGTAGCACTCTCACGAATATGTTAATGGAATGCCACTCTTAAATAGACCAACTGTGTACCACGCCTATTCGATCCATATCTGTTCATCAATTATTTGATTTTGGGGTTGGGTCGCATACGTTCAGGTTGAGTTGTGAACCTGGACATTGAAAATTTTCATTATACGGAAGCTCCCACATAATATTCGTTCATGTGGGCCACGCAGGATTCTTGTAAGCCTTGAAAGGGAAAAGGAGGTTTTTAAAACCCTAAGCGAAGGCATATAACGGTAACATTAAAAGTAATCTAATAAATACGTTGCGTTACTGATTACAGTAGTACTTGTCATCATAATTTCTCTACGATCTACCTTGTGAAAGGAAAAGTGAGAACACACTCAAGCGGCTACATTTGAATCTTCAAACACTCTTATTCACAATCAAAACTGACTTTCCAGTCCAAATAAATAACTCACGGGTTACTTTGAGTAAATATCTGTCTAATACGTTAATACGTCCAAATGGCAAATGCAACTCTCTCTTCACCACTCTGCTAAATATTCATTAAAAAAAATTACGTTATGAGGACAATACTTTTCATGTAAAGAGGAAGTCGTCAAAAGAGGACAAAAGCTCAGAATCTTTTCTATTTCAAGATTCAGTACTTATTGAATTCTTTTGCTGCTAGTTTCTAAGCAAAATTCATACGGTTAAGTGTAAACATCAAGAAATCTCTTTCTAAGGAAATACCAGTACGAGGGTTGCAAGCAAATGATGAAATTTACGAAAGGTTCAAAGAGCGTGAGCGGCCAAATAAGCAATCCAAACGAACATAACTGGCAAAGACGACGATAAAACGTAGGCAGTGAAGTTTTATGCAAATATGCAAAAGAGTACATTTTGTTCAGTTTGTGTCAAATTAGTCAACAAGCTTATGGGGTAGCACAAAATCATCTGAATCCTTTTAGAATGATCCTTAAAGATATCTTCTGAAAAAATTAGATACCTAAATACAAATGCTCACCGTACGTAATCCAAATTTGGAGGTTTCGACGCAACCTGAAACGAATACAAAAAGGTTCTTAGCCTTTGTACATAAATCAAAACTCCCTTAGGTAAGGATAATTTGGCAGGACTAAATTGGCAGGCAGGGACTAAAATATTAAATGTTGATTACAAGAGCGTGACATGTTCATGCAAAAGGCAACACAAATTTAACTTCCAGTAGAAGTTGTTCAAAAGCCTGGGAAAACCTTCTGGAAGAAAATTCATATGATGTCAAGAGCGAATCATGGCCCCATGGATCCTATTAACTTAGGAACCAACAACTGCAAGAAAAAAACTACACACGTCTATTCTTAAATTTCGTTCTACCAAAGCAACTCTAAAAATGTTTTGTAACTCTCTTCATTTGGTTCAAATTTTGTATTGCAATTTTTTCATGAGATACCGCTTTTATTTATCGCATCTTGCGTGATTTATAAATTTACGGTAGATGCCTTAAAGACATTTGGAATCGTTACTCACGAATACATAAGTCTGTTAATGCTTAGCGTAACATTGACTTATTATTTATTAAAAAATCTCACAAATCTGAGTTTAATTTATAAAATTTGTCATTACAGTTTGCCACAAATCTATTTAAAATTATCTCACATTCTGCTGACTAGTAAATAACAATACCCTATTAAATTTTTTAATGTGTTGTTCTTTTTCATCCGCAACTTGTAAATTTTGCAATTAGTAACTGTACACAGTTAGTTCAGTATAAATTTAAAACTTAATAAATTCCTATTTATTTAACAAGAAGTATGACAACCTGTAGTTTAGTAAGCAAAAGTACGGAATCGGTAGAATCAAAATCAGTAGAGCTAGAAGTTAAAATTAAAATAAGGTAAAAAAAACAATGACTAATCTGATCAATAACAAGGCAAGGGTACGAGTTAACCAACATCCAAAAACATCAACTGAGTGGTGATGTATTGAGTTTCCTGAACGTCAGCAATCGCAGTTCTTGTCGACAATAATTCCCAACTAAGAAACTATTGAAAACAAGAAACGCATTTCAAGATTATTAGGCATCACTTCCGGTGAGTATAAATGATTCAAGAATTAAAATGATTTTCTACTAAAGGAATACTGCAAGAAAGCAACACGCAGTAAGTAGAAATTGATAGGAAGTGCCCGAATTAGAGCAGTACTTCGGGAGTATGAGTAAACTACTCTATAAAGGAAATTCCAATATGTAAAAATAACAGAATCCGTTGTTAATAACCTCTATGTAATAACTCAAACCAATCAACTGGCAACAAAACGGAAACTAATTCAAGTACTAATGATCTCGAGGGAAAACGATCCGAGCCTGAAAAGATGCAAAGCTGACAAGAAAGTTTTGTCAGAAGATGGATTCCATGCAAATCGGCTGAGTTCAGGTTTAGGTATGCAAGAATGAGCCTCCGGCAACTACCACACGTACGCCTGCGCAATAAAAGACAGTCTCTCGATCTGTGAGACTGGTTCTGGGTATTCCAATGCAGGTTCAGAATCCGGGTCAACGTTCCAAACGAGTATTACCGAACTGTTGGGTGAAAAAAATGAAACTCCGAACCGAAAACTACGGACACTACCAGACCAGACAATTCGTATTTAGGGCTATTTTCATTATTTTAATGTAATCGGTAAAATAATAAAGAGGAAATAGTCGCTAAATAATTAAATTCCCTAATGAAATTCTGTTAGAAGGTCCCAGTAGAATCAAGACTAGAAAAACGACGAAAGTAGGGAAGTAATATTGTATTGTATAAAGACTAACAGTTGAAGATAACATTGCACATCAATTTTTTTTTAAATTGCACGGGATGGTATAAGGATATTAGACGCAGTAAAACGGTACACACGGATTAATTATTCGCTGGGAATAATTAGAATTATGGGCAGTAACCCGCATTCGAAGTACGCATAGAAGCCTGCCATTTTTTCCATCTACAGGAAACACTACGGTTACACCACCAATTACCTGAAACGGTAGTCACGCCACATCCCAGTTGAGGCACCAGAGTATCATCCAGTCGATTGTGGATTATAAATTACATCAAAAGATAGTAAACAATAACAACGTAAATTCCTGGTAGGGAAACGATAAAATGCCTCGTGTGGGAACAGCCATCCCACTTCTGCTACAATGTGCTCACCATCTGATAAATGTACCTACGAAAGTGATGCATTGTTGCTTCATACTACGACACTGGACTTTTGACATTATTTACAATGCAAAATATCCACAGGTCGATACTCAATATTCAAGGCATGCATTAGCACTGGGTTAATACCCGTGACCCGTACCTGTCAACAATAGTTTCGACCATCATTTGATTAATAGATCATAGTCGAATTTCATTGAATCTTTAAAGGGAAATTATGAAATTGCTTATTAATAACAGCCGAATTAGGCTTGCGGTTAAACATTTGCAGAAAGACCGAGTAATAACAACGTTCAAGGCGATAAAGGCCTACATAAAAAGTGGTCCCGTTGAAACTCAACTTAGAATCTCCCCCTTGGAACCCATGTGACCCACAAAGGAAAGGTCGTTGTCACCTTTTGGGTCCTTTTCGGTTGACTTTGGAGTTTGGTTTCTACATAACGAGTAATACGGTGCCAGTGTGGTACCCATGTAATTTGATGGAACCCACTAACCGCGTACAGAATTACGTAAATAAAATAAGGGATCACTACATACCGGCCCCAATACAATTCACTCAACTTCTAACCCTAAATTACAAAACAGTGTTTTGTATATCTCTCTGTGTATGAATGAAGTCAATCGGTAACCAGCTTCGTGTACCTGAAAAATTCGACAGAAGAAGACCGCATTCATGGACTACAAAACCGAGTTAGGTGAAGCGGATTAATACCACTAAAGGTCAAAAGGTTCTTATGTCTATTAATGATATATCGGTTGTACTTTGTTCCTGATATTTTGTTACAAGGTATAACGTACTGCTATCCGGTCAAAAAACCTCTGAACGCTTGGGTTGATCACCTTTTCCGGTCGGTTCGTCACACTGACGCAAATTGAGGTCCAATAAACTCTGAGAAACGCCTAATGAGCTCCTTGTTAATTGCACTTGAACCAAAAAAAACGAGTGCGGACGAACGCGACAAAACAACCGGGGCTGTGTGCTTGTGCCAAGTCATAGATCAACCGTAGAGCAAACGGTAGGCCAACTGCAGGCCAACTGTAGGCCAAACAGGTGCTACAAACATTTCGATCCACTTCGCGTCGGTTTATTTAAAGTTTCGTGCAAAAATAACAATTTTCATCGTGAAATCCTTTCTCTATCTCTCATTTGGTCTAATGAGCGAAAGACCCCGTTATTTGTAATGGAACAATATCTTCGTTGTCGGACATTTCGATGAATTGGAGGAAAAGAACTAGTTGTACTACCCGTGTAATCTCGCAAAGGGGTCGGTTGACTGACAACCACAGCCTTAGGTACTGCTACAGGTAGGTATGAGTGGGTACCTGAAATTTTTACGACGAGTAAAGTGTATGAGATTACTTAATGGCTTGATCAATTCGTAAAAAGTATTCCTTGTCTTGCTGCGTTCGTTTTCGAACTCCTACATTCCCATTTTCTCATGTACATTCGAATCGTGACACCTCCATAGCAACATAATATTTGCTTTCTTTATTACATTTACCATGACGCATCTTCTTTCCCTCGCTTCTTTCTATGAAAATACGGTACTGGTTGTCAATATTCCCTGAATCACCATAAAAAAATTAATGTAAACCTTTCATTATTCGAATTCCCTTTAAAAAAAAAAGCAGCCAAGCTACGGATATTGTGACACTCAGATCTGAACAAAATAAAAACTTCATTTCCAAAGTAAAAAGAGAAGTAGAATAGATGTATTTGAAAAGCAATAAGGGCAGTTGGAGCAAAAGCAGGCAAGAAATGTTCGATGCAAAGAGTCTAAAAAGGGGGAAACAAAACGCGTCAAAGAAGTACCGAAATGCAGCCTTAATAAGGCAGATTCCATCATATGGGAGGAAGACTTGAAAGATTAGCAAGATCCTTAAATAAAACAGTTTCTAAATCGTTATCGATCATTTAATATACAAATAAGAGCCTTTCTTCTTTTCTGTTGCAGACACAAAGTTGTAATTGGCAGGGTAATCGGGGAGAAGGCACGTCCTGGATGCCATCAGAGGTCTTAGAACCTTAACACAAGAAGCGCAATTGCTAGGACCCCGCAAAGTGCCTGACCTGAAGAGACCTGAAGAGCCAACGTTCCAGAACCTGGACCAGTTTCAGGGCTTGCGTTCATTCTGTTTTTTCGTTCATAAACTCCATTTCCGGTTATTTGATTTTTATCTATTTCCCCTCCTCCATTTGACCAAATCTGAAAAGTTTCTGCCTCACTTAGGTCTCTTGTGCAGTTGGTCATAACCATGGCTGTGTGCTCAACATTTTCACTCTAATGTTCACGATTCCTTTGTTTCATCAAATTTCATTAGTTTCGGTAATACACCGTCTATTTGCCTGCCTTTGTTCATGGGGCCTCTCCACATCCGGCAGGAGTACGTTTCATTCTGGACCCTTAACAGCACGCAATGGATCTCATTTGTGTCATCTCCTACCTATTTTGTCGCATTTCTATATCAGTTTTCAATGCCTTACATAACAATCAATGCCTTGTTAATAAATAAACTTATAAGTTTTGTTGAATGATCCGATATTTTCTTTTTTCTGAAACTTTTGAGAATGATGGCATTGGCCAACCATAAGTCGTGCTGTCTTACTATTCATACCGTAGTTTGATCACAAAGCAAATATCAGTTTTCAGGCAATCAGTCGAAAATGTTTTAATTAAATAATTGCAATCAACAGTCGGCGGACAGTGTAATTTGTTTTAATGTAATTCTGTAAATTGAATTAACTAAATTAATTAATTTTATAAAATTCCCTCCACCTTCATACTCTTAAACTTTTTTAGCAACATTTTAATTTTTTCAGTCACGATATTAAAGTAATTCTACATGTCATATATTGAAATAATACTGTGTAATCGTTACATTTTCAAGAAAATTCTTTTGTTCAAATTCTTTTCTAATAAAGGAAGCAACACATAGATGCACCGTAATATTTGGAATTTATTTAACATTTCTTTGAAATATTTTTTACAATTAAAAGTGAATTATTCACTTTGGAGTTGTACTTTGGTGTATTATAAATATTTACACCGCCACTTGGGGTTGTCATATCTGAATCCCCGACTACAGCTCTACTTTTCGGTTCTAGCAAACACAAATCACGGAAAAACTGACTTTTTGTTAATTGTAATAAAATTCACTGTGCTCTAACTAATAGCATAGGACACATTCTATTCTTCTAATTTTCTAACCCGGTTAATTGCAATCAAGAGTGCAGTTTTAGATCCCACAGTATCGAACAAGCGAAAACAAAATTGCTGAAAATCACAAGTGAGGTACCGTACCGGTGACAAGAAGTAAAAGTTGTACTCTGACACCCATCTCCAACATTCTCCAATGTCTCTTTGGTGATAGGAACTCTGCCTATTTTTCTAGGACACTTCAGAGAGGGCCAACCTAATTTTGTGGGTCAATCGTTTGGGTCGTGTTTACGCGTTCCGGTAAAAATTTCACTCTTGCAACTGATCAATCACGAGAGGACGGAACATTTGAAAGTGATAAAAGTTTTACAAAGTTTTACTTTTACATTTTGCGAATTGATATGCTTCGCGATACGTCAACCTGCTTTTACAATATCTCCTATTATCAATGAGTGGACAACTCAGATGTAACCAAATTCATTTGGAGTCTTCTGCTCATATGCCTTCTCCTCCAATGAAACTAATAGTACAACATTCACGAAACTCTCCAACCACTACACCGTTAAGACTCATCGAATTTCAACCTTCAACAATTAAATGTACGGTATTCGTGATGCTTCGAATGGTATATTAACTTCAATCTATGTGCACACATCTGCGCGTAACAATAGTATTTGCACTACTATTGAATTTTCTAATTTCGCAAACTTCGGAACCCCTAATCAAAATCTCACAATCTGCACATCAGATTCATTCTCAAACTCGACACCTGGACTTTCTTACCTAACATAATGTGCCTTGATTAGAAATTGCGTCTAAATTGATTCCCCTCAAAAGCTCAAAGTAGAGAAAATCATCGAAATAGTTCCTCCTGATACTAACACATGTCCGTCCAACTTTAAAAAGTAAAATTAGGACGATTAATTTTGAATTGGCTAAAGCGATTTAATTCAATTAGAGAGATGCGAGGTTCCAATTTGCCGAGGACCGACAAAACCTACTACTCATCCATAAGGAAAAGAAACGTTGGCCGTTTATTAAGAGCCTTACAAAAAATGAATGATTTTCAGATTCCAAGCAATGAAGTATCTGGTCATAAGACAAAACTTCTCTTGAACTGTTCAATAAAGCAATATAAAATAATCAAGTAACTTTAACGACCGAAATGATATGTTCCGTCAAAATAAAAATTTATGCAACACCCGTAACACTGATGGATCCATCAGTAAAATAATAAAAATGGAAGGTCAAAAACAAAAATAGAATGACTTGTCACTTGAGATTCGAATTTCGAACCTGCAACGCTTTTAAGAACCAAATTTCGGTGTAAAATCTCACAGACGAAGGGAGTTTCGGTGGTTTCTTGTTGTGCTACATAACCTGAACAAGTGGTGCACATGTTGGAATAAAACGGAGCCTTTTTCTCATCCCTTGAGTTTATTCTATCCCTTAAACTTTGATCATCCTAATGATAGACAAGATTTCTCAAGAGTCCAGGTGTTCCATATGCCAGTACCAAACTTTACGTTTTCTTAATTTCCAACTCCTTCCGTTAACTTTGACTTTCTACAACGACTACTATGACAAACAATAAAACTTTTGTCTTGGCAATTGCTCTTCGTATTCTACCTTCGCCATTGTTCACGTTTGTTTCGGACAAATTAAAGGCGATACCAATTTCTTTGTTGTAATTTTGTTTTCAGTCTTCTTCAACTGTGCTAGTGAGAACTAAAGCTCTGAAGCGTCTATGTATGAATGTGGCAAAATGCAAATCAAACATGCAAAGGATACGTGACGATTACGCACACATCGCGTGCATTTGAAATGTCATGTCCACCGATGAGTGACCATTTCCATGGTGAAAAGAACTTCAAAAGACAACAAAATCGTACATTTCAAATGATCATGTCGTAAATGAAACAAAAGTGGTGAATGTTGATACTAAACAAAAAGTAAATCAAATTATGTGCAATAATAGTGTGCATCATCAACAAACAGTATATAACATGCAACAACACCTTGTACAGTATATATTTTCGAACATTTGAAAGATTTGTTTTCAACAAGACACTCACTGACCAACTCAGATAGAATCTGGAATATTCATGTGAACGTAACAATTGAACTATTTATAATGATAGTGACATTTTAATTGTTCTACTAATAATATTCACTACCACTTACTATTATGTTTATGATCGCTTCGCTCATATTGTGTTCTGAAAATTTCTAAAAAATACCAATATATAATGCTTCTGCTATAGAACTTATAAGACGAATACAGAAAAACACAGTTGTTGCCTGGGGACGTTTATAACTGATTATGTGATCCACCAGGTAATGCCACTAAACATTTGTAAAATAGCAATAATAATGAAACTGCCAAGAAGCTTGTTTACAGCATTACATAATGTATCATTATAACTTTAATTGTTAAGTAAAGCAAAGCACGGTAAGCCACGATAAATATAATCGAAGAAAAGGATCAATCATTCAAGACAACAGAATGAATAGAAGGAAAAAAGATTGTCAACCAAAAAAAGCCACAGATCACATAAAAGATGGAAAAATCCCATAAAATTGTGATGAATGTACAATAAAGTATGGCACTTCATAATAGTAAAAATCGGTACACCATAACCAACGATCAATGTATTTATTTATATAATAAATATGTAACAAAATATTGTACGCAAAGGAAAAATAACAGGAAATATAACTTTTCTCACAATTACCCATTCACATAGCAATAGCTTAGAATTGAAAAACAACCTAAATGATGTGATCCATAAAAATTACAAAATCGAGTTTCGCATTAGAAATAATCGACACATTTATGTAATAAACAATTTAATTAAAGCATCGACCTCAAAGTTAAAATAACCGGCGGCAAACAGAGTGAAAAAGAATACAATGAAACGGTCTAAAATCAATTTGGCCTGAGGGACCGAACGAATGACCACATTTTTGGAATCATTCGGAACAAACAATTTCAGTATTACTCAATTTCTGAAACCTGAAGGGACCCCATCTCTTGACAAAACCTCTGGGGCCAAATTTGAAACCCAAAAATTCAAGGCCGGAGATCTTGGAATTGAATTACAATTGTAATTTCCTTATTTTTATTATCGTCATTGATCATCACTGTAGGGAACGAATAAAGGATCTTCTTTTGACTGCGTTTTATCTGACGATTCTGGAAGGTATCAAAATAAAAACAGAGGACTAAAGATAGAGGTAACTTATAGATACATGAAATACTTTCCAATTTTTTTCGTAATACATGACCAACATCTACTAATTGTAATTCAAACACAAAAAACAGAATAGTCCGACTAATTTCACTGGATCCTACAACTTTAACAACGTACACACGTACATAATCGACAACTCCTGTTTACAATCTAAATATCATCCATATCGAATGTTGTCTCGCTTTCACACATTTGTTTTTGATTCGGATTCATTCGAACGGTATGGATACTCAGATTATGGCAGGATGCAGGAAGTAGAAACTTGATGTTCGAAAAGCAATTATGGACGGAATGAAATCGGTTCTGAGTCCTTTCAATTGTGGTCTGGCCATTTCTGGTAAATCGAAATCGCTTCTCGGTAACCGAAACAAAACGAAAAAAGTTTCAATGAAACTTGAAAATTGTAGAAATCGTTTCATTGACTCCTAAGCGTGATCAATCAGGAGGATTTAGCCATGAGATAGGAATAAGATGAGCAGGACCGAGGACAAAGAGAAAGACTAAGAAATCTGACAATGGCAATTACAAAGAAAGCGTTTAACGATCTTAGATATAGGTAATCATGCAATACGAGAGAATGGAAAAGTACTCTTTAGTGAATGTTACTTATTTGTGTGAATTCAGTCGACTACAAATCATCCTCAAATTGCTATTACTATTTTAGTGGTTCTGGGAAAATACCTTCAGTAACAGCGTAAGTTCTTTGGAATTACTTTCAACTTATTATTGGTGGTATGGAAAGACAAAAAATTTCTGCTCCTAGACAATGCCGTTAAAAAAGAATAAAAAGCAAAAGTAAAAATGGAAGGCAAGACAAAGAGAAAAAATGTGTAAGCAAAGCAGACTAAGAACTACAAAAAAACTTGAGATATGAACGCATTTTACGAAAGAGAAAAAAGCATATCACCCAAGTAATAAATTGAGTACACATAAAGATAATTGAAAGAAAATATAAGGGATAAACATATGGAAAGGGGAAATGTATGCGTTCGTAAAAAAGAGAAAAACAAACGATCAGGAATAGTAAATGCATGAA
Source organism: Polyplax serrata (assembly GCA_037055365.1). NCBI lineage: Eukaryota > Metazoa > Arthropoda > Insecta > Psocodea > Polyplacidae > Polyplax > Polyplax serrata. The sequence continues at coordinate 1,191,826 of JAWJWE010000007.1, forward strand.
GAAATGTCAGAACAAGAAACCGTCCTTGAAAAATTATTGAATGGAAAATAAAAATGGTAGTCTGATACTCGAACACTTTTGCCTGGAACCCGGTTTTTCTGACAAAACATCTCACTAAACAAGAACGTTCAAGGGTTGAAAGCCTTGCCGAGTACTACACATATAAAACAAGGGTACACAACTTGCCATTCTAATTGTACTAGATACAAATTCTGGGGTGATACCCGTTACATTCACTCGGAAAATCTTTACTTTATCACCTGTTTATCACCTGAGAGCCCGTCATCGTGATAATCAATTAATTAATTCTTGTTTTTACAATCGCCTTTCATGTTTGTTGTTGCATTTCTGCTCGCGTGCACGTTCCATAAATCTCTGTAAGGTTTTCACAGCTGAAAAAGCGGGACCTGCCCTTGACATTTGGTACCGACCAAATAGGCCTAACATTACACCTGAACACCGTTTTCTATTTATCATTCATTCCTTTTGTGAATAGGAGTTTTTCACCTTCAGCCGATACTATCGTTGCCTCACGGTACTCACTTTCTCCAGCCCGAGGGAAACCTGCTCCCAAACCCGACTATGTTCTCTTTCCCACAATTTATTGGTTTTATTGAGTTTTATGGGTGTCCCTCTCACACAAAAATTTCTTTTATTACCTTATTCTGGTTCGCGGATGTTTTCTGAAACTACCATCTGCGGGTACCTCAAGTTTAGACTTGAAATTGAAAGCATACATTAGATTAGTACAACCTGATACTAATGATACATCCCTTCTACTCTCGATTATTCGGTCTTTCTTTTTTACACTCTTTTCGTTGCTTTTGTGTTTCCTTCCCCTTCATGAATCTGTCAATCCGCCCGATCGCTGTTTTCATGCAAACATAGCACGCAATACAAACAATCTGTGCGTAACGTGTCGTGCCTGTCTCCCAGAAAATGTCTGTCTCTTGGAGACCAACTGCTGATTCATAAGGAACGTTCTCATTCCCACCAAACCAAGTAAGCCAATGCTAAGCATTTCAGTTCTACCTTAATTCCTCAATAGGTGCAGGAAATAATGTTAGCTCTTTCGAAAATACTAATTGCAACATAATTTCTCAACTTTACTTTAAAAATAAAAACAATCAAACGTAACATACGGTAAAATGACGGTAAAATGATTAATTTTTTTTACCGACCAACCCAATTGCAATTGATACCTTCCTTTCCTTTCATCCTCAACTTCACCCGGCACTTCGTTATTTCATTTCAGATGTTAATTTTCTAATTAATGTACAGGAAATTGTCTGCGAGTATTACAAAACTCTGAGGATGTTTTGTTTTGTATTAATTCGGCGAATGATCACTCCTGTCGTGTTGAGAGTACATTTGATTTGTTACGATCTGAGTTTTGTAGTTGATTTTCATGGGCATGTAGTATTATGTATTAAATTTCTGTACACCTGACCTCTGTGTTGCCAACCGTGACCTATTCCACCTGCATTCCCTGTCCTGATGTCCTGTTTTTCTTTATTTTCTAACGTTATTGAAACAAATAAAATCACATTACAACATTAGATCACATTCCAATAGAATAAAGGTTCAATCTTTAATGTGAATTATGTCCTATATCTTTCTAACCATTAATATATTTACTTAAAACTAAAGGAATTCTCAAGCTATTTTCCCTTTAAAAGTCCGCCTCATTATATGTATCCACATTATTTATACAAATATATTTTACTCAATTTTTTTTTGAGTTGCTGTCGCATTTAACGAAGAAACATTAGGATAAGTGAAATGTCCGGTTGCTAGGAAAACAAAGTCAACAACGAAGAAATGGGAAGGGACATAACGCGGAGTTGAAAAGTTTGAAGTTGAAATTGTTAAAATGATGGAAAGCGAAGACATAAGTGAAACAGAAAAAAAAATTTTGGACAGAAACTATTACAATGGATCAGAATTCTGAGTTTAGGGAATCAAGCAAAACCACGACTTACGGAAAGATATACAACGAACATATAAAAACAATCAACAATCACTGGTATCTCCAATATTAAAAAAATATTTAATTAAAATATCTATTACCATGTTTTTGAAATATAAATCAAATACCCAAGTCAGCCATTCCGCGCTCTCAAGAGATGCTTACAAGCAAAAAGTAAATTCATAAATGACTACCATAAATCTGGGTTTTGTTCCAACTGAAAAGACAACCCAAGTTTCACTATCAGGTTTCAAGCTCCTTATCAGAAATTCACCCCTCCTTCAAAGCAATCAGGAATCAAATTTCAACATTTGCACAACAGTCCTTGTAAACCTAATGATAAACCTTCATTCTCAGGAAGTTTAAATAAAACAGTTCAATTCTTAATATTCCTTCCATTCCTGAATTCCTGAAAAATTTAATATTTATTTGTTTTGACCACTGTTTCAAAAACTAATGATTTTAAATTTTATTACAGGGAGTACTTCTTCATAATAAAAATGAAATCCCATTAATTAAACAGTTGAGTGTGATACCCAAGTGAAACATCTGAAGGAGAATATTGAGGATATTACAACAGCCATAACCTCACTGACTTAATTGTTCAAAAATTTAATTTCCCAATCAATCATAATTGCAACAATTGAATTGTTTTCCCTCTGATTGCACAAACTACCAGGAGATTTGCTTCAAGTTTTCAAGATGGAAGGAGTGACGGGGGCAGGCTTTGTACCCACTTGACATGAATGAAAGCATACAAGAGAAAAAACAAAACCAATTTATTAACATCATATTCATTATGACATTTTTGTTTGCAAGATGTTGATTTATATTTTCTTTGGTTCAATCAAGAGAGAAAAATAAAGAGATACATAGTCATTGTATCAGCAGAAAAATATTTTCTATGCAACAATTGTTTGTTGCAAATCGTAAATTCAACCCATTTGACCTTGTTGACTTTGTTCAAATGGCAAATATGAGACTTTTTCAAGCTTCTTTGGTGTTGAAGGTTTTAGTACTTCCCAAAATAAGAACAACTGGATAGGATGGCTTACTTTTTTAAGGATATTTATATTTCAATATTTCTACATGACTTTTTTAGAACCCTTTAAATAAGTTTCCAGCTCAGCTATGAGCTATCCAGCTAATTTCACCAAATCCTCTGAGATTGTACAAAAACTAATTTAAAATTCAATACTAGTTTCCTTTAAGGCAGAACTAAATCCACAGCAATTGCCATTTCATGGATGGTGGAAGGTAAATCTGTTTAAAGGCAGGCAAAAGTAGGTCAGTTTGGAGCAGTCAACTGCACAAACTGCATCACATGTGGAGGGGGTGGAAGTTCAGGGTGTTAACTGCACCAGGACTGCTGCTGAAATGAGAGTTGGCCTGTCGTTCAACAGCTTTCAAGGTCCTCAGAAAAGGATTTCCAAAATTGCCAACAATTTTGATATTTCCTACCTTTGTACGATTTCAGTAGCTCCTATCAAATTCCCAATATTTTCTCTCGTATCCTTTTCCGTGTAATTCCACAACCTGTGTTACTTTTCTTTATCGATTGAAAATGAACGATTAACCGACATCATTGAGGTTTGTTTTCAGCCATTTCGCGACATTTAATCAAGAGAGGGCTGTTGTCACAGTGTGTACACAAACAGACAAAAAAGAACGCACAGACACAGGTGGATAACGTTAGAAGTAAAGATAAATAACCATAATATACAAAAGCTGTGAGGAAACCCGCATCCACACAAACCCACCTCCCTAACCTGTGAGAATCCAACTGATTTCTCAGCTCCGTCTTTCCGCCATGGCAGCCCGTTCGGTCGCCGTCGGACTGTTGCAAACATGCGCTGTAAAAGGGCATGTTTGTTACGTTATCCTTATGACACTTCGTACCTTTCTCGCACACAGCATAACGGTTCAATACCGAGTTCGTAATTCATCGGCCATCATCGTCAGAGGAGAATTAAAATTGGCGGGAAGACGCCGCCAGCCAGTCCTATTTTTAGACATGGCCGAAATTCTCTCGGCTAGCAACAGCTACGTTTCCGCTTGATTCGAAGGCAACAAAAATAAAAGCATTCTTTTCATCGGAGCTGTAAGTATACTTAATGGAAATGTATCATTTGGTGTTGTCAACCACAATTCTCTTGTCACCTCCGCTTTAGTCTGATGAAATTCTCAAGCTGTTTTTTTTTGTTGTACCTAATTTGTGGAAATCAATAATGCAGCCTTCAAAATAAATGTTTAAATTAATGCAAACATTGTTTAAATTACGACAAATTCTTCATTTGAGAAACTGTATTCATAAATCAGTATATACAAGTCTTGTAATTTAAGGTTTCTAAAATAGAACTAATAAAAACATTTCAGAAAATTGTGCAGGATTATTTTTAAATCGCTAAGTTTTTAAATTAGAAGGAATCACAAATAGAAAGAGAATTCAGAAAATATGACGTACAATGGACGCATACAACGGAGAAATCACAAATGAGGAACTTGAACGGTCACAAGGAAAAACAACTAAATAGTACACAAAAAACGACAAAGTTCAACGCAGCCCCCCAAAAAAACCAAATGGACAAATATTTTACTAAGCGGCTACCATGTCAATAGATAGAAAAATGGTTTCCTGACCCTTTCGGATTCTAAAAATAATTGAGTAGGCACTTGAGCTCTTCACAAGTCAGGAAGTAACCTTCTCAATTATCGCCAAATTGTTGAATTGGCTCGGAAGAAAACAGTTAATTGGTGTACCAAGTATTGTCGACGTTTCTTAATTGTCGAATTTCAAAAAGAGTTCGTCGACATCTCTCATCGTGGTCTGATTGTAGATAAAGAAACTATTCATTAAATGTAGCACAAAATGATGTTAAACAGCAACTTTCGAGTTTTCTGATCGTAACTGCTACACTGAAACTCTTACTGTTATCCTTCAATCCCCAAAATATAAAGTCGTGGTATTCGAAAAGTGAAGAACCTGCTTATGTTTTTCCCATGTACATTTTTCTCTTGTATCTTGTTCTTTTCCTAAAAAGGGTCTCCTTAATCAGTTTCATTTGAATCATCGAGAATCTTCTAACATACAGTAATGATGCTCACCTACTGTCCTAATTAGGACCTTAAGTGTAATTTCGTGGTGCCTTAACAAATGGGTTTCCGTGTGTGATAAAACCTGAAGAATACCTGAAGTAACGGTATAGATAAGGCATACCGCCCCACGACCTACAAAACCCGACCGACAAATATCACCTAGTGGCCCCCCCATTACGGTGAATTTGACTTTTGCGTACCTGAGCGAGGTTGTCTGATCCAAACGGACACACACTGGTGATTCTATCAAGTTCGTCGGGCTTTTTCACGTCTCAGGGTTCTTTACGCAATGTTTCCCTTTGCACAGGTAGTCATTAGTTCTAATTAGACTTCTGACCTTCCTCGGAATGATCTGGAACAGATTTTGCCGATCAAGCACCTTCAAAATATCTTAATTACATTAGGTACGCAGCAATAATCAGTCGAACGCACACTTTAGTGCTTCACTGGTAGCGGACGAACGGAAAGACTCTCCGCGGATAGTTAACTTAAATTTCAGGGCTGATAATAGTTCTTAGAGGTCTGTTGAATGGAAGTCATCCGAGACCGCACCTGAAAATTGATAAGGCCAGGGTTTCTGTGTTCATAATGTTTCGGCGGAAGACACATGAAGTTTGTTTAAACATGGCAGATGAGACTTTGTTTCCTGGTACCTTACCGAACCTCAATGAGTCTCTTTGTGTGGAGAAATAAAACGGCAGCCCATACAGGTACACAGACACGGCCATTCATGTCGAAGTCTCGGACAGATTCACTGACTACACTAAAATAGGTTTGACGACAAAGGCAAATCAATACACGTGCGTTTCTTTTCTAGTGTGTCTCTCCGTCGCCTTGTACCTGTGTCATTAATAGATAAGTCACCAAAGCCTTCATATTACTTTTTCAAACCTTTTTTTCTACTGGCTCCTCTGCTTGTCTTCAATGTAGTCTTCTTCTACATGTCTGTTCCGAGGTCAATTTTTTTACGTTGTTTTAACATTTCCCACACTGTCATCCTGAGATATGCTCTTTCGTTCCTTTTTTCTCTTAATCATTTCCATTGTCCAGAAAGTTGATTAACTGAGGATGTGGAATCTTTGGAATTTTGACTCTCCTTTTCGTTCGTCTCTATAACTATTCTTTTTTAATTTTCCCGCATTTGTTACCCCTCTAACGTATTTTAATTTTATGCTCCTTTTTTATGGATCTCTTTCTTTTCTTAAATTATTTCTTGTTTTAATTTTCAAGTCTCCATACGTTTTAAAATATTATGTTGCACATATTTAGATTGTTTTAGTCAATATTCCGACAAAATATTTTCTTTAAATTAATTCTTTCATATTTGTATGAAACATACACTCGACCGTAATACAAAAAGCTATCAGATGCTAATATTAGCCTTGGTAAAGGTTTCAGGTAGTCGTGAAGGGTGTGGTTTCCCATAGATTTGGTGACGGTGCCCCCGAATTAAACCGCAGATTTCAACTGTTCCATCTGCACGTGTACATCTTTACATTTCCGCTGTGGAGAGAAACTAAGAAAATGTGGGCCGGTCTAACCATTATAACTGATACCTTTACGAGGAACATAAAATGTAAAGTAAATTAAAACGAGTGGTGCTTGAAAGTCGCATAGATGAAAGAATGAAACAATATAGTATAAAACAAGCACAAAAAATGCGTCACCACGCTCTTATAATATCTACAAACACATATTGTCTTCAGTTAATATTCAGGAGAACAATTAAGCTTAAACTAAAAGTTTGCACTAATAACTTCCGCGGTTGGTTGCGGCATGAATTTTAAAAGGAATAGCAGATTAAGGACCCTAAAATGGATTATAATATTAGTAGAAGAAATGTCTGTGAAACAACGACCATAGTATAGTAACCAAAGTCTTCCTCTGCAGAGCAGAGGGGTGAAATAGATAAACATTTCTATTAGAAGTGGACTACATAGTCATAAAGAGACGTCCAATGAACAGCAGAGAACCCTGCTCAACGGTTTTGGTTGAACTTGTTATTGAGAACAGACAAATGTCATGTAAGGCAAGAACCTGGGTCACCCTGGGTAACCTTTCCAAATGTGACGGATTAAGAATTTACAAGATACAACCTTTGGCAGGTACACAAAAGGCAAGTAAAAATAACTCTGGGTCCAATTCTTTTTTATTAGAAATGAAGATAGATGAACGAGTATGGTAAACCTGGACGGGGGCACAGGGTCACCTTAAAATTTAGGAACTCCTGTACCTGTCCCCTCCCCTCCAGTGTCAATAGAAGATTCTACCTGAACCTTTTTTCTTATACTTATTTATTAGGGGAAGGAACACCTGAATTTTATATTATTCTCTTTCTCTTCGTTCCAACTAAGAAATAAAACTTTTCTAGAATTTTATTTCCTTGGTGCCTAGGTATCGGTTTCATGGAGACGAAACCATTAGGCTAGTCGGACGGAACTACCTGAAATCTGACTCAATTTATGGTTTCTTCTTATAAAAGTAATGACATCTGAAATTATAAATTCACTTTGGGATCATTACGTTATTTCATCTTAATGCCACGACATCTTTCTGTCTCCCTCCACCCAAGTACATGGAATAAGTCAGATAGCTTAAATCTTTCCCGTTCGGTGACAACAGTGCCGACTTAATATGTTGACTTTTAATCACTTCAAAATATATAAAACACATGATGCGACGAATACACACTGAAGAGTGAAGGTTACAGAAGAAGGCTAACCAACAGTTCAGTGTATAGTTGGGAGGAAAGTTCACTCTCCTGCCCGTGAAGTGGTAAGGAACCTGAAGAAGCCAACTATGGACCGTAGCATAGTAAAAATTCTACTAGAAAGAGTCACCAAATGAGTTGGTTGGATTTGAAACTATTTGGGCGTATTTGAATCTCGAAATAACTAATTAAATTGTTGATAAATTATCAATAAAAATGATTGATGTGTAATGCTACGACTATGTATACATGGAAGTGCTTAAAACTTGTAACAACTAAGAACAAAATATAATCTCGAAAAAGTAAATAAAAATATTAATTTCCATAAGAATAAAATAACCGTTTAAGCGACACAGGGAAGGCAATCCGACAGTAAAAATGCCCTTGCTTTTTGTCAAAAGCCAAGAGGGCAGGTCGCCGTTGGACATTCTGTCGAACAGAACCTGTAAAAAGAAAAATTTTGAAATATGTAATGTGAGACAATTTCAATGAAAGAGCGACAAATGAAATCAAAATGTCAGACTAAACGACCAATAAATAAACAAAGAAAGCAAAGAAGCCGATGATTCGATTTAAATCGGATAGAACCGAAAATCCCCCCGAGGCTTGCCTTCGAATTTATTTACTTAATCAGAAAGGGATCGGTTCTCGGATTTTCTAAAATTTACACTGACAGGAATGGTACGAAACGTACCGTCTGGTCAAATTAGGAAATTTTGACTTTGAACAGTAACAAGAAGCAGAATAAAATTAACTGAAATCAAAATTAGGAATGAGATGCATAAAAGTACCTGAAATTGACGTAATCAGAGTTACACTAAGGTACAGAGACTTGAAGTTTTTCTTCAAATTCAAGGGAATGAGAACTTCATACGATTTTAAGATATTTAAGGTACAATGCAATACTCAAAAATGATCAGACCGAGTTAGTGAAACAAATCAAAATGACTTATATATGAAAGAAATGGAAATTTCCTATGACAAGAATGTTGTCCGGGTGACAAATTAAACTTGACTTGGCGTACGATTGAAAAAGGACAGAGGGGAAGAAGCTAATACAAGTGATGTTTGCAGGAAGACCAGAGAAGAAGAAGAAATAAAATTACAGCAATCAGATGTAAAATAAAATAATAAATACACGAAAGTGATTAAATAAAATATTTGTGGAAGGTAAAAACTACCTTCTACTAGACCACGGCCGGGTTTGAAAGTTGTGGCTTGCTAAGTACGGCGGCAACCAAACAAAAATGTATTTACTTATATTGCCAGCAATTACTTAATTCCCAACTGACCTATTGCCTTACACATGTAAGTAATCTCGGGTTGGTAAAAAAAACACTTGAGACCTTTATGATACAATTGTGAGGAAGGAACAGGAATATAAGTGATATACCAGGAGAGTGGAAAAAAGTATAACGTCGGAAATGGAAAAGAAGAAAATAAGAAGGCTGTCGGACCGGTGAACCATCAGAGAAATAATCGAAGATGTAAGAAGTAAACAAAATGAAAGCAAGAATAAAAAAGAGTAAGTTACGCAACAGGAAGATAAAAGGAAAGAATAGATAAAAATAGTAAAGCAAAGTAGAGAGAGGGGCATCAGATTGAGGCGTGAGGAATCAGATTTTAGGACTTCTAAAATTAGAAATATTATTTAGTCATAATAGCGGTCATTAGCTCAAAGTAATACTCTAGAAAGGTTAATTATGATAGGAATACAAACGTTAATGTTACCTTAACCTTATTACCTTAATTCCAAGAGTGGGGCACAAGTAATGTCTAAATAGGACCCAAATAATTAGGTTTTAATCAAATGTTTTCAGACATACAAAAGTTTTAATTAAACCCCCGTATTTCTGCTTATTAACTAAAATGGTTGGAGCAATGAAAACGAATGAAAAGTAAATAAAAGTAAACATGTACTTATTTGTTTTTTCAGAACAGTCAAGAGATATAAAGGCGATGAACATATAGACGCAGAATGTAAAAAATATTGAACAAATGTACGAGTTTTCAAGAAATTTAAAATGAAAATACAGTAAGAGAGCGTATCACAACACGTTGGTATCAACAATACCAATAAAGGGAAAAGAAAAAGTGAAAATGGAGAAAAAACTAAAATCTCAACGAGTAAACTGTGAGCTTGACTAGTTCTGTCCAAACTACACAAAGGACTTTCCTCTCCTGAAAATTACACAACTGCAGATTCGACAATAAACAATAGGTACAGAACTGGTCACTTGGAGGGCGTCAACTCAACACTAGAAATTTCATTAAAAGTCGTACTCCCTGGACGCTTCGTACGCCCGGCCCGCCATTGTCTTAAAAGAAATGGGGAACACACTGAAGTGCAGCAGACGTCCATACTACCGGGTGGTGCAATGAAAAATGTCTTTGCAATCCACCTGGACATTTTTTCATCTCACATCTCACATTTTACCTTTTTACACTTTCCAGCCGACTTCTTGTAGAACAAAACAAAGGGGAAGAGCTCTGATTCTGGTTGTTTGATAAAAGGAAAAAGGTTCTGCCGTTAACTGATGAACAGCAATTTACAACAACACCAAGAGGTCCTAGGAAAGGCCCCTCAGCTCTGTTGGACGGCAACAATCAAAGTCCCATCAGCTTGACAATTGCTTAATTGGCTGGCCTGAATGTCTTGTTAAATCCTTTTCCTGGCAACGGAAGACTCAGACCCTTCACGAGACCAGTAAATTTAACTTCCAAGTAAATCATTTGTCACACATCCCATAGCAGTTAAAGCAGTGGGTTAGAGTAACTTCTGGTCGCCTCATTTTCTTTTCTTACCAGTTAACTTTACTGTTGCTCATTTTAAAAATGAAAAAAGTAAATAATATCAAAGTAAATCTCCCAAGTAACTAAAACTGAGTGACATCATTCTGCTCCCAATAATCCGAATTGTATTCGACGGAAATGAAGAGAAAAAGAAGACAGACCCACCGAAAAGATCACCAAAGAGTTGAAAATTTGTGATCAACCTTTGAAATTCATCCAAGGGAACATACAACAGAACGGGCAAGCCCAAACACTACAAGTCGAACCCTCTGGAGTCACGTTGGTAAGGAGGTGATGTGGAAGGTTCCCAGTGCCACTTTGCCAAGACAGACAACATCTCTTTGACCTTCAACTCTACTACAAAACCAATTTTATTTTTCAGTGGTTTAACCAAATCAACTCCAAGGTGCTGGTGCTAGGAATGGAAATGACAAAGCACAGGCAGAAAGATCCAGGGGCCCGAGGCTCTGGTGCCACACTAAACCCACCCACAGACTCCATCCAACTTCCCATTGTCCTCAATGGCCATGAGATGAATTGGGCGTGTGCGACCTTCGGACCCGTGCCTTAGTAATCCAATTACATAAGAACCAGGTTGGGTAACAGAAGATTCACACTGGATCTTCTTCGACTATGAGCCAACACGGGATACCCAAAAACATTTTTTACAGTAATATTTGTCTTCATTCATCTTTTGGAGCATCAAATTTTTGTTTTGGTTTCAAGTCAAAAATTAAAAACTTTTTTCCAGGTCTTATTTGAATTCAACAACGTCTCCGGCTTGGAATACCATAAGGTAGACTAAAAAAGAACATGGTTCGCATTCACAGGTGCTATATGAATCAGCAATAAAAAATAAACAAAAACAATAAATAAAAGGAATGTATTTGTGTAGTAAATCAAATAAAGAGTAACAGAATAATTAATAGAAGACAATCCTTCGAAGTCTGCTTGACAGGTCTGACATAATTATTGATTGGTGTTTTGGCCCTTTCATTTTGTGTCATCAAGTCGATTGCAGTACACCCATTTGTATTTTCCAATATTTTAATGTTGCATTAAAAATATAATGAATTTGTTAAAACTTTTGTTCGTATAACTTATGAGGGCTTGTACGACTGTACTAAAAAGTATTTTTTTTTAAAAAAAAAGTACTAATACTTCATTTTTATTTGAATAAATTATGTGCATCGAATTATTTTGATTAGTTTGAGTGGCTCTAATGTACTCCGGTACTGATGATTTTAAAGCGTATGCATATTCTCCGCAAAGAAATACAGTTGTCAGAGTAGTACGTAGTCTATTTTCTTTGTCACAATTGCAATTGTCGGTTTGTTTTCTGAGGATTGGTTAAAAAGAACTATTTGACCATTTCATTATTATTTATATTCAATATTATGCGATTTGTAGTCATCATTTCATCTATATTTTATATGGTTCTTATATATATTGGATATGTATATGGTATTACATCCTCACTCTACTTAGAATATTTCTAGCTCTTAGGTTATGATATTAATGCGACGACAAACGGTTGGAGTCTTCTATGGAATACTTGATACATTAATTATATGCCCATAGTTTCAATTAAGTTAATGTAGTATTCTCCGACAAATAACCATTTCCAATTAATTTTATTCGGACACCAACCAAATGTCTGATGTGCAATCCCCGCCAGGATACCTAAGAAAGAAAATTCGAGTTTTTAGTTTAACTTCTGAAGGGAAACACGAGAAGGAGATAGAAATTAGAAATTTATAAAAAAGCAACGAATATACAAAAGTTAGTGTTTTTAAGTGTTTAGAAATGAACAGCGGAGTAGCGAACTGGCACACAAGTCCGACCAAAATCGCACCAATGTTCTAACGATGAACATCATAAAGAATGAAAAAAAGGCAGATGCGATGACCAAGGGTATGAATTCATCATACCTGATTTCATGAGCTAAGACAGGTCCATCCGGTTCGCTTCCAAAATCCACCAAAAAATTTTCATCCAATTTGAGTCCGCCCTTTTCAGTGTCAACTTCGATTTTCAACAAAGTAGATCCGTACCTAAAACGTAACAATTTCTTTCGAATACCTTCAAGTATCACTGAAAAGTCTGGCAAAAGTCTCTTACTTGACCAGCTCCGGGTAAAATTGCTTATCCCATGGGGAGAAAAGAGACGGGGTCACGTAGAGCCTTTTCCCGTCCAGACTGAGCTGCAGCATTTGTGGAGACCCCCTGAGGCGTCTGCCCTTGACAACGACAGGTTCAGGTTGTGCCTGAGAATATCAATTTATTTTCAAGTGTCTCATTTATTTAAATAGGCTCTAAATTTCCGGATAATTACTGTAAGCTCTCTGTCTTCAACCACTTTGATGGGACCATCGCTTAAAATAGAACCTCCCAGAAATACTTGTCCTACAAGTTTAGGTTTGGCAGGATCTGTTATATCGTACTGTCTAACGTCTCCATGCAAGTAGTTGCTCAGGTACAGAAATCTATCATCCAAGGATATTAGTATATCCGTTATCATACCTTTAAAGCAAATGCGTAAAAGATAAGGAAAATTAAACCGAGCAAGCACGTAAAATTACAAATATTTTCTTTTGCATTGTTGGAGACTTGAGACGTTCCTGTGCGTTCACGAACCTTCCATTTCGGGAAAGACCCAACCTTCTACTTTTTTCGATGGCACGTCGATTGCCTTTTCGGCACTCCAAGTTCCATCTGATTTCTGAAAAAACCTGACGAGAAAAACAACTAATTTAATAAAACACATCGGGTAATCATTCGCAGATTCTTGTAAAAGCAGTTTACCTGAAGACATTGGCGTGCAGGGCGCATCCAACGAATCCCTGCGGTGACTTTGGGTTGTGCAGAAACCTGACTTCTAAAGGAGCAGTTCCTTCTTCTCCTAAATCGATTGTCTGGATTAATTTTCGGTCCTTCCACGAGAAGAAATTCAGTGATTTTCCGTACTCATCTGAGGAATAAAACCCCTTTTGTAGTACACAACAGTTGATGCATCTGTGAAATGTGCCATTCAAACTCCTACCCCAGTCAGTCGTTTTCTCGGGGAGAAATCCGTCCTTGAAACTACGTGGAGCTCCCCATTCGCTGGATACCATCACATCAAAGTAAGGTTGATACCAGAAGTCGTAGCCGAATTTTGCCTCGTTGTCCTTCTCGGCCCATAAACCTTTGATTTCCATTGAATCTCCATCGATGAGAACAAAGTTCCCTCTTCCGGCACCTTTTGGATCTCCCATGATGGACACCATGATGTCTCCTGAGGCTAGACAATGTGATGTGTGGGGGGTTGCACAGTTAAAAGCTCTCATATTATCGCCGTTGATGCACTGGAAGTGCAACAAATTTTTGTGTCATCAGTTTCCACTCTACTCGACTTTACTGGGACCGAAATTTCTTCACCTACCTTCTTCAAAACAGGCTGCCTTGGGTTTGTTCCAACATCAATCACATAAATATTGTCGCTTCCCAGACTGGGTAGTATCAACTTGTCTCGCCTTTTGTTGGGTTCGCCATGGCAACTGCTGCAGGCATTCCACCCGGAATGATGAATCTCATCTCCAATGTTGCTCATGTAACACCTGTGAACGACCTGAAGGAAAAATGAAATTACTCAGTCCATTCTATCACTCAGAATACAGTAGTTGTACCCTCAAAACCTTGTACCTGACAGTATGTTGGGCTCTCTGGGTCGACGTCAACGGTCGCCAAATAATCTGGTCTGTTGTTTTCTTTCCAGTTCGGCTGGATGCATGGAATGTAGACAAGTTTCTCCCGCGGCCCGGACATTGCAGCCAATGGGGACATGTACCCTGGTCCATGACAACAACCTTCGAATATAAAACAGAGTGAACCTTTTACTACGTCACTGACACCTATGAAAAGACCTAAAAGTAATCTGGTAACATCAATTAATAATTTATGATTCGTGCATAATCGCATCTGGCATCCCTTGGATTCATCTAATAAACAAATAGAGTACCGGTCAAGCAATTGAGATTTCTCTTACCGTTTGATGTTTCCATTGTGTTCATTGACTTCCCACGAACCTTTCAATTCATGAATGTGACAAAATTAAAGGAGTAAGCCTTCCGTTACTGAAAATAAAAAAATTCAATTTCTGACCTTCGTATCGTGTAATCTTTTAATCGACGACAAACTTGTTTTTACTTTTATAGAACTTAAATTTTCAAGGCGTTTATACATTTATACTTATCCTTATTTTTTGTCGAAACACACCGTGTCCTGTTTTGGTGACGGAGATTACCCCCCTTCGCAAACGTTTCGCCAGCTTTCCCAGCTGCTGGCATCATCAGTGGTAAAATAAGTTTTCCAAGCGATAATTGTTACTTACTCGAACCGAGTCAAATAGTTTTTTTGTGTCAGAAACAACAAACACAAACGAAATGACTCATAGAAAAGCAACATTAGAGATTACGATTTTTTTTTATTAAACAAAATCAAGAGACCTTCGACGTTAGTCGACACTTAAACATCCTCACAAATCAAAACTCTCGTTACGACTAGTTCTTTCTGAACGCGAGTAATTAATTATCGAATTGAAAGGTAAAATTTAATTACTCTTTAATTAATGAAACAACCACTTTGTACATAGCTACTTTGTATATTTTAACAATCCAATAAATTTTTTTGATTTCTTTTAATACAATTTCGAATCGACTATCAGCTTTAAGAAGGTAATAATGCCGATCTTAGATTAGCTCCCTACACCGTGTCAAGATTTCTCAGGTAGAAAAAAGGAAGAAGGGTGATGTGGGCTTGATGTCTTATTTTTAGTAAACTAAAGGTTATCAAATTCACCAATGATCGACAGCATTGAATTTTTGAATGATTACACTCACCTCTAGATTGAGACACCTCTTTCTCTTTCGGAGTCACACCTACAGATACTTTGCGATTTCAGTGTGCAACAAACTCGTACACTTGCATCAACTGGCTTGATTTATTTGCAGTTTGAGCAATTTACTAAAAAACTCAGAAACCTGAGTCTGAGTATTTTTTTAAAAAACCTCACGGAGATGTCAACCGAATTTGAAATGAAGTACTCTACGAGTGCGATCGGACCAGCCTCCAACTCGTCAGTTTAACTTGTCCGGACGCAAACGGACGTTGACTTTTTCAAGTGGCAGTGGAAATCTAAAACCACGTTGACTTTTTTTGTTTACCTAATAACATGATAGGAAGTGTTTTCATAATATTTTCTTATTAGATATTTTAGTGCAGGCAAAATGAATATATTACCAAAAAAAAGGTAAGCAAACTTTTATTTAGGTTTTAATTAATACGTCCTACAATTTCGGGGACCTTTACTGAATTAAAAGCGGGAATTTCAATTAAATTGAAATATGAATAAAGTGATGTTGAATTCGGTCGATTTTAAAGTGAAAATCGTGCTTAAATGATTAAGCAACAACATAACATTGACTGATTAATTTTCAAATATAATTTTTGCATAAATGACTTAGCGGATAACATATACATATATATTTTTAATGTTCTGAAAACGGTGGTTATAAACCTTCTAGAAAGTACAATCTGAATGAAATGAAAGCTCCCAACCAAATAAATGTTTGACAAGTACTACTGTGTGATAATTCTCTTAAAAAATTTATTTTGTTTAGATGGCACGTTCGAACAAAGGACAACATTGCCAGAGTTAGAAGAGATGAAGCACAAGCTGCGGAGGAGGAGAAGAAGAAACAAAAAAGAATTCAAATTGCTGTAAGTTTGTCACTTCTTTAAATTGTGGCATGCATATAGTACACCATGATTTGCTAATAACATGCTTTACTTGTTTCTTTCAAACAATTTTTGTACTTTCCAAAGTGTATATTGTATTTAATTCCAACCTGCTTTCAGGAAAGGGAAGCAAGAGCTGAAGCTCTGAGAAAAAAAGCAAGAGAAGAATATGGAACATATGTGTCGGAAGAAAACCAAAAACAGAAGGCAGTAAGCAATGAAATTATTTTTACTGATGATAAACATGTTAACCTCTTTTATGAGCTGGAACAAAATAATGTGGTCAGTAACAAAACAAATGAGGAGTATGAAAAGGAAAAGAAGGAAGAAAGAGAAAAATATGAGAAGCAAATAGGATATCTTACATACCTTGGTCAGGATACTAATGAATTGACAGGAAATGTATCATGGTACAATAAATCCAGAGAAGAGAGGAATGAAAATCAAGAAGAAGTGTCAAAACGACAGAAAATTTTTGAGGATCCTTTGGTGGATATTAGGAAATACTTAGGATGTGATGGAGTCAAAAAGATTCAAGAATGCACAATGAAAACAGGAAAAGTATGTGTAAAAACTGAGAAAATTAGTCATAAAAGAAAACAAAGTTCATCTGGATCTGATCACAAACACAAGCAGAAAAAACACAAGAATAAAGAACACCACAAGAAGAAAAAAAAGAAAAAAAAGAAGTATAACAGACAATCTTCAGAATCTGAGGGATCTTCTGAAGAGACTGAAGTGCCCAAACCTCCAAATGTTGACTTGGAAAGGCTCAGAGCAGAACGGCTAAAACGTGAACTTGAGGAGAGAAGAAGGGCCAATGATATTTTTGCTAGATTAAATGGAGTCACAGTTAAGAAAGAGGAGTCTCCAACACCCCAACCAGTTCAAAAGTACAATTCTCAGTTTAATCCACATCTTGCCAAGCAAAATTATTTATAATTTGGTAAAATTTTATTGTTTTTTTACTTTGAACACGAAGTATTTAATGTGTAGTACTCTAACGAAGGACGAGAGAATATATACAATTTACTTGTTTACATTATTCTGCACTGTATTTACCAGACTCATAAAAATTTATAAAAGGAATAATTTGTATTGGCAATCACAACAAACAGAATAAAGCTGAATAGCCCTACTGTTAAACGAGTACAGATATTGTAATAGAAAACTTATTAATAAAAGTTAAAATTATTAGTTACAATAATTAAGTCAATTACTTGGTGCAACAAATATTAGACAGTGGACTCTTCAAAGTGCTACTTGTAGGGAGTCAATGTGGTGGGTATGCGGAAAACGGTCAAATAACTGTGGAAATATATAGGGCAACTTTAATCTTAATTTTTGCTCCAGTGGAAGTCCACAAGGTATAAATGAAAATTAATGTTCGCTAGTTCTGCTGCCCCGACGATGCCAGCCATCTTGAACTCGTTCAGTTTTGTTTGTCTGCAACGGACCTATGATCACAAGATAAAATTTAATTCCTAACGAGACGGAGTAGGTTTAAAATGGAGAATTTCGACGCGAAGTTCGAGAAAGCGTTTTGCGTGTCAAACAGGGCTCTTTGTCTAAAGCAAGCCAGAAGGCAAGCGAATGATACACAAATCAAACGAGGAATTTGAAAAAAATGTCTGCGACAGAAAAACCGGATCAACAAAATATGCACGTGCCCGTTCTCATAATATCCGACGACGGTCAAGTTCAAATTCAGGCAGTCCGAAACGGTAAGCAAAATTCACGATTTAATTGGTTGTAAACACAATAAGTACTTGGTTGGTTACGTCTAACCTAACTTGGTGATTTTAGGCAGTTGCTTTGAATGTATTTAAATTTTATGTAACAATAACAAATGAATTGATTAAACATTCAATTCAAAATGGATTAGTACGTTAATACTGCCAAACCTAAATATGCCACACAGAATCAGCACCTGTTTATTTTTGAGATCTAACAGAAAATCTTAAAACTTGAAAAGTATATTTTATTTACCTAATATTGTTTTTGCGTATAATTTTTTATTACAAACATTATGCTGCTCAGCATAATCAGTTGTAACATACATCTTTGATTTTAATAAGTTATTTTTTGTTTGGTTTGCAATCCAACATTGACAACAAAGTCAAATATACTGATCCTTTTAAATATTACCCTACCTGTTTTTTATTTGATTTTTGTAAATTTTGTAAATTCTAATATACATTTATATTTTGATTAAAATACTACATTACTGTAAAATTGTAGTAGTGGTATAATTTGAGATTTTACAAATCAAAAGTATGATTATTTAACCTTATACTTTTCTTTGTAGGGTATGAATCAGATGTGCATTTCCTGCCAGAAAAAGCACAATCATTCACCACCACACCGTATGACCAAAAAGCAGGAGGACCTCTAGGGGAAGATGAAGCAGAGGGTGATGAAACCCAAGAGGAAGAATTTGAGGATTCAGACCCAACCAGCAACATGCTGGCCAACTTAGCCCTGAAAAGTGATGTGCTCAGCAACTACATGGAAGTTTGCATAACCTACAGATGTAAGCAGTGCTCTTACACTTCAAAGAATCAGAATGAGTTTCACAAGCACTGCCTGAAACATCTCCTCAAGGATGACTTGAGTGACAGGAGAGAAAGATTAGCCGAAAACACGGCCTACGTCTACCTCTGCAGTGGTTGCAGCAGAGCTTTCAACACTGCTGAGGAAACCAAGGAACACATGCTAGAGGAACACAACCTGAAAAGTGATACTTTCGGATGCGATGAGGACCCAGAAATGGTGAGAACGATAAATATTTCAATCGAGGCAGACAAAGAAGGGACGCAATCTGTGAAGGGTGATATTAGAAAGCGTAAGCGGAACCTTGACGAGATCATACAGGGTATCGATCCGACGGGTAGCATCAATGGTTTCAATCACTTCTGCCGTAAAAGGAATTGTAAATACAAATTTAGAAGTGAAACTGACTTGGCCATTCATGAGAAATGTCACCTCGACTCGGAATTGGGAAACGGAAGCAAACGGCTGTACCAGTGCTTTGAATGTAACGAATTGTTCAATGGGTGGCACAGCTGTTGTTCACACTTGTACAAAGCCCACGAAATCGATTGCGACCTTCTGAAATGTCCAATTTGTGAGGTGAGTGAACTTTCTCTAAGTTGAGTCATAAGTAACTTTCAAACGCGTGAGACGTATAACATAAGTTAATTTTTTTCTTGATATGATTTTAACAGACTTATAGGACTTCTCTTCCTCTAAGACTGGAAAATCATATTCGAATTCACAGTGATGTTCGAGCCTTCACATGCAAATATTGCGGAAAAACGTTCAAACAACCATCTCAGTTAAGAAACCACATTATCATCCACGCTGACAAAACCGGGGGGCAGAAGCCCAACTGGTAAGACCAACCCATTCCTCATTTCTCCCCAACTGAATTTGTTAACCTGAAGAACCTCTAAATTCATTTTGTGTAGGAGTCGGTCAAAACAGTGCAATATATGCTTTAAAATGTACTCAGACTCTAAAAGTTTAAAAAAACACAAGGAGGAGGTGCACAGCAAGTTAAGACCTTTCGTCTGCAGCGTCTGTGGACACGCGTCCGCCAGGAAGTCCATGCTCCTGATGCATCAGAGGCAGCACACTGGTCACAAACCCTACGAGTGCCAGTTGTGTACTTTCAGAACGGCCGACCACAATTCTTTAAGAAAACACCTCATGAGGCATACAGGTATGTACAACCTAAGAGTGTCCAGTTAAGAGATATGGGATCTAAGTTCTAAGGCTCAGGTACTCTTTCGCTACAGGTGTTAGGCCGTACAAATGTCCTCATTGTGATTACACTGCCATACAAAGTGGATCCTACAAAAACCACATGCGCATTATCCATCCTAACATGGTGGGAATGTACAAATGCACCGTCTGCACCTACAGGACCATCTCTGAGGACAATTACATACGTCACATATCGGACCACCTAACGGGTAGGTAAAGGAAGGAACGACAGTCACTCTGTCAATTCGTTTTCTGCTTTTCTGAAATTTAGTCAATTTTCAGGTTTGATCAAAGACAATGATGCCAACGAGGAGACCAAAGACAACACAAACATTGGAAGTTTCTTGTGTGGGACTACCATCTTCATGAGTGAGTCTGCCGGAGAGGCTACTACAGAAGACTTGACGAACTATTACTCCAACCAACAAGGAGAGCAATTGGTACTTAAGATATCTTTACTTTGTAACAGTATTACAGTACTAATACTTTGTCTAGCAGTATTAAAAAAATTCAAATTTCAGGTGGATACAGGAGGTATAACAATTCCAGCTGATTTAAAAAACATCGGCCTTGATGAAAGTAACAGTTAGGTGAACATGAATTAAAAACACCTAGTACTCTTTACAGTAACATGGAAGGACTTCTAAAGGTTGAACTATTTGTGCCATTTTAAATAAATAATTTATTTGCAAAGACCAAGTTCATTTCAAAAGTACAGGCATCTATTCGAATGCTGGAATGTATGTCAAAGAGAAGGCTGCACAAATATGTGCCTCTGCCCTGTACTCTTTCTAACATTAAACAGCAATGAAGTGTAAAACTGAACTGAAATACAGTCCAACGGAAGTCTCTTAGAGTTCTTGACTCAACAAAATTACAACACACAAATTACCATAGAGCCCCAAAAAGTCCAATTTATAAAATTTACATTTTGTACATTGAGAGTACATAAGAATGAGTGATAATTTAAATAAAATAAATATGTAAAACTGTGAGTTCTGGACAACAGATTGATTTAGTCAAATACCAAAACAGATTAACCTGGGTGATAGCAGAATTTGACTGGAGTTATTATTTCTCAATATTGGTTACTAGGATTCACTGCAACACAAATTAGGTGTGCGAAAGGTAACATTTCAGTCAGTTGTTATTCTTATTAATAGGGTCACTGATAATAGGTTTTGGTCTGGTCTTGAACAGAATTTTCCTTCGTATCACAGCAGGTACCACATACTTTGTATGCTTGGAATCTTCATCAATGACCTTCTGCAGAATTGCAAAGGGTTTGGGTAATTTCACTTCCTCTCCAAATAAAATATGGTGTCCCACTATAAAGAAAGGTGTACCCTAAAAGAAAAACGTCAAAATATTGATCCAGATACATTGCTTTGGAACGTAAAGAAAAAGAAATGTAAAAAATGTAATGGTCCCTGTAATACTGCACAAGCCGCTCATTGTAATTCATTTGACAATTTTATCAGGTATAGGCTTTAGACTCACGTCGTTATTGAAGTTCAAGTCGCCTATAAATTGTCTGTCCATCGGTTGATTGCCTAGGGTCGAAAACGAACCCTGAAATTCTAGCAGACCCCATTCTTTAATCTTTTCACCTTCCTCAGCCCTGTAAGTGTACATAACCTCATCTGGATTCAAGAAAACTAAAGAGATTAATTTGACGAAAACAATATGGTACATTTCAAACAACAATCATTCAGAGTAAGAAATTTAATTGTGTCTTTCCTCTTGGTGATGGAATTTCTTAAATAAGGCTAGAACCACTTACGCTTCAATTATAATCTGCATTTTAGGATTTCACAAGTTTGTCCGCCAAAAGCCTGACGTGGCTGCAGATGAAAAAATAGAGCCATCTGAGCGCAAAACGAATATTACAAAATTTACAAAGAATTAAATTTTGATAATTTAAATGATTCTTCGATTATTGTTGAAAGCCTCGATGAACTGTTCGTAGTGAAAGTAATAAAAGATACTTTCGTTCAGTTCTACCGAATTTTTCGACCCAATAATTTTTTCGTTACAATGACGTTAACAATAACAAATATTTATATATTATTAAAAATAAAAATGTTGAAATTTCTCCCAAGTTTCACCTATTTAGAGTAAAAAAATATGTGATTCTGGATATCGGAAAAGAATTACCATGCTCGGTACAATTGTTAAGCTTTTTTATGTTTTTTTCATAAAAAATATTACAATGAAGGAAAAATTCAAAAAAATTCAAATTAAATTCTGTTCTGTCAGAAATGATAGTTTAGAACAATCATAAAATGGAATCAGATTTTAAAAATAGATTTTTATGTAAGCAATCGTTTGCTGTTGGGTTTCAATTTTTGTAAAAAATGTTATGTCGTTGACATTGTAAACGACATTTCAGAGTTCAGAGAGCTAAAGAACCAACATTTTTTTAGTTCTTTTCTTTTGATTCAAATTACGAAGCAATGTACTATTTCATTTATGAGGAAAATGTTTTCATTCACAAGTATCATTCAAGTACATAAATGGAAATATACACCTTGTGACTCACTATAGCCAGGCCAGACTACAGGCTTCAGATATTTTGTAGCAAGTCAGTCAGCAGCTTGACCAATTTCATTCAATTATTTTAGTTATTTCAAATTAAAATGAAGAAAATTTTAAAAATCCAATTAATTCAATTAAAAGGCTTTTTTGAAAAAGATGAAGGGTCAGTGGTGGGTAACAATGTGGTTGTCTTTCTTTTTTTCTGTGAATATTGATTTCAAATGAAAGAAAAGCGAGTATGGCCTTATTAATTTCAAGTGAGATCAAATCAGATCGATCTGCCAAGAAGGTTTTAAAGTTGAACTTAATTAAATATCAGAGAAGAAGAAAGCAATTCCAGTCAGAGTCTCAATCTCCTCTCAATGTTATTTATAGTGCATTCTGTCAATAAGAAATGCATAAAACCAGTCAGCTGGCAACGGCACGTGCGACCATCCATAGATACCTAGTTGGGTTGGGGCCCCGGGTCAAATTTAGTAGCAGCAATACAGGAAACATCAACGCCACTCGAGACCTAGTCAGAAAAGTCAAACATGTCCGTTCGCCCCGCATTCCAGTCGGAGAAGGCTCATTTGTAAATAAATCAACGAGAGAGAAAAAATAACCAAACGGGGCCCGTGTGGTGAGGAGCCCCAGCAGAAGAGGCAAGGGGGCCCCCGGATGCATTGAACTCTTAAAAATTGAAAGACGACGACGCCAGGCGTCGATGAGGCCCCCAACGGGGCCCCCGACGATTCAGTCATCTTCCAACTCTTCCATCCCACGAATGTGCGAAGTTCGCGAGTGACAGCCGAGTACCTGCAGACTGCAGATACCTGAAAATGGTGAGTGAGCTTAAACTTTTATTTTGCAGTATCCGTGTGTTCCCTCAGTGGTGCCAAAAAATTTTCAAATATTTAATTCAAATATGTCTTGTCGAAATGCGCCGTATTGGTTTTCCTACTAGACTGTAGTTAGGTACCACTTGAGGGCATGTAGTTCCTACCCGTGACACCCGGCTGGAATGACGTACCACCATTACTTTCGAAGTAATATGGTGCCATAATATGCTATTATGGTGTACGTCATGCGGTTTACTTAAAATATTGGCCTAAAATTATTTCCCTTTCTGTTCATCCACCATCCAGAGGATTCGTGTACCTTCCTTTTAAAAGAATGTTGTACTTCGTTTACATCTTGGAAACCCCTTAAAATGTAATACTGACATTATGACATTGACACTTGCGTGAACAATCAATAGAGTCCACCTGGAGTTGACCTCCGAGGTTTTGATTTCCTTAACGTTAAGCTGTGTTTCGGATTGAAATTCACGTCGCTGACCCTGACAGAATCAGTTCCAGATGAAATAACGCGAACAAAGTATAATGTAACACTTGCACAGCTCAACTGTCAGTACAAATTATTGACAGGAGGCGACAGCAACGTCTAGTTAGTTTTGACCTGAATGCCACCAAAGTACCAGGGAGGCAAAACTTTAATAGACGGATTTTGCTCTGCCATGATGACACTGTTGTAGTTCTGTCTGAAACATAAATCAGTCTTGTATATGATGAAATGACTCAGAAAGTTATGTTAGTCATAAACTTTTCTGTTTGTATTTATTGATTGATTAATTTATTGATCATCCAGTGACACGTTGCATTTGGTTGTCCACCCAAGTCTTTCAAGCTGTTATTTTCTCTGCCAATGCTTTGCACGTTCGCTTTTTGTTTAGTCCTTCCAGTATCTTCTTTGTTTAATTGTTAGTGACTTGGCTTATTAAATTTGAATTTTCCCACGAGGTACTCAACGGAACAGTAAAACAGTGTTAAACGTCCCTCTGTAACCCCGGATAAAATTGAGACCAATTATGTAATGATGTTCAAAAGAGAAACATAACTTTACAGGAAGTTTAGGAGGAAAAATTATATGTAGAAAAAAAGGAAACAATGCAAGACCATTATGACGGTAGGGTTAGAAGGACAATGAAATAAAGAGTGGAGAGAAAACTGTGGTGTGCAATGGAATTCCAGGAGGGGAGCATCAGAAAAAAAACAGGAGAGGTGAAATCAGAATCGAAACGTCCATTTGAAATGGACAAAAAGGGCAGAAATGAGGTGATCAGTGTGGTGAACAACAGCAACCAGACCACCTGGTGGCCCACCTGCAGGATGGTCCAACTGTACGTGGCCCCCGCAGCACAGTTCCCTGCCTGGCCACCTGCTCCAAATAGCAACTTTATTTTTGGCGAGTTCTTTCGTTGGAAGTAGAGGCCCCAGGGTCAACTGTGTCCCACTCTAAAATTCATCTTCTCAAGTTAGTTCACGCCTCATTAGAGTAATAGACGTGTAATTAAGAAAAGAATGATGGACAATATTTGGCGAAGCACAGGAGAGTGATTTATGACTGAGAAAAGTAAACAACAGTGATTTACTACAGGAGATTAATTGTCACATAAGATGGAAACTGTGGAGTACACTTTCGTCGTGAATGCCTAGACAGTGTCAGTAAAATGGTAAGGACGAAGTGGTAAGTAATGAAATTAAAAAGGGGAAATGGCCCAACAGCAAACGTTCCTAACAATGAAACACCTAACACGAAACACCGAACGCGGGCCTAACACGAAAAAAAGACAAAATGAGAGCACGTAACATTGAAAGAAGAAATGAATAATGAAACTGCAACTGGTAGGCAACTGCAACAGCAGTCGAGGACCTTAAGGTTCTTCTGCGATGAACAACAGCAAAGGAAAAACGAATAAAATCAGTGACGTCATGAGAAAAAAATCTCATTTGAATTTAAGAAGTTTGACAGGAGGCGATGACAACGTTTTGACGTCTTCCTGGCGAGTGACCAACAGGGAACCAGCGAGGGCTCGATACGTCTTCCAGAAGAAGAATGAAAATGCTGTTGCCGTTCCCGCTTAAGTTTTCAATCAAAGGAAGAAAGGAAACAAACGATTTCAATGAAGAAAATGGGCAAACATTTTTTTTGTTGTCTGGCACAATGGCAGGTTCCCCAAGAGCCGTGAGTACCGCCAGCAGGTACTCACACCAGCAGCAGTTATGTTCTGTCTTTGTAATCCTCTTTGTAATTTTGTTGTTTTGAACCTGTCTACAGTTTCTCCTGTCGGTAATTAGAATGTTATCGTGCTGGAATTCACTTCTGGAACGTTTTCATTGATGAAAATAGTGGTAGTGGAGAGTTTAGAAATTTGTTCTTCTTGAATTCTGTTGAATTTTCTGATGGTTTTGATTTCACAATTTTAGAGGACAGCAAACACGTCAGTTTCCGGTTTCGTTACAAAAAAGCAAAACCGGAAGTACAGGCAGGAAGTTTTAATGTTTTGGGTGAGGCTTGGCATCCGCGTGCGTGTGCGTTTTGCCCCATCTTCAACTTTGTTTGCTGTTGCTGTTGCTGCTACTTATTTTTCCCTTGGCCTTAAGCCAAATTTCATTTATTTCGCTTGATTTGAATTTTTGTTTTTTAGTTAATCGTTTTTGTTTTCCAGTTTTCTTCGGGTCGTCTTGGCTTCCTGCTGCGGTCGGTAGACTTTTAGGGACGGTGGCCCGTTCAGGTCGGTTACTTTGTGTCCCCTCCACAGCTTGGCTACTTCCTTTTGCACATTCTTTAACAGCAGCAAACAGAAGGATTTTGGGGTTACGCCCTTTTCTAAAGTTAAAGAAACTTCATTCACAGATGCTTTGTTTACCTTTTCTCTTGTTCTTTTCGTCCGCTGTCCTGCAGGACAACATCTACTTAACTTAATTAGGTCCACTGCTCTATGCTCGTGTCGTTCCGATTTTTACCATTTTTTCATTTCCTGCCTTTGTTTCCTTAGTTCCGATTCAATTAGATCGATCACTTTCTTTGTCTGCTTCCTTTTTTTTAAGGCCATTTCCGCAAGGCATTGTCTTTTGAGTGGATACCATTTGTTACTAACATTTCGGAGTGTTTTAATAAGTTTTCATGCTTTTCTTAGAAATATATATTTCGTGCTCTCGCCATTTCTTGTCTTTCCTCAAGAGCGGATCAGTTTCTCTCAATAGCTTGGTATTTCCGCCTTCTTTGAACCACCCAATTCTCTACGGCTTTATGTCTTGCAATTCAGACACTTTATTTTTTCAGCTGCAAAACTGTTCGTCTGCCAGTCACGCCAGAGCAACAACCTTTAGGGGAATTTCTCTCACATTCTGTCTTTTTCCGCTTTGCTGCCGGTGTTTTATTAAGCGACAGCAAACAGGAAGAGGCCGAATAACGAGAGTGCAGTTCATCAGAAGAGAAAGACAAGCAACGTGTGTGGATGGAAAGTCAACTTTTCCTGTTTCTTAAAGGAAGGGTCTTTTTCTATGTACATAAACAGACGATGGATCCAATAAATAATGGCCAGTTGGGAGTTAAATTTGGCCGAGCTCGTGCCAAATGGTATAAACAAAATTATCCTCTTTTTGTGCTTCTACGTCTTTCGATGTTTGTCTTCCTTCTTTTCCCACTTTCTTTTTATTTTGTTGCTTTTTAAACCCTCCATTTATATCTTTCCTTTTACTTTATTCAGGGTTTCAACAACTCTTTACTCTCCCTTTCTGTGCTTTTTCATTGCCCACATTTTTTTCTTCTTTTCCTCACCACATGACTGCTGGTTTGTCATTTTCAACCATTTCGTTTCTCTTTCTCATTTTCCTCCATTTACTTATATTCGGGTCTCTTTCTTTTCCTTTTCAAATTGGTTTAAACGGTATCTTTTCTATTTTGTACCTCCAAATATCCTGGGATTTCTCTTTTCTCTCCGCTTGCAGTTTCCAACGAAATGATTTCCTTCTGCCTCATTTTTTGGCTTCCATAATTTTCATAAATTTTCAGACGTCAATTAAGAAGTTCTGGTTAATTTAAATTTGTAACAAAAAAAGTCGAGCCATCGTTGCCAAACTTTGAAAATGCAAAAAAAAAGTTAATTTGACAACTCGACCCTGAGTTTTATGGCTCGTTTGGATTGGAAGGGACGGGCAACTGTCGAGGGCCACATTGAAATTCCATACTTTTCTTTACTTTTGTCATATCTTGTTTTCTTTCATCTTTTAATTCTTTCTGTCAACCACTGGACCACTGGACACCACTGCTAGCATTGGATGATACGCCATTCATTGATAAATCGGTTAAATCTCAACTTTTATCCCAGAATAAGCGGGGCGTTCAATCAGTTTTTCTTTCTTTCCGAAAAACACTCTTAATAAACTCTGCCTCTAACTATCCATTAAATTTGAAATTCCACGAATTGTTTAGGTTCACCAGGTTCCCCAATCACTGAATATTTTGCATAAGAAAAAAATTTCGGAATAAAAAGCCCGGCTAGAAAGTTTGAATTTGATGATTGGAGGAACAGATGGTGTGGAAGACCAGAAAATCTGAACCAAAAGGGAACATGCAGAAGAAGAAGAAGAAGAAGAAGAAGAAAAAGGCGTGAAAGATTTAGAAGTGGCAAGGGGAGAAGATGGAGGAACGAAAGAAGCAAAAAATGGAGAATTCGATCTCTCGTTCGATATTTCAATTCTTTTTTTGTGTCCTCCTTGAGTTTTTATTGCTTTTCTTCGCGTTCGTATCGGTCGGTTCTCTTTTTATGATTTTTGGCACTTGTCAATGACGGCCGATCGAATTTTCTCTTCTGCGAGATTCTGAGAGAAGAACAACTTCCTTTGTCGCTTTCATCTCTTCCATTTCGTTTTTTTCTTACTTTGGTTCTCCGTGGCCTTTTCTTGAATTCCGTCAAGGAAATACAGTCCGGGTAATTGTAATCAAATTCATTGAAGAAAACGGTTGAAAACAAAAACCGAATGAATTGGAATAAGAAGAAAACCCACAGAAAGTCTCACATGAAACGTAAAATTTTTTTCCTTCCTCTTGGCAACACGCAAAATTTCATAGTTAAATTTGTTGAAAATTCAAGAATGGGGAGGGGAAAGCCGGTCATTAAAATTAGCATTTAAAGGAATTTCAATTTAAAAAATAAATCAAATTTTGCCAAAAAGGATATATTGTCCATTTTTTTGGCGAAAGAACAACTTAATGATCGGTTTAATCGAAAAATCGATGGGAAGGGGGGACCACCATATAATTTAGATCTTTCTGCACTGATAACACTGATAACAAACATGTTGCGTCTATTATTTCTCTTAAAATGAATGATTAAAACAACTTAAATTACCGAATGAAATTCCACACAATTTGATTTGTTTGAACCTGATAGATTTGACGAAGACAAAATAAGGCACTTCCAAGAAAGCGGGAAAATGTCAAATGTGACATTAGTAATATTTCATTATTTCTCAACTGAATTTGTGACACAATACCGACCCGTTAGATCCGATAATTCAACTTGAAAGGCTTCAAATTTAAGTAAAGTAACATGTTTTTAATAGAAAATAAGAAGCAGCAGATCAATCAAATCTAACAGGAACTTGTTGGAAGATCCACTGCTAAAGTGGAGATTTATTGCTCGCCGACAGCACAGTGGGGCAGGGCCCTAAGAAAAATTGGCACAACAGCAAAAATGGCTGGCCATCTGCTTCTTTTCTCCATAAATAAAATATTTTATTCCTGTGTTTTATGTGTCAAATTCGTTTATGGTAGAATGAATTCAGAGGAACTAAATAATTTCGGGGATGACCGGGGACCAGGTACCAGGTACAAGGACAAGAACCAAAACGGAAGGACGCAACGAAAACTAAAACCCCTGTCAAATACAAAACTGTTAATTTTATTAATTAAAATTTGTGTTTTCATTTATACAAATCTTTCGAAAATTAATCTACAAAAAATTGTTTTAGAATTCTTAAAACCTAATTGAGTCTTTTTCGTATTTATAATGTTTATATTCATGTACAGTGCAAACCGTTGGCCGGTTACAATCAAACCGATATACACTTAGTATTTATTTATTTATATAAAAAACGTTCTATGTACATACGTACAAAATTACATACAACGTATGTATAATTTACTAGTCGTAGCAATAATAATAATGTAAAAAAATTCGGCAGGGACGAGAGAGAGATGAAATACCTAACGCATGACCTTAGGGTTTAGACTTTCCTTAGTTAAAGGTTTGCCATTTAGGAGTAAGGAAAAATCCCATGGTATGTACGTAAGGGTCATTTTGTAAATCAGATTTAAGAGAAAGCCTTCCACTCAAATGTTTTTTTTTTACTTCAACCCCAAAACACCAGCTTTTTGTAACACTAAAAAGATTGTCATCGGTTCCAGGAGCCTGGGGAATGGTAAAAAAAATGGTACTTGTTCCCTCATCCCATACCTGAAAACAGTCAAATCGTCATTTGACCACATAAACAAAACAGTCGTTCCAGTGAAAATGACCAGACAACGAGAAAACGGGCCTAAAATATCACAAGAATTTCTTTGTTTTGTCGTCACCGTACCTGAAAACCTGAAGTCTCAATCGACTGGACAATTCGGTTTGGGAAGAATCACGGGGAGAAAAGCTCAAACCGCCTGACATTCCACATTATTAAAAAAATAATTAACTAACTGTGTAATTATTATTAAGAAAATCGACT
Source organism: Polyplax serrata (assembly GCA_037055365.1). Taxonomy (NCBI): domain Eukaryota; kingdom Metazoa; phylum Arthropoda; class Insecta; order Psocodea; family Polyplacidae; genus Polyplax; species Polyplax serrata. The sequence goes on from JAWJWE010000007.1 coordinate 1,222,025, forward strand.
GATCTACCTGTGATCTACGAGAGACTAAAGTAGATCGAAATCAATTCAAAATGGCAGTGGCTTACGTCTTGCTTTTCCAATGAAACAACTCACCGGAAATTCGCTTTACTAATAATACAATTAATACTATTATACTGATACAATGTACGAATATAGGTGACTTATTGACTGGGTCTACGTCTTTTGGGTCCACGTGGATGTTGCGGTTTTCCGTCCGGAAGTGATGCCCAGGTACGTTGCAACTAAAACGTGAAACCTTAATTTGTTGGTTTTAAGAAATTATTTTAATTTAACAGATTAATTGGTTTGTGCTGAACGACAAGGGACATTTAAATAAGCACAACTACTTTAACCGGGAAGAACAAAAAATTTAGTTAAACTTATATAGATGGTGATGAAAAGAAAATAATAAAAAGGAACACCAAAAAGAGATTCTTCAGAGGGAAGGCCTATTTGAACCGGAAGTACATTACAAATGCAATACTCGCATCGATCATATAACTTAAAAAATTATTTTTAAAGTTCGTTTCCAGCGAGTCGTTCTCACTTTGTTGTTGCCCATTAGACAAATATTAATAGAAAACATAGAAGAAGAATCAAAATAAATAACGAAAATAAAAAAGAAAATAAAATCACAGATTTTTAAATAAAAAAAAGAACTTCCGGCTTGTTAGGGCGGCTGGGTCAAAATGGCTGACGTCCCACGTGACCCAGGACTTCCGGCGCAGAAGTCCACCGGTTTCCGGTCTTTTTTTCCGTTGATACTGATATGTATTCCTCTAGCCGTGCGTGGGCCAATGGGAAGACGAAGACTTCGGTGCCGCACCGTCAAGCGGAAATGGCAACCGGAAATGGTGTACCGGATACTCAACACTGCCTCCTGTTGATGCAGACGGGTACCGGGTTGTTTTCACCAGCTTCTGCATACAGGCACGAAGACTCTGAGCAGGAACAGCAGGCGTCGCTGTTGTCTCGGCTACTGCAAGACATTTGCTCGACTTCATCCCACGTCTGCTGTCGCCATTTGTCCCCACCATCGTCAGTACCTGAAATGTCGGTAAAAGAGTTTAATTTCATCAGATTTTAATTTGTCACACAATCGACTTTGTCCCGTTAAATATAAATTTTCATCAACTTGTTCAGTACACCATATTTACAACTTACAATTGTGATGTCGGTGCCTTGAATCCTGACTAAGACTAGGTAGAGATGACTGAATACCCTTATCAATATTGTCGTACGAGTTACAACAGGAGTGGTGACTTCCACCGGACTTGTGGTGATGGATTCGCCTGTTCGTTTGGTCTCCTCCCCCATAGCCAGAAGGAAAACTTGGAACCTAAAATGGTGAAATGACTCTTTTGAGCAGACTGCCCTCATCCGAAGGAACGCGTATTGAAGATTTCCAACGGGTACCTACCGGCGGTGGGTGCTGACTGGGTGGAGGACACCGTCGTTGTCCATCGTAGTTGCTGGCACCGCTGGACCCGCTGCGGTGGGTGCCACAGTGAGACCCCGTTCTTTTGCCTAATTGAGGCGAATTGAAGGAACTCATATTCCGACTAGGAGGCGGTTGTTCTGGTGGAGGAGGAAGGAACTCTGTCCAATTTGGTACTGGAGGAGTGTTATAGGTTGGGTGAGGACCTACGGAGTAAGGAAGGGGGTATTTACAACGACTTGACGCTTTTCCGGGAATCTGCGTCCTCGGAATTCCATTCTCGTCTGAAACGGTAAAAGAAAAACTGTTGGACCACCTATTGGGTAGTACTTATTAATTGCAAGTAATAAAATAAACTCGTTACCTATGTAAAGTTCTTGTTCAGAGAGAGGACTCGGACTGTGCTGCTGTTTGGTGCAGGAGTCACTTCCTCCAGAACTACAGGTTTTGTTGTCGCCACCGGGGCAGCACAGGCTCATTCCTGTGAACTGGTTTGTGTCCTGAAAATTATACTGGTTTATATTAAACAATATAAATAAAAGAATCTCTTTTATTCGAAATTCTTCTTGACCTCTCCGTACCATTTCATTCCTGTGCAGGGTGTTGATTAGTGTCGTCGTCGCGTATGGCGTCGGATTTTCGTGTTTTCTTCTTGCTGAGTAAAATGTCGACAGGTTTCGGGTGTCAACCTCAGCGTAGTCCGTTCCGTTTGAGGCCAAGTCGTGATTGAGCAATTTTATGTCGGATAAATTGGAGTCTTTGTCATTTTGGCGCCAACCCCTGTCGATCCAGAGAGTTTCCTTCCCGTTGATCAAATTCAGTTGGGTCATGTCGTTGGCGTTCACGACGGGAACTGTCATTGGAAATTACATAAAATTATGAACGTCTTTCGGGGAGTTAGCAAGCTAAAAAGTGCAGAAAGGTACCAACCGCTCAAGTGACCAAGTTCTTTGGCTAAAGTTTGCCTCCGCCTAAGGTATACAAGCCCAGCGAATCCTAAGATGACAGCCAATACCATCAGAACCATAAGAATAAGAAACCAGGTCTCCTGGACGACGCTGACACGGGTTCCTTCGCTTGGGTGGGCCCTTTTCAAAAATTATAAGTCAGAATTGTTGGAGAAAAAGTAACCAAAATGTAGACCACAGTCATATGAAGAACTCACCTCGAAGAATAGGAATGTATAAAACTAGGATCCATGACGAGGGTATGAGACTGCGAGTAGGGTCCTACGCCCACTTTGGTGAACGCCACAACGCGCGCGTGGTACGTACTTCCGGTCGTCAAGTTGTTCAGTATGACGCTCGTTTTTGACGAGTTGAGTGACATTTGGGCCAGGATTTTGCTGTTGTTACCTTTTATTTGTATCTGCAATAAACGTGTTAATTAAAATTGTAGAGTGGTAGCAACAATTGAAAAGTAGAAAAGAGTTCAACATACTTTGTACCCCAAAATGACGCCATTGTGGTGTTGGGGTGGCGGCGGCGACCAGTGAACGTAAGCGGACGTTCTGTTCAGCATACCAATTTGTATATTGTCAGGTGGAGCAGACGGCACTGAAAGACATGGAAAAAATGGAGTAAGTACAAGTGCGCTGTATGTGAGAGACACCAGTGAATGCCTTCAACCCACCATCTTCCAAGGTTTGAACGGACTGGCTGTTAGACGGCTGTCCTTCGACGGATTTGTAAAAAGGCACTAAGAAGAACTCATATTTTGAATATTTTTTCAGGTTCGACACCAAGTAGCTTGTAGCTCCGCTCTTCAGTACTGTAACCATGTTGTATTTCTGGGATCCACCAGAAAGATCGCGAAATCTCACGTACAGACCTTCGACGAATTCCTGGGCTGTAAAAATCTGAAAAAGAAAGGTCGGAGTCGTTCAGGAGCATTAAGCACCACAAGTTTTTTCTTATTAATACAAAAGGTTAAAATTCTTACCTTCCAGTTCAGTCGAACTGAAGTCGAAGAAATTGCCTCAATGTGTCTCAGCTCTACAACCTTCGTGCTGAGTCTCGACCGAGCCTCGTCAAGTTCCGACTGTGAAACAGCCCTCATGTCCGCCCCGAGTGTTCGAACGTGATCTGACAAAGGAGATGGAGAGGACAGCCCATTTGAATTCTCTGCACGAACGAGAAAGATGTAGCTCGTGTCCGGCTTGAGGTCTGAAACCTGAAAAACAAAAAAAGTTAATCAATTAATGTTAGAAAGGAACAGACTCGAGTAGCAAAAGCAAAAATTAAAGAGCAATGGCAGCTGGTTACTTCAAAGTGTCCATAAAATATTGATGTCCAAAACCAACTCCAGTGCTGGACTTACCGTGATGGAGTCAGCAACAATGCGATGAGCAGCGACTACCCAACCAGTCTGTAAATCCGAGCTGAAATACTCGAGGGTGTACCCAATGAGAGGCAGGTCAGTGTCTTTCCTGTCAGGATTCTTCTTCCAGGCCACAGTCACTGTTGACTCGGTCACGTTTAAAATCTAAAAATTATTAATTTTTGTAAGTCAAAAGTATTAATAGTTTAAACTTTACCAAACATGTACTCACAGTTGGTTTCAGGGGAGGAACAGGAAACGTGCTGGGATCCGGAGTTCTGTGTATTGTCGAGGTCGAACTTCCTCTGTCGACGGTCAAGGACGCTGACCAAGAGGTTTCTCCGCTTTTGGAAGACGCTATGCACGTGTACAGACCAGAATCGGATGTCTGCAAATCTGAAAGAAGAGCCCATTGAGTAACTTCTTTAAAAAGTATGTCACACAAACATCTGGTTATCAGAATGACGTACTGTCTATGAGTAGGGTCCCAGAGGCCTTGATGTGGAACCTGCCCTTTCCTTCGTCCAAAAGGTTACCATTCTTGTACCATTTGATTTTTACATCCTTCTGGCTCGTTTGACATGGAAGCGATGCTACACTTCCGTACGGTAGGGTCTGGTTGGTTGGTCCAAAGTCCAAGATGGGAGGTGGAACGTCAGCGACAGAAGTCACCTGAAGAAAGGCTCGTACGGTGGCAGAACCGGCGACTGAAAGAGCAGAGCAGACCAAAAAACCAGAGTCTTCTCTCTGAGTACCCTGAATTCTGAGTGAGCCCTCAGGGGTCACATGAAGGCGGCCGTAGGCGTTCCCAGGAAACATCAGTACCTGAAATTAAATATTTTATTTCTTGTAGGCAATTTAGGACCTTCAAAGGTTCAAAATTAAAATCTCAAAGGGCTCACCTGCGAACCTTCCTTTGTCCAAAAGACCGAAGGCGGAGGGTTTCCCTTGGCAACGCACTCAAAAGTGGCGATTCCATTGAGTCCAACCTTTTGATTTTGTGGTTTTTTTATGAAAATCGGCGGAGCTGCAAATTAAAAAACAAAAACAAATACTAAAATTTCAGCTCATTTTAGTCTGAGTAACACGGCCGTTAGTCTAGTCAACTGGGTAAACTGCCCCTTCCTATTAATTCCTTCACCTATTTTTCTATTTGTCTAGCCCTCCTGATGAAGTGACTTCCAGGGTACTTACAATGAACGGTCAAAGAAGCTCGTGCCGTTATTTTTCCAACGACATTCTCGGCATCGCAAATGTAAATTCCTTCGTCTTCCGGGCTGACATGAGTAATAAGAAGGCTTCGATCCCTCGTTATTTGGGCTCTTCCAGTCGGCATTTTGCCATCGTCCCGTCTCCAAAGGACAGTAGGAAAAGGCTCTCCCTCGACTTTGCACTGAAATTGGACTTCTTCGCCAGCCAAAACAGTCGCGTCTTTTGGCTCTTTGTTGAAGAAAGGTTTAACTGAAATAATATCAAATGACACACATTATTAAATAGTTTTAAATAAAGCAAAAGAGGAGAGGGTGAAGGCTGAAGAACCGCACGCCGAGAAGAAGCAACTTAAAGAAAGAGTCAACCCACTGACCGACAAATTTCAATTATATTTAAATCCGTATAGAATGTCTAAATGTAATATTACACTAGTGTAGGAGATATTTAAATCGAAACGAAAACACTCAAAACCACTGTAAAATTTATGGGTAAAAACTCGGTAAAAGAGTACTACAACACATGTCGTGAAACGTTTATATTAGTAAGAATTTATATTGTGATAATATATGTGATCTAAATGTAGGGGAAATTTGTGTTTAAACATGTGCAATGAATGTGTTTGAACTCATGTAAAACTGTACTAGACATTTTACCATTCAATAGTGTTACTTTTACTTAGTATAGTACAAAATATTAATATTTTAAATTAATGTTAAAGGTCACTTGATAATGGACCCTTTCCTATTTTCTATCTTTGTAAAATTCTTTCCCAACATTGTGTTTTGTTTTCTTTTCCTTGTTTTCGTATGTCTTTTGTAAACTTCAATTCTTTTTTGTTTTGTTGTACTGCTGCATATTTCAATATTTAGACGTGTTTTTCTATTGCTTCCTACCTTCTTTAATTTGCTTCCACTACCTTTGCCCCATGTCTCCATTTTTTCTTGTTTTATGTCATTCTTGTTAATTTATAATCGTCCATGCTTTATTTTCTTATCCTCGCATCTACCTTTTCAATTGTAACGTCCCACCCTTTGTATGAAGCTTCTTCTAACTGTACATCCAGATAAAATTTTGTTTTTCGTCATTCTTTTTCGTTTGTTTCTATGGGTTTCTCCAGAAGAAAATCCATTAAAAGTAAGACATACAAAGGGAGGCCCAACTGAACTGTTGCCAACCTGACAAAAGTTTCTCTTCCCTTTTGTCTGTCTTATTAGCCGGTAGGAAAGTCTGGCCACTGGGTTGCTCTATGTGTCTAGGACTCACCATTTACTGTCAGAATAGCCACTCTGCTTTCTCTGTCACCAACTTTGTTCTTCGCCACGCACTGGTATTTGCCCTCGTCGCTCTGCTTCACATCATTTATCATTAGGTTGCCACCGTCGACGATTCGAATTCGCCTGGGATCATCCAAATCGAGTATTCTTGAGTTTTTCTTCCACTCAATTATTGGCTCTGGATGACCCTTTGGAGCACCGCATTCCAGGAGGGCAGTTTCTCCAGCGGCCACTAGAGTATCTTTTGGCTCCAGTCGAAAATCGTCTCGCAGAACTGAAAAATACACAAAGATGATTAATAATGTACATGAATTATTGACGGTTCTGTTCATGAAGGAAAAGTCGGACAATGAGAGTGGGGGGAAGGGGAAAACAAAAAACAAATTAACAAGGCAGGAAGTGAGAGAAGTGCACTTGAAGAAGTGAAAAGAAGTAGGTGGTGAGAGGTCGATTTGGAATCAAAAAGATAGAAAAATAGAGTGAGTGGTGCCATTGACATATCAAACATCACACAGACATCAACGCCACTTTCAACCCTCCAATTCAATTCACAATATTCTTCACAGACATAAAGTTAATTACCGTTTAGGAGCAGAAGTTGCCCTCCCCTTGTTTTCATGTCACTGAAATCTTCAAGACTCTCCGGATATTTTAAGACCCCAACGAAATTCAAACTTCAAATCTGCACAGACACACATCTACATATTCAAATTGTTCAAATAATTTGGGCATCAAAAATTATCAACTTCTCAGTAACTTCAGGTGTGATGTCCAACAGGTTCGAACACTAAACTCGTTAAAGTAACTGTGCGAAAGAACTGAATTTTTTCACCAAAAACCGCTCGTTAGGAGGTGAGTTGAAAAGAAGTACGGTGAAATTCATTTTAGGAGAGAAAAATACGTGGAAGAAGAAAGCCCGAACAAAGCCCGGCAATATATAAACGTTGACATTCTGTCGTCCATTAATCAGAACCCCGTGGATTTTTTTTCTTTTTCTCATAATAAATTGAGCCTTAGAATTTTATTTCTTTCTTTCGGGGCCCCAAAGAATTCTATTATAAAACGGGCCACTCGAAGTCGGATCGTTACATCCGAGAGACGAAAACAAAAAAATTTCAAAATCTCAATACGTCTAAAAAGGGGTAAAGGATTGGGGGGGGGGCGCCAACAAAAGTAAGCAAACAAACAACTACGGCCCCCAAACAATGAGGGGCTTAAGAGAACGAGGGCCCTACAACCTAAACGTGCAATTATGCCATCTGCGTCCACGTCTTAATTATCTTTCTCTGGTTGCATGAGCCGGGGGAGTCATACGAAGGGGTGGCTGCCTTTGGCGTTTCGGATATGGGAGACCCCAGAGGGTTGATCAATAAGTTAGGATTGTTTTTTTTATTCCTTAATACGGGCGGGGGCATTTAATTAAAAGGTCGATTGTGTCTGTGACCCCACAGTGGCTGCCCTGAAGTCAGTGCCACCAGCAACAACAGCAACAGCAGCAGCAGCAAAGACAAATCAGCTGGATCATTTGGCATTGTCCCTCTCCCCTGTGGCTCTCCCAAAGGCATTCATTACTGTTTTTCTCGGTGTCTGTCATGGGCGTCAGATAATGGCCACAGAATGAAGTTTCTTTTTAGTGTTTGAGGATTAGTGAGTAATTCAATCGATGGAGGGGGTGTGGTGGCACAACAGAGGCCCTCTCTTCTCTGCTGGGTCTGTTTACACTGGCTGTTGCTCCCTTCCTCTCCCTTTGTCTCATTTTAGGTTTTTCTTTCCCTTCTTCTTTATTTTCTCATTTCATTTCTATTCATTTTGATATTCTCTGTACTTTCCTTATTCTCTCTCTCTCTCTTTCTCTATTTTCTATTAATATTTTTCTAGTTTTACCAGATTGAATAAAATATTCTCTACGGTATTCTCCAATTTGACTGAAGCACTAATTTCTATACTAATAAAATAAATAAGCTTGATAAACTTTAACATTTTCTATTAATAGTTCATTAATATTTTTGATTCATCCAACAAGAGCACAAGTTTGTAGTTTTACTACCAGCAGTCGTAAGTAAGTGAATCCATAAGAAATTGATTTGAATAAATATTATTCCGACCTAAGTAACGTAAGTGACTACTGCGACTTCTCATGTTAATGTTGGAAACGGGAAAAAATAGGAGAGTTTCAGGTTTCTAGTGAAATTTAGACAAGTGACTGAGTACAGGGGTACATAATTGAGTCTGTAAAAATGAGAAAATCACGTGAACGGACATCTGCTTTCTTATTCTTCCAAAAATAAGAAAATGTTTTCAACCCCGTGTGAAAATTCAACCCTCCGACCAAATGTCCGGCAACAGGAAACGACCAAAAATGGAAAATTAAATTAAAGAAAAGCCATACTGACGTCGCCTCCGAGATGTGTGCTGAAGCAGACGACAGTACAAGCCGGAACTAAAAACTCACCCTTGAGAGGGCGAGTGTCTGTGTGTGTCACCCCCTTGCTCGCCTTCAACCTTTTCTATATATCTTAATGACGTAATCTCTCAACTAATTTGGCGTAGTCTCTGTTTAATGAATCGTGTGAATCATGTACTGCATAGGGTAGATAAATTGCTATGGCCACCCCCAAAAGCAAATCGGTCCTAAACCTCAAAGCCACCCCGTGTTACCCCGTCAGTACCCGACCGACCATTCCGATCAACCCCGTCGTGTTTATTCAATCGAGATATTATAAATTGTACCGACGTTCTCACCCCTGAACTTTAACCAGTAACAGATTTGATTCGATGAGGAAGGGGTTGAAAAATCAGGGGGTTGTTGAAGACCTCGTTCTATCTCGGTTTTTCGGACTTGACCGTTTCATTCGTGACGGTCACAGAGATGTATGTGTCAAAGTCACTTAAGCCATTATTAAAATTCATTCAAGTTTAGGCCAATTTGAACTTGGAGATCTTCTTTTGGGGATGTGACAACCCCCTGGATCGTTTGGCTAGACACGTCCAGCAACCCCGAAACAATACAAATTGTTAATTTTACGTTGGGATCATCAGTTGGGCTGAATTGATTTGAGTAAAATTGGGCATGCATTTTACTCTTAACTTCCTTTGATCTAAAACTCCAAAAATCCTTTTTGGTGGTTTTCGCCATTCAAAGCAAACGCCACTTTGATGGATTTCTTCTACTTCTTCTGTGGCCCAGGGGCACGGATTAAAAAAAAGTCACACGAGAAATGCCCATCATGTCGGTGTTTCCACCCCATTCCATTTGGGGTTGAATTAAAAATACATTCGTGATCGTCTGCAATCAAGTCTTATCAATCAACTTTAAAAAGTACGAAATTTACTTCCGACTACTGAAAACCAATTCAGGTGAAACGTCAAGTTCCACCACCAGCAGACGAAAAAGAAAGAAAAAGTTTCCGACGAACAAATGCCCCATTTTTTGTGATGTTTCCGGTTTTATAGACAGATTAAAAGAAACTCAAAGAGTGAAGAAGATGGATGTTCCTCATCAACGACTCATGAATTTTTTTTTCGTTTTTGGCTCAAGAACCAAAATTTTTATGGAAATTTCAACTCAACAATGTAGCTAGAGGTTAGAACGGGAAAAGGCAAAAGACATCTGAAAGCACAGCTGACCTAGGCGGAACGCTTAGACCTCTCTCGGTCCTCAGCTTCTCTGAGAAGAAAGAAAATTGATAATCTGAATGGTAACAACAAGAGAATGAGAAAGAAGAAAAAGAGGAATGGAAAATTTGGACCGAATTTCCCTTAAAACAAGGAAACTTCCCTTTTGCTTTCTTCTGTCCCTCTCCGTCAGAAAACAAACATGGCCGTCTGTTGATTTTATCGCGTTCCTGTGACTTCTTCCTTTGTCGTGTACCATCGCCAACCTGCCCAACCTCTCTTAAGAATTATGCCTGACATAAATCGCGTTCCACAATGGAAAGATAATGCTGTTGATGGGAAGCTTAGGAGGGAGGATTCAAAATTTCAGTCCGAAGCGAACAGGAGGGAAAAATTCAAAACTCGTCGTCACACTTTCTGAAGTGCAACAACCAGCAACCAGGTTTTTGGTTCCTGATTACCCTTCTTTCTAAATTTTCATTTGTCTCTCGACCTCTGCTGTTTGATCGCTGCTGTTTCAATCACTTCAATTCTCCGAGCAATTTTCTTCCGACACGAAATTAATTTTATTTCCATTTTCAACTGTCTTTTTTTCTTTCCTTTTTCTTTCGTGCTTCTTTCCACCTCTTTCAATGCTTATTTCATCGTCACGCTCTCCTTTCTTTCTCTGGCATTTGGCCACACGCTTTTTAACTTGTTTGGGTCCTCCTTCTTAACGCTTGACTCACTTTCTGGCTCCCTTTTCCTAACTGAGGTCCGCTAAAGTCAACACAATGTACGGTATCTTTGCAGGTATCCTTTACATAGTTTGAACTAAGTAACTGCCTGTCTGTTTGCCTATTCCTACTTTTGATTTTCTTATATAATAACAGAATGAATTAAATTATATTTTTTGTTTCAGGCCTCAAAAGCCTGTGATTTATATGCCTTCAATTGACTCGTGCTTTCTCCGGAGTGTGATGGGTGTCAGAGGACAGAGGGGTGAGTATTACGTCGGAAATGGACGTCCTAAGTAGAAGTGGAGATCTGCCAGAACATGAACAAAAGAACCTAAAGCCCACACGGAGAAGTAACGTAGCACAATGACGCAAATGCTTGCAGGACACAGTCAGTTTAACGACTTCCTACAAAATAGACAAATACGACCACCCTATCATTAATTTGCAGTAACGACGGAAAAGCTATTGCAGAAAGTCAAAAGGCAAAAAAAAGAACTGAAAAAGCTCAAAATGTGAAAAAATGTAAGAAGTGTCAGGTTCATTTCTCCATCCTTTTTCATTCACTCTGATTGGAATGTGTCAGTGACAGGAGAATTTTGCAACAAGTCTAATCAGACGAATGTCTTAGAAAATGTCTCTCTAAATCCTTTTTGTCGTAGCAGACTTCTTTCGTTCTAAATGAGCAAAGAATTGTTTCAGGGGAAACATTATTTTTCTGAAAAATTCAATTCTAATATTTGGGTTCAATATTCAAGAATTTAGTGACTGAAAACTGAGGGTGGCCATTAGAAATCATGAGTAATGGTAGAAAACATTTTGAATGTGTCAATTAGACTGATTAAGTGAGAAAAGAAAGAAAATGAGACAAATAAGAAATGAAAACATATAATTCCAAGATGAGAAGGAATTTCTCCGAAAATGAAAGAAGGCCAATAGAAAGATTAAACGAATAAAGAAGGAGAGAAGTAAAACATTTGAAAAATGAAAAGGCCAAAGGACAACGCAAGGATGGGGCACAGGGAGAAAAGGTTCTGTCGTTGGACGACGTGTAAAAAACGGGGAATAAAAGAGGGAAAGGAAGAGTCGGTTGCCACGGCGGGTCGTGTCACCAGAATTTAGTGTTCTCCGAATGAATTAGACGGGACTTTCAGTTTATCTGAAAGAAGCCAATGTAAATGAGGCTTTTCTACATGGGGAAGAAAAGATTTACTGAATAGGAGGATTAGTAGTCGAGTCTTCGGCTTCCATCTCACTCGAATGTTATTTAGTTTTCTATTTCTCTTTCCAACATAAAGCTCTAAACTTTCCGCCGGTTTCTGTTCAAGAGCCAGAGCGATACTTCCGCGTACTACGATGTCCATTTTTATTAAATACAACCAAAACATTAGCGTGCTTTATATATATATATATATAAATACTGTATTTATTCCATACCTTCCGTTATTCCCATTTAAAAAGAAGTAGAACAGACTAGAAATTGTCAATTGCAGACAAAGTTGAGGTGGTGAAAGTACAGGACATAAGCAACTTACAAGGCGGTCAACCGAAATGTTCTAATTAACTGAGTCAGAAGCAGATGAGTACAAAGCCGAAGATGGCGACCACAGACAAAAATATAAAAAAAAAACAAACTGCGATCTTTCAGAATTTAGTTAAAAACAATTTTAACCAAATTTTATACAAAAAACCAAAGGCAAAATTAGGCTCATCTGCTCCGTAGTGTTAGCAATTGCCATGGCGATTCCACGTCTGAAACTATTTTACAATTAAACCGATTTATACAAAAGAAATAGCCGGAGGGAAAATTAAAAACAACCTTTTTTTTCCTCGGTAGTCGAAGGGCCTACTCTTTGGGCCCTGATGGGAGCCCCGCGGGCCCTCGAATCCTTCCACTTCCAGAAATATCCAATTATAAATCGGTAATAATTTTCCACTGTGAAGAAAGATTTTTCGAAATGAAAATTCTCACCCTTCGCACCATCCGCCGTTAATTAGAAGGATTCAAAATTTTCTGCGCGCTAAAACGGAAATCATCCGCTCCCCTCTCCTCTCGTCCCCTCGCCCCGCAGCCATTTTACTAACAATTGCTTAATTGTCTAAAATTACACCTGTCTCGCGCTTCTACGTAGATAACTTCTTCTTTTAAAAAGAAATTTCTTAAGGAAAGAACAAAAGAAAATTTTCTAAGTTGGCTTTTCACCGGTTCAATTTCACTTTCTGGGTTTTCGCGTGCGTGTGGCGGGGAATCGGAGGCCCCTGGAAAGAAGCTGAGCAACGATGAAAAACGTTTTTCGCTTCTCGCTAAACTGCGACAATTTGTTTAAGAATAACTTCGCCACCTGACATCAATTGAGCTGATTTTCCCCGGGCAAAAAGGTCGCACATGGAAAGGAAGGAAATGAGAGAAGTTGCAAAGTATACGAACGTCAAAATAACATACAAATAGAAAGAAGAATGAGGAAACTGGTAAAAAAAAGAAAAGAAAAAAAACATGAGGACGACCTAAAGGTTGAACATGCGAATTTCCAGTCGGTGGTTCCCCCCGTGCCGGAATTTGCGGTACAACTTCACTACCTGGATATTCTTAAGACGAGGAGACCTTCGATCCAATCGGACAAGAAGCGAAATTTCCGTTAATTGGTTCAGGGCTTGGTACCTCCGGTTCTAATCAATTCCTGCCGATTAGAACACCATGTCTGATTAGATTTTTCTTGTTTTGAAAAGGATTTTTTTTTGTTTTTCTAAAGCCACAAAAAAGTTTCTCAGTCACTCGAATCCGACCCAAACGTAATGTCACTTTTTTAAAGTTGAACTTCAAGGTTACAACGAATCGAATCGTACCTGAACATATCGAACCTTGCAAAACAAGGAAAACCTAAAAAAAATATACAATTTGTAGGGCTCACACTTGGTTCACTAAAAAAAAATTGTGGAAAGCATCACAAGTATTTTTTCGTTCATCTCGGTTTCCATTTTCAGCCCCCGAGGACCCCCAGTTGCAAAGATTCTAATGGAATCCCGTTCAAATGACAGAATCTGATTGAAATTGCCATTTTGTTGTCTGCCAGCCTTTCATTTCCGCTCATAGGTTTAAGGATGGGACCATGAAGTAATCCAACACTACAAACACTTTGTAGTTTGGGGTTGTTGGCTTCATCCTTGCACCGAGTTCAATTTAGATTATCTTGTCCGGTGTGTCACCCCCCGAACGGTCGTACAGCCATGGGTCTATGGGTCTGCTGAGTCTCCCGTTTCGTCCTCTTTGAGATAACTAAATTTTTAATTAATTCCAATAATTTACGACCAAGAACGAATAACGAAACGGGTGGATGATTGGAACAGAAAAATGGCTGCAAAGGACAGAAGATTCAAAGTTAAGAGAGTCCTACTCAGGGGAGCCGTTAGTTAGGTGAGTCGAAAAGAAAATTATACCCAGAAGTACCAGAACTAAGAAAAGAACTCAGAAAACAGAACTACATGAAATGTGGAAATTGATGAACTTGAAGAATGTCAGACAGTCAAGAAAATATGACCCGAGTAAAAAATTAATAAAAATTAGCAAGACATAAAGAAAACTTATGGAGTGAGACGAGTGATTTTATGTACCACCTTTTTTGAATGCACTTTCCTTCTCCATACTCCCTGGCAGTTACATAAAATAATGATAATTCAAGTAGAAAAATAAAACAATTAATAAATTGAAATAGAAAATCAAATCAAAACAAGTCACGTCTCAAGAGCTTTCCTCTTTAAATTTGTTTCAAAATTTCCTTTCTCCCTCAGCTCTCCTCAAAGTGGGAGCATCGTTTTTCATTCTTGCTCCAAACTTGACTTTTCTTTAACTTTAGCTTTCTCCTAGAGCAGTTCTGTTTCTTTTCTTCCATGTCGTATTTGTCCGTTGGATACACCAAACACAAAACAAGCAGTGATGTAAACCATTGAGTTCTGATCTGTTTAATCTGGTGGTGAGCACCGCCTTTAATTGTCACGTTTTTTTTTTAAATTTCTCTTGCAAGACGATGGGTTTTGTAACAAATTCGTTGTCAGACTCAATGCGACAGAGTCATCTACGTGTCACCCACTCCGTCATTACCAGGCGATGGTGCCAAGTATTTCATTCGACTGACTTACCTGGAAAGAAAAAAAGAGTTTAGTTGTTGTCCCGGCCATCAACATCTTTAGGGACAAATCAGATTATTAGAGAATAATTGGTACTTGAGAATCTGAGGGGGATGATGGCCTCATCTGTTTAAATGACTTTAGCTTGCTGAGTGCAATTAATCGGCCGAATGAGTTGAAAACTCTTCTCTTGAGCGAGAGAACAACGTAGCAGCAGACGTTTTGTTTGATTGAATAATTACAAGGTCCTCCTCAATGCGGATGACAACTTCATTTCATCAAATTTATTTTTCTGCTTTACAACGTTTATTACAAGTAGATAATGGATTCAAGCAAATGGATAACCGGGTGATTGTGGGGATGGGGGTGAATGTGCAGAGAAAGCACACAATGGACAAGAAAGATGTCACAGTATAAAAATAAATATACACGAGGCGGAGAGTTTCATTAATTTGAAAAATCTCAGTTTTTTAATTGCCTTTTTTTCTGTCGTCGTATCCGTCCAGCCAGTCCGCTCATTCTGCTCTTCCACCGTCTTCTGCTTTTTCTTCTCATAACTTTCTTCTTTTTTTTTAATTGTCTCACCTCCCTGTTAAATGTCCTAACGAATTCCTGCACTTTGCTAACGAACATTAAATTGCCGCCATTATTTTTCTACTTTCTTTCCCTTTCCGTTCCGTTTTGTTGTCATTTATAAATCCAGCCTCTTCTTCTTTCCCTGTCTACCTTTACCTTGGCCGTCAAATGATTTCTAATGGTGATTGATGACGTCGCAGAGGATTTTGCTAGCGAAGGAATTTTATATTAATAACTGCAGGGAAAACTTTTGTTTCTCCTAAGGTTAAAATTCATGGAAAATTTTGAAAGAAATTTATTTCCCTTTCTCGCTTTCCTCCCATCTTAAAGTCAAATTAGAATTTCCAGAAGTTAATAAATTTTTCTGATGAGTTTACAATGAGCCAGAGACACGTGTCACGCCAGCATTATAAATTAGACTAACAAAACTAATTACAGTATTGAACAATTAGAAGCAGATGTAATTAATTGAAATGGAAATCTTTTGTGGTAAAATAAAGAAGTAGACACCAAACAGATGCAAAAAGCAATATATATACGTACTCTTCTGTCGGAGTGAGAACTCATTGCCCAGCATGAGAGACGGGCCAAAGGTTAACGTTAGAACAGGAGTTACCCCAACGGGTGCAACTAGTAACCCAATTGAACATCCAAACATCAGTTGAACTTTGACCTTTTTGCAGTGAGTTGCGCTAACCCACATGCAGGGTAGCATGTAACTCCGGTCCTAATGAGCTTCCTGCAGGCCCTGATGTCCAAAAACGCACGTTTGCGTACTCTCCCAGCTCTACCATTACAACAGCAAAACAACAACATCAATTCTAACAATACTAATTGATGCTTCCCTATGTTTCACCATCAAAAACCCATTTGGGTTGGTGTCGACGTTTCAAGACACGGCGCCCTGACTACAAAATCGAGTCAACAGACAAAAGAGAATGTAATTTATACGGGAGATGGTCGCGGATTTTCCGGCATTCGAGCGAAACGAGCCAAAAGAAAAAAAATTAAAAATAAAAGCGTGGCAGAAGAAAACGGGGAATGGAAGACAGTTTCCGGTTTTTTCTTTTTCCTCCCTGAAAAACAATTTCCTAAAGTAATATTTATTTTGTATCGTTGCAGAAAAGCACTCGGCTCCCTCCACATCCCCCAGGTGGCCTTCATTTAGAAAATGTAGGGCACGTAGCACGGAGTAGAGAGCACCCGGTTGAATGTCTCTTGTTGCTCCTAAGCGAAAGAACAAAACCGTACACTCCACTGAGATACGCACACAGGTCCAAGGGCAAATCTGGTCAACTTGTTTTCCCAGGCACAACAGGCAGGTATTCCAATTAAGGCAAGCATGGGTGTCGTCTAAATTCGCCCATTGTTCGGATGTACCTTGTTTATTTTAAACTCCAAATGCACGCACTCGAATGTAATAAATTCCATGGTTTAGGTGTCAACCTGTGCCTTTATGTGCTCACGAATGAACCAGACACTTCTGGCTGAAGACAAAAGATTCTAGCTGTGAACATCAATATCTCATTAATGAGTTTAATCCCTTAATTAAGTGGTCTACACATCTTACACCCTTAACTATCTAAGTATCTTAACATCGCAACTAGGAGCTGAGGAAACAGGTTGTAAAACGAGAGAGTCACTTCACATGACTTCCAATAATTAGCCTAATTAGCCCCTGGTCTTTTCTTAATTGGCCCCCTTTGATGTTTCACTTTATTTGTCTGCAGAAACAGCAGGAAGCTCGAGGAAGAGTGGCTTGCTACTTGATATCCTTTGGCGAATGTGCAGTCAAGGAATGCACAATAAGCGAAACGAAAATAAAGTTTAAAAAATATTTCCAAATTTTGAATAATAAAGAAAAGAAAGAAGAAGACAGAAAATAAAAAGAAACAAAACTAATAAGAAAAAAATCGATGGAAAAAAGGGGATGGAAGCAAAGGTAAATCTGGAGACCTCCGACAACGGGCACCCAACTAAATCCAAGGAACCCATTCCTAGATAAACTCAACTAGAGTTAAGTGAAAAGCTGAAAATCAGCCTTGGGTCTACACACTCCACATGCAGAATTCGTTGTTGCCAGGAGGTGTAATGACTGAAGACAACAACTTTCACGAAAGCTGAAAGCCTCCGGAAGTCACGCTGAAGACTCAGGAGGACAATGAAAGTCCCACCCAAATCCCACGTTCTTCTTCCCACTCGTAGAACAAAGAAACTCTAAAAGGTCCGGAAGGAAGACAAAACCAACCCCTTGAGCTATAGGATTTGGAACAAAAATGCAAAGACCGCGAGAATTTCAAGTTGGGTAGACGAATGGGCCTGAATGCCCACGCCGGCAAGATACCAGACAAATACAATGAAAACACTGGGTTTCGTATTTATGTTTTCAATTATAGATAAAATAGAAAACAACGGAAAAAATATGCCTTATGGAAGCAAGGTGTTTGAGTGACTGAACAATCACTAAGAACAGTAGCACTGTTCTCTACTGATTATTGGAAATATTTCTTTGCGGGATTGGAAACATGGAAGAGGAAGATTTTTGTACACTTCACTTGGGTAAAAGTTAAAGAGAATTCTTCTACACCCCGCGAGGGTAGTTTCCGGGTACCTGAGTACCTCTCTTGTTCTGACAGGCCGTCTCAAAGCTCATGACTCAACTTTCCTCATTAACCGGAAACTTTGTCAATGAATTATCTTCGGGCAATAATTCAATTTGGGAATATTCAAAATGGCCACCGGAAAGAGATTAAGGAAATGAAGTCGAAAAGTCTTTTTCAAGAATCATTGCAAATCCGAGCAAAACGGATGTAAAACTTGGGCGACCTTTTCCTTTCATCCCCCGGGTTCGATCGAACCGTTCGATCCACCCCAATTTTCTATTCGCAATCTTTTGCAAAACTCTTTTATCCAAATGTTTCTGCAAAACTTCATTTTTATTATTTTGCTGCTGTGGTTGCGAAAGAAGAAAGAATGAGGCCGAAAGTCCCGGGAGCCTTACGAGTTTTGAAAAGGTAGAAGAAAAAAGACTTTGTTCGTTTGGGGCATCCTTTTCTCAGAAACGCCAACGGGTACCCATGGCTGATTGCCCTCAAATTCAGAAGACTTAATATGCTGCGAGGTGCAGGTTCTATCTGGAAGAAAAGCAACTTAAAAATCAAACAAGTCCCTTTCTGCCTGGAAAAAAAGAAGAGGAAACGGAAATAGAAGAGGTTTCCAACCGTACAACTGACCCAACATGGCTCCCCGGAGACCTTTAACCTTCCCAACAGAAAATTTTTTTTCTTTAAGTTATAACGCGAGTCCCTCAGGTACCAGAAAAAGGTGTGAGTTTTTCCTGCAGGAAATTTTATTAACCTTTTTCTTCCTCCAAAAATTATCTTTTACTTTACTGAGTTCGCTTCCGTTTCCGATTGACTATCATATTTTTGTTTCATTCCCCTGGATTCCTTCAGCACTGCCAGACAGTAGGGGCCCAGATATACCCGACAACAAGAGTTGAAAATTCAGTCTCTCCCATTTTGCGAACGTGTTTATTAATAGAAAAATAACGTTCAATCTAAGTCCTATTTTGTGGAATTGATCAATGGCAAGTGCATTCAAGGCAAAGGCCTTCATCTTCGAAAAAGACTATTCCCGTCATCTGAAAGGCATCAAACGGACCAACCGCGACAACAGGGCAAGTAGCAATGGACTACAAATAGGAGACCTTTTAAAAATAACACTAAAAACTTGTTATCCATTAAGGTCACTGAAAGCCGAGAGAAAATCCTAAATTCTTCCCAAATGAATTTCCAAGGCAGAAATGTCAAATCAAGAAATTAAAAATCAATAACTGATTTACCTCAAGGGAGACGAGAGGATTTAATAACATTCTAAAATAGCAGGAAACATTTGGAGGAAGAAGTCAAGAAGACGTCCATGCGACATTTCACAATTTTGCGGTTCCATCGCCTTTGGCTACCATAAAAGAAAGATATTTTCCTTTTACCAAGACATTAATATTTCAATTCTGGGTCCACGAGGTTAGAGGGTCCAATCAAGTTGTCTCTTCCCACCCTACTCACCCTGTCCGAGGGATTCCAAACAAAAATTTCTGATAAAAGTTGACCGGAAGGATGAAAATATTTGGTGACATATGAATAAGTTATTAAACATAGGAAACTGTTTTTTAGATATTTTAGAAAGAAAAGAAACAACCCCGAAGCCATGAGAAGAACTCAAGGAATGAGAGGTCGGCGAGGTAGCAGCAGCAGGAGCAGCAGCAACAGCAGCAACAGTAGTGGTGGTATCGTTTACAAGCAACTTAAAGATTTAATGGCTTTCAATTGTAACTCATGGGTTCTGACAGTTATTAATTGCAAAACCTTTTAATTTTGCACGACTAATAACAATTATTAGAGTAGTTCAGAGAGCGAGGTTGCCGTTATTTAGACAGTAAAAGTGAGAACCCAAAAATAAAATTCAAGAGCAATGGAGTGAAGCACTTGGAACTCAAAATTTTAGATGAGTTCTTCTTACGAGGGCAGTTTGGTGAGGTACTCGAAAAGTACTTTCATTACGACGTAATCTTCAATGCGAAATTATCCTATGCCTAAAACTAATTTTACCAAATAAAACTTAATATTTAGGGTAATACCTATAGGAATGATGTGATTCCGTGGTTGATTCGGTTTTTTTTGTTTTCTTCAGAGGTAAGGGAGAAGAGGCTAGGGTGAAGAGGTGAAGACGTTCGATAGTTTTCGATAGAAAGCAAACCATCGGAAAACGCAACGAAAGACTAAATTCCTCGACAAAGAATTTAAATCGCAGTCTCTCCATCTGAGAAGAACATGAAATTTCAAAAGCAAAATTTTATCGAGCAAAATTCAGGGCACAAAGCTTTTTCACTTCCCCAGGCTCTGAATCCCAGCAAAAACTTTGGGACCGTTGCTTCCTCCCAGTGCAGCCCACATTTTCGAAAGGGGCAGCAACATCAGCAGACGAAGAACAAGATGAAGAAGTAACACCATCTATTCTGTAAGACATAGATGACAACGTTGTAGTTCTTCGTGCTGTAGTGCTTCCACTACTTCTACTACTTCTACTGTATTCACTCCTCTCTCTCTCTCGTTTGTCTCGAGCATTGCTCTACTCCCCCAGCCAACTTTGCGTCCAAGCCCAAAACTCCTTTCTCAACTTTCATCCCTTTGGAGTCATTCATTATGCAAAATTACTTCATGCTCTATAAATAACAAAACTCGTTTTATCTTTTTCTTTTGCTTGGCTATATCGCTTACGGGATCTCGCTTGTTCTTCCATCTTTCCACCTCCCACAAAAGCCCAACTTTACCCAAGTTTAATGTCTTCCGGTGTAACTCATCCTATTCCTTTTCCAAAATTGCACCTTCAAACCAAATAGTTTTACCTAAAAATTTTTGATTTTGGTTCATCAAATCGTCGTTGGATTAGTCGAATGGATGTGGAACTTTGAGAAGATGGAGATTTGGAACGAGTCGCAGTCCAAATCAAACTACGCAAAATGAACATCTACAACTTTTCTAACTGACTTTCTATTGGCAGGAAATTTATTGGTGAGTTTTAGATTTGTACTCGACTCTAATGAACAAACCATGTCATCTTTATTTGACATTTCAGTAATTCGGTCTTCAACATTAAAATATGCATTGGTGAGTGAGGTTCTGTTGCAGCACATTTGAATTTGTACTTCTCTCACCAATGAAACGCATCCCCAAAACACTTTGCTTCACCACTTCTCGATCCCCGGATCATTCCACTAATCCAGTGCGCGAACCATACGTTAGGTTTCTGTCATGTGTCCATCCCTAGAAATGTTGTATCATGAAAATGAGGAAGAAAGTGATGGCGCAGATGAGAATGGAAATGAGGAAGACAATTTTAAAAATCCTTCTTTCCATTCAACCTGTTTCTAATTTTTCTTCAAATGTCATCTCTTGGTTTTCAATGCGTCCATAAACAGCCCCGAACAAGGCAAAAAGGGGCGAAAACGTGACTTTTGAAAAATGTCGAAGATTTCTTGGGCTCATTTCTTTCGTTCGCCTGTGCAGCGGATCAATTTTACATTCGGTTGTATCCGGATGAAAAGGGAGCTGAGATTGATGACCTGCGTTCAGAAAACAATTCCCGTAATAGGAGAAACACCAACAGAAAAGGACCAAAAAGACAAAACAACTTGAAAAAGAGAAAATTGTCTTGCTTGTCAATCGATCAAACATTCAACAAGACAACAATGAAATTTTCATTCACCGAAACCAAATGTTGTCGGTGATGGCCAAACGGTTGGTTTTTATTTCCATTCAAAAGAAGATAATTTGTTTCCATCTCGATAGAAATGCGAATACTAAACAAAAAAGAGCTGATCGTCAAAAACCAATGAAGGAGATTAAGGGAAAGTCGATCAAACTGTTAGCTATCTATTGAGTGGGTGTCCAAGTAGTCATTTACACAGGCAAATTCACATGAGCACAGGACTGGGACGGGACGGGACGTAACTTCAAATGGGTACTTTCCCCAAATAGAAACGTCTAAGCACTGTCAATCAGGGTCCGGCTTTAAAAGGCTTTACGTGTCCGAGATAAGAAAGACAAATGTCTTAGAAAGTATTATCTGACCAATTTCAATTATTTCTGACGAGGGGAACCAAAATTTTTCTTCTGCTTCCGCCCACCCAACAATGTAAACACTAAAATGCAATGTGGAACGTACCGCAAGTGAACTCTAACCACCGGCTGTATTCTCCAACTCTAAGCAACACTCGGTAATATTAATTGGCCTGGCCTTAACCTTAGATCTAGAAAAATAAATACTTTAACAATTCATAGAAAATGGTTAGCCAGTAATTTCCAAAATTTATTTCAACCTCGGACCCCAAACTCATAAAGCAAGTTGCAAGGTACCCTGAGGCAGTTCTCACTCCGAAGGCGTCGAATGTCATTTCATATTCTACCATGGCAAGATACGTTTTACTTCAGCAACATTAAAAATGGGGGTCAGACAGTTCAATGCATAAGATTAATAAGCAGACCAAGAAGAGGAGTGAAACGTGCAGTAAAAGAAGTTGAAAACAAAAGGATAAAGGTATCGAAAGACGGAGATACGAGACAGTGAAGATGTACGTGGGACAGACGGGATCGATGAAGGCAAGTAGGGCATGACACACAATGTGAACCAGCGAAAGATACAACAAAATAAACGAAAGACAGCCAGGGTTCCAGCAGCCATTTTACTTACGCAGCCCATTACAAAAAACTGCTGAAATGAGTCCATTTCATCTGATCCGAAAGGAAGCAGCCGACCTCAGAATTTCCGCCTCCAGAGGAAAAGACAGAAAGGCAGTAATGATGGATGTAGGATTACATAGTGAGAGAGAGAGAGAGAGAGAGAGAGACGAATGGTAGGTGCCGCCTCCGGCAAGATAAAAGCAACATTAAATTGGCGTTATCAAAAAACAAACAGCAAAAATAAAATGCCGGGCAGAACTCGGCAAGGAGGAGACGTACAAGCAGAAGACACAGCAAAAGAAGTGGAAGAAGACAAAGAAGGATGAGAAATAGGAAACAGCCATCAATTGGAAAATTGCTCCCTCGAGGCCGTGTCTCATTTCCATAGCAAAAGGATGTGATTTAAATTCCGCAAAATGTTTTCCATCAAGGGGGAAAAATCCAACAAGAGAAGGACCAGCAGGAATGAAGGCAATAAGTCGGATGGGCCATTTTAAAGGGCCCACTTTGGCGGGAGGCCCCAAAAGCAACCTCATTCGCTCTGGTTGGGGGCCCTGGAGGATTTCCTATCGGATTCTGCCAGTTTTATTTTCGTTTTTAACGACAACAGCAAAAAAGTTGTCAAAACGTTTTATTAGCAGACTTTTCTGCAAAGGTTACGCCCGTAGCGGCAGTAATCCGTGGATTTTGCTGTTGGTGTTGGCCGTAATTGGCGACCGACCGTCACAGACCGTCAGACAGAATCTTTTTTATTTCTCCGACAGCAGTTACCTGTGGTTTTATTTCTGGCTGATGGATTCTCTGGCAAGGCTGACGGAATTATGTTTCCTATAAAATTCTTCCTTGGGACTTCTCTCCCGGAGTCGACAAAAATAGCAAACAAGTTGACAACTAAGAGAGACACTAAAACGGTGTCATTTGGGCAGTTCAATTTAATCCCATTAATAGACGCAAAGCATAATAATCGACTAAAAATGTAAAATTATTATTCTAAATCGACTTTTTCGGGTCTCAGAGGGAGGAAAGACCTTCAAATTCACATGAAAAAAAATATTTTTTCCTCAACAAATAAGGCATACAATATGGCGTACTTTCCATCACGATCCGAGAGGATCCATCCTCTCGACCAACGTCCAAGTCATTTTTGTTCGTCCAAAAAATCCAGGAGCCCACAATATAAATCTAATTCACTTTTTTATAGCAAAAGCAAACACTATAAATCTTTCATTTGAGCGTTTAAACGAAAGCTAAAGTTTACAAAACTAATATTTTCCAGTTTACGTCCCGGAGAGCGCCACATTTCTAATTTTTAGACATTTTCACAGTGAATAAATTCTGGCAAACTAACATTTTGATTTGATTGTTATTTTAATATAATTCCATGTAATTAAGTCTGTTTTTGAGAATTCGGTTTTATTGCCGAGGGAAAACATTGCATGCTTTTTTGTAATTTTCAGGTGGATTTGTCATGCTTTTTAATTTTACTGTCGGAAAGTAACAGCGAGATAATAAAAAACTACCACAAATTCTGGTAGAAAGTTGCTTTCGGTCCCAATAGTTCCGTCTTGGTTCTACTGAAATCAAATTTGTGTACCTTACAAGAAATCTGCTGCTATCATATCTCTGTTTTTGACAATTTAAAACAACGCTTTTACTATTCCCTACCTTACATACATTATGAATATATTTTAATTATAAGGAGCACTTGAAGGAAGCATTAGAACTTAGAAGCATTGATAACAAGGCTGACAACATTTGGGCCTACATCTAGTCGATGTCCCTACGTCTAGAGGTCCCACACAGTTCAAGACGACAGATCCGGATGATGAATGACTCAATCCATAGATTTGATGGTAATTAATAATTCACAAGAAAGTTTGTTGTGTAATGGCGGAAACGCAGGCGATAGACGAGGCGTTAGAAATCGTTCCATTACCGTCGCCAGATGTGGCCTAGCCCTATTTTCTACTTGCACAGACACTCTTAGGGCCTTAACAAGTGATGTCCACGAGCGGAGGCGGTTCCTCAACTACCATTGTGACGGCTTAATTCATTTTTATTACCGTGAAGTGACCTGTCTCCCGTGGGTGTTTCCTCAGAACTCTGACGAATCTATTACAACAGGCAATGAGTACAATGACAAAAATGTGGCTGCTGCCTTCAGCATCACAAAAAATTGTTATCAAAAGTAGCGAAAAGTAGAGAACAATCGATTGTAACGAAAGCCAATTAACTAAGCAGGCTCTAAGTGAAAATTCAAAGTGGTTAATGTCAGAAACTCAAGGACCGGGCAAACTAACTTAAGAATTCGCATCACTTGGATAGTAGTCGTGAGATAAATGAAAGAAGTTAAGAATTTAAATGAAATTAACAAAGAAGACGAAGCAGACCAGTAAATTACAACGGTGGAAAATAAAGCGGAGGAACATCTCAGACAGTTAAGACACTCAAATGTGTATATAAAAATTATTTACTGTGAAAACTGCCGGAGTATAGCGACGGTATCCATTTTCGGTATGAAATAGGAAGGAAAGAAAATTTTTAGTTCCGCCATAAACTACAGTGGGTGATAGCAAAGACGAAGAGCTGTAAAAGTGAAAGTTTTGGAAAGGAGAAAGGCGAGGCGAACGGTTCCTGCGGCAACCAAATCAGCAGAAATTTCAGAAAATCTTGGGTTAACGTTTTTCCAATATTATTATTTCATTGATACTATGACAGTATAAAATATAAACATCTCCTTTTTGTGGTGGGACTGCCTCGGGCTTTCCAACTGATGGTTTTTGAGCGACGCATATAAAAACCAATCTTCCACGCATACGTTAACTTAAACAGATAACTCCAATAATATGTTTTCCATATTGCGGTGGAAGGAAAGCGAAATATCGAAAAACAAAACTCTACATTCCCAAGGAATATAAAACAAAATGTAACCATATTAATTTTATTTGGTTTTCCATGGTTGATACGAGAGAAAAAGATGTGGAGTCAGTGCCCAAATTCAAACGAAAAATGGGCGATCAATTACAATTAAGCTATTCCATTAATCTTACGTATAGTTTACTTTTACTAGCGTTTAGTTTACTAGCTATGACGTATCAATTTGTATTCAATCGATTAGTCTTCATTAAATTAGTACGTGCACATTGTACGTTTCGTTAGATGAAAACAAAACTTACAGAAAGAAAAATTTAACAATGGCACCTTAGTGTGTGTTATAAAATAGAAACTTTTGGGGCAACCAATGAACCCTTGCTGGTTCGTGGATTTTGTCTCCTACGACCAAAATACGTGCCACAGTAATTGTCTGCTGGTTCTGTTGTAAGTTTAACTTTTAAAAGTTTTCAGACAGCTTGAACCTCCGTTTAATGTCCTTCCGGCAACACGGCGAACCATAAATAATAAGAAAACGAAATCGTCTGCTATGAGATCGATTTAGCTGAGTATCTTTCTCTATCCCTCCCTTAGTCGGAAACACCCTTGGGTCAAATCAGAATGAATCACGTGAACGGAATTGTGAGATGGTAAGTAAACAGGGCAAAAATAGAAAACTCGGGGAAAATAGTTTTAAACTGAAAATTCAGAGTGAAATAGAGAAAACAATGGGATGTTACAACCCCATTGTTGCAACTAACCATAACTAAACGACTTCATCAGCTCTAAAAATAAATTGTCTATCTTGTGAAATAAAAACGATTACCTAACTTATTGTTACGGCAGATACTCCTAGGCAACCCTCACATCCCTCAATCACACAGATTCGCAGTCGTGTAAGGCACAATAAATGACAACTGCCCCCGCGCCTCAAGAGGAGGCTGATCGGAAGATGTGAACGATCCATTAGAATTGGAAATTCACATTCCAATCTGATCTCAGATCGCCGACCACCGAATTGATTTCCTCATTAACAACCCGATAAAAAGACTTTTGCCGAGTTGAATTATGGCAGCCATTAAAAATCGCCAGATGGAATTCGACCGCAATTATTTTGGCACTGAGGAGTCGACCGCACGCGTTCACAAAGCGGGAGAAAATCTTAAAGCCATAGTTTTTTAGGCGGTGGACTGGCAAACTGCCCGACAGGATAAGCCTTCAGGGTCAAGGCGGAAGGAGGTCCAACAGGAAGGGTAGGGAAAACAAGGACCGTTCCGTGAACAGCAGATCGTAAAACTTAAGGAAAAAAAAGAAGAAGTAACCGCCGCCGGTTTTCCATGACGGATGGGCTCGATTGAAGTGGCAGCAGACACTCTCAAGGAGTACAACAAAAAAGGTTTTTTGCGATCGAAATTAGGGGAAAATAAGAATCCATCGCAAGTTGAACAAGTTTTGACATTTTCTTCGAGGCAGAAGAAAACTTTCCTTTAGCTTCTTCCCTCGATCTTTTCTCTTTCTCCAGTCTCCTTCCACGTCAAAAGACCAACACCATTTACTGAGAATATCTTTGATGGCTGTGTACACGAAATATTACAAAATTAAAGCAAATGTACGTGCCGGAATTCCAGGTTTTGGATCGTTTCAATACGAAAGCTTTTGACACATAAATCATTTAAGTCGTAGAAAAAATATGTATAAACTTCTATGTGGGACACTTCTAGGATAGTGAAATTAACAATTGCAGGAGGTGGTAGGTCGCCATTTCAATCGATTTCAATATGAATTCAAAACGTGAAATGAACGGTTCAGGCACATTAAGCATAAAAATTTGTGATTGAGGTATTTTGGGTGCGACCTGCGTTTAGGGAATTTTGATGGGTGGAAGAAACAAACAATTTCACGTTTTCTTTGTGACTTTGTTTAAGAAACTTCCGTTGAATTCTCTCAGTTTATGTTACATAAATAACATAATGTCCTCTTCTCCATTTAGAATCAGAGCAAACATTTCAATTGCCATTGTATCAAGGTACCATCTCATCCGTCACCCTTTGTGAGAATCCCAGCTCAGAGACACAACAAGCCTTTAAATGTTATTATTCGTCTTTGGTGTTGATGAATGTTCAATTCCTAAGACTCAACATGTCTTTCTTTTCAAGATCGGTTAAATGGGAGCGAGTTTATGAAAGCGATAGGCACGTAGGCAGAAGAAAAGAAGAAAAATGGAGAAGTGCGCAAAGGAAGAGTAACACCAACATGCGGGAGAAAAGATTGAGGAGCACAGGAAGTAACAAATCCAAAGGCAAAGAAAGACTCGAGTACTAATTGGAAACGACGTAAATAAATTCAGGTACTCAAGCACCGACTCCAACTCGACCGTGTCTGACACTTTCAAAACAAAATAAAAATAAAACCAGGTATAGCAAACGCAATTAATCCGTATGGTAAACCGAACATAAAAAAATTAATTTCAAACACAAACAGGTTCGAAGAAATCGTCATCCATCGTAAATTAACTCGACTCAAAAACGAAGATGTACTCGTTCGGGTATGAAATGTAACCCGAACCGGGTAACCCGTAAATTACTTCAAATCGTACATCACACCGGACCCGATTAATTCTTTGACAAATAAATCTTTTTATTGCCACGGGGATCGAATTAAGACGTTCGATTGATGCAAAAAAAACTACTGTGTCACGTCGATCCACGGGTACTACTCGTGAACGGGGACGTGTTGGGGTTGTCAAAATGAATACATCATCGACAAATATTTTTACGACCTGAGTGTTAACAACCGACGGTCTACAAAATGGTCAAGGCGGGTAGACAAGCGCTAATGCCAGGTACTCGTTCACATGATCAATATTTCACCATGCGTTAAGTGCAACTATTTGTGTGATGTTCAGTGTGTACAGTAAACGTTATATAGGCTTATTTATATATTTATTGTTTTGTTTGCTACGTGCTTTTCACATAGCTACCCCATTTCTTAGTTTGATGTATCGCTTCCACCGTTTCCTATTTCTGCCCATCTTCATCCTCAAACCTTGGGCTCTATCTAAAGGGTGTAAGTCATACTCCATTCAAGGTCATTCGAACGTGATCCGATTACACAACGGGTCTTAATGCCAGCCATAAACAGGGACCCATCCCTTTACTTCCTTTTTCTCCGTTTAGCAAAGCCTTCAAAGAATCAGCGATGGCGGCAGCAGCAGCGGCAACAGCAACATTCGTTAATGCTTTCCTTCTCGTGGGGGTGGAAAAGTTGCTTTTCCCTTTTAAACGAAAACGAGGGAAATGAAAAAGTTTGGAAAGAGCCCCGCCATGGCACGATGAAGGCAAGTCGCCCCAGAAAAATTCAAACGAATATTTTTTCATTTCCGTAATTTTCTTTTTCTTCTACTTCCACTTTTTCTTGTATGGTTTTTCGACATTCGACTTTCTAAAATTTACAAGAGAGAGAGAGAGAGGAAACCATGACAAACACACAGGGAAAGAAGTCAAGCGAAGGGATGATGAAGAATTTTAAAAGTTGACCGGAGGAGCTTGCTCCTTTGCAGTCATTGAATACAGTTTTGGTTGAATAACACTAAAACATCTTAACGAATTGTAAAAACAATTTCTCGTTCAGACTTACATAATACAGACTTACACAACTATAATTATATATATATAAATGTATAACAATAACTAGAGAAATAAAATAAAATTACTTAAAGGAGACGTGAAATAAATGAAATTGAAATAGAAAAGAGCAACGTCCTACTAAGTTAGTGGAAAAAATTGGAACCACCGCCACGAGGACAGTAACTACCCCATTGTCTTGATCTGCTCACTCCCCTCTCCCCAACACACTCAACTTAAATTCAAGTGCCTTTGTACCTGTGAAAGAAAAACTACAAACATGGAAATCGAATTTCTACGTGATCAATTGATCCGTATGAATCGGACTTCAACCCCTGAGGTGTTTTTGCTTTCCCTGGGTTTTCAACCCCCCAGGTCATAAAACAAAAGCACAAGAATGAGGTCCCCAGCCAAGCATATAAAACCAACCCCCTTGGTTCATCTCTGCCAGGGGAAAACGACCTGTACGGAGACAAGGGTGCGGACCAAATTGCCATTTTTCTGTTTCCCTTCAACCCTTACCTAACGACCCTTTTTTAAACGGCAAATATTACCGATCATTTTTCGGATTCGAGCCTTGTCTTTTCTTAATGACTTTTCAAAACATGTTGAAATGATCGGATAATGTTCTCTTATTCAGGTGGCGGGTGGTGGTGGTGGTGGTGGCGGAGGCGGCGAAGAAAGCAAAGCCATCAGATTATACTGTACGAGCAATTTGAAGCACCTGTTAAGAAGATGCTTCACTTTCTGCCACGACTACAATTTAATCATTAAAACGATCTCTTGACTCGGATTAAGGGGTACTGCTTATTAAACATTTACCTGAGTTCCTAAAGCTGTCAAATTATGTTATTTTCGCTTACTACATATTACTGCCCCATCTTCCACGAACACATGTAATAAGTTATCCTGCGATTTTAATATTTACTATTACCTAAATATAAATAGTAATTAAGAAAGCGGATGCATTTTCACTCAATCACGTAAAAATACGGCCGTGGAATATTATTCATGAATTTTAATTTGGCGAAATTGGAATTTTACCAAAAGTTTTTCTACCGAGATACCTATTTGGCATAACTATTAAGAAAACTTAAAAACCTTTCTTCCGGTAATTTATGTTTGAGCGAAGGCCACAGTGAAGAAAAAAGGCGTGACCAACAGCAGCCGTAGACGAGACGTTCTTCTACTTTTCCCACCGACAATAAAAAAATAACGCCCAAGAAAAAGAATAAAACTTCATAGAGTGGAAGAAGTGGAAGCAGAAAAAGATTATTTATTGCGAATTCTTGTCAATAAAAAAAATGGAAAGAACTGGGAAAAATATTTATGAAATGAAATTTCTTTCAGGTTTTGATGGTTCCAATCCATTTCGTAGAACATCAAATTTTCTATAA
Organism: Polyplax serrata; assembly: GCA_037055365.1. Lineage (NCBI taxonomy): Eukaryota > Metazoa > Arthropoda > Insecta > Psocodea > Polyplacidae > Polyplax > Polyplax serrata. The sequence goes on from JAWJWE010000007.1 coordinate 1,252,429, forward strand.
AATTTGAATTAATCATTGTCTTTCGCTTTTTCCTCGCGTCCTCTACCTCAACTGTCCATATCGAACGAAATGCTTACTTTTTCATAAAACTAATTTAATCAGCTTTCTCTTCGAACGCATATCTACGGTACGGTCACAAATCTGTCGCTAAAACTAAAAGTTAACCATCCGTTTCCTTCTTATTAATTAACTTTTAGGGACCAATAAGGGGGAAACAATACTGAGGAAGCAGGCCATTGCCAACATCAAAATGAAAAAAAAGAAGAACCACGTGCAGCTAACTTTGTAGCTTGGAAATCAGAAAAATATACAAAATCCTCCTAAATAATTCGCCAAAATTCACGAATTCAATTCAGTTGATGGTGCCGACTAGTACCAAATTTGTGCTACTCCCTCGCAATCCAAACATTAAACATCGTTTTTGTTTGATTATTCCCGCAATGGCGCACAGGGCTGAATACAGGAAAGCGACGATTAGAAATTAATAGCTTACTGTGGTTTCAACGTTTCGCTTCCTCTTGGAAAGCTCAAAAGCATTTAAGAACCCTTTGAGAGTCTCCAGATTGTTTGCAGACGGATAGGAAAGCATTCTTGTTTCAACAGAGTGTACAGCCGAGTGAACACGCAAGGTAGAAGTTCACCTTAGGATGCGTGCGGTTCAGCTACCTGGTTAATCCATTACCGTCAACTCGAAGAATCGAGCAACTCTAGCACGTGGAAACAGCACGGAGGTAGGGAAAGAGTGCGATGTGGCTGTTACACATCCTTTAACAACCCTCTACCCAAGTGAGATGCAAACCGTCCTAAAGAGAACACAATCCGCGGTACGGGATTCTTTCAGAATAATTAAAGTGGTTTTCCAGGAAGAATATAAATACAAAGTAATTAGTTTACTATTTATTGCTGAGGGGTTGATACTTTAGTACATTCCATCATTAAACTAATCAATTTAATATGTTTTGATGTTTAAAGTTTCTACCAATTAGCGATATGAAAAATAAAAACCAATTATAACCCATAAGTAAGTCATTAATATGTTTTATACTATAATTTGGGATTATTTGGAATCCGATTAACTTAGTCCGAATGTACAAAAGTTTATCAAAAACTGCAGGAAAAATAAAATTAAAACGGGTCCACTTAAATAATGTGGTGGAAATAAAAATTGAAACCACAAAGATAAAGGAAACAACTAAACAAATGAAGCGACAAAAATAGACAGAAACTACGAAAGTCAGAAACAGTCTGAGAAGTAATATGTCAACTACAACACAGGAATTCCTTGAGAGGGAAAGGAAAAGAAAGGTAAGAGGAGAAACAACCCCCTGCGTCTGACTAGGAATTGTCTATCCGACAGCAAACATCCCTCGCCACATTAGAAAGTCCAATTTCATCCCCAATTTCATGCATTAAAACTTTTGCTTTCATTGTCCGGAGGATTTCCGTGTAGGAGAGAACACCTAGGGAAATTCTCCACCAGAAAACGACTTGAATGCTCGAGATTTATAAGGTCGAATGAGATCTGCTTCCGGGGACCCATTTCCGGTTGAACGAGTTCGCTAAGAACCTGAACGACCGTTCGGAAAAGTCATTTCCGATTTATTCGGGAATTCGTCCGACGGAATCGGTTTCAAACGCCACGGCTGAAAACTCGGGTTTTAACGGCGGCCATCTTCGTTTTTCGCTCATTTCACCTGTGCTCGTCTTTCTTAATTAACTCGACCACCTTTCTTTACTCTGTCATTTTCTTCTACTGTCTGAACGTCACTTTTCTTTTTGATAAATGAAAATTTGAGGATTTCACAAGTCGGAGAGAAAACTTTCTCTCTGCATGTGAGTGCGGATGCCAACCCCGTGAAGGGTGAGTTTAACGGGGATGCTACCCTAACCCTCGATGCCGGTTATTATGAAGGCTTTCCCCGTCAGAAGCCATTAGCTGCAGATGACCTTGGAAGGAAAGTTGCCCTCCAATCTACTCAAGTGACTTCTTCCGGATGAAATTTCTATAGGAAAAGATCTCTTCTTTCTTTGTTAGTTCAATAACCCTGCGTTTTCTACGCTGTGAAGCTTACAAACCATTTTTCCAGCTACCAAACAAATTTTGCACGCTAAAATATGACTAATTTTGAAAAAAAAGCTTTAGAGAGAACATTGTCTGCCAGACCGCTGCCATAAAAATAAATCACTATTAGAACCAAAACGTACGAAAAGTATTTAGAGTCAAGGAGTTCAGTGACAATTCAGTACCGGACCGAGGATGAAATGATGTACCCACGAGAAAAATTAAAAAAGTCGAAATGAAAAATTAATTTGCGAAAGCGATTAGGGAGTGACTTTTACCAGAGAGTACAGTTATGATAATAATGAAATTTCTGGTAAATTATTTATGAATGTTAACATTTAAATAAAAAATTCTGATAAAATCAAATATCTCAGACAAGAACTGCCAAAGAATGCGAAAGGATATGGTTAGCATTTGTTGATTTTTGCTGGTGTTTGCTGGGATCAATTGGGAAACCAAAGTCCACTACACTCATTATTTCACTAAATATTTATCGTATTTCCTTCCATCTTGTAAAACTGACATTCCTATTTTAAATTTAACGTTAATGCTCCTTCTGTAGTTACATGTAATTTGTAAAATAAGAATTGGCTTGATAGGACAGGATAATAAAAGGTGTCAGAGTGGGACCCTACATTTGCTTGTCGTCTGAAGTATTATTAATACCTGTTGTACGCTCAGTACGCACTCTTGCTTATATATGTAAAGTTTTGTTGAAAAACTTAAAATTGAAACTCCTTTGGGTGATTTGTCCTCACCTGAGTGGCACCGTCACGTCAGTCTTTCTGTTTAATTCATGCAGGTCGGACGTCTCGGGGGCTGTTGGACAATTTTAACGGGGTTTTAGGTTAGTTTTATATTGTAATTACGTTTAAGTTTTATATTATTCATGATTGTTCATTTTAATTTAATTTTATTCGAAAAATATAAATTTAATTTTAGTCAAAAATACCGCAATTTGTTTGCCTTCGAGTTCCAATATTACACAAACTTGCCCGAATTCCTTCATAAAGTAATTACCACACCGTTCATCACACCGAATCTTAATGTATTGGGTTTCACTTCTCAACGAAGAAGAGCATTCATCAATTCACTTTCTGGCTAAAAACTAAAACGATAAAGTGTTACTTGAACCAAAGGAATAAAAAGCTTCACTTCAATTTCATTAAAGTCGTAATTTAGATTCTCTTATAGGTAACTATCTCTCAGACTTAAGAGGAACGGTTCAACAAAAACAATTGCTTAATATATTATACCCCAGCTTATGAAAATAAAAAATATTGCCAAGCATAAAATACCAGCTGGTACCCCAGCCGAGCAAAAAACTCCTTCAGGCCTTTAAATTAATTCAGTTTAAGTTGAACACATGCGACGGCCCTCCCAAGAAGTTTTTCAAGACAACTTCGCTCCTTAGTGTCTTTCAATACTGACCAAAAAACTACCTTAATTAATGCCCTGTTTCTTATCAACAGCTATTACATTTAACAGTATTAATAAGTTCATAGGGGATAATATGAATAAACAAAATGTGGTTCCAACAACAAAAAACATCATCATTGTCTGACAATGTTTGTTTATCGTAATGTAGAAACATTCCCAAAAATCCTACCGTTTAGACTAAAGAAAAATTAATCAGCGAACACGACTGGTGCAGCTATGAGAGTGACAACCAATTAGATGTAATTAGTAACTAGTGACGGCTGTGTATCTTAGGAGTAACATCAAATTTCGCTTTGTATTTTAAAATTTTAATAATAGTTTCATAAAACAAGCCGTTGATTTCGGAACCCCAAATAAATTTAAATTTGACGTTTAGCAGGATAGGTCGGCAGTAAAATTCGAAATGAACTTCCGTCTTAGACCGTATGAGGGTTGTACTGCATGGGGATGTAAAAGAGCCCTTTCCGTAAACTACCCTTACCTAGAGGGACTTGGGCTTAAGAAACAGCACGAAACACAGAAAAAGATTTCCCCGTAAACCCCAAAATTCACGTCACGTCAAATTCAACTTTCTTTTGATAAGCCTGAAGCGGTTCGGTCAGACCAGACATTCTGAAGATGAAGACCCCACGTACGTGAATGATGGAGGTGGTAGTTTACTACTTGCTCTCATTGTTGCCAAAATCAGAGCTCTGCCGCGGGAAGTACCTTAGGAAGCAGCCTCTACACCAGAATAGAGCAACTACCAAACTTTGACTGGTTTGCAACACTTTTATAACTTCTTTTTTAACATAATCCTATTTTCTAAAAAAAGGTCCGCGGCGCTTGCCGGTATCAGGTAAAACTCAAATCAATTTGTCTGTACATCTCGTGATTGATGAGCTCTACCCTCCGACAGTTTTTTCTTATCTCTGAAAAATGATGGGGAAATGTCCAAATTTCTTTTTCTTGGCGTCCTTCTCGTGGTGTACATCCCAAGACACGATTAACTCATAAAGAAAAGTCAAATTCTCATTTTTATCAATTTTGTTTTTAATTTCCTCCTCTATCTGCTGAACCACTTTACTCCAGGGGCTTTTAAAGTTCTATGTCATTATGTACGATTGAGTAATACGAATAAAGAGTTCAAAGGGCAAATTTTAACATCAGAGCACGCAGGAATTTTATCCCCTAACTACTGCTTACATGATTCTTTCGGCCAGTTCACATGCCAAGAGATACCACTTGACAAGGCTCACAATTCAGTTCTTGACAAAGTTTCATTTGAATTTGGGGACTTTGAATATCTGGTTTGGTGTGAAATTCTCACGTCACATTTCTTTTCTCATCAAAATTAGACAAAACCGCAATTTTAAATTAGAGAATCTGTTACCAGTGCTGTGAGCAGCTACATTCAAACGACATTATCAAAATAACTAAACAAAAGTAACTCCAACAATGCTTGTACTTGTATTCAGTTTTAAATGAATTAAAAAAAAAAAAACTAACAAAACCAATTCCAATATTCTGGACGAGAACCATGTTGGAAAGGAAAAAAAAAGTTCAATTGGTTCCCGCAGCAATGGCACAATTTTAAAAAAATTTTCATGAAGCGAAATGTCGGACTTAACTGTAGTGAACATCAAAGTTAAAATAAATAAATAAAAAAAAACAAATTGAGAAATCACGAATTACCATCGAACTTTGTAAAAGTAACGTAGAACCTTTTTTTTGAAGAAATCGAATACGGCCAGGGCCATAAAAACGACGTTCTGCCGGCTGAATCTGGGGAAATTGAAAAGAATCAAAGAGTAAGAGACGTTTTATTTTTTCAACATGTTTCATTTTCCCTGATTGGATTCATTCAGAAAAATTCTGTAAGGAGCGAAAGGGAATGCTTAATGAAAGCAGAATTGGTGCAGAATATTGGCGTGCGTCATACTTTAAAATAAAATTACGTTTCATTTATGCTTTAATACGACGTTTTTACGTTCTGTCACTATTCTTTACCTTAATATTGATTTACTACAATTTTGCTTACCGGGTACCTCTTTCCTCTTCTTACTAATTCCTATTTTTAGTGAAATCTACCATTTGTCTATACTGTAGGAGTTTCTGATGACTTTACTCTCTTTCATCCTACCCCACTCATCATTCCAGTTAGATGCATGATGATTACGGTCAACTTGTTACTCAACACGGACCTTAAGAAGGTTTGGTTTCGCATAGCAGGAAATCATTTGAGTGAAAAGTTCTTGCCATCGGAAAATGTAATGGGCTTTAAACGCCACAATAAAATTGACAAAAACAACCCATAAATTAATAAATCAAATCATTTTATTAAACTCGCATACACTTCAACTGGTTTGATGGTTTTTTATGTCACACCTCATCGGTGTCGGATGTCACCTCCTCACTTTTGTCATTTTCACTTTCAAACCGCCCGTCGCATTTTTTCTACAAAAGAACGTCAATTTCTTTTCGATAATAAAAAAATTATATCGCGACGTAATATTAAGGAAACAGTGTCTGGCATCGTTAAAATTCTTTTGACAACCAGGATTTACCCGAATTAAAAGGAACGAATGAAGGTGCACATGTGGCTTGTCTACAACCAGAAGTACGGGGGAAAAAAACCATAAGACGAACAAAGTAAAACTATGTCATTTAAAAATAGTATTCCTGCTGTTCTTGAACGCGATTTATCTTGTAAAATATAAAGATGATGTCGCAAAATGATACTCCTCATGTGCAAGACACATTCTGGTGCGTCTAACTAAAGAAATTCCAAGAACATCAGCAAGGACTCATTAGGTACCCGTTACATTTGCAGGTACGATCAGATTCTCACCATCCTTATTCATATTCCTGGGCATCACCCATTTCAGCTGTTTTGCTCATCCTTTCTTTTCATGTCCCATAGACTCGTTACGACTCCACCGAAAAAGTTAAAATTCCAGTCGCGAAACATTCCTTGACTTCGAAATGCTTTTAATTCTGATTGCGTTTCGAAACCCCCAAGAATTTCCCTTTGAATTTCCTTTACGATCTCGTCGCTTCACTTCCCAATATAAAACGAAATAGAAAAAAGGTAGTCACGGGGGACGGAACAGGCTACAGCGTTGTGTTGCACTTCTGTACGGGGAAAAGAGAAAATTTGATCGAAAACGGACGAGAAACTTGCCCTCGAGATTAAATGCGACGTTTAATAGGAAAAAAAGTCACGATGCAATGGAGTACCTGAAAAATAAATAAACAGAAGCAATAAATCGGTAAATGAGCTTCTTTTCTTTCCTGGAGTACCATAAAATAGAAGAAATAAATTTGAAATAGTCGTGGTGGCCGGGTAGGAAGAAGTTAAGGAAAGTCCTAGGAAAAGGGAACGAGTCCCTCACATAAATTCAACTAAAACAAAAACTAACACTTCCCAAGTTTCAAAAATATTCAGAGAGAGAGACACCTGATTAGAAGGACATGTCACAAGTGCCATCTAATTCTGGTTTGAGTACGAGGCACGTACAAATAAACTGCCACGGTGTAAACCTCCGTTTTATTGCTTTATGCAAATGTTTAGAAACATTCACGTACTCACGACGAATTCAAAGGCCGCGAATTAAACAAATCCGTAAAAATAAAGAGTACCCTACGAGCTATTCATAAAAATTTTAATGGAGACATTAAGTCTTCTTAGTTGAATGGATTGTATGTAAGTCACAGTGACAGGACGTCAGCTTAATGTTAGTGCGACTTGTTTTACTTTAATTTAAATTACAGGTACGAATAAAGACGATTCGAACATGGAAAGAATGGAATTTATAAAGTTTTAGGTAACATGTCCGGAATCAGAATAGATCACCGACGAAAAAAAGAAATGCAAAGCGAAACCTCCGCTGAGAGTGAAGAAAAGGGAAGATGTAAAACATCAAAGTTGAAGAAAGATTGAAGACAAGGCACTATCCCACTGAAGAAGATTCATCCAAAATACATTCATCGTTCGTAATTGGCAAAACGAAATTAGAACAAAATTAACTACTTCCTGAGTAGTTTCTAACACAATTTTAACTCCTGTAGTTGCACCTGACGGGAAATCAACGAAATTAAAACCTGAAAACTTTAACAGGATGATTCTTTAGATGTTGCCAATGAACAGAGACACCTGAACTATTTTGCCTTGGAATTCATAGATTCACAAACTTATCATTTTTTGTTCGTAACAATCGGAACTTAAATTATCAAACCGTAACCAGGAAATAAAAAAAATAAGTGGAGTTTGAGCTACGAAAAAATCCCATGAGAACGAAACAAAAACAATACACATTGTAGGTCAGGTATCAGTGTTCGTTCAATCAACCTGTCAACGGCTTACTGGGACAGACTACCGTACCCGGGCATCGCGTATGAGAAACAAGTTAACCTGTTTTCCAATTAACCCCATCCACCCACGATTATGAGGCCGAATATGGCGGACGGTAAACAAATTAATTCCCGATGAATAATGGAAAAAGTCCGTTCGGATACCTGGACAGCATCTGCCTATCCTGGGGCCATCGCTGCCCCTTACCTTTCTGAAAATAGTCCATAGACAACTTTAAAATCATGGACGACCTCAGGGTGAATTCTGAGCATTTAATGAAAAATAAAAGTCAGTTGTCAAGGTGACGAAGAGGGTAGTGGGTATCAGACAAAGGTGACCTACATGGGAATTTACTGCTCAGGAAAAATCTTGTCAGTGCCTTTTCAAAATGAAGTAGGAACCGATGGATACCAAGTGATCTTATTGTCCCCCGGGTAGGTTACGATATTTATGGTTAGCTTTGCACCTGCAACGGTTTCCAAATCAATGTCGTAACTCCAGCGTGTTATTTTCAACCACAAAAACTTATTGTAAACAGACAGAAAGTCGAATGAATGATTGATTGATTGAAGCAGAAGATGAAAGAATTGAAAGAATAGAGAAAATTTGTGGCCGCTCCGCAAACTTCAGGCTGTGCAAATAAATTGCCGATGTCGGTTTGTACACAGCCAGTACGGTAATTCACAAAAAATAAAAACACAAACAAACCATAAATTTTAAAAAATAAACTGAAAAATATTACACTATAAAAAATACAACTTGTCTCAATGGTGACGTGAAGTTAAAAGAGAAGAACTGAGAAAAACTTTAGTCACCCAAAATGACGGTTTAAAACAGATAAAACAGAAGAAAATAGTGAATGCCACTGGAAAGCAGCCTCAGTTAAAAAAACATGGTAGAATAATTTGGAATATGTCATGAAAATATTTCATTTTCGAACAGAACATTGCCCCTCAGCCTGAAAGGTTCTACTGAAATCTATTCGTTGCCGTTCCTAATTAAATTCATGGAATTTGGACAAATAAAATTTTCAGGATTGGCATCGGCACGGCATTAGCCTTATCTGCTGACACGACAACTTTATCGTTATAACGGGCTGAACTTGGTTTACAAACGAATTGATGACCGATTAAGAGACAGGTAGTAACAAATCATTTTTTCAATAAAAATTAAAGTAAAAGTTAACAACGTAAAATCAGACAACAACAAAGGACTCATGGCGGATGTGGAGCCACAACAGCAATTTTCCTCTTCGTCAAATGCGTTCCCTCAGGAAAGAAAGGAAAGTAAAGATTAACAGAAGAAGGTTCGAGTGTTCAAACACCCGCTCGCCGACTGCAAAAGCTGACTGAACTACATGGGCATTTTCTTTTTAGTACAGAGATTTTCCTTTTTTCATCTGAATGGAATTGAAACGGCCTGTTCAATTGATTTTTTTCATTCCACAAAACTCCTGCAGGGCTCATTCCCATTCTACGTTGTTTAAAAATTCATATCGAGTCAGCCTTTGCTGTTGTTAATACTCGACAAACAAAGAGGGAGAATAGCAGGGGGGCACTCGTCTCTGTCCATATTTCCATGTTTATTGTCGTTCGGTGCACTACAAATAACTGACTTCTTTTGCTGTTGTAATTGTTTACCGCGGGGAGAATCATTTCAGGTTTAATTAAGCAAACAAACCACCGATATAGTGTAGAATGAATTGCTCCTGTTTTTTGCTGGTTGGATGTACGTCTGAGGGGCAAATATTTTCTAGTGTTTATATCAGAAGAAGAGGAAACAGATGATGGAAGTTACAACAGAAAAACTGGAAAAAGGAGAGAATGAAATTCTAAGGTAAAATTAAAAGATGTTAATTATTCAATAGGAAAAGAAATGATTAGACGTAATGAGAAGGACACCGTGGAAGACAGATGGCAGAAACCAAGTAGAATCTAGAGAGATGCAGACAGAAAGATGTCAGGGAGATTTTCAAAGTAATAAGTAGGCCAAAGAAGTGTAAAAAAATAAAAACAAACAACGAGAACAAAGGCACATGAGCCTAGACAAATAGACAAAACAGCAAAATAAAAATAGAAAGCCCTTATAAAAGTGCAAAGGGTTCGACCCGGTACCGATGTAGTAGATTTTGCGTTTGTTTTTATAGTACGCCATTGATTCACTCATTGAATGACCGACTGGTAATTTATGACTGGCGTGAACATAAATGTGAGAAAAACGACAAAACTAAAAGTTAAATTTTAGTTTTGAATAGGTTGGAAAACAAAAAGCCGAAATTCAGCAAATTTCTAGGCCATAAAAACAGAAAAAATTCTGTCAATTGTATTTGATTTGACCCTCTCTTCCAAATTTCAATTCCCGACATTACTATTTTTTTGGTATTTTCCTCCCTAAACGAAAGTGCATTGTTTTATTTATTTATTTTCTACGCCCTTTCTTCTGATGCTGATGCACGCAATAAACGAGAAGGAACAAATAAAAAGACAATAAATGCAGTAGAAACAACAGCAGCAGCAGCAGGAGTAGAAGAGGTTGCGGATCGCCAGTTTTCAAATTTCAGGAATTCATTTCATCAGAATATTTCAAACCGTTTTCCAAAGTCCTAGTCATCAGCAATTTGGAAATTTCACTAAAGATAAATCTGTTTTCATAAAGTTGTTAACGTCCCACCATCTCATTGGCAAGGATAAGAAGGTTATTCATACTCATGAGCAAATGTCTACGGAACTGGAAAAAACGAATGGTAACACTGATAAAACGGATAATTTTATGTACAATAAAAAGAAAAGTAGACGAAATGAAAAAATATTGCAATGTGAGTGTGTGCATACGTAGCTGAAGGATATTTAGGAAAATAGCTAAATCGATCTAAAAAGTAAGAAATAGGCCTGGGCGACAACATTTTTACCTTCCAAAGTGACCACCAGCTTTTGGCTCAACATGGGTCAAACTGTCTATTTGCTTGCGAAAATATTTCCGATTCGATTCCCACCATGGGCCATTTTTCTCGGTTTACAACCCTCCTTAACCACCCACAGCCACTCCACCACCGTAATCAACCCATTTGGTTATTATTATGTATTGTTTCCTTTGTTTTCTACAAAAGCACGCATCAACTCCACTTTCCACCCAGTCATTTGTTACTATGAAAAGAACGGAAAAAGAAACACTTTTGAAAGATCAAAGAAAGGCGGATGTGAGTAATTTTCAATATTCCCGGGCAAGGTCTGGTGCATATTCAGATGAAGTAGAATTTCAGGGTTGAAGGTGCGTCTGGGGAAGTCAGGCGAGTACTCCCCGCCCCCAATAACATAATTAGAGACTTTGAATAATTCCCTTAAGTGATTTTCAAACGACTTTTCAATCTGCCACGGTCGTTTTATGTGTCGCAACACCGTCAAAAAAGGTTAAAAGTTGTTCGCCACTTAGGGAGCCATTAAGAATGTTCCTGCTGTGGTGTCGGTTGGTTGACTTCCGCTTCCGGTTTCCCATTCCCTTTATGTAAAACTCCGAGTTCATCTTTCAGGGCCTTAATGAGATGAATAAGCTCTATTGGAAATTTTCAGTTGAAAACCTTGAGCAGAAACCGCGAAAATTGGCACGATTTGGCAGGAGGCCTGTTTTCGTGAAGGCGGAGAGCAACCTCCCCAAAAAAGTGCGGCAAGCAACCCTGGGAATGCACAGCCGAGCCGGCTAATCAAATTGAGGGCACTCAAATTGGATTACCCGTTTTTTTGGTTTGTTTTAGATGATTCCGCTGCTGTTACTGCTGCTGCTCTTTTCCTGTCTGTCTGCAACGGGAAGGGCTGAATTTGGGGAGTGCTAGGGAATGAGGTCTCCCTCAAACCCCGGGGGCAATTGCAATAAAACTAAAAACAAAAAACAGAGAAACATCCAAATTATTTCCAAATCGTAAAATTTCTCCATTGTTTATCCATTCTGTTGTTTTTTCCAGGATTCAAGTTTTAAAAAAAAGAATGGAGTATTTTTTGAATGCTGTGGATGGAGGCAACACAAAACAAAAGATCGAAGCAGAAAGTCGACCTGTGTATCGATAGCTTTAAACAACACGCAAATGTCAAAAAGGTCTGATTTGTCTGGAATGTGGGGAGCAGCGATCTTTTCCTGGATTAATTGCACAATGCAGGGTCCAAGAGTCGAACACAGAGCACAAGTATTTGAGCTCGGTACTAGTCAACGTTTTACATACCCCTCGGATACATCCTGAACCCTCAGGTATGCCAAAACAGGCTGAAGACCGAAGAGACCTCAAATTCTGTCCGATTTTTGCCCTGTAGTTTGCTAAACATTTAGCGGAGAGGGGCCTGGGCCCTTTCCTAAAACGACCCTGTTAAGGTTAGACGGCTGTTGGAATTTGTGTAGTGGAAGGAGAAAGATTTCCAGCCTCGTCGCAATCTCACCCGAAAATCATGGTGGAAACGAATCCATTAAAAATAATGGATCTTACGTGAACGGTAAAGGAGAGCGTTTTTCAGAATGTTCGGGTTCGCATTTTATGTTTCTTTCCTTTGGAAGCCCTTGCGCCCCTCCCCTCCCCCCTACCACAAAAGTCCCGGTAAAACCCGTTTGAGGGGTTAGGTGACGTAACCCTACACCACCAAATAACGGTTAAACTTTTCTCTTAAGCAGCACAATGAGAGTTACCAGACGAAGGAGTACTCGATAAGATCATTCAAGTCCTAAAAAAGTTGCAAAAGAAATTTCACTTGGTGCCACGTGATGGTTACAGTTTTTTGGTTCTAGTACGTGTCTTACGGATGCACGACGACTACCAAATTGGTACCCAGGTATACCACGCATGTCACAGATAAGTCAAAAATGTGACAAACAACTGACCGGGACGTGCTGGTAGAAGGCACGACACAGTGGATCGCCTACGTATGGCTACTCGTGGATGTATCCGTCGAACATGACGTGGCAACAGAAAACACTAACGAAAGAAGCTCAAACGAAATAGCATTAATTCCACCCGATCACAAATTGCTTAGAACGGTCTGATCAATTACTTCCACCACCAAAGACCCCTTCCAAAAGGCTGCTACTTCAGACTGCTCCGGTACCTGCACCCGAGTACTCTCACATGAAAATCTCACCGCACAGGCAAACGCATTCACCACCGCTGGCCGAGAAGCTTTCGTTTAACCTGTGGACTCTCAAATTTAACTTTTTGTCCAGTAGCAACTTCACTCCTGTGGCAACTGCTAAAAAGAAAATGGAAAAAGTTTGCTGTGTGAGCGAGCGATAAGATTTAACTGCTGACATTTTCCACGAATGAAAAAGGCTTAAGTTTCAAAGTTTGTAAATTTCGACAGCGCCGTCTGATTACCTCGGACGGTCTTAATGCTGTTGCTGTCGTTGCTCTTATAACGGCTGGTATGCTACTACTGGTTGTATTATTATAGCTGTTGTTGTTTTTAGAGAAGGAAAATCCAATGATTCTGGACAGAACACAAAAGTACAAGAGTTTTCAGGCGGTTCAGTTGTCTATTTGACACCATTTCCGTTTCTCAATGTGTCCAGCCCTTGTTTCTTTATCATTTGGGATACTTTTGTCTCTGACGGCCTTCTGTGTGTTTAACAGCAGAGCGTGTACGTATCATACGACGCAAATTATCAGTGAAGAAAACACGAAATTAAATTTAGAGAAAAGGTTGAGGTAAAGCAAACTCTAGTAGACAGTCTGGTGGAAGAAAATGAATAAATAAAATACGATTGCCCCCGACCCTGGCCTTTAACCTCATCGAAAGCACAGATTTATGTGAACCGTTGTTAATTAAATTCAATTAAATTGAACGGAAAAATAAAAGGATACTGGCATTTCATTAATTAATAACAAATTAATAATTCTTACTTATGTAAGAGAGAGAACCGCATGTTACCGGCTTAAATGACCCGACACGAGCACTTTGACCTCCGGTTCTACGTTCCTATTATTTCATCGCGTTAACAAATGTTTTTTTGTTTAACGACTATCAGACTATCTTCTTTCACAACAGATAGATATTTTAGGTCTTTTAATTATTCCTCGTATCGTTTCGAGCGTACCTTTCTGGGCGGAGGTTCAAAAAATTAAATTCGTTTTGCCCGTTTAAACATAGAAAAAAATGTGGGAAGAGAACTTTTGGGCAGTTTAAATGGAAATTAACCAAAAGTTAAGAAGTGTTTTCTCCCCTGAGATGGTAAAATGTTGTGGTTTTGTCAGACTCTGTAAGTCAAACTACTGCAGTACTAGTGGATGTTGACTGGTAAATGCTTCACTATCCATGAGTGAACACAGACATTAAAATATTAAAATGACAGACATAAAACGATGAAAAGAAATGCTACAACATAAAAAAGATTACGCAGAGAACAAAATGGCTGAAAAATATCAATCGAACATATTTCCGATCATTCAGATGCGCGGCTGCTTGCTACCTGAATTGGGAAAACACTCGAAAACAGGTTTCACCGGGAACGTTCGATTCCTACCAGATCAATTATTTAGGTATCGATTGACATGCGAGTTTCTTCTTTTACGATCGGACGGAGTGCAGGAAAAGTCAGAGACAGACAAATTCCAAGAAGGTGACATTAAAACTAAATTCCGGTCCGAAATTTACGACTCAGATTCTCCTAAGATGGAAATTTCAATCTAAACATGTAGTCTCCGATTGTGTTTTTTGCTTTAACCAATCAAACTCATGTGAAAGTGAGCGAAATGTAGAGAGAGAGAGAGAGAGAGAGAGAGAGAGAGAGAGAGAGACATGTTAATGGTCTTAGTATATGTGTTATAAGTACACATTAATATATTTAGACTTAGAAGAAAAGGTGAGACAGAAGTAAGTCTAAGGTAGAAAAAAGCAATAAGTGAGAATAAAAAATAAAAAAAAAATTATAAAATTGGTCCAAGCAGACAGGCAGGCATGAACACAAGTGCTCAACCCCTGAAGAGAATAAAAGAAATCATCTCTGAGGGATTTCCGTCGATGGAATGCAGTCGATACTCGTTAACAAATCAATAAAAATACTCGCCTAATACTAAAATATTGATCGTTTCATGTTGGAATTTTGCGTTAAACCCGTCGTACAAGAAACAACTCATCTTCTCATTGTTAAAAGATTCCAACGAGTCAGCTGTTTCATTAAAGAAACAACAAATTTCAATGAGTAGGAAAAAGCTGTGTATAAATTACATGAAATCACAACAACGCGAGTTCCAACATATTGAAAAAAGCTTATTTTTAAAAAATAATTACAGAAAACTAATTATAACCATCTCTTTAGTATTTCTGTCACACAGTAAAAACAGTTAAAACCAATTTCATAGTTTAAATAGGTGAATTCAACGTACATTTGATAATTTCAATGACTTTTGACGAAATAGCATTGAATAAGTTCTGACTGATTACAAGTCTCTTGTCAGGTATAATTTCTCCAAAAAAAAAACTCTGAAATTTGCATCATTCCTGTCTAAACTCTAAATGCAAAATATTATTAAAATGCATTAATAATAAAATGCAAAAGAACCTGATATTGAGATGCTCGTGTAAGTTTGGAGTGTCAAAAATAAAACTACCTCGGCTTAATGTGTCATCATGCGACCGTTTATGTTGTTTCAGTATGAGAAAGAACATAAAGAATACTTTCGTATTCATCTATAATATGTCTATCATCGTAAACATTTTTCGATCTCCACAACATCATTTCGTACAATCGGCCTAGACGTACACATTCTGACACACTCGAGCTGTGTAAAAGATGAATGAACTTACTTGTACAGGATCCTATCACGAAAAACATTCAAAATTTCAATTTTGAGACTTACCTGAAACAAAATATAAATGTTGTATTATATAATTTGGTCAAGTAAAATGGGGGAAGGATGTTTTAATCGTGAAGGACACAAAGTGCATGTGGATTGTTATACGAAATATTAAATATTAGTTTTGTAACCTTTGATTTCAAAATATTTCCTTTTCCTAAAATTTTATGAGGTTAAATGCATGTTTGTATTTGTTTATTTATTGATTTATACTCCTGAAAGTTGTTCACATAGCAGTCGAACCTCCCCTGCGCTTTTTTTCCATCAAGTAAATATATAGCCTAGTTTGATCGATACTCTCCCAGCTTTCCATCCTAAAGTTGGGCGTTTTGACTCACACAATCTTAACTCACCCCCAACCACCCTCGAGTAAAATCTTTAATCGGATTTCGTGATCGAAACCGTATCGAATAGGGAAAAATTCGTCTTTTTCGTTTTTGGAGGTTCAGGGGGCCAATTAAGGGATGGTTGTAGGGTTGATGAAACGAAAATCCTTTGTCTCCCGTTCAAACAATTGTTTCCTACCTCATCACCGCCGTTTTCTACTTTCTATTTTCTTCTGCTTCACCATTAGAAACAAAACATGGAAAGAATTGAAACTGCAAGAAATTAAACCTACAAGTAAAGACCATCCGATTAATGAACCTGTAAAGTTGAATTTGTATAGTAATCTCTCCGACGGCAACTTGTTCCCGTTTTTTCTTCTCTGACAAGACCTGACAAAGCACCACAACACCAGGGAAAACGAGTATTTTTATGTCGCTCCAACTTTCATATTTCACTGAATTGTTTTATTGACGAAATTTTCCTTTTTATATTCCTATTCACACCACAGGTTTAGTTATAATTAAACATTAGGCATTATACGAAATCCTTTTTTTTCTTTGATCTGTGTCTTGGTTTGGCTAATGAAACATGAAGAGAAAACTGTAAATTGATTTTTAAAAATGCAGAAAGGAGGAAAATAAAAAAAGACAACTGAGGGAAGGTTGAAACACGCAAACAGACCCAAGAGAAGTACTCTTCGGAGGGATATTCGGATGGTCTTTACGAATGAGAAGGAAAGGCAGAGTCAACAGCCATGAAGGTGGAGAAGCAACTCAACAAGATTTTTCGTTTTTTACAGTCTCAAGTGAGTGAGAGAAGGCACGCATTGCCACCTGCACGTAAGTAGACCGGTGATAGAGTGAGGTAGTCTACTCAGTTGAGACCTGACACGCGATTTTCACATTTAGGCAGATCGAGCCAAACACTTATCGGGCCAAAGTGTACAACAAAATGAGTAGGTATTGACAAGGTAGGATCTGACTAAACTATAATCGCATCAAAAGTACCAATGCTTCCAATGTAGTGACATAAAAAAGGTACGATGAGTAGAGTCATTTTTTTTTAGGAAAAACTGCGGGGCTCATGCAGCGGCTGTCGGCCACCTAGTAATTTTCACTCCCCACCCAGGTACCGTCGGTCAACGAATTAAAGCGAGGGCTTCCAAAACAAAGAAATAAAAACATGGCCGGTGCATATATAATGAAATTCGATAATAAAATTATACTTTGCCTCTTTTCCCGTACGCCCACCGGTTCTTATCTCCACACATTTTAACGGATTTTCACCGATAATTTATATTGATATTATGTAAATGTCGCTCTTAAAAAGGAATAATAAATAACAATTTATATGTAAATGCGACACTAAATAAATAGATAATACAATTGCAGTTAAAAGCGCGGTTTTGTGTATAAGTAAATAATTTTCCTAATATTTTTTTTTCACGCGTTTTGTCCCTCCCAAATCGTAAAAATTACGCTGGCGTTACCACCCACAAGCTTCTTCCAGTCCGCTTTATTGATTTTCGGTTTAATGTTATGTAAATAATAACACTTAGGTACCTGAATAAGTAGTTTCACCATCGGTCGATAATTAAAAAAGTATAGGTTTTCTTAAATGCAATGTTGAGTAAATAAACACAGAGAGAGAAACCGTTTTTTTGTTTACTTAAAATGTCTCAGGGCCGAGCCCATTGATTAATGAGAGTTAATAGTTAAAACCGATGGTTTCAAAGTGTGACTATCTGCTCAGTTGGTGTAAACTACAACAATTTTAAACCTTTTGTAGTAGTGGAGGGTCACCCTTCTTGCATTCAAATTTAAAATACAAGTCACTCTGAAAAAGAAGATGTTGAGGAAAAGATGAAATTAAAAGAAAAAGGATAATAGACTGCAGCCAAACTCAAAGTCCTGCTGCCAAAAAAGTTCCCGTTTAAATCCATTATCACTGCACATTTCTAGACACAGACCTGGAAATAGACCATAGATGAATAGATAACGTATGATAAATTAAAGGAAAGAAGCGAGTGTTTAGTTTTCTATTTTCACCCTGTAAATAGTGATTTTTCCTTTGCAGTTTTTTTCCTTCACTTCAAATTTCCCTTGTTTCCTTTGACGTATTTTCCTTTTAACTTCAACCGCCTTTTCCAAAGGAGTCTCTGGAGGACACGTCTTCTTCAACAATCGATTCGATTGTGGGTACGAAAGGAATGAGTGTTCAACGGGTGAGTTACGAAAAATCTGGTAGGTACGATCCCGCTAGACGAAATAAATCCAGAAAAGCTCAGTTAAATTCGAATGATAATATAAATCCATGTTACATTTTTTGCATTCTTATTTGTCGTCGGCTCTTATCTGCTATCATAAGCTCGCTGAACCAAATATCTCAGTTGGTAACTGCAACTGCAACTCCGAGATGTCTTCCACTAATAAGAATTTAATGTATTTTTAAGGCATTTACTGTGACCCGTTTGGTTAAATAAAACCATTCTATTACATTGGCTGCTAATACATTGTATTTAGCAGTGTACAGCTGAACGATTACACATCCAATTAATATACCAAATATATAAATAACCAATAATCTGTATAGTCGTTTATTTTTTGAAGTGATCTTTAGATGGACCGAAAGGATTCTGACCCTCCGAGAACGCGAAGTCTCCACCTCAGGCTCCCCCCCTGACATTGGTCCGTCGTCCGCCATTAATATCCCTTCTTGTTTTTGTCTGGTTGTCAGACTTGACAGTTTCCTCATCTCCTTGGTGCCATCGGCCGTCGTAACTGGAGATTTTGGAAATTTTATCCTTCCATGTTGAAAAAAAACTCTTAGTATAGAATAAAATAACCACGGAATTAGGGCAGTGGCCGATTTTGGAAGAAATACGAAGCTGCATTCCCTTTTAAGAGAACTTGAGGCCTACAACTCCCCAACTACTAGGAGTGATAGCATTCAGGGTTTTTCTTTAGTTTTTATTTTTCTTAATGCTATATGTTTATCCATCATCGCACGTCCGGTTGGCCCGTTTTCGTTCTTTGTCTGTAACCTTTCCATTTTAATTTCGTAATTTTCTTACCGCAGTCCACTTCACTTTACAGATACAGATATTCTACTCTCTGCCTAGTCTTCCATTTCTTGCTATTCTACAAAACGTTGGTTTGAATACCTTTTTGTGGCCGTTCTAATAATTCCTAATGCCGTGCATTTCGTTCTCTGCTTTGTCTTTCTTCTACAATTCCATGTTTGTGGGCCTATTTATACCGCTCGTTTTAAATCTCTTATTTTTCTTGTCTTCCATAGTTTTCCTGTTGCCCTTCCCAATTAATAACGCCAATTAAGAGTGAAATCTCAAAATTTCTATCGGACTGACTTGTGAAAGAGGAAATAAAAGCTCCGAGAAATCTATTCCCCGGGAAAGGTAGACTACATGATAGACACAAATAGACAACTTGGGAAGTCAGAGAAAAGCAGGAGATAAAACTAAAAAGGACCGAAACGGTCCCCCGTTGGGAGATGAAAACTTTTTCCTCAGCAGAATCTGATACTTTCGGAGAGGTTGGGGGGGGGGTGGAACTGTCGTCTTCTGCTTCTTTCATCTTCTTTTATCATTTCTTTTTCTATTTGCTTTAGCATGTAATCCTCGTGTGTAATCGGTTGTCGTTCCTCCTATCTGTCCATCTGCGACGCTCTTCATCCGCTGGCACGAAATGGGCCGGCCACTTCAGACTCTCACCATATGTCATCCATCTTCGGCCTTTACCCGCTTCTTCTTTATTAACTTTGTCTAATCCAACAACCGTAATAGGATTTTTACGTTTTTCTTCTACCTCATGGTTTTTGACGTTTGGCCCCTTCACCCCGTTGTACGAAAGCCTTCTTTCTCCTGAAAGATTTTCTATTCAATTTATTACTTTCCATGAACCAGGAATTCCTAGGATACTTCCTGCGGTTGCCAACAATCTTGTTGCATCCCTTCCTGAACTCCATTTGTCTCTCCTTTCTGACTACATTTTTCCATTTTCTTTCTTCTTCTTGTCTTTTTACTTATCCTTTGTTGTCTGAGAATCTGCAAACTGCCACGAAAAGTTATGATTTGTGACTGTTTGCCGACCATCATTTCCATCGGTCACATGAAATGTGTTCAGTTTAACTTCCCTCTTTTGTACAGTTTTTATATTCTTATATTTCTTCGTATTGTCAGTTGTTTCCTTCCAATCTGTTCTTTTTTGAAATTTTGTTAAATTCAGCAAGTTAGTGTGGTCCCTCACTTCTTTTCTTTTTCATAAACATACATAGTTGTAATGTTTATTTGTAGTTTGTTTCCCGTGGTCTCCCGTGAGGGTCGTCACCGTCAAGGAAAGACCCTCAGTTTCCATGGCTACCAAGACACCCTTGCCGTCTTTAAGACAATCGCCTCAACCCTCGGATGCACTTTGACAATTCCTTGACTGCATTTCCATTTATTCTTACATTACATACTTCTTCAGCTTTCAGTTGGAAGAATCGCCTTGGGATGCTGATTTTTCATTTCCGCTGTGGACGACCAGTGTGAGCAGGCAGGCAGAAAGGAAGTTAATATCCTCAGATGATAAGGACGCCGGGAATGACACAGACGTACCATCCTAATTAATTACTTGAAACTCAATTTTGGATATTAAATTTTTCCTCTCGGCTAATTATATTATTAATTTAACGGTAATAAAAGTTCGAAACTCATCGAATAAATGAAAACAAAGGCAAGTTGTATGGAGTTTGAAATTCTGCTTAGTTTTACTCTCCAACTTCCGCTCATCTTCCTGTGGGTTTCTGATTTCATTTTTCGATTTCAATTGCTTACTGTTTCGTGGAGCACAGAATCTCTCACATCACAGCGCGCTTCATTCCCCACTCAACTATTTCAACTGCTGTTAATTGTATTATTTTACTTATACATTTGATTAAAATGAATGTGATGAAAATAGGAGACAATTTTCTGATTTTCCATTTCCGTCTTGCAAAAAGTCTTAAAAACATCGACATCATCCACCCCTGTGTTCCTCCTTTGATTTCCACGAAAATTTAGCCGTCAATAAACCCGTCAAGTTTAACGAGGCGACCTGCTCTCGGAAGTTTTGCGTGTCTGAAAATGTGCGTTTTACCTCTTCATCGACTCTTACATACCTACAATAAACATGGTGAGTTAACGACCTAACATAAAACGATTAAAATTTCTCCACAGAAACCTGGAGATTGTAAATTTAGCTAACGAGAGCAAACGGGGAAGTTTTGCCCTGGTTTATTGTTCCAGTTTACCATTGCAAAAGCACAAGGAATGTCCGGGCTGTGGTCGAGTGGGTTTCCCAAGATGGACTGTAAATCACATTACATGGAAGACTTGGGCTGTTTAACTTGGGCACGAAGGCCGACCTGTTAAAGACAGGTCGTAAATAGGATTAAACGGACTGGGTGGTAACCCTAAATTGCTCACCCTAAGACCTGCACCCGTGAAATAATGTTACTCAAGAACCAATATGGCCAAATGCTTTTCGTCCGTAAACATAATCGTAACGATTCCCATCAATTTCACCTGTTCCTTTGGGTCCAGGTGTTCCTTTCTTAAATTAAGCATTGAGTTAGTCAGGTAATGTGCACCTCTCAGCCTTCAAATAAAAATTTACTTCAATTTCAAATTATATTGAATTAATAAAGAACATAGAAGAGTTAAGTGACTACGAGGAATTACTCCAAGGCAACAGATTACAGCCTGTAACTACCCCTTAATAACTCATAGAAAAATCTGTAAATTGATCTTAACAATTGTCTCGCTTGTCGCTGCTAGCAAGCAAAAAGACAAGAGATAGAATCCCTGCTGATGCTTTACCACCAGCATTCAGCAGATGAGTTTAGTAGAACACAACAAGTAGGTACAAACGATTCGTCATCCGGTTGACTCTGTCAGTCCATTCTGTTTTTATCTATATCTACCTCTAACTGTTTGAATGTTTGAACGTTCGACACTGACAAGCGCACATCATCGGCTGTTTTAATTATAAAATCTATTCGTAGGAGTCGTCTATTAGACGGGAAGACAAAGCCGGTCGACTCTAAATTCTTCAATGTTTACATTAAATTCTCAAACATCGATTTAAAAGCGGATGACAGCCGTTAAGAAGCGTTTCTGAAATTGCTCCAAGTAAAAAACCTGTGTTTCAAATCATAAATTTAGGAAAATAAATAGTTTTCTCTACCATGGCTTAAAATGTCTTTCGCAATGGAAAACATATATTGAGTTACAAGTAGAAAAGTTACCTTTTCTTCAAGAGAAGGACGAACGACAATTTCTTTTTGTTTCGAATGAAATCAGAAACAACATTTACTGATGTAAGGCATTCTTTGTGACATTCCCTAAAGCTAATGTACATTATGTAAATTATAAGTAAAAGTGATGATTCACTATACAAGTAGGGTTAATAATAAACAATGAGATTGCAAAATGATGCCTGAACCTGTTGTGTTCTCAAGGAATGGTAGACAGGTAGACGAAAAGAATGCCTAAACAAACAGACATGGACTCCAAGACAGAAACAACTACAAAAGTGGTAATAATACAATTATTACACTATTATTTTTCTTCTTTATTTCTTTTTTGAACTGCTTTCTGCCCCGGTAACACCTAAACCTTTAAACAGGTATCATCTAAATCTTCCTCATTTTGGGGTTGCTGGTAGGGCTGTTTTTCTTTCCTTTTCTCCAATCCCCGAGATTTTTCATTTACAGCATAACAGAAACCGGCATTAATCTAAGAATTAAAAAGTTACTGAATCGGATTAGAAAATAACAAGCAAGGGAGAAAGAGAAAGCGGCTCATCAATTTGGATTTAACGATACTTTGGATTTCACTTAAAAGGAGCAAATTCGCCATTTTCGTTTCTTCCCTGGGGACGGGAGGATTCCCACATAAACACGGCTGTTACAAACCACACCTGAGCAGATCCTTCCCAATACGATTGTACTGCAACTTCACAGTTTCTCTGAGAGCAGAGACCACTGGAGAGGGCAGCAAAAAAGCACGAGGACCGCCATGGGAAGATGATTTTGACGACAGAAGAAGTAGTTAATTAATACCAAAACTATTAGGCAAGTAACTGTTACACCGAATTGATAACATGTGTTACACGTCTAACACCCGTTCAACTGGTACATGCACATGTTAGTTATGTGATTTTAAACGGTTCACCGATTTGTCTTGAGAACTCGTTTTCAAATTAATAAGCTTTCAAGCGAGAGATGACTTTATTTTCTCCTCTTGGGTTCCTCTGCTTCTTCGTCTTCTGCTTCCCCGAATTTCTGTGGTTTTTATCATCGAATTTCAACTCCAACATTTCTCATAATCCTCGCTTAGGGCTTATTACTTCTCATTTTGTCTTAAGGGGGGGGGGTTATGGGACGTTCATTGAACGCGTTCGGTTTCGTACATCCTTGGATTTTTTAACACAACACAAACTACCAAACTGACAATAAGGTAAGGTACAACCACAAAGCATTCCTGCAGGCCTGCAGGCAGAAAGAGATAGACATCGAATAGGAAGTCGTAGACAATAGACCAAATAACATATCATTTCTTGAATTATTTCCTTTGTCAACGATTTAATGCGTACCTGACAATTTTACAGCCAATAAAAACACCGGCCGGAAGACTTTTACTACCGAATTGATGAAGGACATTCGCAAAAACGCGCCCTGCATTGATTACTCTGATACTACCTGATGGGTAGTTTCGTCTTCACTTTCTTCGAAGCCTGAAAGAAGAGTCCAGCCCTAAATAGTTTGCTTTTCTTTCATCTCCACCTGTCAACAACTCAAATGATTTGTTGTGAAGATTTTCAGGTTTGCATTGCCTGCCATGTACTATAGTTCGTATTGTCAATGTTATATTCATTACCTCACGGTGATACCGTCATATTCAAGAGTGGAGACTACTTCGCACCTGGTTCAGGTTCTACAGGTACCGGAAATGACTTACTCACCCTTTGGTGTCTCTGCTCAACCAGATCAAACCGCCTTCCGACACGAAATGCTTGTTTTTTTTTCGACAGGGAAATTAAAAATGTTAAATTCGTACCGCACTGTGCAAGGGGTGTAGGCGCGCGTGTCTCCCTCTCAACCCATGTTGTTTAACTTCGTTCATGAGGGTTTCAGGTACTTTAGATGTTGAGATAAGGCCGGGTGTAAGAGTCGGAATCTTCCTGGTTGAAAAACGAGCTGTTACTTTGATGTCTTTCTTTATGTTTACTTTGTTAGTGTTACATTTCTTTTACCATCCGGTGGTGCACACAAAAATGTGACACAGAGGGCTGCGTTAAGATCGTAGCAGAAGACAATGGATCAGACAACACGTTTTTTAGGATTCAGTTTCCAACACACCTAGTTCGTGGGGGTCACCTCCCACGTCATCGACCCCATTCAAGAGGTGCAAGGAGGTCACGGCCCAACTAACCCAGCACAAGAGCCAGGGAGAGTAAATTAATGAAACGCGTTTAACCAAACAGATGGTGCTGCGTTAATCGACGTGGAAACAGACGACCTCCACGGTATGCCTTAATTAAGACGGTCGACTGGATGGATGGAGGCGACGTGGGCACCATAAATTCGGTTTGTTCAATCTGATGGAACCTGTTCTTCACAGACCATCATAGTCAGAAGAAAAACGAGAAGCCAAATGATTCAGTATAACCCGATGGTGAACAACTTGCACAATAAACACATAAATACATAAGCGAAATGACCAAAGTTAATAAATGTAAATAAATAAGGTTGACAGCGCATTAAATTTAAATAAGGAAATGGAATTAAGCAGCAACCTGATCACTCTGCTGCTTTTATGTAAACGTGTCTTCAAATGCAAATTGACGTGGAATTATGTTTGATTTAGTAGTGAAGCAGAAATGGGTTTTGCCCACACCTCCCGGGCCCACCACAAGATTTTCAATGTTCGAAAGACTTGACTTTTGGCGGGCTTTTCAAAATCCTCCACTTGGCTGTCGACTCGAATTCTCCGTTTTTATTTCGCTCAACTTAAGCTGCTTTAAATTCAACTTTAAGTTATGCCATTTTGTACAGGAAGCTCAAGATATCTGCAGAATCAGAGTCAGAAAAACTTGCCTTCTTCTTACTCCTACCATATCCTTTCTACATGTTCCAATCCTCAATTCCTCCTTTCTTCGTTTTTCCTATTAAGCTTTCTTATTTTTCCAGATTTCACACTGCGTCATTTTCCTCCTCATTTTCATTTTCCCGGATCTCAAAATAATCGTCTTTTATTTCTTCATTTTTTGCTATTTTCTCTCTAACTCTTTCTATCTGTCCCGTATTGTCTTTTCTGTAAACTTTTAGTTTTATTTCTTGTTTCTTATTTTCATCTGTGTGCTCTGTTCTTTACTGTCGTTTGCTTTTGTAACTCCCTTATTTTCACTTTTTTCTATTTATTCTAGCGCTTTTGTGCAATTCCCTTAAATTCCCTCCCGACACGAAATATTTTTCAAAAAGTTGAAAGTTGAAAAGAAAACACATCAGAGGAGAAAATCCGTAATAAAACCGTTTTATGTGAAACATTTCCTTCCGGCCACATGAGCAAGTTAAATCAATCAACTTTTTAAAAAAATTTTTCGATGTATTATACAGAGAACACGTGTCAGCAGATCTATGTGCCAAACTATTTACGGGACAAGCACCGTGGCATCAAACGGTAGGAGAGAAGTCAGTCAACTATCCCTAGTCAGACAACCCGTAACTCCCAGGGCCAACATCTGTCCTTCGGGTTGTGCCCAGGGGCTTTGAGCCCTTCCGTCAATTCCGATTTCCCGTGAAATCATTTTTGACTTCCCCGAACATAAACACACCCTGAACGAAATAGCCATATAAATGTTCTTGGACCGCGGTACGATCCGTCCCGTATTTTTCGAACATCGAAGACACCATCCCGATAAAACTAAATTTCCGATTAAATAGAAGACGATCGATCGAAGACATAGGCAGTTATCTGTCGATTTATCGCCTATAAAAGCGGAATTTCAACATTTCGATTATTAACAAATAAAGAATTAATAAAGCGAAAGTTATTGATTTCATAAATCCCGAGAGACAGGAGGAGGATTACTCCAAACAACTTAACTTGATGTTATTATCGTTTAATAAATGAAAATAAAAAAATGATCATCGTCATTTTACGGGCTTTAGAGCTGCGTTTACGGTCGCTACAAGGTAGCTTTTTATATATATCAGTATATATATATAATAGTATATCTGGATAAGAGGTAAAACAATGATTACTAACGATTCATCTGCTGTTTATACTCTTTTTCTCTTTCCCGTCCTTCATTTAATTCCTCGCAATTCTCGAGTCTTTACAAACAATAAATTTTATGTCAGACTCTAAGGCTTTATTGGGAGTCAACCTTGTAAAATTTACAGTCCATTATTGACCAAAGCTACATGACCGCAACTTAAAAAAACAGCAGCGGAGTGAAGTAAGGGTGGAGGAAATGTTCAGAAATGTAATGGCGTCGTAAAGCAAAGCGAGAAAGGAGAAAAAAAAATCATGAATGGAATGGACGTGAAAAATCAATTGAAATTTGAGTACTCGACAAGGTTAACCACAAAGCTCACATTGCTCACCGATTACGAAAATGAGAAAGATGGCAGGAAAAGCGAAAGAGATGGAGGAAGAAAGAGAAAGGAAAGGAAAAACATGACAACTAAACAGTACAATTGATTTGAAAGTTAAGGAAAATGTGCGAAATGGGAGGCCTTAAGCGGGTCGCTGCTCCTTTCCTTTTAATTCATGACTTTGCATTGTCCTTTTGCTAATAATTCCTTTGTCATTTCCGGTAAGAAAACTTTCTCCTGCCACGAATCTTTCATTCCTCTACTTTCCTCATCCCCGTCTCCTGCTTATTTATCTGTTTCCTTCTGTTAAGGAAATTTCTTCTTCCCACAGAAAAGTTACTTTTTCCTTTTCCCTTGCTCTTTAATTACTTTCATTCTTAATTTCATAATTTTTTCCCTCGTCCTCGTGCACACGACAAAAAGAAAAAGTTTTCCATTTTTTCCCAACAAACTTTCCATGCGAGTTCTCCTGTCCTTTGATTCCATCGACATTTTCTTTGATTCCTTCCACGTCCATTTTCATTTTATTTATTTGTAAGTTTTTCTGATTCGGCTCGGCCATAATTGACGACTGACAAATTCAATGGTTCAATGGAAGTTGCTCACAAAAGAAATTAATAAAAGGCAACGAGGTAGGCTTGAGCCTAACAAGATGTCTTTTTGAATTGCTTCGGGTGCCACAATACTCATCAAGTAAAGTTTTAAAAAAGCAAGGCGAGGGGAGTGGGAATGAAAAGGCAAGGTAAATAAATTGGTGAAGAGAGGAGAAACCCTATGAACCTCTTACACTGGCAATGGTGAAAGGTCACGGCTTAATGCTTTCGCAAGAAGAGCAGTAAAGCATTGAGAGGCTCAAGAAAATTAAAAAAGAAATAATGTTGACAACAAGGTAAGGGGATGAAGTTGGAAAGAAAATGAAGATGATGAAAATCGGGAGGTAGAGAAAAAGAAATTTGTTTGTGCACAATAAATAAAAATATAGAAATGAAGTTAGATTCCAAACAGTTTTACCGAAGACATAGAGAAACTTATAAATCCAAGATAAGTCTTTCCAAAGTTATTAGTCTAACTACTCTACGGAGTTCTCTGATTCAAAGTAACTAACTTCAAATCCCAAGGGGGTCTTAGAAATTCCAACAAGTTCACTTGAGGACATCCCAAACATTCGCCGAATCGTCCAGTTTGAAATTGGTAATCTGCAGCTGACACATCGCGACGGAAATTCACGCAAGACGTTGGAGAAGAATGGCGCAGCAACGAGACTCTGTAGACACGGACCGACGCGTCCAGACAGACCTAAAGGTGTCACCAACACATTACAGACGTCACGTCGGATTTAAAAAAAGGAAAAGGAGTGAGGAAGACAAAAGTTCTGGCTGGTATGGCATCGGAGATAAATAACGTGTCATCGAACAATTCCAAGATGGAGAGATAATGGCCGCGTGGGTCTTTGGGACCCCCTTGCGGAACGCCCAATAGCACCGAAGAGGAACGTGAGGAGCCTGGGTCGAGTTGGACACCTGCCAGGTGCAGCGGGGGGGGGGAGAGGGAGTTAAGGTCTCAAGGGTGGCTTCCGATGGCCTAAAGTGGACCCGCTTTGGTTCGCCGAGACAGTGCGACATCCACCAGATTACCGTGAAGCCTTCTCCCATTCCATCAGACGAAGTCTGTCGGTTATTAAATATGACAGCTCGCTGTCGTGACAGCATGGCGACGTCGGAAGGATTTCACGTCACCCTCAACCCTCCGGCATTGTGGCGAGGAATACCCTGAGAATACTACCCGACAGGATTTCTTTCATTAAATTAATGAAATTTTAAATTAGAAGATGGTATATATTTCTTTCTATTTCCTACGGCGTTTATTTGATGATCGTGCCGGGTCTGTTAGAATATTTTTTTATGTTCCTCATAGTTTACTGCGATGGCTGAATTTTTCTACGTCAACTGCCTTTTGAATTGGACTGCCTGCACACACGGCTACGGAATGCTTGGAACGATCTGGTTTGTTCATTTCGTGAGTCATTGTCTTACCTCCCGCAATATCCAACGATAAAATCATCAAATTATATTTTCCATAAATTTAAATTTAAAATAAATTCAAAATTTGAATCTTTTCACCCTGTTGTGATAAAACTAAGAATCACTGGTCTTGTAAGTTCAACAATGACCAACATCTGGAGGTGACACTCAGGGGTCAACTGGACTATTACAATGGTTAGCAGTTACTTTAAAGCAAGTAAAAGTTGAAAGCAAGAAAATGGAAAAAATGAAGTAACAGGATAAAGAAGGCTCAGACAAACAATGTAATATGCATAAAACTAAATCATAAGGGAAAAGAAATTTAGAGCAATAAAGATGATCCCAATGTAACTATAACTACAACTATGATACATTATTAGATGTTGTCAGTGCCGTACAACAGACGCAACAAACAATGGACAAGTGGACCTTATAAAAAGAATAAGGCACCTTCTGTGCAGAGCGCATAGAATCGGCACATTAAAAGAGGAAACCCTGAACAATGAACACAGGAAAAGCACATGACGACAAAACCTCTATGAGAGCCTCAAGTAAATGAGTACAGAAAAATATTTCAACCAGTGAAAAGTTCGAACCTGAACCTGAAAGCTTCTTTCTTTTCTTTTTGTACCTGCCATCCCTTCAGGCCGTGTCATTTTCATCCGTTCGGAAAAGAAGCAGCACAAAACGTACAGTATTTTATCATTTTCTTTTGACTTGTTTGAAACGACGCTCGAGGAGAGTTTCCCATTATAATTTTGCTATAGAAAACGGCTGTCAGACTCCAACGATGTAAACAATGAAGGCGACCTCGGGGGCACAAAATTGGGTTCCTCAAATTATGACTATACACCCCAAAAATGTTGCTCTCCGTTTTGAAGAAATTGAAACTGTCATAGTCATAATCCATATACTCTTCTGCCTTTGTTTCTAATTACACGGCCTTTGAAAATTCAAAAAGAAATTATCCGTGAGGAGGTTGAGGAATCGTTCGTTTCGGCCTGTGACTGCCTCGGTAGGAAAGCTCCCGGCAGTTTCTGTTACTTCCATTGACAGATGAGCGACATCTCCGACCCAAATTGATTCTCAAAAAGGATGGCGCCTTCTGAGATGGTCGAAAATGGCGGTAATAACAACTGGTACAAATTCAAAATGCAAACCAGGCACAATCCATTTTTCCAAATAATTACTGAGCTAAACTAAAACCACCAAAACCACAACAAAAACGAATTCGGCAAAACTTTAAATAAAATGGCGGATGAGTTTGACCATTGGGGGCTTCAGACAATCAGGTGCACTGCTTACCTGCAACCTGTAGTGTGGCGTTTTGACTCCTGGCTGAGCCGGCTGGGTTCTTTGCAACACACCAGTAGATGCCACCATCCTGTTCTTTTCTGCCGTGCACGACTTTCCAGAAAAAAAGCTGTCCCGTCGGCAGGACAACCTTGTGACTTTTCTCGTCTGTTTTCACCAATTCCCCATCTTTGTACCATTCGATGACAGGATCGGGTTGCCCGTCTGCCTTGCAGTTCAATGTGACAGGATCATTACGAGCAACCAGAACGTCAATAGGGTGTTCCGTGATGTTGGGAGCTCTCATTTCACCTGAAACAAAACAAGACAAAAATTAATCATGAATAATAATAAGGGATGACAAATGGGCGAAAGGTGACTGTGACGCAACCTAAACCAGAAAAGGACTAACAAATACATCTGAAGTAAATAAATAATATAAACAATAAAAAGGAAAGGATTAGTAAAGACGAAGAAAGTAATTTGGCAGACAAAAGCAGAGTAATTTACGCAAGTAAAAGATAAACCTCAATAGAAACAGAAAATTGAGAAAGCGCAGTTTTTCACTTTGGGACATTTTCGTGAAAAAAGAAAAATCGTCGGTGAAAGAAATAGCAGGAGGAGCAACAGCAAAATTTATCGAATCAGTAAGAAACATCTGTTGCAACGCGGCAGAAAACCTTCAAAACGAGAACGAGGAAAAAAAATGAAAATTAGAAGGACATTAACAATGGGAGTGTCAGCAGACGGACAAAAATGAACGAACAAGCTGAATTTTTCAGAATTTCTTTCTCTTCTAATCAATAAACGACTTTCTCCTGTTGTCTTTACAAAAGACGAATTTATATTACGTTTCTTAAGCAGTCGATTGGTGCCCGAAGGCAGGAGACTACCAAAGGGAAATTGGTGTCTACATCGTTCGAGAAAGGAACACAGAAGTACGGCGAGAAAACAAATTCATGGTGATGCTGTCAAACGATTATTCTTGGGAAAGAAAAGACGAGTGTCATAAAACGCCCCCGTCCCCCTCCCAAAAAAAAACTAAAGAAAATGATGAGTAGAAAAATAGTAGTAATAAAATGGCCAATGAATAATGACGAGACCAATAAAAAGAATCTATAAATTATACTCTTTTTTATAGTAATATATTTTTAGATATTAAATATGGAACTCAACGTCTTTCAGGGCAATAAATTGAAAAGTCTGACGGAGAAGGGGTGGTGGTGGTGGTAGAAAGTGAAAGCAATGACATTTACTTTATATTTCATTCAATGACACGACAGAAGTTTCCTTCATCCCTCCAAAAATATGTTTTCCGAATAAATTTGCTGTTTCCGGCGTTGAAAGGTAAGAAAAAGTCATCAGCAACCTCAAAAATCAGAGAAAAGGAGAAGAAACATTACGACAGGAGACGACAGGTAGAAAGGGAATTTCCCACGAGTTGTGATATTGAGAAAACATTTGCATTTCACGTTTTTAAGAAATGTGCACTTGACGTTTTAGTTGTAGTGGGAAAAAGTTGAAATGCCGGGTAAAAGAAGAAAGGTGGAAGAGGAGAGGTCAGAAGAGACGTGGCGTAACATGAAGACAAGACAATGGCGCTGACAAAAAGACAGACAGACGACAGCCGTGGAATTTTCTAAAGCCCTTCTGTTTTATTTTTATTTTATTTTATTTATTAATTTATTTTCGATGTATTTGACTTTCAATGGAAGCCAAAATTAATTGTTAAATGGCGGTAATTAAGGCCGATGATTGTCTTCTCCTTCCACGTTTTTTCCTTCCATTTCTTCCGCTTTTGTTTTTTTTCATTGTTTGAATTACACAAAGAGCTGTTGTTTACTGCTGCGGTTTCTACTCAAAGCGAGAAATTCCCTGCACTAAAATTCAGTGGCTGCATTTTCTGGTCGTTGGCGGTTTGCTTTTGGTTCCACTGGGTTGTACCTGAGTAAGAACCTTTTCACTTTTGTAGTCCCTTGTTGGTTTATGGTTTTTTTTTAACAAGTATCCGTTAGTTCTTGCATTTTATTCCTCTCGCTTTAACCTTTTTACCCTACAAGACTTTTCCCTGCTCTTGCCGTAATGGATGAATGCCGGAACTGTGTTCTTTACTATTTTGCTTACATTCTTCAATGTCATCCGCCACTGCCCACGTTGACAACCACTAGATAAGTCTGTCTGTCTGTCTATCTGTCTATCTAACCATCTGTCTTTCGATCTATTTATCTCTGCTATCCTTTGGAGCACGTCCAATTCAATTTCCACAATACTGTCATTGTCCTTGGGCGTCAATCCGTTTCTTCGGTGACTTTTGTCTGTCCTTAGACCTGCATCCGCCACTATCTTCGCATTCAGATATTCAATTTCACTTCCATCCCAATTACACAACCCCACAAAATTAATTTTCTTTTAGTCCTACTGTCTCTTTTAGTTTTTTTTTCTTTAAATGAAGAAAATAACTCGGATCGTATAATCTTATGAGATGCGAAGCGAACCGAAGAAGGCCTTCCAGAGGTGATGAAAACCAGGCTTGGTAGAATCTTCTCTCCTCATCAAGAGTCAGGTCCTCCAAACCATATTTTTTGAAAATTCATCTGCCGTGGCAAGCGTGAGAATGAGTAACTGTTGCCTTACAATGTTCCAACCCTAAATTGTAAGTCTCCACGACAGCAACTTTTTCGGCGTGTGTGCTTTTGGTATCCGCAATGGGAATGGACTCAAGACCGCTGATGAGTCAGATACATGTCGTGTCAGACAACGATTAATAACCGTCCTGATAGGTCGCAGGAAAGATAATTACAGGTAATATCCGGGTGAATTCGGGCTCAGTTCTCTCTGGCAACCACCCCTTCATCAGAGGGAAACTCGTCAGACTACAAGAGGAAGAGACCGTTGCATTTAATTTTTTTGTCAATTTGATTGTGACTGTCTCTGATTCTCTACCTCTGCGGTCATTTTATAGTTTAATTCTGTTCTTATTTCGATACTTACGCTTCACATCATTTACCAGGAAGAACATGCAGCAAAGAACCGCAAGTCGAAAACCAACGTTTGAAAATTACGGGAGTGATCTAACATAATTGTTGTGTACACTAAGTAATCATTAGTTTAAACATCGCATTTTCACAACAAGTAGAATAACTGGGTGTGGAAAAGGCGATTAATGAACGTCGGAGAACTAGATAATTGGCATTAAGAGCAGTTAATTTTCTCTTTCAGAGAAAACATGGACATGTTTTCGATGTTTTCCGGGAAACGAATTCATCGAAATTTTTAACAGCCGGGCATTGAATTTAAGTTGATGCGTTTCTTCTGCGGGAAATCCGGGCAAAACTTTTGTCAAAAACTTGTGCACCCGAACAACTCCATGCGACGCTTTCGCGTGCGTTTTCAATTCAAAGATTTGCACACAGTTCTGCCGTTTCCACAGTTCTCGGCAAACAAAATGAAATTTGTCGTCGAATTAATTTATAGAAAACAAAAGAGTGTAAAAGGCGACGACGTGTAATTAGAAACAGTAAGAAGATGAAGATTATTTGAAGACGGCAACCGAGAGCCCCTTTTAAGTTAAAGTCAACCGCAGGCTCAAACAGCACCTTTCTGCTTCCACGAAAGAGACAATGAAGACGTACGTTCAGACTCGGAATGAGAGAGAAAAACGACGGTGAGAATTTAGGGAACCTCCGTCACGTGCTTCCAACACACACACATTTTCATCTTTGCCATTATTCCTGCCTATTGTCCCGTGTCTTTCAATCTATTTTTTCCAGCTAAAGTAAAACAAGGAAAAACTAGATAGGCGGATGGATGGATGGATGAATGGATAGATAAAGAGAGAGGGAAGGGGGAAAGCGAAGGATAAATTCCCTTTTGCCGCATTATTTCTAAATCTGGTTTAAACCTCTTTTATATCACATTCTGTCGTGGCACTCTTTGAGGGAATTCAAAGGTAAAGAACCTTCCTCGATCAAAAGAGCAGATCGCAATTTCAGGATAGCGAAAATCGTATAGCGAATCAGTTATACGATATAATTATTGATATTAAGGCAAAAGCGAATTGATTGCTTCGTCGACTGAAGATCTTTGTGGCCAAGTCAGGTGGAGTTATTTCTTCTGCCCCGAAAGACCATTAGAAAAAGTATCAAATAAATCCAGAACGCAGTATAAGATTAATCAAAGTGTTGAGGCACGATAACTTTATTGTGACGCTGAAACTGATTTTAATTACTCGATTTTACCGGATAAAATACCAATTATTATGATGGTGGCACCAATGTTGACTGCTCCCGCAACGATTACCGTACACTTTCTTCTGCTTTTGTCGACTTCTGTCTGAAAGCATTGTAACCACACCACTTATGTCAAAAACCACGTTCAAAATCTGGTCGAGAGTTCTCATCTGAGTGACAGGACGTGGCACTCACTACAAGGTAATTTAAACCTCATGCAACATTTCCTATCATTGTTTGCCAATCACTCCGTCATGTCCGCAAGCAGAGGTTTCTTCTTCCACGTCACTTCTCCCAACCGCTTCCGGAAAAATTAAAAAAATAAAAATTCTCACGATTTCAATGTGAACTGTCGAAAGGAAGTTTCGTTTACGTTTATATCTGCTTTGTGTCTTGTGACACTTTCGCTTCTGAGGTTTCCCATGTTTCTCCCGTCTTAAACTTAACTTCCCCGGACTGAAACCTAATTTTCAATTTGCAATTTACCCTAATTAAATTGCATCCCTGTCAACTCTGTTTCGCCTTCCTTTTCTTTGTACTTCTTCATCTCCCACGACACAATCAAACCTTCAATGAAATTACTTCTCCTCTGGGATTCTTCAAAACCTTTGGATCAACTCCTCGTTATTCCAAGTTCGCCCTTTTCTGTACGCTTTTTCATTCACGTCTTTTCCTTTTTGCCATGCTAATCACCCTGTTTAACAGTTACTCTTGTTTCAGACTTGTAAACAGCTTTTCCTTCCGTTAATGATTTTTCTTTCTTTTCTTTCCCCATCTCCCCTTGCCAACACTTGAGTTTCCTTTCTGGCCCTTCATTAACAAACACTCCTTTGATTTCTGTCTCTGCTAAAAAGGCAAAGATAACTTGTTCTCTTCTTTTTATTCAGGTGACCTTCGTCTTAATTTTATTAATTTACGATTTACAAGTGTTCCTTCTTTCATTCAAAGGTTTCTTTGACAGATTACCTTTTACCTCGTTGGCGCCTCTTTTCCCGGAACCAAAAAATTACAGCTAATGAATTTACCCCAGGTATTCAGGTGACAGAAATTGTGATTTTCCATTGGGCACAGAAATCCCTTTGAGAAGGTCATGTTCTCCTCCTCCTCTTCTTGTTAATCAAACCAAACACCTCCCCCGTTATTCCTTTTCTGTCCAATTACTTTTATTACAAATCTTTCCTGTTAATTGGATTTTTACCATTCATTAAAATATAATTCTTGACTCAGCCTCATTTGCGGTTTCTTTTTAGACGTTTTCATTTCTCGTATGAAACAATTATTTTACTTGTTGGGAGACAATAGAAAATCTTTAAAAAAAAATCCTAAATCAACCTGTTCCACCATTTAAACAAAATTTCTTTTTTGTCTTCTTTGGTCCTTTGAGAGATGACGCACTCTTTCGTCCATCATCCTCCAATTCTTCTTGCCATTTTTCATATTCTTTTTACTCAAAACGAAAATGCCTTTTGCACCTGAACATACATTTTAAACAGCCTTTGCATCCCCCCTTGAAAAATGTCTTCGGCTTCCGAATGTGCTGCCGATGGTTCGTGACTGTGCTACCATTCATTTTTATTATTTATTCACAAGGCGTTGAAAGTTTGATCCTTTTTACATTCTTTCTTTTGTCTGTCCATGTCGTACCATTGAATTTCCGCTTTCAGCATTGACCATTTCACTTTAATTTTTCATTTCACATGTTTTATGTTTATATCCCGTGCAAAATTTCAAATGTGAAAACGAAATTATACTCATTGCATATTTGTATTTTTACTTTTCGTTGGACATTTTGGTCGAGTCCACTTTTATGAAGTGAAAGTCACATCCGAGGAACACAAAGATCTAATTCTAATTCTGTTTTATTTTCTCCCAACTTTCATTCTGTCTTTTTGGTATTCAACTGTTCAACATCCGGTAGGTTCGACTTTTAGAGTTCTGCAACAGTGCTCTCTCTTCTTTTCGGCAACCTGTTTTTCAGACTTGTTCGTGCCAACCTTATCTCGTTATTTACATCCCTCAGTCATTAGTACACTGTTAATATTTTAGAACTGGGAACCACTTGCTGTCCTCCCCTATTAAAAAAAAACAGTCCCCTGCAAACAAAAAACCAAAGCGTAACGTTTAATAAATATTTCAACGTTTCCAACGCGCGCGTAAATTACACACCGGGTGTTTTATATAGAATACATATAGAAGAGTAGCGGCAAAGAAAGGAGAACGAAAACAATTTTTAAGAGTTTACAATTGTTGTTTTATAAGTTTTATGCGTTTCTGTCGTCGCATCGACTTTTGGGCGCCATTTAAAAACAAAAAGGCGAGGGACTAAAATCGGTGGGCCGGTCCTACTGTTGCTGTTGCCACTGGAACATGGCCAACATTGATTTTAATTAAACAAAACTGATAAATAATCAATTGATGTTTGTTATCCTTGTTCGTGGTGTTCGGAAATTAATAACTCAATGCAACTTCCCACGACGACAGATACCCTGGTTGGAACACAAGCTTGACAAATGTGCATCCAAACTGGTAGTAGTAGTAGTAGTACTAGTAATAGTTTTTGATGTTGTTAATTAATTTAATTTTGTTAGACTGATAGGAAGCATGTGGATGCTCAACAAACTTTAAATATTTAACATTTTGTACATAGGGGTACCCAGTATCCTGGAATATAAAATTTTGCCTTTCATTATTATACTACTCATCTATAAATAAGTAATTTATTTAAACGTCACGATTATCTTAAAACTTTAAATGTAATGGAACTCGATTCTTTTATGTCCTGTGACTTTTGTGGTGCTTGTAATTTTTGCTAAAATTAACTGCCGGGGTAATTCCTGAACATTCGGATTTAACGTTGTAGTAGTTTCTTGTCAGTAGCGCAGAGTGAACTTCTTGTCTTCATTCTTAAATAACAAGTTATAATACTAACTCCACAACAATTATGCTGTAAACAGCCATGAACAGCCCCACACTTCTTCTTTATCTCAATTTACATATCTTTTTCTACAATTGTCACTTGTTTGGATGTCCCAACGGGAGATGTTGATGCCACCAAATAATTGTTTCCATCTATTTGCTTTTGCTCTCATTTTATTCCCATAGACCAGGGCGTTGGCTCGCTCTCTCATCCCAAAGATTTATGCCTCCGGGTTTTTCACTCTGCATTCCTCTCTTTCTCTCTCTCTCTCGTGTTCATCTCTTCGTTCGCTCTCGTTATCTTTATTACCGAGACAAAAAAGTGATCAAAATGGCGGATCGGATTAACAAAAGGGAAATATCGGTCTGAAGGAAACGGTAAAAACGGATTTAGGGCATTTAAATCCTCCCGATGAATTATTTGTAGACCGTTAGTGCCTACCATTGGCATGTGTGTCCGTCTGTCTGTCTGGGTACGCCAACGATGCATATCTAAAGACAATTTCAACAACAAATCTTACTTTTTTTGTTCCTCTCTGCCTGTGAAAATTCGCCTGCTCACGAAATTGGAATCAATACTTAAAAATCGATTTGGAAGTGAATGCAATTGTCCAGTGCACCAAACTCTGCTGGTTTTTAGGTTCCCTTCTTGTGGGTCGTTCATGAAAGTGAGGAAATTAGGACCATCTTTTTGGAAAATTAATTGCCGTAGAATCTATCGAACTGAATTTGACAGGGAACCATTAGTCATGGCCATTTGCTAACGCTTATTGCAGTTAAATCAAAAGCAATGAAATCTGAAAGGTGTTCAATGGAAAGAGAAATGGATAGGAAGAGAAAAAAAGACGGTTATTGAGGGAGAATTAGCAGAGGCAGGACAATCATTACAAGAGGGGGCAAATACAAAGGGATGACAAATACATAAGAGACATCAAAAGTATTACATAAGACTGTGACGGGTAATACTCCCTCCCTGGAAGAACAATTGACAGCGATTAAATGTCGTTAGTAACACTTTTAAGGTAGTTTCGACGGGTAGGCATTCGCTGAGTAGGTCACCAAAAAAAATATTTGCAAAAACATGCCACAAGACAACCGGACAATGTTAAATTTAAGTTTTCGGTTATTCCGGAAGTGAGGATCACCGATAGACCGTATATTTTCACAATGGGAACGCTCCCATACCTGAAAATGTCATAATTGCGACAAAATGCCCAGGGAAAAAGTGCCAGAAACGGCGGAAATTGACAATAGAGACTGTCAATGGTGCCTCTGGGTCTGGAACTCATACCTGAGGCGATCGTAGATACCAGTTTACTTAACCGATGGATATTTCGCTCCTGGCATGTCATTCCTTGTTTCACCCTACATTCACACACCCAGTTTTCAGGTTCACAGGCCGAGGGAAGAACTGGGCGGGGTTGCCCAGCTATGGAGGAGACCCGCAAAGAAAAGGTTGTGACGATTGCCAGCATGTGGTAGCCGACATGTACATGTGTTATATTTCATTCCATGTTAGTGCTGTGGCGAACAAAACCTGACTCAGCTCCCCCGGACAAAGCCTGAAGAAAGGGCGGGCATCGTAAATCAAATGCCCGAGACAATGAGTGTCCCTCGGGGTGTGGAAGAGCAGTTGCTCAGGATTTTACGGTTTAAATATGTCTTACGAGAGTGTGGGCGTTGGTTCCAGGTACGATGGAAACCTTCCGAGAAAGTCTTATATATTCACTTTTGGAGGAAGCTGTTTAATGGCTACTTTTTTATAAGTTTAATGCTAACTGTTCTTCGTGTCGTGCCCATGTCCAGGTGGTGTTGTCGAGTTTCCAAGTGTTCATTTGACTGTGCGCTCTCTCCCTTTTCTATTCATCGGACTACTACCCGTATGCTTTTATTATGATAAATAATAGTTTTATATTTATATTAGTACGCAAAACTGGTTTCCTCTCTTCTATCTAAGAGGAAGTTCAATTGCAGAATTACAATGATATCCCATGTTTCATTAATGTGAAAAACATCTTACAGTATTTACGTGTTTACTCTCATCGGAAAGAGGCTCAGTTTGTTGACGGTTGTGAAATCCAAGTTGAGTACATGACACTCAGGTACCTGTCCATTACCTAACATATTTTCCTGTATGTAAATAAGTCAACTTCACGACGGCAACGTGCAGTACCCGAAGAGCAGACAGACACCACATTTGACTTACCCTAAGTACTGGAGGAACAGATAAGGACCAGTGAACAACTAAAGCCAAGAAACAGATTACATAAAAATAATAAATAAATAGGGTTACTTAATTAATTACTAAATAAAGTGTTAAACAGCTGTCGTCATTGAATTCACCTGCTTCATTTAACCAATTTGTTTGTTTCACAGCTAACTGCGGACGGAGAGTTCTGCGGATGGTTCAAAACCAAAAGAAGGCTACCCGCGGTCTTTAAGATGGGCGTTGTTATTTTTGTCACCAACTTAATTTAAATATTTACTTTATTTTTCCTGAAAGGAGAGTAGTACTCGTTGCAACTAATGGCGACAATAAAACCATCACAAAAGGCAGTATCAGATTTCCGGTTCGGCCCTTCAGTCCTTAGATTTATTGGTTTCATTTGATATTCCTGAGCATCCGTTTAAATTCAATTTTTGCATGTTCGTGGTCTTGCCTGATACTTAGGGTTCTTTTTAGTAACACACTGTTTTCACAAGCTATTGAGAAATAAGAAAAAAAAATACAGCTAACAGGTACCGTTTTATGTCTGGTGTTACTCTGCTCAATGGTATTCATGAATTCACTAGAGTTGTTAATCAACCTCGTTGTCATTGGTCTCTGGTACCCAAACGAACCTTCTGTCGGAAGACTCCTACAGGTACCTGACCATTCAATTTGATTTTGGACCATTAGTTCCTCAACACCTGCGTCATCAATTTCCGAATTTTACGATTACCTCCTTGGGGTTATTTTAAGTACCATCTAATTTATTCCCGGTATCATGGAACGATCGGTTCACATCAGTCAAACTGCTTTTTTCATCTTAACCTGAACCCTTAAAGGTATTAATCCTGAAGCAGTGAAGGTAGCCGTTCTAATAATGGTGAGCCATAACCAGAAAGTATCCGCAAACGAACAAAAAAAGACTTCGACTTATTCACAAGAAAGAGAGGGAAGGAAAGTGGCTGTTTGAAATAAATGTATTTTTTCTTCTTCACGGCATCCAAATTGACTCGAATGAAAGATGGATTATAATAAGAGCGAAGACCTTGAGGGAAGTCAGTCATTCAGGGACTAATCACCTCGAGGACTAATCCCTTAATGGGAACATCGGTCATCCCGAGGCGAGTTCACAAACAACGCAGGTACAACAGGCGCGACGGGGGGAGGAGGAAGAGTTGTTCCAACCCTTAACGCGACTTAAGTCTGATACTTGTGAAACGAAGATTTGTTACTTTCCGCTAAGGAGAAATGGTATTTGCTTTACAATAAACAAAGAATGGATGCGGAGGGTGACAACCGGCGGCATCCACAGTGCCTTCCTAATGAAGTGTCTTTTTTTTTCTTGCAAATTCGTTCAGCAGGTGACGTGGAAGTACACAAAAAAATTGAGTTCGAAAAACCCGTTTTCAAAATGTCGACATTACTTTGAGTTTTCCTCCGGGTTTATGGCTTTCTTTTAATATTTTTTCACCCCCTTTGGATTATTTACACGTTTTATTATTCCGGCTCAGGTATGGAATGAAAATCATTCCTTGAAAACCCGTGTGTAAATTTTCTGTTTGTTTAAAACGAACTGAGATTTTTCTTGAGTTCGAGTGATTTCTTACCGGGGGTTGAAATTCTTCTTTTTAAATAAAATAAAA
Organism: Polyplax serrata; assembly: GCA_037055365.1. Lineage (NCBI taxonomy): Eukaryota > Metazoa > Arthropoda > Insecta > Psocodea > Polyplacidae > Polyplax > Polyplax serrata. Next base: position 1,293,368 of record JAWJWE010000007.1, read on the forward strand.
CCTTTGTCCAACTTCCAATTCTGACCGTCCCTTTTTTCATTTTTATTTACAAAACCTTTTGTCTGTCGTCCAATTCAATCAACATTGCTCTCGTCTCAACTTTCTCTTTTTCACACTGCGTCTGTCTGTCCCACCACCTGGTTAACTTCTCTTTTCCTGCTGCCACCCGTTCCTTGGCTCACTCTGTTCTGTTTCCTGTTTCTGACTATTCATTCGTTTTCCATCTTTACTCCGATTTTATTTTACCTGAATACTTTAACTTTTCTCCTTCAGTTCCCCTTCATGTCATATTAGTCGATTTAATCCACTCCACGTGCCTTTTGTCAACGAATTTGCTCTTTCGTGCCCAACAACTCTCATTTCTCCCGCTCCCTCATTTCCGCCTTAACTTGTCGTGTACTTACAACACTTTTTGTTGCCTAACGTGCTCCCGCTGGACGCATAAAATCGAATAATGTTCGGTATTTAACTTCGACTTACAGGGAACGGTTCCATTTGGTAGATCGATAGATTGATCAAAGTCACTTCCACATGGATAAAATGTTTAACCTAAAACATGAAAGATGTCTTTCTTTTCTTGTTGTCAAATTTCGTACCTGAGTTTCCCTTTGCGCTACGTTCCCGTTTCGTTACTTTTCCTCAGTATTCTTTTCTGCTCTCACGGATGCCAGGTTCATTTGCTCAAGCATTATATTGAGTATATCAGTGCTTTGACTACAAAATTTTTATTTTTTATTACTTTCTACTATTTCACCAAAAAGTTGGCCAAAAACCTCTACAGACAACTCTCTTCCGGGAAAATTTCTCTCCCGCTATTCCGAGACCCCTTTATTGCATCCAATTCAATCTATTTCCGCCCTCACTCTGTTCTATTTCCATTGACTTTTCATCTCCCATTACGTTTTCACCTGATAGAATTTCTGTTTTCCCCATTTTTCTTTTATTCTACTGCCGCCGTCTCTTCCGTCAGAGTAACCGGTCTTCTTTCTCTCTCGATAATTACACTAATAGTCTATCAGTCATTCTGCCTCAAGAATTAAGTCTCCCCATAAGATCTGCTTTATTCCTTTCTTCTCTCCCTAAGAAGCATGCACACTACGGGTGAAAACCATTTGGAAAGCTACAAAATTGGAAAAAGCATTCAAGGTGTAAGAGATCTTTCCAATACTCAACCTTGCAGCATCATTCCAGTGGATGGAAAAGGAAGAACCAGTACACAGAAGGAAGGCAATAGAAAAGAAGATAGCAAAACTTGACTGCGAACTTCTCCATCTCGATCTCCTTCCCTGTAATTTATATTCATTCCGTCTTCCGGCGTAAAATGATAAAATTTTCAAAGAAATTTACTCCCGCATATGATGAAGATGAGGTGGAGCGGAGACAAAATAAATGAAAAGAGAAAATGGCAAAAAGGAAGAGCCAAAAGAAGAAAAAGTGAAAGAAGGTGAAGGTGGAGAACATCGACCTACGTGACAATTTCTATCTCCTGCCACAGAACAATTTTCTATTTAGTATTTTTATTTTCTTCATCTTCTCTACTTCGTCGTACCTGCTTCGTCTCCTAACGTTCTTTTCAATCTGCCTCATCTTCTCTGGTTAATCTTCCACTTATTTTTTGCGACGCAAGAAAAAACTACAAAAAATCAATGGGTGTTTTCCACGCTAATTTTCATCATCTCAAGTAAAGTAAAGAAGACGCAGGCCCTGACGCTGTCAGCATCTCATGCGAGAAGCTTTTGCTGCTGTTTGAGTTTTGTTCAAACAAATTTCCTCTGTTTCAATTTCGCATTTCGCTAAAGTGCACTCCTATTTGAGTTAAATGTCATTTATACATGTCGCCTGCTAAAACTGACTCACTTTTATTTTTTTCTCAACATTTCCCAGTTCGTGTTCTTCTCTTTTCCATGAAGAATTTCAATTAACAAATTTAACTATCCAAGGAAACGGAAACAGTATTCCTTTTAATACCGTCAAAGAGGGTCAAATTTTGTCCATCGAAATATTTGATATGGTGACTATATGATAATACTAAATTGTCCACCAGTCCCCCACCAAAAATTTATGGTATGTGAAAATGTAGATATTGGTAGACCAAACAAATTACCAACTTCGACAAACTCTAACCCACATGATGGTCGGTCGTACAGGCCACTCACCTGGCTCGTCTGGCACGACAAAATTTCAGTCCCATGCCCCTCAAAAAAAATTCTACTTTCAAGTTTAAATAAAGGCAGATTCTAATGGATGCCTTCGACGCTGAAAGGCAGTTCAAAAGTCCTAAAATCGTGACTGTTGAAACTTTCTGTCAGTCTCATTCTACCAGAAGGTTGACTCCATTTATATGCTCTTAACACGCGGATCGCCACGCATTTCCATTAAACGCTTTCACAAGTGGCAAGGCGTGCGACGTGGAAAGATGGGAAGGGGGCAAAAGTGAACCTCCCCAACAGCTAAAAAATTCGACTGATAAGAGTACATTACAAAGAATTTTCTATTTTTTAATTTTCCCTTTTAACTTTGTCCGAACGAGGGCTTGGCGACCGACTGACGCCGAAATGGGTGGGTGGGCCGTTGAGGCTTTGGGTACTTAGGCTACAGGGCACGAAGAGGCAAAATCGAACTATGTGATGCCGGAAACGGATGGAAACCCCATGAAAAATTTTGAAAAAATGGAGAAACAAAGGGAGAAAGATATCAATCAGACATGGCAGTTAACTTTTAAGCTTACGATTGATCGTCTACCCTCCGGGGAAATTTAAAAGCTATGAACGAATTTTTAGTTTCACTGTACATACACACCCGAAGTATAACCGTATATAAATTGAAAGTTTTTCACATCTAGAAGGTATCAAATTTAGAAGAAAAAACGTCGAATTGGGCTGGATTATTTTTCAAGTTCATTAAAGGAAAAAGTTTCCTCCAGATGAAACCTTGGAGGGAAAAGCAAACCCCGTATTTTCAATTAAAAAATAAGGCCCCAAGGTTCAGCATATAACTGGCAGTTAAATCAAAAACGAACACCTTTTACAAACTTCCCCAATAAAAAATTCTACACATTCTTCTAAATAAAAAAAAACTTTACCATTTCATCTAATAGCTCGATAAATTCTAGAAATTTTCAAAATTTTTTTCAGAAACTATCCGTACCGTAGAAAGGTTCTCATCCGCTAAATTCTCTTCGAACTATTACGTTGAGTTTCCGGTCAACAATTTATAACCCAAAAAGCGTCTAGGGGGATGCACTAAACAAATAGCAATCTTACGGAGGAGTTGTAAAAGTTTTTTGAATTTTTTTCAGGAAGCTATATGTATGTTAAGGTCGGTTCAATTGTTGCCTGAAGAGACATATTTCCTGTTGTTTCCCATCCCTTATATTTTACCGACTTGGAGGTTTGCTTCTTCTGTTCGCTTGGTCAATACGAATCTTAATAAATGATATAACAAAAGAACATAAAAACGAAGACACCGAAACAAAACAAATCCTGTCCGACAATTTGGACGTTTCAAACAATTTTGGCTTTCGACCAGGCGCCGGTCCTGCAGCCAAAGTCAACATTCCTGCTGCTTCGAGGATTCTGTGCAATGGCTATGTAGACTGTCTAAAAATCATAACAAAATTCTTAGGAAGTTGCAAATGTTTAAACACACGTAACACCGTTCAGTTCTATTTAAAATTAGATTAGATATCATTAATTGATTGACTCTGAAGCAGCCACAAGAGACCTGTTTCAGAAAAAACAACACAAAAAAAGAACACCAGCCGTGCAAAAAAGTAAGTAGTCCTCATTAACTAACCGCAACAACCTATCTCAGTGAGAAATAAAAGGAAAATGTAAAAGGACCTATGCAGATGAAGTCAAAGAGCCCTGAAACCCTTAAAAGTAGAGTATCAGACCAGTCTGCTCGGGTAGAATGACAAGAGTAAAAAGCTAATTAAAAGGTCAGCATGAGAAACGGTGGAAGACTGCAAAGAAGGATGAAAGTGGAAGTCGTAATTTCAGGGTATCAGGAACGTTTCTTTTGTATTGGATACGTCTGACACAATAAACCTCACTTTTATGGTATCCTTTTGTGCAATTCCAAATTGCTGTAATTGGCAGATGAAAGATGCCGAAATTCACACCTGCTTTTGAGTTGCTCGTTTAGGTATTTTTGGAAGGCCATCAAACAGGATTCTGGCTCTGTTAACCGTCCTTCAAATTTCCGTTCTTCAGGACGATGTCCATCCATGTTCGTATGCCACACTGGTGATTTCAACCGATTAATAATTAAGCGCGGGCAGGAAAAGGAAGTCTGGATAAAATTATCATTATTAGAATAGTCAGGCATCAAATTCAGGTTGTACACGCCCTCGCCCGCATCTATCTATCAATTTTATACTTGTTCCTACTGAATGTTTTTACCGTTCTAACGCGCCCACACAAGCACACTTCGTTGAGTTGAGCTCGGTGTGTTTGTTGCGGTTTTTATTTGGTTGAACGCAGGTTACACATTGTAATTTAAATCTTGAAATATATACCTGAGTGAATAGAAGCGTAGTTCTGAAGTATTCAGGGTCACATAAACCAATGAATTTTGTTGCCTTGAAAGATCCTGATGATAAGAAATTTTTAATCTTAAACCCATCAAATAAGTTAAATATTATTGACACAAATTGACCAATGCAAACGACGAACTATTACAAAGTTCAGGTCCTGACCTGGTACCTGAAAGCGTGATAGTGGGGGTCATGACTTCCACAAAATTAAATGGTACATGCATTTTGATATGGGAAGACACCTAATCGGGAATGTGACACCCTAAATATGTCCAACTGTTAAGTAGGTGAACTCATGTCGAGCTGACCGATCAGATGAAGCTCCTGCGAGGGAACAAAACAAAAAGAAACGTGCAGTTGAATTAATTCAAGAGATGTAGGAGAATTTCTTAAGAAGACGTTGAACTCTTGAAGAATGTCCTCGTCCTGGACCAACCGAAAGGGTCGCGACCAAAGACCATTTTCTCATTGACCGAAAATTCAATTAAAATGGAGGCAGACATGAAATCATGCGAAAGAGTCGCAGAAAAAGAAAAAATGGTTACGATCCTAGGTAATAATACGCCGAATGTCAATTGCTATTAGAGTTTGACGACTTTTTCAACGCCAAAAATGAAGTCTGCTTTTACGGGTACTGCGGAACTGCTCGAGAAAGAAAATCAGTGTGTTTTTGCAACTCAAGACCAAGATGTTGCTCTTGCCAACTATAAAAATTAATATCTTATTATAATAGCGTAGAGCTGAGTTTACTAATTGCTAAAAATTGCACATTAACTATCGATTGAAGGACTAATCACAGCAATTTATTAGCATTTAAATATTTTATGTAAATTAATTATTATTAATACTTTTATAGTAACAACCTGTGGCACGCGTGAATATTCACCAACACTACCTCTTTACCCTTCAGCTGCGGCACCATTCCGTGCATTCCCCATGAGATCACCACTCATTTACCTTTTTCCACGAAAGTAACATTCCAGGTGTAATATTCCAGACAGATTTCTCAGACCTATCGTTATTGGACGTCGATTTAAATGTTTTTTCATTCGTTTCTTATCAGATGCGACAGTGTCTGGTTACACGATCCGAGATCGTGACACCTGAGCCGCGTGCCACGACTGTTTTGTTACCTCTCCGACTCTTCTTTCGTCCCCTAATTATTCCTTTGCTCTTGTTTCATGTCTTTATTCGCTTATTTATTTATATATCCATTCTATCTCCGATTACTTATACATTTACTTTCTTTACGATCGAATGGTTGTTGGTTGTATTTGACCCCACGGGGTCTTGTCATTCGAGGCTTGTCACGATTTCTTCATTATACTTGTCATGTTGTAAGTCTTCTGTGGATGCTTGTGGTTGTCAGTAGTCGTTTTCATTATTTTTCTCCAAGTCTCGTTGCCTTCTTTACACGTTTTTTAACCAATTCGTGTGCCTCACAATGCTCCACTGGCCTGTCAATAGCATCGCCTCCCTTTATGGGTACCTCATCATGTATTTTGTAGCTGGTGCATTTTACCAAGCTTTGTTACTTCTCTTCTGAAAGTTTCAGGCGTTTCAGTATTAATTTTTTTGTCGCATTAAACAAATTTTCTCATCCTCTTCGTAGGCTGCACCAATTGTTAAACATCAATTCAAAACCATTTAGCAATTAGTATGCTTGTCCAGCTGGACTATGAGAAGAGCGTATAATAGTTAAGGCTCCTCTGCCCAGACCGGTATGAAAAGACACTCTGGCAAGGAGTGTAAACATCTGATGAACGATGTTAATGACACGACAACAGACGGAGGAAATTAATTCCGTGGATGATGAAGGGACCGGCTGAGCCGTTTATTTCCGTTTAGAGTCTGGGGTGTATGAGCGGACAACAATGCTCTGATGCGTCCAATAATGATTAAAAAGTCATTGTTTTGGCGGCGACGGGGTTCGAGAAGGGGTAGGAGGCAACGTGGCAGTAGAGGTTATTATTTAAAGCATACGAACATAATAATGGCGGTAATAGAGCTATGGCTTGTTTAGGCGTGACATAACTCCCTTGTCAAGAACACCGACAACGAAATCAAAAGCAGATGCTCTCTTCTTCAAACTAGAAAATATTTCTTGTGTATTCCGTTCGCTGGTTTTAAAATCTTAATCATACATTCAGTTTTCTGGCCTCGTGTAGCACTCCGTCATCAACAAACAGGAAATCTAGGTACGACACTAAGGATGCGCAGATGTAACCAAAACGCGACCACAGAGAAGTAGAAGCTTCGAAAGTTTATAGAAAACTTGGCAAGTAAAGTTGAAGCCAACTGTTAAGAAGAAAAAGAAAAGGAAACTAAAGGCAAACAGAAATAACGAGTTCTTCAAAGTGACAACTGATGAATATATCTCATTAATGGTATCAAACGTTTTATCAGGGTAGGGGCTATGGTGGTAGTGGTGGTAGAAAATAAAATATCTTACGAGTCTAACTTCCAAAAGCTAACAATAATGCCTTGATCGATAAAAAAAAATCAATGGAATAAGAGGGAAACAGACGAGGAAGCAGACAAAGAAAGCAAAAAAGGGAAGAGAGTGAGAGAAATTGTTGCGAGGAGATGATAGATTTTATAGGTGCAATCACCAGCGATATAAAGAAAATCTCGTGCGTGGCAAGAATAAATAAGAATAGATGGAAACCGGGGCTAAACGAAGTATGAAAGGAGAAGAAGCAACAAATTGAACTTTACGATGGAAAGGAGTTTTAGACGAATGAATTTAGAAGTCGCAGTGCGACGCAAAATGGCGAAGTGTCCAGGGAGGTAACCACACCTGAAAGAAAAAAACGTAAAAGATGCAAATGTTCGGAACCTGAAATTGTAGCCCCTCCCCCCCTCTCTCTCTCATTGCACCTTTCTACACTTTCCCTGTCCCTCTCATTCAACTACATATGCCCCCGTAGTTACCTTTCTCCCTAATTCTCTACAACCTCTTTTCGTTGCATGCCATTTATTCTTGTTCTTTTTAGGTGTTTTTACTTTCCTAGATCTGATCCCACATGTTTTCGTATGCCACTTGCTCTTTTGTCCTATTTCACATTGCCTTAGTTTTATTTCCGGGTTTCTCAAAAAAATGCCCTTCCCACTTCCCCAATTTCTGCGTCCAAATGTTTAATTTCCTTTCTAAAGTCCATAAAAATTTATGGTATCACACAACGATCCTGCAACACACCGATACGTCCGTAATCCCGGGCTAATCGCCATGAAATATTAAATTAATTATTTTTATTGCCGATTGTTACAATCCGTTCGTCGTCCCAAAAGTCTCGCCTTCAGGGGAAAAACCGCGAAAAAATAAAATGCGCGTTTAAAATTACCAATCGATGAGATCTCAAGCTCATTGATCAAACATTTCATCGATCTCTTTTTTATCGGTCAGGAATGTTCTCGAACGAATAACACAATGCCAAAGTCGTGAAATAGGAAATCGATTTCCTCCCCGGGTTGTTTGGATCAAAATGAAAAACACAAAACATCTTCTGAGGCATCATAAGTCGTAAAAAGTGGAGGACCTGAAGGAGCATCAGATTGATACTTCTGATACATCGGTCGACTTTGCTCTTACCTGCAAGAAAAAAGAAAGAAACGTTAGTCTAGTGAAAGAAATAAATTTATTGCTGCTTACCCAATTGAGAAAAATAAAATTAAACTGTCATAAATTAAAGAAATTCAGAAACGAGTAATTAATTTAATTTAATAATTAAATCTACTGAAACAAATAATTCTTCACTTTTTTTGGTATACAATAAATTATTTTACCTGAAAGCCAGAGCAGATCCTTGATCCTAAAATAGCTACTAAGAAAAGTACTTTAGTAGCGTTCTACGTAAAAGGAAAAAGTAACAGATAATGATGGCATAAGTGATCAAGAGAATTTTGCAGGAAAATCGTCTAATGATAAGATGAACGCCCAATATTTAGGAATATATGCAACGAAAATTAATCAATCAATCAATCAATCAGTCAGTCAGCCAGAATGCCACTCAGTCATGAGATTAGTCTAATGTAATACAAAGGGAGGGTGACGGCACACCGCAATAACTATTTATGAAAATAAACAGTTCAAGTCAGACTCCCAATCGGGTTCAAGCAAACAATTCTTTTTTCTAATATTCCGATGAGTCAATCAATCATTACGAAATCATTGAATGTTATTAATCTTTGTAAATTTCGAGTGTGAGCCACTGACCTCCGCCAACAACTTACATCAACATCATTGTTCTGAGCAATCCTAAATTAGCTTTCTGTCCTAAAAGAATACGATTGTCATCAAATATCAAACTCTGCGAGAAAGAAGGGTAATTTGTTTAATGCCGATGAATTTCTAAATTGAGTGAAAAACATTAAACTATTGATCGATTCAACCAATCTATCAATCCATTAACGTGTTGTTCTAGCTCTTTAGGATCCTCGCAAATTAATGGAGCAACAGGCAGAGAGACATTTAATCAACGTAATGCACCCGGTGATTCAAATGAGGTAGCAGGAAAAGTAAAACTTCAACCATAGGATTAAACGAAGCAGGCAAAGGAAACAAAAAGAGAAAAATATAAAGGAAAAATAAGAAATGACAAACTGAGAATAAAAAGCAAATAAAGAGAATTCGGAGGAGTACCACAACCAGACACACAAGCACGCGACTGTCTGTTGACAAAACTACTTGTTGGCCGCACACGACATAAAATTCATAAAATTCAAAAAATTAAAGAGTTCAACCATGGAAAGCGACAACAAGCAGGAAGAAAGATGCTGTTTGATTTAGAAACTGTTAAGTGACCTGTTAATCACCGACATGTGTGACTACCCGCACCGGAAGTGAAGACCGGAGCTACCGTCTAGTCAGGAGACAGCAGTGAGCAAGAGCCGTTAAAAGCCACGAGATTCGACAACAAGAGAAAAACAAGGCTCATCAGAGAAGATCGAATGAACGGCCTCACCGCGTGGTCTCTCACTAATGGAAACTAACTGAAACTCAAATTAATTGCATTTTTGTTTATACTAAAAATCAATGAAACAATAAAACGAGACGAGGTCATCTGCGAGCGAGCTAAAATCGAACAAGGCAGTTTAACGAGGGTCATCACACCAACAACAATCTATTTAATTAATTTTCTTGTATACTTTTTTAAAAAAAAGAGGGAAGATTTTGGACGAGTTCACCCTATCCAGCCTATCGGTGGAATTTATTGTCTGTCTTTCCATCAAGAACAAAACTACTCAACGGGAAAAGTCATTGAGTAGAATTTTGTGAAAAACTGTCAACGACAAACTGCGAAACGTAAGTAGGTGCTCTACACTTCATGACAATGTAAATTATTATTGCAAAACATATAAAGTATATATTCTAACGTTCAAACTCTACGTAATGAAGATGAAGACAATCGTCTAAGTTTGATAACATAAGGAGGTGATACGAAAAGACAATTAGAAGACATGTAGAATGAAAAAAACAAATAAAATGAAGGTAAGCCAACTGAAAGGAGAAGGTAAGTTACGCTTCGACACTTTGAGGCCGTGTAAGGCAAACGAAGAAAGAATTAGAAGTACAGAAAATTAATTCACTCAAAGAATGGGAAAGAAATGACTGGCTAACAGCAAATACCTTTAAATTGAAAACAAAACTAATTATATGAAAGAATTACTCAGAAGTTTCAACCCGAGGCAACCACTGCCTTCATATTGCATATACCCAAGATGTAACCTTTTCCATTAAATACCAGAGAAAGAGAAAGGACGAACACGAAAGAATAAAAACAACTCATTAAACAAATGGCAATTAACAAAATTAAGCTCCAACCGTCGCCATATTGAAAAATAAACACATTGAATTAAATGAAATTTTGCTTTTTTTGCGGTGGTGAATTGTTCGATATTTTTATTCCAAGGTTTGAAATTTCCTAGAATCTTAACCGGGCTATTTGTCAAACATTTTGGTTTCCAGTGATCTTTGCAGGTATGACAGGTATGACAAGCACCTATAGAGTCGCCTTGGGTCAAGCGGAGAACTATGACTTAGTTGACTTGTCAAACTCCTAGTTCTGTCTTCGTTCGTACTCTTATTTTTTTCTACTCTCGTTACATTCCTTTTTTACTATTGCTCTTTGCGCAAACCAAAATTCAATTTCACTTCACAACATTTGACCTTTTAATCTCCACAGCATTACAATCAGAATTTGTTATTCTCAACTGAAAGGACTCCGATTATCTGCCTGGTGGGCCGAACGTCACACAGATCTGATCCGGTTAGACAGACAGATCGATTGTTTATTAATTTCTGCTTGGGTTTACTCTTTTATTTGTTTTCCCCTTCCTACTCCCATGTCTTTCTTCTGCTTTCGTTCTACAAACAGCTCGGGCTCGGGGCACAACCCCGTCAGGTTTGTCAAACGGGCCGAGAGTTAATGGGCCGTAGATTTCAACATCTGCGAACCCACCGACCCGCACCTTGTCCTCTCAGATTCCATCCAAAACTCGAGGCAAATGGATTTGTCTGCTTGTCAGTAGAAAACATTTTAGATATTTCGTTTTTGTTCAGTCACTCGACAAGCAACAACCACCTGAGATATCATCTGAACAGAGAGTCACAAATATAGAAATGCAAAACGGAGAGTTTGATTCTAGAGTTCAATTTACGTTATTCGGGATAAGTGAAGTTTACAAAGAAAGTAGAAACTTTCTCATGTAGAAATGGTCAATTTACCCAATAGACAGGTTTATTGCCACATACGACGTGGAATAAGCTGAATTCAAGCAACTTAAAAAAGAGGCTGCCAGATTAAGAAAACCAGGTACGCAAAATACCTGAAAACATCCACGAGTTAACATTAAAAAGTAAAGTGAAGAAAACTAAAAAGCAGAAAGCAAGCAACAAAAAATATAAGGCCCCCAATCTTGAGGCCCATTAAAAACGTGCACTTGAGGGCCGATTTTTCGTTGGACAGGGTCGAACTATCAAATGCGGAAATGAGGGAGGGCTCTAGGGGGCCCGGAGACCGCGAGAGGGCCCTGGGGCTCAAATTTGCACTTTTAAATTCTCACTTTGCTACTTTGCGACACAGACTTGACCAATTTTTGTTTTTATTTAGTCCTTTGATCCTTCCCAGGCTTTTTTCAACAGTCCCTTCCTCATGGGCTTTCGACACGAAAGGGCCCACGTCTTAGGTGGTCTTCTAGACCCTGGTGGAATGCAGCCCGCTATCTGAATCTCTATCCAGACCAAATGTGTGCATTCTCTGCGTGATGCCTTCCGTTTTTTGATTTTAATCTTCGCCGCTGTTGACTTAGGAGTGACATGACAGTCGCAGTTTTGCAACTTCTGTCGTCTGAACGGTTATCTTCCATCGCATACTTCCGCAAATTAAAATTTGTTTCAGGGATCGCAAACCTAACCTTTCGACTTTTTCATTCGTATCTCCTCTTCGGCATTTCTATCCTCATCCTTCTTTTTTTTTATCTTGTATATCGTTACATTGCCCATTCAAGAGATTGTTCATTCTTTCATATTCCTATTTCTTATTTTCTTTGCCTTATTCAATAGAGTAAACTCTAAATTTGGTCTGATTTTCCAAGAGTAAAATTTCCTTTTCCACACTCAATTATACTCCGCTTAGTTACAGTTATATCGCCTCACTTAAGATTTTACACATCTGTACAGAACGGCAATCAGAAGTGCTGCTTTAAAAGAAATATATATTTATTTTAAAATATTTTTTTAGAGACTTCCCTCCTCTTCTAGCATTCCTACAAATTTTTAGTAATCTATTCTTTTACTGAAGAAACTACGATTTTCTTCTCCTGTAGCTTCCAACATTTCGTATTAATACTTGCAATTCAGCTTCTGCCGTAACAGGCACCAGTAAATTACATTACATGTGGTTTTGGGCGTAAATGAATGAAAAACACAAAAACACAAATAGTGATGGATGTGCGTTTAATTGACGGATCAGGAGTGTCTTTCTAAAGTCCCATGGAACGCAAGCCTTTCTCATCTTAATTATCCAATATGGGTAATTAGTCCTCGCTCTAGTGGACACCCCAAAAATTTCAAACAACTAATGATTTATTTAAAGGGCGGAATAGCCTATGGAATTTCCTAGGATGAGTTCACATTGTGAGAGTGACATCCTCCTTTGACAACCCCTCAACTCTGAAATGCTGTAGACACATGCAGCTGTGCAGCGTGCGCTACAGTGTGTCTGTGTGTAATGAGGTATCCGATGAAGTCACCCTGGTGACTTTTGACAATGACAACAACTGTCAGGGGGTAAGGTGATACAGAGCAAGGAAAAAATATAATATCGCAGGAGAAAGGCTCGTGTTACGACTCAGAATGTGAGGCGACCAAAGCACAAATATTTTTCTACAAATATTTCCAAGCTTAAATAAACAACTACTTCAAAGCTCTAAGGTGCCTTCTTCTTCTCAATAGGAAGCACATCACTTGAACCTTTTCCTTATGTTTAACATTGGAATGTTTTCATAGTCAAAAACAGTTCTAATAGTTAGGTTCAAATAACTCAAACTGGCAAAAAATAAAGTAAGATGACTCCTTTACTCCAGCACAACTATTTCGTATTCAAGAGCCTATCTGAGTTGTTAACAACACCGTGAAAAAGACTGTCAAAATAAAAGGCCGAACAAATGCTCGACAGGGAAATTAAATATTTGGTCTGCTCGTAACGAACCCCAAACCTAATGGAAAGCCTCCGCGGTGATGTAACAACTTTCGGACTGCCTCGTTCCTCAGACAATGACAAAGACCTTACCAACTAGAACAGAACTTGGACATAAAGGTGAAAGGACAAAGGATGCAACGTGCAAGGAGGCGTCTGACAAGAGTTCTAGGAAAGAGATATACAGTCAAATAGATAGAAAACAGACTACTGAAAAAGAGAAAAGTCAACAAAAGCAATCAAATACCAGATGGAAAAGACAAATTCTTAAAATTCAGAAACAAACCCATAACAAACACGACTGTGGTTTATGGAAGGATTGCCCATGTAAGACTAAACAAAATGTTTGCCAAACAAAAAAATTTCTAATCGAACGTGTACCACATCCATTCTAACCTTCAAGGAATTGTACCGTTTTAAACAACACAGAAAACACAGAATGAAGAAGAATAGAGGTCCGAAGGTTGGAAGAAGGAAAGAAACAAAGACATAAAATACAGGTAAAAAGTTATAATGCTAATCAGGTGCTTTTAAGGTACCAAAGTCTGACTTTTGGTACCCGATTTTACAGAAAAGTAGCAAAGCCGAATTTTCTGCTCCTACGACACAGAGGCACTTTTTTTACGCCCCTTCGATTTTTATGTCTGCCAACCCTCAGTAGCAAGCAGGAGGCCGATAAAATGCTGAGACATTTCCGAGCGACTGCTTCAATATGTTACTTATTCTACTGTTTTAAGAACTCTTTTTCAATTTTATTCTTTTCTTTTTCATCTGCACACCACCACCACCCGAAAACCTTTTTTTACGACTTTTCTCCTCGTCCTCCAGTCTCCTTGTCTTCGTTGAACCTGATGCACTCCATATCATTGAGATTGTACTAAGTTTCACTCTCCCTATGAATATTTTTACAGTTATCGTTATTACTGCATTGCAGCTACCAACTAGAAAGTAAAGTGGGGGAACTCACGTGGAACTTAACACACTGTTGGACAACGCTCTATGACTGGTCTGAAAGACTGAGAAGCCCTTACACATAATAGGCATGAAAATCTACATCATAATTTCTGTGTATAAGTTTCAACTGGCTATAAATTTCGTGTCAGAAATTCCGAATACATAAATAACACTAAATGTATAAGCTTTCCACATCAACCTCGATGAAAATAAAATACACGAACTGAAATCTATGAAATGTTTCTTAGGAAAGATGCCCAGAAATGAATTTTTTTAAACTTTCACTTTACACAATCTACCGACACGAAGTTATTTGTTCTTTACAAATGGAGTCTCCCCAACATGCCAGACGTCTCTTATTGAAATCGTAAACAAAATACGTTGCTAACCCTTTGATCTTGTTAAAAAGGAAGGACAACACCGGAAACAGTGTCGCCTATTTAATTTCTGGGTGAAAAATTCACAGATGTTATTCGGGGCGTGAGGAAAGAAGTGGAAAAAGCATGTGTAAGTCTGAAAAAGACTCACGTGGCTAGTAAACGAAAAAATCGTTAAAAAGAGCAGAATCCCCGAAAATAGTAGTAAATGTAGACATTAAAAATTTATTAAGAATGAATGGTACCATAGAAAAACAAGACCAACACCAGCAGATGAAAACAGCCATGTGACCTCTCGACGGCAGTCCCGATACATTTTTATACCATTCGAATACCCATTTGTATTGGATTTGTATGAGTTTAGTCATCTGGATTAGAAAGATCAAGTCAACTAAACAACTATTATAAGCAACAACGCCTAGCTAAAGAAAAAGAAATTCACAAGGCAAGAAAGAAATAAACACAAGACATTCCGAGCACAAGCACAAGCCGGAAAATATAAAAATGCCGGAGATGTAGAGCAACCAGTTTGATCCTCAGTTACACAACAGTAATGGGTAGTTGTGAGGAATCTCATTCATGAGGAATTCGACTGAAACCCACCAAAAAAACAATCACACGGTTGCTGTTTCTGATTTCTGATGCTGTTGACGAAGTTTCAAATAGAACTGACTCTCATTAAATCAATCCCCACATCATTTAATAAAACGGAATCCTGTCGCAATTAATTAATTAATACAAGCGAGCGTCCACGGCGTTAATTAGAATTAATTATTCGAAAATTTAAATTGCTCTTGCCGCCGCCATTCAACGATGACAAATTCCGTTGGGTTGGAGAAGAACCAGCCCCTTCTAAAAACACCAAAAAAAAAACTAGTAACAGTATTGGGTATTGAAAACGGCAGCGTTGCTACACAGCAAGATGACTTTTCTGACGTGAGGGCCCATGAAAATGGCCGTATCGCTTGGTTAATTCGACACGTGTGCCCCGAAAAATAAGAACCGGAAATTGGTTTTCTTGAGAAAAGAACCATTTCTTTTCCTCCTTCTACTTCCTATTTCTAGTTTGATTTATTTGGCATGAATGAGGAATGAAATTTTTATTAGAAAAATTCAATAATGTTTGCAACGCTGCATTGATGTTTCGTTTTTTATTTTTCACGTGCCCTGTTCCCAGTAAATAATCAAATCTAAAGCAGAAACATTCAAACAAGGTGCAAATTTAATGTGGATTACCAATAAACTCCTATTAGGAAAACTAAGGTGTAAGATATGAAACAAACACTTTGTAATACTTTGTTTTAAGCCTTTTAAGCCCAAAAACAAAAAGAACATTACGAATTTTCTACGAAGCCAACCGAGGGTGAAGCATAAGAGAAAACCAAACTTCACGAACAAAAGACGAAAACAAAGTAGAAAAATCGCACGGAATACTTCAATGCAAACCTTTTTACCTCAATATTTAAAGATGTGCCAGAGCGCATAAAATTTAACAGCAAATTTATATTATACAATCCTTTCAAGTTATAAATCAAGGTTACATAACTCTATAATAATTGTATTTATTTATAAAAAGTCATCGTATACTAGATGTTTTATTCATAGTCCACTTGGTATCCGTTTGTTATTTGGTACCTCGTAGGAGTGACTTTGCACTTCATTCATCATCTTCACGAAAAAACACGTCCTTCAACTTGATAATTAAGTCTGCTACATTTCATGCTTACATTTCCCAAGCTAATAGACTAAATTTCTTAATGGGAACGTTCCTGTTTGACACATTTAGTCTGTCACCACCTTTCAATAAACATGTCGCCAATGACTAACGAAAATGTCCGAATTTCAAATAATAGTTTTAGAACAGTTTATGAGACATTTGAACGCTTAGAAGCAAAGTCAAGAAGCCCACTAAGTCATCGTTTCTGGCTAAAATGACCAAGGTGGCAGTTTTGATTTAGAGAGCTTCAGCTAAGACGAGAATATGAGTTTTCAAAATTCAAGGGCAATCAATTAACTGACACAAAAAGGCAATCAAAAACTTCATTCAACAACTCGTCCACAAGCATTTCTGTTAGTACCACAATAATACAAATTCAATTTGAAGAAATTAATTTTGCTATTAAAAGACAAAAAAAACACGAAGAACCTTGGAAGAACATGATTTTTGTCTGAGGGAAGCCACTAACCAAATATAATAAAATTACGTAAAACGGACACATTGAGAATGAAAATGAAAGGAAGCGTTTACGGGAAATACGGGAACCCGATCGCAAGAGAATGAAGAGATCGAAAAATATCCCTTGAACAAAATTTGAAATGATAGGCATAGTGGAGTACAGGAAAGTAAGATCCACAATATAGAATGTAAAAAAGAAAAATTCTGTAGCACCCCTACCAAGTAAATGATAATTAGAAAACGAAGCAGAATTGAGATGTGAAAACAAAATAGAAAACTACCAATGGGGAATGAGGTAAGCGCGATGTTCTAAAAGCAAACCGGAAATTATAGAAAAATGAAAGAGATTTCTATAAAATGACGAACACATTCAAAAAAAAACAAATTAAAACAGAAAAAGAAAGTTTTGTCATTTGAACTAATTTTAAAGAGTCATATAGAGATAGTTGAGACGAAAGTGAAAACAAATAATTAAAGACTTTGAGCCTTCCAAATAAAAGGAACAGGACCATAAATGTCAAAGAATGCGGGTGAACACCAGCAAGAACGATGATCGAGACAATTTGACTATCAGCAAGTCAATTATTTAACAACTTTGGCACTCGACAGCCGATAAGATCTGACTATGGCGAAACATCGCTGTGCTCGAAACTGGGACCTGACTAAATGTGGGTGGTTAGCAACAGTCAGTTCAACTTCCGGAAAGACCAAGGTACCATTGAGCAACCTGACTCTCTTTGGAATTCCGTAATGTACGTACGTGTCTTCTTACCATAAAGCTACTAAGTTCACCACAGGCCACGAGCAGGTGTCACTGTAATACCTGAACTCGATAGACAATATAAGTCACTTCATTGAGTGTGCACGGCAATGTTCGCATATCGACTTATGAAGAAAAACTAAATTCTTTAACAGCAAAGCAACAAATGTTCCCGAGAAGATGACAAACAAAAATCTCCATTAATTAATAAAATTGTTACTTAATAAAAAATATTAGAAATCGAATTGTCTTTCATCTTTTCCAATATTAATTCGGTAACGCTGGAAGTTAGAAACGCAAAGATACATGTTCGTCCACCATCTCCCCATTCCTTGCTCCCCGCAAACGGGGCCCGATCAGAGAAAGCCAAAGGGGCCCCCAAATTGGTTAACGTTCCCGTTAGTTTGTTTCGATACGTTCGTAATTGTCTGCCATTCGGTAGATGTAAACAATACGGATTGTTTAAAAATAATTTCTTATGGCGGAACATTTCTTCTAGCTCAGGCTGTTTTTTAATTTTTAGAAACAAATTAACGTTTTCTTCGCCTTCAGCTTCTTCTTGGTCTTCTGTGTGTTATTAACACATCGTGTCGTGCCCATCGTCGCATCATGAATCAACACTTATGCAAACGAAAAATAAATAATAATTTAAATTTTGTCTTCCACTCATCTTTTCACAAGTTTAATTACGGCACGAACAAAAGATTAATTGAATGATTGAATTCAATTTAATTAAATGCTTCTCTGCCAGGCTATCAGATTTCAACGAGAAATCATTAACCGGTACAATAACTTTGTATTATTTTTGTAGGAGGGAACTCCCAAAAATATCTGCCTGAAGAGAAAGAAGAGAAAGCAATCGAGGAGAGTTGTACTAAGGCGGCCCTCAAAAAGAACAAACTTAAAACAAGTCGACTACAATTAAATGAAGACTGACTTTGATTGTTGTACTAGGTGACAAGCGAAAAATTCAAAAAATTTTTGGGTAGTCCAACTGAAGACAGGAGAGTATAATGAAAGAAATAACTAGTTAGGTACATATGTCTGCCAATGTAAATAATGCAGTTGATATCGGCCCGATATGCTCAGGAGGGTTCTCCTACTAGGAAAACAGGTTGCTCAATGGAGACAAAAGAAACCGAGTGAAAAGCAAGATGAGGAAGATGAACGCAAGCGATGGAAATCGGACCGGAAATGCTTTTTTAATAAAGTCATAATATTATTTTCCTACGGTGTCATTAGTTATGGTGACAGTCAAATAGTCTTTCTTTTCTATTCAAATGACCGAGTTATTCATCCGAAATGGCAGTGGCCCACCCAAAATAACGAAATTGGCATTTGTGTCACCATTTAGTGCAGCTGCCAACATTTCGCGGACCGTTTCCTCTCGTTCGGCATCGGTTGATGGCAACTTCCGGTGAGTTACCAGGGCCCCAACAAGGCGTTTCTTCCTTTAAATTGGACAAATTGCTCGGCCCATTAGGCGAAAAGAACATGGTTTCAACTGAAGGATAAGAAGTTGACATGATCAGCTGTTCAACAATATTGTCAGGCACCTTATCTAAAACGACTATTATTAATTATTGGTTGTAATTAGTTGTCTTCACAAAAAAGTGACATGAACGTCCGACATTGATTTTGTATGTCCTCTATAGGTCTAAGTTGACCTCGATAGGCAGATCGTCTTTTCGCAGTTTTCCCATGAGTCAACCAATTGTGGATATCAAAGAGGAAGGTACTGACTGAAGAATCGCCTGACATCATTTCACCCGTAATACTACGAAGACCTGACAGGGCTGATCCTCGCACATGCAAGCCAGCAGCTCCATCTGGTGTACCGCAAGTTCCGTAAAGATGACAAAATCGTTGAACCAAACTAAACCTGCGCACCACAACTAAATTTCTAATAAACAAGCATTGCTATAAATGTCAAAATAAAGTTACAAGTACGTGCAGGCAGGGGGTACGCTTCGTAATTGTCGTTTCGATTTGTCCTCACGAATTGAAATGGAAAAGAGAACATAACCTGACACGACTCGAACGTCACATATCGGGTAGGCGAATACTGCTGAATATCCCAATGCAGGAGCATGCCAATTTTGTTAAAGTCTAAATTTAAGTGGGTTCATTCAATTGAGTTAGGTGTAGCTGAATTGGACAGAAACGAAACGCGAGTGACACTAAGCACAGAAACAATAAATGTTGGACAAATTAAAGGGTAAGTCACCTTCTGGCAGGCACGGAATGTAAGTAGAGGGCTACGTAGAATCAAAAATGTATCCAACTATGAAGGAACAGTCAAGACATACGTAGAACAAAATAAAGCGGGCAGATATCGCACGTAAAATCGAGAACATTAAATATTATAAAAAAATGAAAAATTGCATGACAACAAAGGATATTCCTAGAAATTAAAAAACGCCGAGAAGTAGGAAACACAAATATTTCAGTGGAAGGAAAATTTCCAAGTCACAATAGGGCAAACGCAAATGGAAAAATTGAAAAAATAATGATAGAAATAGGAGACAGGATGTTAAAAATTATAAACGAGGAAATCAGTAAAGAAATGGGAAAAAAGTAAATTATTTCCTGATTTGCTTTTGCAGTCACGACAGTTAGGCAGGCGGTGGATCTCAACAGAAAAGAGCTCCGATCAAAATTAAAAAAAAAAATTCACCTGATCTTCCGTACGAAATAGGCGGTATTTGAACGTGGCCTTTAACCACAGAAATTTTATTCTGCAGGAAGCCCAAAATTAATGCAAAAATGAACTTTCGTAGCAGTCTGGTGTCACGCGGTTTCCAATTAACCGAAACCGACAATAAATTACCAAAAAAAAAAAGATTAAAATTTTCCGGTCAGAAAAAGGATACTTTCGCTTCCTCAAAGTCCGTTCCTTTTCCCTCCCCCCAAAAAAATTAAAATTGTACAACCCTATAGAAATAGAAAATACAACAAATTTTTGCCCCAAATAAGCAACCCTCGCCATTTTTTTTGTCTTTCTGAAGCATGCTAATGGCGGATATAAAAGAAAATCTTTTTGCATATTCGCAACGGAATTGGTAAAATTCCAGTTGCACAGGACAATCTACTTATAGAAATATCGTAGGTAACAGTTGAAAACTTTCGAGCAGCTTTCCGACGTCAGTTATAATTGTACTTCTTCATTGCCATTAAGTAAGCAATGATTTCCTGATCTGGCAAAACGTGCCCAACTTCCAGTTATCTCCATGACAATGATCAAATTATTGTTTTCTGTTGCATCACCTCCTGGCTGGTTTTTATTGCACTGGGTGATGCATGAAGAAATAAATTTATATCGTTGTATTTCTAATAAATGTAAAAGACAATTTTACATAAAAATAATTAACATATATCTCATTCAGGTTCAGTCTGAATATTGAGATGTAGAGATAAAAAAGGAAGAAAAAGAACAAGAAATGAAAGAAAAACTACCAAAGATGACTAGTAAAGTAAATATAAATTAATATCCAATAAAAACTAATAGGATGCAAAACAGAACAGAGTGAACCACTACTTGGGAAACAATGGGAACTAATATTAATATAAAAATACAAAAGCAGCTACCACTGCAATGAACAAAAAATCTGTTTTAAAAAAGTAGAAATACGCGAGTAAATTGAGAAATAAAATGAGAAGAAGAATAAAACTGTTGAGAAATTAAAAAAGACTATATTATTTTCAAACTGTTGTGCAATGTGCGACAGGTACTCACAAGTAATCTACCAGTTGTTCGTAGACAAACACAGACGGACAGTGTGTCTTGCACCTGTCCGATGAATATCTAAACAGTCTCAAGCAAGCTTTTATTTGGCACTATTCCTGTCAAGAACATTTCTATCAAGTTCACATTAACCTAGTCACCAGGGTAGCCGTCTCGCTTTCGTCCGTGTTGTCGTGCACACGCATTCGTGTGGGACGTGATACTACGGCACATGACATTGTCCGACGCAGATTAGCGTGAGTTGTCCAACTTGGGTTAAACAAGAGCAATTAAAGCAAGAGGAGGTGGAGAAACAAGATGAAAGAAATCAAGATGAATCGCATGCGACTGCCATAACCCAAATCGCCATGAGTACGGTTGAAGAACAGAAACCAACTTAAAAGAATAAAAGTAAATCCATTTTCTGCAACCTCCGAAAACTTTAATCATCTAACTCTAGTCCCACACAGAGATCTTCCAGGATCCTCGTCCTGTAAATCCTAGTTATTCACGCTGATTTACAGCCTCCTACGTTCTTAAGGTTAAGATGGATGACTAGGCATCTGTGTAGAGAAAGTAAAATGCTGAAATTGAAAACCAGACCTCATTCGATACATAAAACTAAAAGAAAAAGAGAAAAAAATGGCACCAGATGTACGTGGGATTACGACGGAGGCGAAAGGTAAACTCAATTTTCAAAAGGTTATGTCTGTGCGGCAGTTGTGAGAAATACAACAAGTGGGGAATAAAGTTGAAATGAGAGGCAGCCATTTTTAGGAATTCAACAAATAAGAATTCCTGAAGGTGGTGGTCAGTGTGGCACGAAGGGAAGAAATCCATGACGAATTTGACAGGTCTAAATTGGCACCTGAACATGAACCAATTAAATATCGGATTGATAAATTGTCATCATTTAATGAGGAAAAGTATCAAAAGGGCAGAGGAAAACAAGCGTAAGCGTCACACTGAGAAATGAAAACACAATCACGGTCACTTGAGTATTCACAGGAAAGGAGCACTCCTTAAAAACAAAAAAGAACTGAGTGAAGTGTAGGAAAGGTAAAAATAATTGTAGTGTGCTTCTGTGTTGCACCGGAAGATTAAGGGAAAGAAACTCAGGTATACTTGCACAGGAAACTACCCCAATATGAAACCATTTGATGTTCTTCAAGAACTTGTATTCCCCCGCACCCTGTCGCATTTCTATTGTCCACTCTTCTGCGTTCTGCCAAAACTACCCCTTCAGTTTGTTCCGCATGGCTTGAATCCTCTGTTACCGGCATTCTACTCAACTGTTTGGACACGTGTCATTCAACATGGTTTCATTCTCCCAACTTCCCTGTTGGGCTGTCAACAATAGGTTGAACTGAAACCGCCGGCTTCTATTAAATTTCATACTTTTTGTGAACATTTCTATCGAACGTAGGAACGTTTCTATCATAATATCTATCATATATAATATCATAAATATCTAATATCTAAAATTCGATGGTCTGCACCTATCAATTCAAAATGTCAGGTGCGAGTGCCTGACTTAAAGCAGTTCGTAACTGCCACGCTACCATTCATATCATTTCTTCACTCAAGATGTCTTGTTTTGAATTCTGCAACCATTTCATCCCATCTTGTCTACCCTTTTTTAATTCGTTTTATATTTCTCTTCAATTCTGACGTATTACCAGACACAACAAGACTTAATTTTTCCCTTTGTTACTTCTTTCCGTCTCGCCTTTTTTCATTGCTCTAAGATTTTTATTTCGCGACTTAACGTAAAAAAACTTACTTAATAACTTGAGAGGTTACGACCATGGAGAACAAGAAGTTAGAAAAAACAACTCACGGTAGAAAAGACGGAACGGTAGAAAATTTGAATTGCAGAGTTGGAAATGAAAAGTTATGAAACTTTAATGGGCAGAAACGGGCGACGGAGACAAAATCTTAATGACCGCTGCAACCCCGCCTGTAGCAAAATTAGCTTTTATTAAGCTGCTTTTGTAACAACCTGCCGTGATGTCTTCCTACATGACACGCACGGAAAGTCTGTTGCGGGAAAACGGCCTGGGAAAGCAAAGTCCTCACGTCGCGATGTCTGTGACTTTCACATCCATTTGGGGTAGTTTTAAATTATGTTTAAAAGTAAACCACGAGTAAGCTTCAACGACACTTTTTTAAGTAATACATAATAACAAAGAAAGAGTCTTAATAAGCACATTTCAGGCATGCAGACAAGACAAAAATACATTCAACGCGAGCAGGATCCCAACAACCATGCGACACACAATGTTTGGAATGGAAAATGAACCCGCAATCCATTTGGTACATAACACACATGTCATAATATTTTCAAAGTAGCTTGACAATTGACACAAGTTCACGGACCAATAGTTCAAATTACTAATTATAACCGCTGGCCATATAAACTCCAGCACCCGTCAAACCAACACGAGGACCAACCAAAAGAAAATGCCAACAAAAAGGAGCCCCGAAGATGCCACTTTCGATACCCGCCACCTCATTTATCACTTTGGAAGGAGAACAATCACGCGAGTACCACAATCAATCTCCGTCTAAAATTTCTTTTCGAGGTCGTTAATTAACTCCAAAATAATAATCGTTCCGAGGTGTTGGAACAAATGCCAGGAACAACAAAAAATAGTTCAGTAAACAACATCATGTAAATGACGAGTAATAAATTAATAATTTATTGCACTCACTAGCCCTTCATTGTTTTGTCTGAGAATTCTCAGGCGAGAAACCCGTTGCAATAGTTCACTTTTACCGAACAATAAAAAGACAGTGCAGCAGTTATTGGTTCCAATCAATTTTTTTTCGGGCCTAAACGCCTCAAGCGTACAATTTCAAATTTGACGATTTTATCACGCCGGAAAAGATAATTTACAAAAGTTTCCCTAGTACCGCGTCTATCACGGTAATAAATACGTCCGCCGACAAAATATTACCCGGAATAAAATGTAAATAGAATTTGAATTTATCGAGTCAGATGCCGTTTTGATATTATTAATAAATTACACCTACACGACCGGGCATTAATTATTGTTTAACATCGTGTGTCCGTTGTTCTTCTTGCTTCTTGTTCTTTTTACCTAACGCAGGGGTAATAAAAAAGAAATTTGAAGTTAATATGACTGACGCCAAGCGTTTTACATGAAATGTATCGGAAGCGAAAGAAAAATTAATCTGAAACATAAATTCGGACCAAGGATAGCAAAACCAATTCTGAAAAGGAGCCAGTGAAAGGAAACAAAATATATGTACCTGACAGAATTTCTGAAAGGTCACTCTAAGTACCACGCATACAAGAGCACTGAGAAATAGTGCTATTTTTCTGCGAAGCTCTGGAAAGTGTACGTGTAAAAGAGTAAAATATCGTAAATTTGAAGTATCGAAAATAAATTCACTTTTTAGAGTCCTTAATAAACGCTTTGGTGAGATAGGTAGGAAACCAAACTGAAAAGGCATTCCTGCTCGGAGGACGTCCACAACCGACAATTAACATTCATATTTTAATCAAAAATGAGAAGTCGAGTATGGGAAAACGTGTAGGAAGTGCTGATGGTTCCAGAGGAAAATTTGAATTTGAAGAATCCCAAGGTGGAAATTCCCGATCCCAATCAACAGTGAAAGGTTTTGTAAATGTCGATTCACAGCGAAAGTAAAGTACTCTTCTGCGAGTAATAAAAATGGTAATTCCCATTTCAGGCGATCCTCGGCAGTTGATCGTTTCATGAGGAAAGTCAATTTAGGGCTCTCCTAAGACAGGATTGGCGAAAGCATAAACGTAAGACGTGGAAATTCATGGAAGTAAAATCACCTCTAAATCGGATGTGATCTATAATCGGTGTTGAGAGGTTGGCAGACAACACAACTAGCGGTACCTACTCACATGTACGTTCATAAAGGCGAACAGGAAAGAAGAAAAGTCAAACGTTTCAAACAAAATAAAACTGATCTTTTCAATATCACCATAAACTCAAATGAACCAGATACATAGGAAACCGCTGCAGAGGGTGAAAAACAGGTATAAGACAAGTAATCTTTCTCGAAACCACCAAAGTACACTTTTAAATACCATTTACATCACTGCAGGTTCATTCGATATGAAACCGCGCAATTCTTCTATTCACCCTGAGACCCGGCGGTCACCTGTTTCCTCTTCGTCATCCTACGGTAATTAAATCTGTCGTGTGCATTTCCCCGGGTCCGATAGTTCAAAAACAAAAACGGATGTCATCTTTTACATTTCAAATTCAGTTATAACGAACGGGACGTGGCACTTGATATTAAATCCAACGGAACGTCACACCTTCACACATGTTCCCGCTCAGAATTCTCTGACTAAATCAATTTACAACAGAGGGAAATAAGTAAAAAGATAAAAAGAAGCTTGTGTGAACTCATTTGCACCAAAATATAACTATAAAAGCAAAAGTAATGGAACACTCCGCTAATGTTATTAAGAATATCAGTGCACCACAATCAGAATTATAGAGCACACAATTGTTGTATATTTTAAGTGTTACACGACAGCACAAGCACCATCCTAAACTCTTAGCTAGAATTATTGCTTTTCAACCCTGAAGTAAAAGAGTAAATTGAACATTATAGTCAAACAAGATCACCATTTCTGTCTACCATACTTCACACAGGTTCTGTACCATCACCAACACCCAACTCGTAATAACAGTACCAACGCGACGTAATTTAATCTTAGACTATACATCAATGGTTTCGTTGCTTAGCTGCCCCAAATTTCAACCAAAACCACATCCGCCAATTTAAGTCCGGATTTTAGAAATTTGTTAAGTTTCAAAGGTTTAGGGATTTGAGGAAGAAAGATTCCCGTAGGATAAGCCCAGGCTCGCTTAACGTGGGTTTCCACCGAGACTCCCCGTCGGGCTACTTTTTCTTTTACCATTCTTCCACTTGGGTTTACTGTCAGAGAGTTGGGTCTTCCGTCCCAGAGGAAAATGGAAACTCACGGCGAATTTGGCAGGAGAAATGGGACCATACCGGAAGTTCCGAATTCCTAGTAAACCTAGCTAGAATTACCGCTCATTCTTTCGTACTTGGTTGAAAGTTCCCAATTGAAAAATAATTCCTTGACGGGAATATACAGACATTTTCAGTAATTTTTTGGACTTGAAAATGTCGTAGCTCCTTGGGATTCAGTTGCAAGCTAGTCAGCCTGCCATCAGTTCAGGGTGAGTGACGAAGTCAAAATAAAAACTTGACGTTTTAAAAGTTTCGCGTACAAATGGAAGAAAAGTATCAAATAACTCGGGTGTGAGCCCGGGTGAGCTGCCGCCATTACAAAAAGGCTTTTAATAAAAGTAATTAAAGTAAACACACTCGAAGGGAAGTTCTTTCATCGCCCCATGCATTGACCGGGCGATTCGCATTACAGAGGGACTTTTCAGGTTTTGATTTACAATCATTGGATTAATGGACTCTGCCTCGCAATACTAAAAATAGGTAAAGTTCTACAGTATTAATCGAATAAAATTTTTTATTACAATGAACACAGGCTAATAGTGAAGAATCCGACGAGAAACTAAAAGACAGAAAAATGAAACGTAGGACACTGCCAGAAGCTCAGGGCCACAGAATAACAAGTTTCATTCCAATGAACGACTTTCCAAAAAATTGGAGAGAGCACACTCAAATTAACCCTCTGGTGAAGCAGCAGCCTCCTCGTTTGACAAGACCCATTTTTTAGAAGAATTGCCTGTTGTTTATGTTTCACGTTAAGTGTCTGACAAAAGCTAGAGTCTAAGATTCTTGACAATCGTTCAAATGTCTACCCTTAAAACATTCACGTACCACACGGTCATTATGGAAATCATAACTTCGTGCCACTTAGGTACAATAAATGTCTCCTAATCCTAGATTACGTCTAAGACTTCAAACTCAACTACTCATATATTATTTTTGAGGCATTTTAACGGCGAAAACCATCGATTCGAACAACAGAGATACATTTCCTACCTGACAAACCAATTGGTCTCCTCAAGTATTTCATCAAAGGTCAAATTCCATTTCGATTACTTTAATTGCTATGGCCGCAGCAACCCTCCACCATTTTTCATCAGACCCCGTTGAGGATCTTGTAGAGTTAATCCATGGTAATAGACCTTGTTTTGCTATTTACGCTCCTTGGAGGGGTAGAATCTTTCCTCTCTAACAAGTAATTACAGCGGGAGCGCCGGAGATTACAATTCTGAAGAGCACGAGAAAGCGGAATGTACGCCATTGAAGACACTACGAGCAAACACAATTACTTTGAAATGAATGAAAGGTGTGCGAGGGTTTCTGCCACGAAGGGTTGCGAGCTTCCATGTGGGTAACACGTTAGGGTTAGGTAGCTGCACCTGGTCGAATTTTCTCGTTACTTTTGGTTCGTCCAACCTTCGCCCATTTTGCCAGACCTTTTGGCTACCCTACGGTGATCATTTCTTTTACTTCCATTTCAACGATTCCTTTCCTTTTATCTTTATATCTTAAAAGAATAAAAAAAAATTCTTTTTGTTTTTCTTCCAAACCGTTTCAAAACTTTACGGCATGCGGGACCCTTAAAAATTAAAATTGAACGTTAGCTTTTCTGTTTCGCATATTTTCTCCAGTTGCTTTTCTTCTCGCGCAATGACGAACGTTCCTATTGCTTATATAAAGAACCAAAACGGTGCGTGTAAAACACAGAGGCACTTAGTAAAAAGTAAAAGTTTATTCTTTGAAGGAAGAAAAGTAGCAAAATAACAGAAAACATCTCTGTAAGACACTACTCCTAAGAAAATACACCGAAAGGTCAATCTCAAGTCCTGTGGACAAAAAAGAGGTCATCCATGATTTTCTGCCACTAACAGGTATTCATTACTCAGTGGCGTTTCAATACATTCCTTTTAAGATATAGTTAGAGGCGGATGATGGTGCCACACGATCAAGGGCTTGCCAATTATTCTGCATGTTCCACCTCCCACATCTTTCCGGCCTTTAGGTCATCTGTGGCATGTCTAATGAGTTGGAACCTAACATGACTAAAACAATTGTTGGATTCCCCGCCGGAAAATGCTCGTTTGGGTTTCCTAATGCTCCCTCGGCGTCCGGTAATTTTAAAAAGATGTGCCACCCAAGTAATAAAATGGTCTGCAAATCTACAAAGAATTTCATCTGTTTCACCTGTAATTCACGACTTTACATTCGTACGCAAAGAGAAGGTAACAACCCACACTAATCCAAATGTACATAACAACCTACATGAGATTAACGTTTTGATATCTGAAAGCAACCCCTTTGCAAAAAGTTAGCCCTCGAAAGGTAGGAAACATGAAGTTTCATAATCGAATGAGAAAGGATCAATTGTCAGGTGAAAATGTTTGCCTGAAATAAATGACCAGGCAGAAAATGTACGAAAGGGTGAAGGTAAAAAGTGCGTTGCGACAGGAAGTTAGATATTCCTGCCATGAGATAGCAAATCTAGAGTCACAAGAAGTGGTCTAGTGAAAGATGAATTACCACGCTTAACCGTCAGAAGTGCGGAAGGTTGATTTGATTTCCAGAAATTCTTAGAAAACATTCTAAGTAAAATTGCCCCAGTCTGTGTACCTTTAGATCATTCTATTTTCCAACTCATAGAGGAATCGAATGTATTAGTTAGATCATGAGTTATATCTTCAGAATTCAGTTGGAAAATGACATTTTTCAAAATAGGCACTGTTGGTCGAGTACAAATCATCGTCTATTTAAACTAAAGAACCGCCAACACCCACGATGGTATCGTGCAGGAAAGGCTGAATATTAAGTTATGACAAGTTACGCGTGCGCACGTTTCAAACAATAAAGTAATTTACACCGCCGGGTAATTCCTCAGGTCTTTTACACATACACGTTTACAATGTCATTACGGGACTTAATGGGGAATTCCTTTACGTGGTTGGTATGGGAATATGTATATTGAAAAGTGTTTTCAATATACCGAAACAGATACCTGCAAACCGAAACAGATATTTAAAACAAAAAATTAAATATGTATGATATAGCTACTATTTGGTAATACCTGTCGAGTAACTAACTACTGAGTTACTTAAGGGCTAGCAGATACAAAATTAGGGCAGTTGCTGAACATGATAACTACAGAAATTACGCTACAATTAAGCTACCTCCGAATTCGTAAGGCTTGAAGGAGTTTGACAAGAAATGACACAGTTGAATGAATTCGGCATTGTGCTCCAGATAAAACAGTTGACCCATCACATTCATCTCAGTAAATAACAAGACCTAGAAGCATTTAAAAACGGACAGAAAACTGCTTACATGGCCTTTGCCTGCTTAGCTGGTCCCTGGAACGACGCAAAAATGGCGGACTTTCCGAGTAGGTTGGGAAGAAAAGTAAAATTAATTAGAAACGGTTTTCGTTTTTAGAAAAATTTACAATTCAAAAATTTCTCCAGCAATTTTATATTATTTTTTTCTTGGTTCTTCCAGGCGGTTTTTCCAAACAGGGCGACCCGGTGAGAGGAGGGTGCCAGGGGCGAGGGAAGCAAAGAAAAAACAAATGTAAAGTTTGTGATAACACCAGGGCTGAAGTTGCAAGTTGCTCGACGAAACTTTACAGGGAGGGAAAGCTTTTTTTCAGCATCCCTTGGAATCGTTTTGCTTCACAATTTTTTCCTCTCACTCTCTGTACCTTTTCTCCAACAAAAAAGGCAAAAAGATTTACTTTTTTCCTTCTTCCTTACTGGAAATATTGATAGCCGGATAACTTAATTTTCATTTTTCATCTTCTTCAGCTTCCAGCACAGCCCTCTTCCAAGGCATCATCAAGTTTTGTGAAGTTCACCAATGCACGATTCACCTCATTCGATTACTCTCTCTCTCTCTCTCTCTCTCTCTCTCTCTCATCTGTTTTTTTACAACCTCATTAATTTGCATCTATCCTCTTTGACGAAATAATTTTTTTTTTTTTACAAAAAATAGGAACGAATAAAAATGCAGAAGGCTGAAGGGAAATTTTTAGAGTGCTGTAGGAAACTTCATAAAGAGTTTTCAAGGAAGTGAAACGTGCAAATGAGAAGAAAAAATTTTTCTGCGCAGGCATCAAATAGTGAAGTGACATTTCAGTAAGAACAAAACAAAATCTAATTCTCCTCATATTTTTTACCTAAACCTGAACATAAAGGATCATTCCGTTCTTCAATTAAGGAGTTGTACGTTGTAGATTCAATCAAATTGAAAACCACGCCGTCTTATGGACGTTGCAATCAAATGTCAAGACAGGGGCAGTTGGGAACCTACTCGAAGGTCTGCCGCGGTGGCTTTTGCCTGATTGATTTCCATTGCTCTCTTTAAATTTGCCACATCAGTTGAAGGACACAAACACGTCCTACCAGACCGCCCTGTTTCTCTTTTATGCCGTTTCAAACTACCCAATTTATTTAAACAAGTAATAGATCAATTAATTAAATTACTAAAATTGGCAAGTTGAACTCCATTTTTTAGTTTAAATTCACTCTTACAGATACATTTCATTCCTATTAATTTCACGATATTTTATTCTATTTCATTATAATCGCAATGTACGTCTAACTGAACATGTCGCCTGTCTCTTCTTTCCACACATCCACATATTTCCACTCAAAAGCACTGAGCTTCGTATTATGCTTTGCCGCCAACTTCGACGACTCTTTAGATAATTCTATCCCCTTCGGTCATTATTTTCTACATTCATCTAATGATAACACAATCTCTCAACACTTCCTTCTGCTTCCTTACTGTTGCTATCTAATCGAGGCACATTCACCACCTCCGTGAACATATCCGAGATATGATTCCTCTCTCCCTTTGCCTTCTTTTTTCTTCTTGAGCCTTAATGTCTCCTACAGTCTTCTGTCTTTCTGCGAAATTTCAATTGCCTTTATTCACCTATATTATAAATGGCTTTTGACATTTCCCCCTATTTCCTTCATTTGCTTATCTTTCCCGTCCGCTTCTTTCACGCGACTATGTCCAACACATAAGCCGCCCGGTCATTAACGATGCCTGTTTGCCTGTTTCGATTTAATTTATACTCCGATATAAATCAACCAGGGAAAATAAAATGGTTGAGTGAAACAAGAAATCGACGTCGGTCAGCGATACCCGCACCAGTCAGAAGGGGCAATCATTTTTTTATGACGGACCGATTTCGTGTTCCCAGAAGTTATTCGGCATGCAGTGGACGACCCGTGTTCGCATGCAACATGTTATTTTTAGTTTCTCCTATTTTATTGCTCTCAAAAGTATGATTGGTAAGCTACACATGGTAGATACAAGTGTCCTGGAATAAAAATGTAGCGGTCTAGCGCCGTGCTAATTTATGCGCAAGAAATTAAGAAGAAACAATCGTGAGCGAAAGTGAAATTTCATATTCTCAACCTCAAATACTGTAAACACTCTTCCAAGTTTCTAATGATGACTACTCCGGAGATGGCCGCTAAGATTTGTATCGTATTGAATCGTGTAGGACACTTCTCGTTCAACTTTTGCTCTGGTGTCCACATCCGCATAAACAAAATTCAAATCCTTAGGGTTTAGCACGGTCTTCTATCCCTGAAAACGTCTAATAAAAAAGAAAAAGAATGAGTTTCGCTTTGATAGGATTTTCAGGACTGACTCGAGGTAGCTCGCCTTGGGAGTTGATGCTATTTGTCTCCGGCTGCTCTGGCTCAATATCAGACTGTCGGGGAGAGAGAGAGAGAGAGGGGGGGGTAGCATCACAAGCACAAGTCCTTGCTGCTTGCCACTGTTTTATTATAAATTTCTCACTTCTGAACCATCCATTCACATGGAATTCCAAATTCACGTGTTCCTCTTCTGGAACCTTCAAATTTCGTATACTTCTCTAAAGAAGAGAAAAAATTAATTTTGCGAATCGTTTAACTCCCTCAGCTGTAGAACTTAACGGCCCGTACCTTTTTTATCAAAAGAATTTTTTAAATTTAAAATTACGCCCTGGGTCGAGAGGAAATTGCGGCTTCAACCTTATCACTTTGACTATACACGTTTTACCTTCCACCGTAGGCGGAAATTGATGGTGTCATTACAAGTGTAGTAATCATTATGGGAACGTCAATGTCCATCAATGTAGTTAGCGATTCGTAATGAGCCGTTCCCCTGGGAAAAAGTTCAATAAAAAGGTTTAAGTTGATTGGCAAAAGGCCACGGGCTACTTCGCTTCTTCCCAAAGACCATTGTCTCTCTGTGTTGGTCTGTAAATTAATTTTTTGTACTTCCTTGGGCAGTTTTTCTGGTCCTCCCTACACTTTGCTCTACTTTCCCATCTCTTTCATCGACACTTTGGCCCTTTGCCTATTTTTTCGCTCCTTCGCCTATTTTATCTCTGGCTTCCTTTTCACACTCTAACAATTCAGGCATTAACTCCCTTTTTATATTTTTATGATGCTTTCACTTGCTATCACCACACTTCTGATTTTATGCTATAGACTTAGTCTTCCTACCTGCTGTTTTCCTTAACTAGAACCTCTCAACCTACAAGTAGAAAAACGCACAACTCAAATGTACAGATATTTCAGTTTGTCGAACGGAATCGACCAAATGGAACTTCTAACAAACATGTTCCACGCTAATAAATTCATAAACAAACAAAAAGAACAAAGGTAAAGTGTTATGATTAATTTAGTGTATAATTTAACGCGAAATTATTCAAACAAGTTCAAGTAAACCAAAAAACCTAAATATGGTGTCCCCGTCCTAACCCAAAGGTCAAACAGCAACAGCAGCAGCAGCAGCAGTAGCAGAAGTAAAGAAAGAAAAAATGAAGTCTGAAGAGGCTGCTTTTTTCAAATTCGGAACACGAAGAATCGAATCAGATTAGTCTTAAGCCCTTTTAAGGAAAAAGGCATTAGTCAGACTTTCAGTTAGAATTTCCTTGAAAGTCTGGAATGATTTTTTGCTTTATTATTAATACTTTCGTATCCGGTCACTAATTAAAGACACGAGGGGGATTTGTCAGATGGGAACTTGAGAGAGCCTTTTTACAGAAGTTGAAAAATGAAAGTTCCTCCTGGAATAAGGAAAAATCAATTTGGGACCCTGAATTAATTCATTGAGGGGAGCTTTAAGGACCCATTTCAAAGAACAAAGAAAATACGTAGGCAAGAAAAACTAAAAGTGGCGATACCAAGCGATGACAAACACCAACAAAAAAGAAATAATAAACTGGGCGAAGAAAACGGAAGACTACAATTTTCATTAAAACTATGAAATTAAAGAAAAATCGGTTAGTTCATCGATCACCTCTCTGTACCACGGCCATCATCAACATCACTGAACTGTAACCCAAAGACCCACCCAGTAAGCTCAGCCTTCATCAATTACATCACTTAAGTTATATGAATCCTTATTGGCATTTTCTTATTTTAAGACTGAATCAAAAACTCTCAATATAATAATGCGCATCCTAAAAAAATTAAAGAAATTATATGTAATAATGTGTACGTAAATAAATAAATAATGCTTCTACAAACATTTGGTGAAATAAAAGTAGAGAAAAATAAATACACAACTTTCAGACTTTTACTGTTTGGAAATAAATAAATGAATATGATAATGATCAACTACGGATATAAATAGTTCGTATAGTAATCACAATAATTGTGATTTGGATCAGTTAGATTTTGAGAACATTCGAATGACATTTTCTCTGTTACTAAAATGGTACCTTAATTTCCTCAATTATTCAGGTGCATATTCATAGACCTAGTAGAAGACACAGTGAACCACACAGATGAATATTCATACAAAATGTAATCATCTCCTGTCCACAAGGGAAACTTTTACAGGACATACACAGACACCCACACTCCTTTAGCCACCGGACGCCATTTTGACACCTTCAATTTATTGTTTCCATTGCTTTTTCTCTCTGTGTCGACTAGCCTCTAATGGATTTTGCATCCCTCCGGGGAAAAATAATTTTAATTTTCTTTACCGAATTCCCCGTCATTTGCTGTTGCTTTGTTTTCCTTCTCAAATTTCAAATTTCGCCGCATTTTACAGTCCGTAAAAACAAACACATCAACAAACTAGCGTCAGGAAGTTGAAATGAAGAATTTCAGATATTTAGAAACTGCCCCCGAGGGACGGCCAAGGGCGTATGGATGAAATGGCCTTCAGTTAGTATATGTACGAAGAGGAAACTAAACAAAAACCAAGTCGAACAAAATTATGTAAGTCAACTAAACGTAATAAACACACAGGGTAGCGCACAACTACAAAAATGTCTATGAAACAAAAAGTAAATTGAAAAGCAATAAAGGACGGTTGAAAGTAAACGAATATCCTCTAAAAAATATTTACACAACGAAGTCAAAGCTATCGCAGAAGGGCACTAAGTACAATTAACACTAAACTTGAAGCAAGTCAACATTGTCTGAGACCGGGCGTTAATTGAGTAAAAAATTTGAAAAAAATTATTCTTATTTTTGTGAATCAATCCAAACCTGAAGCCGTGACTCTTAGTCTCTCACCTGAAAGAAGAAAAAGAAAAAATATTTTAATAAATATGCAACGGTATATATATATTATAACCTGGTGACTGACATGAGTATAGAGTTCCTAAATCTACTTCTTTAAAATTCAGTTGAAGGTTCAATCCTGCGCACAATCAATCTCATCCTGACCAGGCACTGCAGGGCACACATTCACAAATAGATGAAATCCCTGGGACTTAAAAAATACTCCAAGATCACAGATACCAAACGCAGTAATACCATTGAGGATATGAGAACGATAAAAGAATGAATAAGCCCAAAATTACCCAGTTCAGCTGGGTAAATAAAAAATGGCGAAAACCAAGAAAAAAGAGATCTGAATATTAATAATTATTGGGTTGGGTTAAGAAAATGGCACGCTATAAAATTTACAAAAAGAATTTTCTCACCTAACAACGACCCATTAAAATCAAGGTCCGCAGGTACGCAGAAGAATGGGGAGGTGGTAGCAGTAGATGAAACCATCCAGGAGGGCCCCGGTTTTATTAGACGAATTCCACACATTGGCCCCCGGGGGCACCTCAACGTGACCGACGTTGCACCGATCAATCATTTCGAATGCGTCGATACGCAAATCGATACTCGCAGGTACCCACTGAAAAAATTATTAACAGCCTCCGTCTAAATTTTGACGAGACAGAAAATCTGTAGGAATAGTGCAATTGAGATGAAGACCATGGGTGACGCTACCTGATCTTATCATCATCGTCCGATACAAGCCCAAGTCTATTTAACATGGCGTCCATCAAAGAGGTGCACCGAGTACTGTACCACCAGGTAAATAGGTACTAAGATCTCATTCGCTCTTTAAATCGTTTAAAACTCGTTCGATGTATCCTTGAGCTCCGTCTTGGTTCCGTACGACAGAAAAATTTCCAGGATTTTCGGACCGTCCAACTAGCGCCCAAGCCACCAAATTTATTATTATTCACTACATTTAACTTCGTTTCAGACTGTTTTAATTACCAAAAGTGGTTACTATTAATATCTTGGAAACTGTCCTGTATCCTTTCCTGTGGCAACCTTTCGCAGCTTCAGTTCACATTAGAAAAAAGGTTCTTCTTTCTTCTGTAGAGTGATTCTAATTTCACAGATCTCTGAATCAGACTCAATTTCATTGCCACTGATTTGCAGAATTCAATTATTTAAAACAAATTTTGAATTTAATTCAGAAGAAAACGTACAGACCGCATCCGGTTCTGATGAAATTTATAGGACTCCAAATTTATTAAACCTGCTGAGTTGCTTCAGAAGTAACGGGTCGACCCTTTGAATATAGTATTCCATGGAAAATTATAATAGAATTTGGACATAGTAAAATGGCCGAACTGCTTAACATTCGAAACGCGAAGAAGAACAAGCTAGAGAGAATGTCGAACAAACGAACTCTGAAAAGAATAAAACCTTTCCTTGCCCTTCTTGTTGAAAATTCGTGATTTCTGTGGAAATGGTGTTTCTTCTTATTCGATTTTTAGGAGATTTTTAGGCTTCAGGAGTTCTTGTTAACTGGACGTTCACTACAGAAGAATGAAATTTACAATATCTAACCCTGGATTCAATAGGAGCGTGTTATGTATGAGACCTCATCGTACCAAATTCGATTGTGGATAAGAGGCAATGAAAAAAAAAACAGACGACACCCTCGTGCCTTAGACGTAGTCCAATCACTTCAACGAGAAATGTGAAATTTTCCAAGCGCCCAATGGAAATGACGACTGCGTCCTCCGGGCGTCTCATCAAATAAAAAAATCATTAATTAAGGGGAGTGATCGTGTTGAATATTAATTAAGTAAAGGATGGGAAATTAGTTTGGTTCTCCTAAATTTATTGTCAATTGTAACGGAATTATAATAAGAGACGAAGGAACCAAAGACGAGCAGTGCAAAGTGCTGTGTGGAAAAGGAGGTTGATTCTTAGAGGAACATCCCTGGTAAAGCAAATAAATCGTACCACATGAAAGTCAAACAACCAAAGAGAAAAGCAAGACAGCCAAAAATTTCAAATATTTTCAGTACTTTTGAGTGTGCCAGTCTGTTGGGTTCGGTGGCCTTCCCATTTATAATTCACCTATTTCGTTAT
Source organism: Polyplax serrata (assembly GCA_037055365.1). NCBI lineage: Eukaryota > Metazoa > Arthropoda > Insecta > Psocodea > Polyplacidae > Polyplax > Polyplax serrata. The sequence goes on from JAWJWE010000007.1 coordinate 1,330,239, forward strand.
ATGTAATGTATCCCTATAAAAATTGACATAATTTAAATAGCTACTTTTTTTAAAATTTATGTCAAAACTTTCGCTGGAAAAACAGCACAAGAGAAATCAAATTTCATGTAATAAAGAGTACTGAACAAACCACCATGAACGGTGAATTCTTTTGTTTTTCCACTGCGGTTTTCTGATGGTTTTAATGTCTACCAGTTAAAAGAGTATAAAAGAATGCACCCAAGAGATAAATTGCATAGACATCTCAGAATAAATAATTAATAAGAAAAATATTCTTTGCTTAACGCAACTGAGGGTCGGTTACCTGATCCTTTCCCTAAAGAAACGGATCTATCTCGAACGGCAAAAACGCCAGAAAGTGATGTTTGTTCTCGGACAGACTAATTCTCTGAACCCCACGAATAAATCTTTCTCTTTTGTGTAATTACTCAGGGACACCGTCTCTTTCATGCAAACCAAACCTAAAATGGATTTTAAATGTAAATAAAAATAGAGAGGCAAAACTACTCTCCAGTCGGGTTAAATTAAGGACGTTCAGGTGAGTACCTGAGTACTTACTTGCCGGCGAAGTTACAGAAAGAGAAAAATGTTTCCCGGTCAATGGTTAATGGACATGGATATTAAGCATATGACCGATGCCTGAGGGTTTGGTTTGTTGTCTTCCTTTTAAATTTGGCGAAAACTTAACGACCCTACCAACTTTATACCTCATGTTTGTCAAAACAGCCATTGTCATAGGGGAAGATTTTGAAACTTTCAAATGACAGTCCAGTCTGGAGGCCCGCAGATTGCCGAATGGCATTTGAAAATAGAAAAGGACCGGTTTACCCATGACGAGTATTAAACTTTCTAATTATTCTACCCGCCTATGTGCTTTGCGGTATTACAAAATACAAAATTAGTGTTTGAAGTGTAGGTTAAATTTTTATAAGAATACTTCTTCTGAGACCAAGGATCAACCGGAATAACCAAAGTCGCTAAGGAAGCGTCATTTGAAATTCCCAACCCAGAATTAAAAACAAACTTGAACGTGTACTTTGTCAGTTGGTCTTGACGTTAATTAAACATGTAAAAACAAAAAAAAACAGATCTATATCGGGCAATAAATGCGGAATATGGTAAACAATGTAATAAATAAAAATGGAAATAAATTAACTTAAATAAATATTGATTAAGAGAAACTAAGAAAAATCTTAGAAGACAGGTACGACAGGTTTGTTTTATTGATAAGGCAGAGATGGCAAAATGGCCGGAAGAGGTTCGTCTTTGCTTTGACATAAGAATGCAAGAGTTCAGGGTGGGGCTTAAGGAAAGGTTGAAATAGCCGGAATAAAAAGATAAATAAATAAAAGTAAATAAACGTAATGTAAATCTCATGGGAATGACAATACAAAGTGACAATGAATTACGTGATGCGAGGTTCAGCCCTTTCCAAAAAATAAGCCCACACAGGTAAGGACACAGGTACTCTTTGCCTTACACTCGTGTCAACGGGGGTCATCCGTTGATGTAATCCTTACTGTAACCTTTTCTATACCATGGTGTGCGGTTATTTCTTTTTTTTGGAATACTCTACTCTCAACTGTCTCTATCCTATTCTCACATATGCCATCTTTGGTCTCGGCATATTGATTACACCTGGACACATCTTTTGACTTCTCTTTGTGACCACCCATTAAGCACATGGATGCCATCTGGCCCGCACTTTTTCTTACCATTGCTTCTTGCTTTTTCTGGACTTGGTCTAGACGGTTTGACGTACCCATTTCATGGTAATTCATTTTAAGTAGCTTACGCTCTGACCCATTACGTCTGACTTGTGCAGGGATGTTCTTAATCAACTGCGATCGCCCGAAAACATCTGATTTTGTTGTTTCATCCATTTGGCACGCCTTAATTCGTCCGTAATTATCCATGTCTTAACATGTAATTAATGGGGCGGGTACCCCGTTGCTCTAATTAAGTGACACTTGAAGGGCTCCGGGGTGCTTTGGTTTCTTTCTCTACCTCATCAACGCCTAAGAAGTCAAACTTAAAGACCTAAAGGCCACAAGAACCTTTTCCAAAGCGACGATGATTATGCTGATACTGATGACGACGAGAGCCCCTTAATTTCTCGATTAACTTTTTGCCTTCGGTCCCTTTTTTGGTTCCGGGGCAGTTTATCGGCAAAAATTTATTATGGCTGCAACCTTCTTGCAAAACCATATACATTTTTTATTGTACACCTTTACTGGTACTCCGACGTTGTAATCCTCCAGCGCTATTTTCTATTGACGTTGGAAAATGGCTGAGCTAGATACTATTAACGTAAATTGAGTTTAGTAGTATATAATTAAGCTCGGTTAAAGTTTCGTTTGGGAGGAGTTAAATTTTATCATAGTATTCCTAATGGGGTCCAAATTCATCACGACAACCCTCTCTTGTGGTGTTCACAATATTTGAACAATTGTAATGTATTCTCGTAAATATATATTACAACAGTATCTCTTTCTCAATTCTAGGTGACACAATTAGATGCTCAAAAACGCATCAGGGTATCAGAGGGTAGTTATGTATGAAAGTACACACGTTTTATTGATATTCCTTGTATTATTCAATAGTGTTAGTTATTCATAAAAGAAATGGCACCTCATTGCAGAAATAAATTTGCATATTTCAATTTGATTTGATTTTAATGGTCAGTCTGCCGTCATGTTTTTCACAAGTGCACGATTAAATATTCTGTCGTCCATTATAAAACTATTTAAGCCTTGATAGCATGTATTTAATGCATTCTTAAGACGGCACCATTACATACAGGTTTATTCGTTACTGAGGATATTTCTTTTGAGGTTTCAGAATATTTTCACTGTTTCATATGAATAATATTTAAATTTTTATGGGCTTATTGTTAATAACGTAATTACGGCGTATTCGATCAATAGTGTTCGATCGTGACGGAATTTTCTAGGAACTTTGACTATTAAAGCAGATCCAAAGATTAAAAAATTAATTTGTGAAGTGGCAAGTTAATAGATATGATCCATCCTTTTCCCGTGTTGTTTTTTGCTCGATTTCAACATGGATGTAATGGCCGTCTCTGAAAACAAAGTTAACACCAATTATGTCGTTAGGATTTTTAATAAATTTCACGTGTTAAGAACCGCTGCCTTGATTTTTTGACTGGTCAGTTTTTTTATGAGAGGCACATCGAATGTCCTTATATTTCCTTTTTTTTCAGACTTTTTTTCTACATGTCCTGTTCAAACATTGTTGACCTTTCTTACTTTCTGTCTTCTCTGATTTACCATCGGTCAAATCTCTCTGAAAACCTATTGAGTCTAGTATTTTTCGTTCTTTACCATGTCACACATCACTTGACATCATCAACATGTACTGCTTTCTCGGGTTTTGCAAAGTCATGCCAGAAAAAGATTTATATCATGCTAATCCTTAACCAGTAATTTTAAAATACCGAATACAGGGAAATCTAACGGAAGTCTTTAGCAAGAAGAAAGTACACGTCCACTGATACACCTTGAGAGTTGAAGCGTAACATTTTTACATTCATAAAACTCCACAATATGAGATCCGATCATTAACATCAAAGTAACTTAATTAATTGCACGTTGTAAACTTAGAGGAAAATAAGGAGTTAACAAAGAAGGAGAAAAATTTGACCGAGGCGACTAGTAACAGGGTAGGTAACTTGGGAGAATGTAACTAAAACATTTGAGAGAAGAAAAAACAAACGAGACAAAAGGAGAGAAAGGCATTACAAAAGTCGTAAATTGGCAATCAAAATGGTATTCCATCGAAACTTCCCGCGGCATTGTTTAATAATTTAGTTACACGAGCCGAGAATTCAACATTAAAATGCTCAACGAATAAAACGTCTTAATTTGTTTTTGTGCTAATACTGAAGAAATCATTATTTAGAGTCATCAGGTAAATATGGCGGGAGTAATTTGTGGATGATTACCGTGAGTCACATTGCTGAGTAAAACAGAGAAAGATCAGAATAGAGTTATAGTCAAACATAGAAGCGAGCAATATTCAAATGGACTTCACTATGCAACATTTACCTTTCAGTCTTTTGTAATAATGTACAACACGAGTTTATGAACGTTTGAAGAAAGCACAAATATTACAGCTGAATGTACTGTTGCTTTTCATGAGTTACATCCCGTGCGGAATTTAAACAAACAATGCATCATTATCGTATCAAGAATATAATGAAAATTCAAAATGGGACAAAAAATTTTACTTAAATATTTAACTATTAAACGCCCAAGCGACGGACGAGTCACACTTTTTCTTTTTCGGTCGAATCCTTTTGTTTTTCTTGAGGAACCATAATTTAGGCCCCATTACAAATTACGGTAATTTATGAAATTTAAAATTACCAAAATGACTATTTGGTACTCACCACGCGCGGCGAGTAATGCGTTCACGACGAAGAATTAAAATTTATAAGAAGAAGCAAAAACATATAATATATACAGTAAAATATACGGTGGAAAAGACAATTACAGTTATATACTGATGTAATATACAGGTGCAAACTAATATAGATTTCGACAGGAATAGTAGAACAAGATGTGACAAAAATTTAAATATTAATCTGAATGTAAATATGAATAAATAGAAAAGCATAAATTACTTTCTGGTGCACAGGCAGTCCTACAACCCTTGAGCTACCCTTCTACCCTTCGACAATCGATAAATATAATTATCCAAGATAAAATGTGCAGAAATGGTAATAATCGAATTATCACTATCAAACAGTTTTTCGTCGCCTATTCAAATTTTAAGCGACTCTCATTGTTTTTCTGACAAGGAAACGGAAATATTGACGGCCAAATGAAAATCCTGTTCTTACTTGCAGACACTGAAACAGCCGAATGAGAGAAATGAATAGTGCCATATTCCTAACTTCAAGTTTAACCTGCTGCTTATAACTAGGTTTCGATAACCAAGTTTCTTACGAAGACAAGAAAGTTCCCCAAGAGGTAGAGTTGTTCCCCAGGTTCGCTTTAAGACCTTTAAGACGCTTAGATTACGCAGACCTTACAACGTCTTTTTTTGTCAATTACCTGCTACATTTTTATATTAAGTCTGACATCGTGAATGGGACGTGCATCAGTGACCCTAAATATAAAATTTAAATTTGGCAGCCTCTAATAAGGAAAGATTGTATTGCACTTGGATATTGTGACTAAAAACTTTTCCTATTAGCAAAGTCAGTTTAACATATAAAGATGTCTATTAATGACCGATTCAAAGAAAGACCTCGTGAACCTGGATAATTTAAAAAATGACTTACAATACCAATAGAATTATGTAATAAATGAACACGAACAACGAAGAGTGAAATAGTAAGCATTAAATAAGTAATGGTTGAGAAATAAAATGAAATGAAATGGAAATAATACCTGTGAAGAGAATAGTCACTCATTAGTTACAAGTCGAAAAAGAATCGATAGGAGTAAGACGAGTGAATGATTTAGAATGAAAACCCTAAGTCGTTGACAAGATATGAAGTTAAGGTAGTGATGAAATTAATAATTTTTTCAGAATGAAAATGGAATGAAACACAATGACGTTGGGGTAGAACAGAAAAGCACGAGAAATAACACGTTCTTTTTTCGTGGTAGAAAAAACAAATTGCTCTGATTGTTACACAGCCTTGACTAAAACTTGACACGAACTTGCCAACTTGCCTACCCGTGCTAGTACCACCCAAAGACTCAAATGAAAAGGGTCGTTTATGGGGAAGGAGCAAAGGCACGGGTGTTAAATTACCTGTGTACCCTGCCAAATTATCAGTCCGTTTGCACAGCGATTAGTCACGGTAACAGCCATTAGCAACGACTAACAAAAAATAAATTATTTGTTAATTTATTTCTACTTCGAAATTAAATCCAGGCTCTGGACAGTGAGCTCAAACCCGTTCATTAGAAGAGCCAATTTCGAATTATTCTTATGGTTTTATAAACCGACCCAAATTTTATTAAGTTTTAGTTCCAGTCATGAACCGCTAGATACATTTAATAAGGTATCCTAGTAGTGGTAGTAGTAGTAGTAGTATTACTGGAAATACCCTACGAAAAAAATTAAATAAAATTTTACAACGTAAAAAAGCGAAAAATTAATTCACTAGAATTAAAATTCTGTATTAATGGCGTGCCAATTTGACTAGACTTCAGGTTCAAACCTGAATTGTGATGCAGATTCGTAATGTTTCTTCACCTTGTGAGCTGCACCCACCAGTTCTATCAATGTTTAAAAGATCAGTGTTAAATGTGGTTTCACGGGTACCTGAAATGCACTCATATCATTCCTCGGAAAGGGTGAGCAACTGACTCACTTGGCTTTCCGAGCTGTTTTTCTGATTAGACACATCCAACACGTCGCCTTATGCCTTTTTATTTTAATTTATTAACTTATTTTGACTGAGGCAGACTCCTCGATGGATAGCTGCCACACCCATCGACCTGAAAGCCGTTTCTGTCTTTAATTGCTTTGTTCAATTCCTAACGATTGTTCCCTTCGAGACTTTCTTCGTAATCATTTCATTTGGTCATCAACCTCCGTTAGTGGTCGGTCTAGTATACTCTGGCTTCTACCTTTCCTAGAAAAGAGTACCGGGTCGTTCAAAACGATGAAACGGAACCCAACCCATCCAGTGAATCATTCGAGGTAAATTAGACACGTATATTAGAAACTTTGACTTTTTGAACACATTTCAATTGCCGATGTCACATCGGTACATATTGATGTTAGGTTAGGTTGATGTTAATACATTTAAAAGGTCAAACTGACATCGACAGCTCAATGAAAAGATTTGTTCTAACTCCAGCAGTTTGTAAACCCGCACTCAGCCACGGGCCTTTCGCAAAGCTCATGGCTGCGCGTTTTTACTGTTCAAAATTTTTGCAAATTTCAGTCTGATAGCTCTTTGTTCATCCTGTGTCAAAGGCACATCCAGAAAAGTTACACGACGGATTACGGCAACATTGCAAGGAAATCGGATGATCCAAATTATATATGCAACGTTTCAAAATTTAAAAAAATGAAGGACATATTACGGTGCTTTGTTTGATGGAAAACATCATCCCCTAAGTTCTTCCCAACAAATAAAAAATATAGACACAATTACAGTATATGGAACACATAAAAGACCTAAAAGAACGAAAGTTTCATTCCTCCACATTTATTGCTTGCTTATTGTAACTGAAGATCCGAGGAGGAAATTCGAAATCGATTTTCATTTCAACTACCGCGTAGTTGACGCAATACAAACGATAAAACTACAAAATAATATGCGAAAATAACAACGAAAAGCGGAAATTTGAAAACACTGACCCTGTTCAATGAAGCGGTAAAACAAAAGTTTTAAATAAATGTAATTGATTTGACAGTCAGCATAATGGTATTGGAAGAGTGCGGGCAATGAATATTGACACTAATTGCAATGAAAATTGGCAGCATAACACACAATAGAATAATAAATGATATTGTAAGCGTCGTCCAGAGAAACTGTCGATCCTATGGCAAATTCTCAACTCGAATAATGCAAATTTCATCAATTGTCCTTCCAAAGAACAGAAACTTAAATGCAATTAATTATTTCGGTAAAGCAAGGAGCACATGCGAAGGTCATTGATGGTAAAATTCGGTCGACCAGGTAAAATATAAAAAAGAAACAACTTATATCTTCCGGGCACAAATACCTGATTCGACCAAAATGGGCTAACACTGAATACGAAACGTGCCTGACAACACTCTTGGGATGGTACAGCTAGGCACACTTTATCCGACACCTTCCCACAATTCGACATTCTTCGGAAGTCAACGAGTACTTCACTCACAACCGGATGTCAGATTCGCTCTCACGCAAGACACATAGGTAACTCCTAGGAACAGACAACATTAAAATCAACTCAAGGCTTTAAATAGAAAGATGAAAACCTTTGGGAAAACCAGAGGCAGTTGATGATTGATTGATAAATCATCGATGGATCGAACGATCGGTCGGTCGCCCCACTGAAGAAGGAAATAAAATGTGAAATTAATTCAATGTAAATTTACCTTCCATTTTCCATTTTTTCTCTGTCCGGAGCGGTTACCGCCCCTGGAGAAGAGCAGCAGAATGAGAGAGGCCTGAATTTTTGGTAGGAAATCATTAGGGAATCGAATAGAGGCGTTTCCAAATTTAAATTAGGGCCGAATAGTAGCGTAATTTATGGTTGAAGCCGAGATTGTGGAGAAGAGAAAAAAGAATTAAAAATGAACATTGTATGACACTGCCCGCGGGATAGTACCTGAGAAAAACAATGATGGGTGAATGCCAAAAGTCATTTGAAGTGCGTTTAAATAAAGCCTCACGGAATACAAATAAAATACTGAACTTCCTGATACAAGACAGACCTCAGGCTACGGTAATCGATACGCACCAGGAAACACAGTTTTTATATAGTTGGTACCATATGTAATGGTGAAAAGTCGCTTCAGTAACATAATTGAAAATATGTAATTGGTACTGCTGGTACAGATACTACTGAAAATAAATAATTGATCGGCTACAAAAATATAGCAGAAGGTACAAGACATGAAGTTGAAGAACAAACCATAACGATTTCCTTTACAGTCTAGTTTTTTATTACATAAATTTACATTCATTCATACAATTGCCTACCATTTTTGTGTGACAATAACGAATGGTAGTATAATTAGATAACAAATACATTAATTGAAAGCTATAAAGCTAAACCTAAATATAAGCTAAAGCATTTTCTAGCTTTTTACTTTTTTGGACGTAAAGTTTTCGATGGTACGAATGGTCACGTTCACGCTTCAAATATGTCAGGCACCAGATAATAACATCCCAACCATTTAGTAGTAGCTGATGACACCCGACAATTCGCCAAGCGCTTACCGGAGATATCGAAAGTTGTCAAATTAAGTCTCATTGGTTCAACTGATGCCCTTACATACATTCTTTTATTCTGCCTACCAAACCTGGAAAAAAACACACACCTGATTCGCTTGCTGACATTTTTCCCACGGCAAAGTAAAAAATTGGCCGTTTCCCCCCAGTAATTTGGCCAACCTGAAATGACCATTTCCTACGATTCATTACATGGTGGAGACCAGGCAAAACCACAGGCAATTCATTAACGCCCCGACGGCCGATTTCGCCCATTAATTTCGATTCTCCTCCAGGTTTTTCTCCACAAATTTAAATTGATAAAAGGAAAAAAGTTACAATGAAGTCCATCTGAAAGAGAGAGAAAGAATAAACCTGAAATTAAATTTTGCCGACGGCCGAATGCCGGAATCGGCTGCTTCTGAGCCTGAACCTGAAATGGAGCAGAAAGTTCACCATCCAGCAAATCACCCCGTGGAAAATTCACAATTTCACCTTTGACGTTTGCTATAATTGAACGGCCGGAAGCGACTCGTTTTACATAAATAAAATGGCCAGACCGTTTAAATAAATTATTTAATTAGTTTTCAGACTTCCGACGGCCATCTTTAAATATTTATGAATTAACAATTTCGTTCGCGACGTGAATATCTGAGCAGAAAAGAGTCTGGCTGACGAAGTTACAGCCTCTGATATAAGCAAACGACTTTCTTATTAAAATTGATTACCTGAACAAAAGGCAGGCCAGGAAGTAAAATTTAAAAGATGCAAAGGTACGTCAAATCTCACTGAACTGAGCTCGAATGACATTTAGGTACAATCAAAAGTTTACTCCGATTCGTAGGTTCCAAAACTCAGTAAAGTGAAACGTGAAACAGAAAAAGTGTATTTTAGAGTACTTAAAAACCGACACTAGAGGCGACAAAAAAAACTAGCATGCCTTCCGAGAATAAAACATTCAAAAGGCTTTGAAACCCAACAGGTGTAGCAACTTCCTGGAGTCCATAAGCGACTGTGCTATGCCTGACACAAAAATAATATCTGAATAATTAACGAAAAGTGTTCAGATGGATAAAGCCAATCAAAACAGATGAGTCGAAACCATTTAAATCACTGCTACATAACCCTTGTGCCGGAATGCTTCGCCGTAAAACATAGCAATACGCCTTCTCAATTGTCATTTTAGAATTTCTAGAAGACAAATCAATTAAGCGATCGAAGAAAATTGCTTAAACAGTTTCTGCGCAAACCGGAAGCAAAGCCATCAAAATTCTTGGGCAAACCAGAATTTCAGTTGGTAAATGCATTGTAAGCTATAAATCCGTGTCAATTACGCTTTCCAGGAACAAAAATATTTTACTTGACTGTACTTCCCTTGCAACCAATGAATGATAATATAAATAGCCGAAATAAAAATGTATGTTAGAAGACGGCTAATCCAACCGAATTGACTCTAACGATCTTCAGCTTCAGTCAGCTAAAATGATTGTTTTAAAAATGTAGTACAATTCAAGTCAAATTATCGCTTAAACAATTAAATAACTATGTCAGTCCTTCATTTGCTTAACCGAATGCAAATGGTAGAAGTCGTTAACATTTTGTCTAAACAAATCCAACGTAACGTGCAGGTGTTTGTTATTGCTCAAAACACTATAAATTGTAGCAGAGAAAATAATAATTCCTTTAAAATTTTTCAAAAATTATTCAGACGTAAAAAAAGGAAACCCTCTTTAAGTAACTTCCTACTAACTTCTAACTTTTAGAAACCACAGTATTTCCAGACTTAGAACAACAGCTTATGATACTATCATTGTTAGGTTACTAGTCACATTGAATACTATCGACAATTAAGTTTTAATGAGTAAATGTGAAATAATCCGGCTTAATAAAATGCTTAGGAAACGAATTATATAGTAAAATCACTAAACTCTACAGCAATAAATGAAAAGATTAAGAGGACTCCTGCAAGTTATAAACCCATTGCCCTAGGGTTCGCACATGCTAGTTAAATAACAGAAAACGACCGTAATAAGACAACTCTGATTTGAATGAGTAACAACAATGTAGAACATATATAGTCAATGATTCCATGCAACGTGATCATAATGCAATACTACAGGCAATAAACAGAGGCCAGTCTTGCGCTATAAAAGGCTAAAGTTGTGCATTCCTTTCAAGTTTCCTAGAGCAAATTTAACACCACGAAACTGCTATAGTCCATCCCTTTTTATAGCGCATAAACGTTGGGGGCGGAGAGAGTTGAATTTGAGGGCCCTACACCACTACATAATTCAGGATTATGAAGTTTAATTTTGTTAGTTTTAAAGGATTTTGAATTATTTATGGATGTTTCCACATTTAAAAAATGAAATACAAGAAAAATAAATACATAAATAAATAAGTCCCTCTTAAATCTGGGCCTTCTTCATTTTAGTGAATTTGATGGCCAGGCGTTGGGTGGTATGAAAGGGGGACCATTCATCACATCCTAGTTTATTTACGTATTCTTGGTTTATAAAGTTATTTTCATAAACTGTGACCAAATTTCGTGAAATAGGGCTCTTCTTCCAATTTTTAGGATTTTAAATAGCCCACCAACTTCTGCCTAGTCTACTCTCGAGTGTTTAGATAACACTTTTATAGTTCAAAATGCATTCACAGAGTTTCTGAAATTTCTCTTCCCGTAGGTCGAACCTGTGTCATTCTTGGATCTCCTCTAACCCGAACCTTTAAAAATTCATTTTCTTCCAACCCGTTTTACCTCCTCAATGTTAGCATAATAATGATAATAGCAGTCACCATCACCATCACCATCACCATCACCATCATCATCATCATCATCATCATCATCATCATCATCGATTTCTCATCATCCGACGCATATGAAAATAAAATCCGGTTTTAACGAGATTTCAAAATTGGTTTTGATGTCGAGACCGAGACAAATCTGTTATAGGAATGAGACAGCTAATTTAATGAGAGAAGCAGAAGGACAGGTCAATAGGGGGTGAGGTACCTAGCACTCTTTCAGAATTTCTGACGAACAAATACAAATGTTCTTAGTTGGCTTTGTTCTCATTTGGGTAACACTTGTGTTTATCCCGATTCTCTTGTCCTGGACCCCATACTCTCAATTGGGTACCCACAATGGGACATTGGGTACCCAGCAACACCCGTCATATAAGGCGGGTTTTCACTTATTTTTTTTATTGGCCTTTAACTGCCACATTCGGTTATGTTTATTGCATGCATTATCATACCAGAAGCGACAAAGTTCGTCGTTTTATTAAGCTGAAGACCACACCTTGCTACATGACCATTGAAGCAACAAAAGAAGAACATCAACACATAACTGTAACAAAAGATTTAGGCAACACAGCTTCTCAATATTCGCCGACTACAAAATGACTAGAAATATAAACCAGGTTGGTAATATAAGACGAACTCCTAAAATATAAATAATGTTCCCTGTGTAAATATAAACACTAAAAGAGAGATTAGCGTGTTAAGTGGAGTAAAGAATACCAAATGCAAGTATGCTTCTTGAGTTAACGTAATAATATAAAATATATTACAAGATATATAAAATTCTTTTTCTAAAAGCATACAAACAAGACCCACAAAGGATGTTATTTATGGCAACCATAAAGTTGGCCTCGAGAATCCGAGGGTGTAAATTTGAGCAATTTTTGAAATTCCAGAAATTTCTAGACTGACTAGAAATACGAACAAGCTTGTAGAATTCTGTAAGTACACCAAATAGTCACCTAAGTGCACCAATGTTAAGATACTGCAAAATCTGGAATAAAATAGTAGTAAAATAGCAACAAAGAACGTGCCAACATGCGCCAACGTAGCAAAAAGGGAGCTACAACCTGAGGCGGTTCAGGTTCGAGACTAATTCTTTAGTCTTCCTCGAAGGCTAGCGACAATCTTTGCATCTCGATTGGGCAACGTGGCCGATCCTTTTCGATTACAACTCTAACAGAACAACTATTTCAATACCAATTACAAGTTAATAATTCGGAATAATCTGAAAGCGAAGAATTTCAGCGACAGAACAGATTGCGCATAAGTAGACGGATTGATAGATATTGGATAATGTACACGACATTCAAGAACAACCACACAGAAAGATACAAATCTTTCATTAAATAATTAAATATAGAATAATGTAATCATAAAGAAAGTGTCTTCAAGGTGATTACATCGGTACCACCTTCGAGGAAACTAAGGTGGCAGATTATCAGTCTAACAGACGGCGTGAAATATTTAAATCGAAGCCTGCGTCAATCGGGATGACATCAGAGGCGGACATTGAGTACTGTCTAAATCCAATTTTCGTACATTTCTGCTCACCCCAAAAAACATTAAGAATCCCATTATGTTGGCCACTTGAATTTTGGGCCACTCATTTGAACATATCTGTTAAACGAATTCGAGGTAAACATCGATGATGATGACAATATATGCGGTACCAGCCCCTGAATTTTTTCCCATTTCCGAGAAAACAAGGTATCAATGATGGTAATAGAAATTTATGTAAGTCATAAAATAAATTCAACGACCCCCAAGTCCCAGGTGGTTGGGGACAGAGCAGAAGTCAAAGAAATTAAAAGACCGACATTATTTTGTGTGAACTTTTTGTACATCTTCGGGCTCCTCCATTTTCCGTTCACTTCACAACCATTTTAAGAAAGTTATAAATGCGACTAAACAGTCCTCGGATTGACGTTTATTGGTAATTTATTTACAACGATACGATAAATGAGTTTAACGAAGAGGAGACGCTGAGGCAATCATTAAAAGTGGTTCCGGTCTAGCGGGGAGCCTCGGAAAGGAATAAAGTGTCTTCATTTTCTTAGGGAGATATTACCTAATAAATTATCGTCGACCTCTTCTTCGATAGAATACACGCCACAAATTGTAAATTATGCTTTTCAGTTTAGATTTTCATTTTCACAAGGTGAAATCTAAGGGCTAGTGTGAATATTTAGAAAGAAACGATAAGCCGCGGAGTTATCCTTTATTCGATACTGTCAATACAAAAAAATGAGGAAGGTAAGACCACTCGATAGTAAGAGAAATTTACATGAAAAATAACAGAAAGCATAATGTACTATGGTACGAAGCTTTGAAGCTTGCTCCCTTATGTGACGTGGTTGAAGTTCCTTCACTTTACTGTTTAAGGGTTCGGTGCCTATTTATGTTTCACTTCGCCAATTTGGGGATACATTTGGCGCCTCTAAAATTGATTTTCCGTGAGTCATAGATCAACAGATGATTTGGAACCAAATTTGTAGTTCTGAATAATTGTAATGAATAATACTGCAAGAAAATTTCTGCTGAGCTCGAGCATATCGGAAACCATTAACATTACCGGTGATGCAAGAGATGTATGAAGTATGTAAACATTGTGAGAATGTCAAAAGAAGGCACGAAGCATAATTAGGGTTGCAAGGTAGAGTTAGAAAGTGGTGCTCATCCACCAAAGCCAACAAATATCTTTTGTTCAACACCTAACAATCAGTCCTTAAGGACGTTGTTGGGACTTTGCACTCACTGACAGGCAACATCTTATTCTCGACGAAGCACCGTGACGGGTATTTAATAATACAAATTTGACGAACATCAACTTCTCCTCGTGAGAAGTTTGGCATTGGAATTTTAACGGCCGGGAAATTGCCTTGCCGCAAAAACGGTCACAACAAAAACATTAAAGCGGGTATGCAAAAGGTGTTCGAAAGGCAACGAAAGTAGTAACCAACCTCTTGGGCTTTGGGTCTACGCCATTACGCCACATTACCCCGCGTCATATAGCTGTTTAATCATGTATTTATCGCTAATAAAAAGTACCCGGCCAATGAAGAGGTATCTAATTACGGATATGCCTCCAACGAAAAGGGCGTACTCATGTACCGACCAAGAAGAGAATGGAAAATAATAAGTTAATTGCGGAATTTGAGTCTCGCTCCTGGCCGATATGGTAAAAATTCTCATGCGTTCACACACGTTCGTACGCACATTATCGCTCTACATCAGGATACCAACAATGGCATGTTGGCGTTAACACAGTTCGTTTCAATTTTCCACGAATATTAAAATAAGAATAAAAGGAGTTTCGGGGTTGAGCTCGAGGAGCAGAAGAAGATGGTGCACGGAACGCAGCATGTTCTAGAATGAAATAGTGACACGAGGAGGATCTTTAGAGAATGGTACCAATTCACAGGTGTTAGCCACTCGGAGGTTTTCCACTTCATCAGATGAAATATAAATGATAGGCAGATAATTCAAGTTTCTTAAGATGAGTGTTCAGCAAGAGGAAAGATCTTTTGGGTGGCCATTTGCCCGTCTCCTATCAATCAACAATTGAGAAATTCTGCAAAGTCCCAAGACGTTTAATTTCATTGCCATCTTTTTTTTGTAACAGAAGTCAACGACAAGAAGGGAAAGAGAGAACTATTTTTAATGTTGAGTATGACAGAGACGACCGCTTAATGGGCCCATAAAATTTGTAGGCACAAACAGCGTGTCGCCTGGAATATCCCTCTCAGCAATTGACAGTCACACATTTCCACAACCATTCTAATTTTGTCCAAATCTAAGAGAAACTATTGAGTGCTTTTCTGACACTGTTGGAATGTGCTTTCTTCAAATCATTTATCCTAAAATCCGAGAGTTGTAGACAACTATCGAAAAAGTGTATCACTGGAATCAGACTAAACTAATTTTGTTGCTTTATGCCCTAATTAGTTAATTTATTATTACAACAAAATTACATCTGAAGGAACAATTTGAAAATTTGTCTCGTTTTACACGTCTATCCGCCAAATGGCACCCACGGAGAAATAAAATAGAACAAACATTGTAATAACCGTCTTTGTGTGACACACGAAAACAGTCGGTAAACAACACAAAACAGTTTCAGCTGTTTTTTTTCTTCAGGTGCCTAAACAAATGACCTCTCCTTTTGACAATAAGACAATTTGACAATGAGAGGGATACCCAGCAAGAATTGATAATTTTTGATTACCAATTGAGTCATTAACATGTTCCCGGTTTGAAAATGATTTGGCAGAATCTGCTTCTTCACTTGGATGTCAGGTTCTTTGCTCAGGATCACTTTTTGCTGGGATTACATGAACTTTTATCTCATACCTGAAGGTACCGTTATGCAATGAATAACCGTCATGAATCGACTTATTTTAAAATGCAATATTGTTAATCAAGTTCTCAGCCTTCCATATTTATATAAATTGTTAATTGTCATAAAAATAAACATATTACAAAGCTCAGGTAATAAATAATTAGCTGACCTGTTTTTTTAAACAGGAATACCATTCGAACCAGCTCTGCACTGATTCTATTAAACAGAAGCTGAAGGTGACAAAATGGCATTAAAGTTGGCATTTTCAAAAGCTGGTCCAGCAGGGGTAGTCCGATTGGAAATTCCGACCGTAGACCAAACGCAACCGCAACAGTATAAAATTATTAATAGAATCACCTCCCATCTCGCTTGTTACTGAATTTTTCATTTTACGTTGTCTCCATAGAACCTCGAAATAACCTCCGATTTAATTACGTCCCTTGTGAAACTTGTGAAAAAAACATTTTTGCCGCCGAACGTTACGATTTATAAAAAAGTTAATTTTAAGCCGGGTCAAGGGAATGGGAGATGAAACTTCGACTTTAGGAACATTGGGAAATGATAGTTGGTAAATGTCCATTCATTTCAATTCATTCCTTTAGTTAATTGGTCTAGTCAATTTGATTTTACAAAAAGCCCTCAATGGCTGTTTCTTCGAGTTTGTAGGCAACAATACCTGAATCTAACATAATAAACAACTTAAAAGAAAAGCAATTTTCTTATTTGTTATATTTTAACCACCTTTAAATAGTGTAGGTAGTTGGATTTTGTCAAATTTTAAAATTACAATTTAACAAGATTCAAAATGGAAGAATGAAGTTCAACTATAGAAACAAAGTTAGGTTACGAAATTAATATAAATATTGGTTTTCACATCATACTTCCCAAAATAACGCGTTGCCTTAAAGTTTGATAAGGTACAAAATGGAAGGCGCAAGACCAAGTGCCAACAGTTTCAGTGAGAACCTTGTACCTGTCCCACGTTCTCGAGGTATGAAATTAATTGACCAAAAGGAAACTGAGTCTTCGAAATGCCACCCGATTCGAGCGGTTTCAATTTATCTAATATTTCTTTTGTCTCGTACACACAGGCTTCAAGATGAGAGGCAGAAAACTGCGCAAACATCAGGTTCAGGCCCAGAGAACACACAGGAAAGAGGTACCGAAGCAATAATTTTCTAAAAGGAGCAAGAATTCAATTCAACGGACAGAAGCTTTTCTGGACAATCTCATTTTTCATCTTGACAGGTTCGCTTTAATTAGCTGAACTGATCTCACGTGTAAGGTAACGGTTTCAGGTACAGAGCCCGTTCTGAGACTCAATACAATTAATTACCAAGTATAAAAGGGAAAGAAAATTGTCAAAGAAACAAGCACAATACAATAAATTAAAACATCTCATTTGCAACACATTTAACGCTTTAGTCAAAGAACTTGCACATCGCACTCTTTACTTAAGGTATCCAGGTGAATCCAAAGCTGAATTTCGTACAGGTATTTCCTCCTTTGTTATACATTTCATCAGCATCCCATCTTTGATTCATCAAATTGACACCATCAAAAGCGTCTCATTAATGAGTTTTGGCGGTTCGAATTAGTTAATGCTCGAACCTAATCGCATTAAAGTCGTTTCATTTCAAAGTTGGAGGCGTCAGGTACCCATAGAAAAACAATTAGAGTTCCTTAGACCGTCCCTATCTTTCTACCCATTCATTTTTAGTCCGGTTGTTGTCGCGTTGTTGTTTGGTGGTCCTCAGAGCCATGGGCCTCATAGATTCTTCTCTTTTTATACGCCCCAACACTCTCGCTTTCAGGTTCGTTTCTTGTCGAAATGAATGTTCCACCTTACATTACACTCATTCGATGAATTCAGCATTCACCTTGATAATCATCTTTCTCATCTTGGACTCCTTTTTCACCCGCATGCATATCTCACTGATGCTGCGCTTCTGAATACGATCCTTTTATTATCCTATTTGGAATTACCGAATTCTTGTCACACAGAAATCTTGATATGCTCACAAGCTGATACAAACAATATTCTCTATTCTCTGCTTATGTGTTTTACAGTCTTATCGTAAAAAAAAGACTAATAAAATAATTTTGTATTTCATAGCCATTTTACATTTAAATTGCCACGTGCTTAACACATGTTTCCAAGAAACTAAAATTTTAATTATGTTGTTCCTCATTAGGTTTGCCTCAATTTTTATGCCTTCTTGGCCTGCTTCTTTGACTCGTCGTAGTTCAAAACAATTCTAGTTCAAGAAATTTATACAACACGTATTTATGTAACTGACAACCTGAAGAAAATAGTATATATATGGGTCCAAATTTTAATTCTGTACTTACTTGTAAAACACAAAATCATCAGTATAACATTTTCGCTTACCTGAAACAAAAATTTTTGTTGTTTATTATTATTAATATTACCACGGCAGTTGTATACCATGCTTTACATATGGTTATGTTCAGAAAATATTAATGTAAAGAAGGGACAAACACCAAATATTTAAAAGAATAGTCCAAATCGCAAACGAGGAGTGATGTTGATATCAATTCAATGGTTATGCTTGTAATCTAAAAGAGTTGCGAATTACAAACGCGAAGTCAATTATACAACAACAATAATTCTTAAGGAACGAACTGCTCACAGGACAAATCGATGTGTAAAAAACACAGATAATTATAAATAAATAATACAAAAATGGTAATAAAATAAAATAAATAAAACAATTTCTCAAGTTTACCAAATAAAAATTTATTGATTTATTCAATGATTTTAGGGTTTTAGACAATTTCAATTGTGTAATACACAAATATCACCATATACAAATTACACAGTAAAAATTAAAAACCAACGTCTGCCTGAAACTATTTAAAACTCATGCATTGAATCTTCCGCTCGTGGATTCTTAAAAGAAACCAAGGAATATAAATGGCACTGACTTTATATAGCATGTTACATTTTGAGAATTGAGGAGGAAATCGTCAATCACGGGAAATCCTGGCATACGGAATGAAATAGAAACAACAATGGCTATAAAATAGTCAAATCGGTCCAATCGGACTAAAAAGTATGCAAATTAAATTTAAATCGAACAATAAAAAGTTAAAAATATGTGGGGAAACCAAGTGAAGCGGCAGAATGGCGTAGAACACAAATTTGGATTTCAAATTAAACAACAACGTCTTAATGTACGAGGAGTTTTCATTGTCCCTTGGAACACTCTAGATAAATTTAAATCTGAGTATCGGATTATAACGTTCGGTCCGGTTTTAATGTATGCTAATGAGCTTTCACGCCGGCAACGATATCATCGTTATAAACGGTTTCGTTAGATATGACCCCATCGAAAGGAAAATAAATTTCTCTAAGTACAGACATGGGGATTTCAGTCGGCTTTCCATTCTAGATGTTGGATTTACTGGCACCGCCAAAAATAATTCAACTTTTATATTCTCGTTCAATAGTTTTCCATTACTGTAATCTATTATCTTGCTATCACCATGCGAGAGGCAGTAGGTGCACAAATTCCTGTGAATGTCTCAGGCGATAAGTGATTAATTACAAAAATCTACTCGACTCTTTTCGATCTCGGTTATTCACTATCTCCCAGTTTCTGAATAAAACACGAGTATCCGACGAGTATGGGGTAATACGTAGATGATCTTATCCTGTAGGATGAAATTATTGTAGTCGACGATAGCTGGGCGCCGCGAAATTACCGTTTAGTTTGTATTCCAGTCGAATAATGAGAATACGTAATTAGTAGGTAGCATACAAAACAGTGAAATTCGTGCTTCAATGCAAAAACAGAAGAGATGTGCAAGGTTCTCAGTTGTAAAGAGAAGAGTAAAATACAAAACTAGCAAACAAAAATTAAAGACCAGGATTATAAGTAGACAACTGAAGTTGCAAATATTGTAATTAGTTTTCACGTGACAAGAACAGCATGTAATAACAATGTACATGTAAATAACATTGCTTTCGTTTATTTTCATATCTGTCACACAAGGGATGGTAATCAAAGGTGAGAGAAGGGATTTGTATAACTTAACCTACAACTTCTGAAAAATACAAAGGACTGTAAAGGAAGTCTTGTATATTTACTATTTTTGGAACCGAATGTGTCAAAAGGATTGAAAACTTCAGTAACGATAATATAAGAAAGTATTAAGCATATTTAAGTTGAACGATGATTAGTGACTCAGACATAATGTCATGTAAAAGAATGAAGGAAATAAAACAGAACCTTTTTATCTTTGAATATAAAAAAAGAATATACTAAGAACAATTACGGAGGCAAATGAGAAGGAAATTTCTTTTTGAATTCAATTAATTGGAGTAACCGGAAATTACGGTGGAGACCTGTCGTTTAATTTTATGTATTGTATGCAGGGGTTCCCCAACTGGAGGCGGCTTTTTTTTAAATATCTCTGCCCACTTTTATATGGAAGCAAAACATAAGTATGAGTAAATGAAAATGAAAAAAAATGTGGAAAGAAGCGTCACGGGAAATGAAAAGAACTAAAGAAAAATACAAAACCGACAGGCCTTAAACCCATAAAAGGAGAGAGAAAATTAATGCAGAAGTATAGGAAATAGAGTATTGAATGGAGAGAAAGGCCGTTTGAAAGTGTAGAGAAAATGAAGAAACGGAAGATGAGATGAAACCTGAAAGCACTGCGTTTTCTTTTTCTTACTTTATCCATATTTCTATTCTCCTGTTAACTATTCAATATTCTTTATCTATTATTATACCTTGTATTCTTCAAGCATTAATTTTCAATGTTCCTAATTTTAGAATTATTACTTTCCCTTTTGACCATCTCACACGCTTCCTGTATTATCTCTCATATTCTCCCTTCCTTGCTCCCACCATCAAAAATGAAAAGCTCGACCAAACCTTCTCCATCATTTAACAACATCAGACGGAGGATGGCTGTTAAATCAAAAGAATTGATGTTGATGGTCCCATCATCACAACTGCAACAACCCTGCATCGCCCGTTTCCTACCATTTCACTCCTATCACATCAACTTTATGGCTTCTGTACCTTCAACGATAAAGAGTTTACGGTTGCCGTAAAGATGATTAAGACATTTTGAACAAACTGCGTCCGGGGGCATTTGATGAACGACTTAATTGGCGGTTCCTCAGAAAAAGGCAATTTTTGGTCAAGTTAATGGCGACGGGAAATGGCAAAAAGCAGAGCGCCACTGGGTCCGAGATTTTATCTTCAACACGTGATGAACCTCTTCTTTCAAACACAGGATGCTGCTGTTTTACTATTTCCGGTGCTGTTGCTGCTATAATTTCAGTTCATGTTTGACCTCTCTCACTGAATCCATTTTCTTTGTTCGATCCTCCCGAAAGTTAGTCTTTTCCTACATATAAATAGACTCATATCTTTAATTTATTTTTTACTAGACAACTCCTCCGCTCTGTTAATCCTCTTGGTTCAGGCTTTCTGTCTTGTTGTACCTTCTTTCGCTCACACTAGAATTGTTTCTCTTGCATGCGTAGTTCATCCTATTAGTGTGTGTTTCTCTATTATCTTTAACTTTTAAGCTCTCCTTAACATATTTTCTCTTCTTGGGCATTTGCTTTTCACTTTGTAGAACTTAGATTTTCGCGGCGTACACATGTACACTTATAATTAATTTGGTTCGAATAACACCGCGTCCTGTTATGGTAACGGGGGTTATCCCTCTTCGTAAACGTTTCGCCAGCCTTCCCAGCTGGCAGCATCATCAGTGGTAAGAGTTTTTTAAGCGATAATTGTTACTCACTCGAAACGAGTCAAATAACAACTAAACCCAAAAACAGACGCTGAAAATGCGGAAGAACATGAAAGGAGAGTTGGGACTAATTGGTGTGGTAAGGAGATTTCGATATCATAATTGGGTATTCGAATGGACAAAAGACGGTATGATTATAAAAATATTTGATTTAGGAAAAAACGGTTGAGTCAAAAAAGACAAGGAAATATTTACGAATGAATTAAGTTGTGTTCATGTCCCCGGGCGTGGGGGAGGGAGGGGTGCTTATATTTCTTTGGGGGAGGTCTGTGATTGGGTTTAGGGATTTGTTTAGAACAGGTAACCAGGATCCACATGCCTTAGTTGTTAGTTGACTCGTTTCGGGTGAGTAACAATTATTTCTAGAGAACTCTCTAACCGCTGATGATGCCACCAGCTGGGAAAGCTGGCGAAAGGTTTGCGAAGGGGGGTAACCCCCGTTACCAAAACATGACACGGTGTTGTTCGAACCAAATTAATTATAAGTGTACATTTCTTACCTTAGGTGGTTTGTTTCTGTGACATCATCTCAACCTGTTTGGCCCTCATACTCTTTAATAAGTAAGAATATTCAAATTTATTTTGCACAAAGCCTTTCCAAGAAAACGTTATTTTTACTTAGGCCTAATAATTTGGTAGTTAACAGCTTTGCTTCGTCCTGTTTTGTGCATGAACCTTTAAGAATGGTGCAATAGGGTCGAATTGATTGGAAACATTCCAAAAAAGAAATTAAATTGTACATTCTTTCCCTTTAATTCAAAATAGATTGTTTTGATTAACCATGAAAATGTTTTTTAAATGCAGGACACGATGGCAGTAACTGTTACGAGCGCTCGCTTCGTCTTCGCTTCCATACCCAACTCCAACCACCTCAGGGAAATTCATTGAACTAACACCAATATTAATTACTACAATATTCTCTCGTATAAATGAATTTTAATTTGATCAAAGGAAAACAACAACTATTCAATGATGAACAAGGACGAATTGGACCTCACTGAAATGAAAGTTATTACTAATAGGAAATTGGCTTCTGTTTACTCGCCAAAACAAACTGGTTTTCACTTCATTTCAATAGTCGTAAAAAGTTTAATAATTCCTTAACGTACAACTTCAAATATTTTAAATTATGTCAGAATTTATACCATTCTTTAGTTAGGTTCTGAAAATTCCGTTCTGTAAATTCTGTAAACCGTTGCGTTTGATTGGCACTTAGCAAGTTAATGCAACTGACTTTCTAAATTCAGCGTTTAACCACCATTAAGAATGTAAAAATTTACAGTAATCCAGCGTAACACCACTACTTTTGGGATTTTGTCAAAAGCAAGCGTACGACATTTCCTACACACAGAGTACTCGTTACGAAAGAGTTAAACAGTTCCGCAGTGAAAAAATAAATAAAAAGAAACCTGTTCCCGATATCGCAGTTTGTATCGATCCGCAATAAATTGTTTCATAAATGAGAGTACTGACTTAAATGGTTCAGTTTGAGACTTCCAAATCGATTGATAAAATATGTCCAATGCTGACAGGGAGAATCCAGTCGAAATAAATCAACCCTGTGAAAAAAAATAATCGACCAAACTTAATTTACGCATTATCATATGGTTGTATCCCTTTTTGCCAGCGTTTAGTCCTAAAGCCATGTCTGTTTTCATCAATTTTTCCTGTCTAACAACATACGGATAAAATATAAAGAATATTTCAATTAAGGAACATATTCTTCGGCACGAAGCTAACTAAATAAATTTTATTCAATATTCAATAAGTCGTACCTTGTTTCAACTTCCAAAAGTAACAACGACTTTGTGAAACAACAGATATCCGCAGTAAACTAGTCAGATATAACATTTTAATGGATCTGATGTGAACCTTGAAAATGAAAACAAATTCTTTAGCAATTATACGAACAGACATAACAGCAGACATAACAAGAAGGCAGGAAAAAAGTGATAAAAAGTATAAATCGATGGAACTCCAAGAAGAACAACAAAGCCCGATACTGTAAAACAAACACGAGAAGACGCAGCTGAATTATTTCCTTGTTCAAATAGAACTAGGAAAGGAACTTCTGGCTTAAAAGCCCATGGAGCCGAAACGACCGGAAAACAAAGCGTAAATCAGTTAAATAAGTGACAGTGGCAATATGCTGTTTACTTTATGATAGTTTTCCCTAGTCTGGACTTTCGCCCCACCTCTTCCATTACTATCTTCGTCCTCATCATCATCATCATCATCATTATTATTAATGCCAGTCCAGGAAACTAGAAATTCTGTCAATTCCTCACAAGACTACCACATACAATAAATGAAAATGTGAATGCCATCGATGAATTCCCTTCCCAGGTCTTCCCTAAAGACCTAAACCGTTATTCATACTTTTTATTAGGATTATATTTGAGAATTCATATTCCTCTCCATTTGTAGTCTACAGTATGGTCTCTACTTTTTTCTTTGTGGATTCTGGCCAAATAGTTTGCCCTTTAATCATCAGTTTCTTTTCTTTCTGTTTCTTTTAAAAGTGGCAAGTTTTTTTGAATCGTTAAATTTGGTATTCTATTACTTCTTCATGTTCCTTTTTTCCTTTCTTCATGAAGGATTACTTGACTTGCCAGCAATAATACAACTCTTCCATTTTCTTCATAAATTCCTTTAATATAGCGTCTGGTTTCCGATATCTTTTCTTCACCTACCTACATCCCTCGTTTGTACCCAATCCTCATCAAGCACCCTTCGTTTATGTTAAGTTTGATCTCTTTTCACCATTCGACAATGTCATTTCTTTCTTGGCCAGTTTAGGGGACTTTTTTGTTGACCTAGATTTTGCTTTGTTTCTCTCAAACAACTTTTAACTGGAGCTGGACAAGTTACAGGTGTCTAATGTTACCAACTCTTCTACTTTATCATTTCGTTTATTTTCCTCAAAGTTCGAATCTTTACTTCCCTTCACCAAAAGGCCATTCGTATTTCGCTTCCCTTCCTTTTAATCTCAATTTATTCATCTTCTTCTTCTACTTTTCCCATTTCCCAAACTCTCATGGAAAATTGTATTTTTACATCCTCATTTCGAAACAAATCTTTTCATTTGTTGGAGCTCACCGCATCTCCCTAGCCTAGCAGCCACCGTCATCAACCGCTTCACATTTAATAAACCAACCAGAGAATTTAAAGGACCTCATCCTTCTTTCTTTTTGTCGTGGTAATTTTAACAAGCCCCGTGAATAAAGCCCCCCGTATAATCCTTCGTTCTATTTAAATAACGCGTTTCAAATTGCAAACGAGATTTTTCACATTCAATTTCGGTTAGAAACTTGACTTGACTAAATGATAAACAAGTCAAAATGGTAGAGTAAGAAAAGAGTTTCAGTAAAAGATACTGACATGTTTCCAGTTCTATACAGTTGCTCATGTACATATTTGGTTGGTTGGTATTAGCATGCTCTTACTGAGTAAGACACCCAAAGCTCTCAGAAACCCCTGTGTAACGAGTCTGCCATTCTGCACACGGACGCCTGTTCTATTTTCTAGTTTTATCAGCAGAAATTGAAACGTTTTGCAACTCAAACTATTCAACTTAATTGGTTTCTCCCAGAAAAATCCGTAATTGTTTTGCCTGCGGACGAGGAATTAATTAAAAAGTGATTAATACATTTAACTCAAGTGAAGTGGAAGGTGGTTCAAAATGTCCTCGTGATACCCTGAGCATGACTGATACAATTACAGTCTCATATTTCGGGGCCTTCATTCTCTAACCTAACTCACTTTCAAGTAACCCGGTTTTAATTAATTCTAATAGTGCCGGACATAAATTAAGGGTACGTTCGTTACATCCAGACATTATTACTTGTAATTTAATTGTATTCAACGAGCAACTCGTTCATCCTTCCATTTTTCCTTCTACCCCTCTCATCCCGTGCTTTTTAATCTCATTAACGCCTTCGCTTTATTACCGACGTATGCCTCGACATTTTTAATATCAAGAGCATACAAAATATAAGGGAGTCCCCTTGTGATGGAAAACCATTGAAAATGTGTTTTCTACTATGCTGCAGAAAGGCCGTCTACATCTGAATTCGCAAACTGATAAAGTCTAAAAGATTAACTAAATTTCAGGTTCCATAATGATTTATTTATTAAAGTTATTGTTTCCGAATGGTGCCGTGGGTATGGTGCCAATAACCATTAAATGCGGTAGATATTCAATTTGGGTAGTTTGAGGTACACTTATGAAAAAATATACAATGTAGTATAACGCAATGTGACATTGGAAAATGCTGCAAAATGAACACAGGAATGTTGAGAATATTACTTAGGTTACATACAGGTGCTAAGACAGTAAGGCTGTCGCAACAAGAAAGCAGAAAACAAAACCGGAAACAAATGTCCAGTGCTCAAAAACTGGTAACAGCTAATTGACAACGATTAAAGGTTAATTCTTTGTGTCTGTGTGTTCGGTCAACGGGTGTGCGTGCGTGCGTGCGAGCGTACTCATGTCAAATAGACCGTGAAAAAGAATCTGCCGGATGCATTTTTCACATGCAATTTATTATAAAAATGACATTGTGCTCGAGTCCCTCTCTCTCCCTCTCTCTGTACCTCACATTCCCATTTTACATCACGATGACCGATAAGGCGACAAAAACGGCCAATGTCCAACGGAAATAGTCCCGTCAGTGTTTGTGTCATTAACTGTGATACAGAGATCCTGTTTGGTGATCGAATACTCCTGGGTGTGCGTGGAATTTGCACTTTCTTGGTTAAAATGGCACTCTCATGTTGAGGAGGCGATCTGATTTGATAATATCGAAACAGAACTGGTTCGAACACGTGGCTGTTCCTGGCTACTAGGGTCAATTTGCCGCCGAAACCCTCGTGGGAATGGATGTAACACAACGACAAAATTGAATCGCACGCGTTTTCCATGTTAACATCCCCTGCCTATGAGGGATGCGAGAATACTTCGCAATAAATTCAATAATAAAATGCGGCATGCAAAACCTCTCATTTTGCGGGTGTACCAATACAATCCTTGTCAACGTAGCGTAGAAATGTAACTCTGGGAGCTGAAATTTATTAATCGATGCAGATTACTACAAACCCTCCTGAAAAACCATTCTTGCAAAGCATAAGTTAATATTACAATTAACTTATAATAGAATTATAATAATTCATGAGTCCCACAATTTTGATTTCTATAAAATTAAGAATATCCTTGAATTAATGACTAAAAATTACTTAGATCTCATAAACATTTTTTCTTAACATTATTTTTATACTTTATAGCTATTTTATATTTGTTGATTGGTATTCAAAACAGGATTTAAATACCTCAAGCCTCAGGCAGGTTAAAATACCTAAATTTGTCTTCTTGAGAATAAAAGTAACAAAAACTGCACATGAAGGACGGATCTTACGCTATATTGTTGAACTATTGGGCTGGGGGTTCTGGACAGAATTGAAAGGAAAATCAGAGGTCAGATCATCACAGATGTAATTTAACGATAGAATGCTACTTGCCTTTGATGACCCATCGGGCCTTTGAAGATCAAGCACAGGTAAAACTTATGTGACACTTCTCTAGCCAAGAGCAGGTTTTTGAATTTATAATCGGTCCTACATTAAACAGGTAGATGTTTCTTGATGTTTGAAAAACCACCCACCCATCCCCCTGTCACGGATAATCAGTATGACTATTAAATATCAAATGTGCAACAGACAAATTTAAAAATACTTTAAAAAAAATAATCTTTAACAATGTTTTGAATACCTCAAGTAATCAATTGTTTCGAGACACCGAAAAAGATTCTCACCCTCAATCTGAACCGGTATGAAATGGTGACGCAAGTTGAACACAAACAAGTACCCAGTGGCTATTTGGAAACACATGTCACCCCCTGGGTTATTCATCAATCCAGCGTAAGCGGTTAATGTTAATGTTTAATGTTGGATTTGATCTTGCAGGTGCCTCTGAAATAAAAACTCGCTTCCAGGTTTGATCTCCGCCTCACAGTGTACCTAAGACCCTTATTAGTTACGTGTCTATTTGTTTTATCTTTGAGTTGAGTTTACAGAAAAGTGTAATTGCTTTAAGTCCATCCTGTACTTAGATCACTCTACTTCTTTGAACAAGTTCATGAGCCATTACCAATCAAGCGAAAGGAACGTTATTCTGAGTTTCATTTGCATACATGGCGTGCCCGACAGCCTTTCCTGTCGTCGTATTATCAGTTTTCCGTTTCAACAGATTTAACTTTGCGGAATTTTATCACCCTTTTAAAAGAAACCCATCATATCCCATTTGATTTATGATTCGATCCTACGTTTCATAACCCACTCCTGGGACCGAAATTTCAACACCTTTCCTTTGATGGATATGGAACGCCACAAAGGACAAAAGGCAATTTTCACTCATCCGACCTTTCCATTCACGTCAAAACAAAAATAAACTTGAGACCCTTTTCTTTATTTCAACTCGCTGAAGGGAGTGTTAACTCTTTGCTATTATGTCATTAGAGGTAAATCATCCCTTTGTGTTCTAACCCCTCCGCCGTGTGCCGAAAATATAATTATAATAATAAATTCACCGGGAGTAAGGACTCTCGTTACTGATATTTAGAAAAATAAAAATCGGGGTGTGCCACAGCAAGTAAAAGCCGTCACTAATCTTTCACTCGGTTTGGATACTAGATGGAGGACATCTGTCCACCCCCTCTGTTACTTAAGATCGGGCCCTTAAGGCGTCTGCACCTTTTCAGCAAACTCGAGGGATAGTTTGTTGACTTCTGCACACTCATTCCTCGTTTCGTGATCCCCAATTTGTCTCACTTCATTTGACAAGGGAAATGTTTTGGGTCCATATGCTCTGACCATCTACTCAGTAAAATACGCATACCTACCCCACATATAAAGTAACATTAACCAAGATTCGTATACCACAACCCCCTTGTCTTCTAGGTCCTGATCAACCTTTGTGTTCGCCATATTTCCCACCAGTTTCCAGTTCAGTGCACAAATTTATTTATTGAACCTCTCCAGAAACTGGTACATCAGATTATCTGGTTCTGAACTAACTGACATAATGAGCATTAAAGAAACAATTCTTCAACTAATCTTAATACTTGGGTAGTCAAGGCTTAACTGGTTTGAAGGTATTCTATTGTACCAATGAAGTGCTTACAGGCAATGCGATGTTGAAAATTAATTCAAGCAGAACCACAAATTTTTATCGGCGATGGAACTGGGCTCCTTTCATTAACTCGCCAGCATACCTAAATTCCCACAATAGCAAGGCTCCAAACACAACAACTGGAGTATAACGTAGAAACACATTTCTGTTCTATTGTCCTATGTGTCACCACCACCTTTCCTTTTCCATTCTCACTGTCAGTGTTTTGTTTAGTGCACAATGCCACCGTCCTTGAACCAT
Organism: Polyplax serrata; assembly: GCA_037055365.1. Lineage (NCBI taxonomy): Eukaryota > Metazoa > Arthropoda > Insecta > Psocodea > Polyplacidae > Polyplax > Polyplax serrata. Next base: position 1,359,531 of record JAWJWE010000007.1, read on the forward strand.
AAGAAATGCCAAAAAGTCACCGTGTCTAACATGCAGGCACGAGCCTCGAACCTTCTCGATTATGCAACCGACCTACCGACCTACCTAAACTTTGTACCTTCAGACGAATGACGCAATGTTATATTCATGAAACTGATCCTTCTAATATTTTCAGCCCTCTTTTAGTAGCTCAGTGGTTTACATTGTCTTCTATAGCTCTTCTTCACTATTTAAATCAAAGATGAGAGTGTTCTCCGTCGTATCAACCTCTATATTCACCATATCCAACTTTGCTATTTTATTATTCAGACACTCCCACATAAAATTCTTTGTTTTCTCCATTTAGTTTTCTTTACCTGAGTAACATTTACTGCACTTGCTCGGTCTCCCGATACCTAATTTCATACATTTAAAAATGGTCTTTCTGCTTATTTGACATTTTATCAAAGACACATTATATGACGTTTCACTCTCTAACACTTTTGCTTGTATCATTAAAATTTTAACGAAACAAAAAGCACAACCACGCTCCAGCCAAAACATTCCAGGTGTGGTCTTTTATGTTCTCCCTTACCTCTGTGCCAATTTGCGGGACGCGACCTAACGGCTGTGTTAACGCTCGAGTTAATTTAAGGTTCGACGGAGTCGAATTCGAAGTCGAACAATGGCCAATAACTTCACTGACGGGGTGAGAAATAAATAACAAGCATGTCATATTCTACAGACCTGCCGTATGCTATGTGGGAATGCCGAACTAAGGTCTTCCATGTAAAGCATCAGAAGAAATAGGTACGTTCAATGTTTGATGTATTTTAAATGTTCGTTTTTATCCGACTTATTGCTCTATGTGGTTCTAAGACCTCCCTGAAGAAAGTGAATTCCTCTTTCAAAATGACACACTAATAATGTTCAATAATATACACAATAATAACGTTGAATTTGGAGTATTATTTCCAAAATTCTGCAACGTTTCTAAACTGTCATTCAGGACAGTAATGACAGTGTATTTCAATCTACTTCTAACTGAATAATTAACTACATAAAAAATAAATCAGTTGAACCTGGGGCAAACCATCTTATCTTTGCCTATTTTTCTTGATTTCGGGATTCTTCACTTTCTGCACCATAACAAAAAAATTTCAATATCACGAGCAATAACTGTTAGTGATATCCATCTAACGAACTGTACGCTTGAGTTTGCACAATGGGTGCGACGAAAAGGAAAGGTTCTTTCCTTCTATTGGATTAAACTTTTTTCCTTTAAATTAGATTTACCAGTCTGAAAATCGACAGAGTAATATTAATAAACAAGGAAAAGGTCGTCGAAACCTTTCTTCGGGTTCTGCTAAATGGAAAGGGAAACACACAAACACGGAACGATTTAATGGAGGAAATTCTTCCTTCTGCCGCTCTTGTTCCCATCGATGGTTTGGGTGTTTTGCAAAAGGGAAGACATTCTTCCTTTCAATGGATACTAACCCTGTATGTCGTACCAAAGTTCTAACCGGAAGGTCGTATGCGGCACACACAACCGATGGGCATTGTCGAAAATGTTTTGTGCCACGAAATTAATTTCGCTACAAAAGAAGCTAAATGAATGATGAAAGGACATCGACCACGGATTTACGAAGGAATCTACATATGTGAGGGTCAATAATAAAAGTCTATCAATGGGAAGAAAAATACGGAATGCTCCACAATATATTACCCTGTGTAATGTATCAATAAATGACTGTCCGAGAGAATTTGTATCAAAGAATTACAATGCAATTGTTTCAAGGGTTGGGGAGTCAAGTACCTAAAAATTACAAGAACCGGACGCCAGGCCAAAAGGTTCAAAGAAGGGTGAAATCTTTTTGGCCAAGGGTGTAGGACTACCTCGATGGAATACCTCGGGTGCCAGACACAATAACCTTTTTCTTTGTTGTCAAAAGAAAATACAAAAGATAATTGAGTCTTGAATAATATCCATGCTTTTGCAACGGGTATTTTTCTTAGACTGCTCGGTACCTATTTTTGGATGTTATTCGATTTCGGCTGGGTGTTGAATGACCTCTACGACCAGCTAGGATGTGATGATTAATACAGAAATAATGAATGTAATGAATCGTAAAATGAACGAAGGCGATCAACAAAATTGACAAAGCTGCAGTTATTCATTAATAATTGTTAGAGTATAATATTTCTATAACTCTTGCTCAATAATTCAACTCTTCAGAAATGCACTCCAATTTTTCGCACAAGTGCAACTTGTAAAAATTATCTGACGTATTCATTTTCCTTTGGAGACGTCGTTTTTCGTCATCGGATTTTCCGAGCCCATTCGCTCGGGCGACGATTGACTACAACCTTCACGTATTTCGCAAGACATCTGCTCCAAATCAAATTTAAACGTGAGATTGAAACGACGGAACGAAGAGTAGGGAAACAAATTGTCATCCTGAATGGTGTTGAACCCTTAAACGGGAGAAAAAGCTCTCCTCTTAAACAATCCTTATCAGGACTTATTTTCTGACCTTAACATCTTGCAACAATTTCTCTTTGTTCCTCCTTTCCTTTTGAATATATCATGTAACTACATTTCCTTTATTCGACATGTTCTTGACAAAACTTTAATAGCCTAAAACATCGTGTATTTCGTATTTGAACAAAAGCAATTTCCTTCAACAAATGTTGAGATGCCCCGACGGTTGTAATAGTTACTGTGATGTCCATCAAAATGTCTTAAAGTTTTGTATACGTTTATCAGTGTGGATACCTGGAGGTATTGATCTCTACATTCTCAGTTTGAAACGTTTGAAACCAAATCGAGTTGTTTATTCATCAAATTTGAAGTGAACTGAACTAATTCATCACGAGAAATATGCCTTAGTTGGTGTATTTATCTCTTCAGAGGTAGGGAGATCACATGGAAACGCCAAACAACAACCTCATTTAATCCAATGAAAGCCTTATGTGTATTTCGGGATTAACAAACGACTCGAAGGTCAAAAGCACAGGAGACGATGCCCAGAAGACGACTTGTTTGAACAAACGAATTCATCTCGAAACGGTCAATTTTAATAGGATTCGATGGCAATCGAAGTGATTGTTCCTCCTGCCAAGACCGCTACTGTGACCTAATATCCTTACAGGTGGTTTAATTAAAAACAATAAGTTTTGATCACTAGAGGTAACCCAGACCCTACAGGCGTCGAAGCAACTACCTAATTACACTTCGATACTAATTAAATTGTTTCCGGGCATCAAAATTTAAATGAAACCGAAATTGGTCGTTGTATTATTGGATTGAGACGACAATAAACAGCACAAGAATTCCTACAATATTATGAAGTTAGCCTTTCATACTATTATTCTTCATTAAACTTAAATTAAAAGCGTCCGACTTTTTCTCGAAATTTCGATGTAACACTACAGAATTGAAAACACGGACATAAAACGTTTTGACTAAATTAAGTAAAAATTGTAATGAGTGATCAATTTGATCTGTAACATGTTGATGAACATATTAAGAGCAACCGGAACGTACAAGAGTACCAACCTTTTAAAGTGACACATAATTATTCGTCATAAGAATTTCAAATTATGATATACGTATGAATGGTTGTAATGAAAGTTGAGAAAGTTGTTCATTTTTTGGTAAAATGAGTCTGGTAGTATCTTGAGCAATATACAACCACCCAGTGTGAACTTTTTTTAATTTTTCAAAACCCCAGCATTTCAAAGAGATTCCAATGTTCTACAAACAAATTTAGAAGCGACACTGTAAGACTTTTGCACATTTACGGAAATTTCAAAGGGCTGCTTTAGATAGAACTGCAACCAAAATTCTTTAAGGCAACCTAAGTTTGTTTTTTCAGTAAAGGGTACTCTGCAAGGTGCTTTACCTGAGTGAATGATTCGACTAACTATTCGAAACACAAACCAGATAATAATTCCAAGTTTTTGTAAGTTTGTCTTTAACTTAGGTGTTTCCAATAATGGTTTTTCCGAATTGAGGTCAAGTGAAGGCGAACATTTCTTACCTGTAACAACAATGAAATTAGTAAAATTAATATTTCTTAATTTGTACATATATTAATTTATGTTTACTAAATAAAATTTATTTGTTTTTGGTGGTGCTCTGAATATAAAGTTTCATCTGACTCTGATTTTTTAAAAATAAATATAAGTCCAGCAATAAGGTCATGGGTCAGTGGGAATATGATAATCTACCAATGTAATAGAGAAATTGGAAGAATTCGGTTTAAGAATGACTCCTTTACGTCTGCATAAAAATGAAGTAAATATTCTTTGCGGTCGTCAAATTTATTACAACCAGTCATTGTTCATTGACTTTAATTCTTTCATGTTTCAGACATTCAGAGGGGAGCAAGGAATCACAGGGAATCCAAGCAGACTCGAACCGCGCAAAGAAGTTTTTAAACCGTAACAAAACTAACGGGGAAACTAAGTAACAGTTCAAAACCTAAAATACGAAACCAAAAATAATATTCAAACAATAGTAATTCTACGAAATAGCTGCAGGAAAAAATTCAATTTTATACTTTCAGATTCCATTCACTTGTCTGCTGAACTTGACTGACACTCTACTACTCGTATTCAACATTTTTCCGATGCTGTCAATTGATTGAAAAGGCCGGACCTCAACTTGGAACGAGTTAATAACCACAGCTGCTTATTTTCTCCAGCAGACCAAAGTAAATCTATAGTAGTAATGAAATAGTGATCATAGTTCCCCACCTTTAAGTTATGGGTAATAGCATACAGTCACTTTTTTTTCGAAAAATAAAAGAGCTGAAATTAAAGTACATTCAATCAAATTTAATTTTACGACATTAGCTTCCAGGACGACACGTTCGAATATCATCACCAATAAATTTTTTTCGGCGACGGCAGAATTCGTTTATAGAATTTAAACAATATCCGGTAATGGCCAGTGAAAACCGGAAACTTCGTCGTGTGGGTTTGCAAGACTTGCGGCGTCATAGATCCTAGATCATATCATCTTAGATACATAGAATCAAGATTTCATACTCGTTGGGATTTAAAAGCCTTTTTATCATTCAAGAGTTTCCTTTTTTGCAAAATAATCTAGGGCTGTATAGTAAAAAGAATTTAATCGTAGACGAACATCTTAGTTCGATGCCGGGTGGAACATTCCTCTTTTGTTCACTACGACCCTAACAGCAGGATAACCGGAAGTATGCATTTTTGTACATCGGCCCTTGCAATCTCTGCAACAATCCCCCATTCAATTGCAGATGTCAACTGGTGCCAATGTGCCGCGTGCAGTGTCTTCCGGTGATTCGATTCGGTGGGATAGGTGGAACTGAGAAAGAAGCCCTTTTGACGTGCTTTTCAGTGCAGAATAGTACTATAATTAACTGAAAAATAAATATAGGGATGTACTATGGTAGCCCTCCAAAAAAAGAGATTTGGTCTCTACACGTAGGATCAATTTTCCTTAACAACAACATCCCACCTAACAATCTGCTAACGGAATACTACAGTAAAAGGTCTATTTAACTAATAAATGCTACCGCACATCGTAGTACACAATATAAGTAACAGATAATAATAATAATAATAATAATAATAATAATAATAATAATAATAATAATAATAATAATAATAATAATAATAATATTGAAAGATTGTCAGTACAGTACCACCACAGGAATTTGAAATTAAATGGTATTAGTATTTAACGGTAAATAATGAGCCTTACTTTAATTCAATGAGAAATGTCCATGGCGGCACTCCGACGGGGGCTCCAGTTTTACACTTTCAATTACCTCATTCATCAACTATTTAACGCCCATCTAACTTAATCAAATATTAATTAATTAGGTGGCAATAAACTTCTTCACTGTTTTCAGAAATAAATTTCAAACACTGTCAACGTTGGATTCCACCTCGGATAATGGCCTTCTTCAGGGCCCGGCGGGAGTAACGCCGTAAAGGTGACACTATCTCACTCTCAATTACAACTAACCGGTTTTTCAGAGCCATAAATTGTTTACTTTTCGACAAAGAAATTTTTTCACATCAATTCTGTCCGTCACAATTCTCAAAAAATTTTAACTGGGCCCAACGACACGGAAATAGAAGCGGGCTCCGTTGACGTGTGAAAGGAACAAAATTAAACAAAATGGACCCCAAAATGAAGAAGAAAACGGTTTCGGGATTATGGTTTTCTATTTCTGTACTTACTAATAGCTTTCTCAACTATCATGCTCTATTAGTTTAGGATGGAACAAATGCAGTTTTGTAAGCGGGCCAATCGGCGACTATTTGGGTTTCCCTAAATTAAGAGTAAAGCCATCACCATTCTTGTGGTGTCCTTTGGGATGAAGGCGCAGCCGGGACTCCACCGTTAATAATGTTTGGTGAGATATCGAACTGCAGCACAATTCAATACCAACCATTCATACGCGGTCTTGGATTCATGAAACATTATTAATTAAGCAACAGAGCACACCACTTCGAGTCCGCCTCCTGGGACTGACATTCGAATAAAAATGTGCTAGTCTCAACTGAGTGTAGTCAACCAATGTCATAAAAATTCCCAACTATTATTATGTTTCATTTTATGTAACTATTATTTATGTTTCATTATTTAATGTTCTCTTTGTGGTTTTCATCCCAGTCTATGTCAGAGAGATTGGCACTCACCGGTCAGATGAGATACCCAAACCTCGCCTGACAGACCGGGATCGATGTCAGGGACTCATGCCAGGCAGACAGGCAGGCTGATGATCAAGTCAGCCACTATACAGTTGTTTTGCATCTTAAATCAAATGATGTCGGCACCTTCCGACATAGACAAAGACGTCTGTTGAAATTTAATCAACGCCATTTGATGTGAGTGATCTGTTGAAACTCCAAAGCGCGCACCTTAACATTCCCGGGTAGATCTCTAAATGTTGTAATTTTCTTAACGCTTATTAAATTCGCCAGATACCATGTGGCATAATTGTTAAAAAAATTGATATTATATTTTGGCGTGCTGCGGTCCTTGACTGATTAATTCAAAATTTCATTATTCAAAATTAAGCAATTACAACGGGTAGCAAAATTTGACAAAATTTGTTTTAAACTAATGATTTGTATAATTCATAAACAATGACCAAACTTTGAAACACGAATGAAACCAACCAATAATACACCTTCTCGATACAACTTCTAGAATGTAAATTACGTAACCAACACTCTGTACGTCTAAAACAAAATTTGTACTTCAATCTCCATGGACAAGGTGACATGCACTGAAGATTTAAAATTTCCAATTAAGCAAAGAAATGAAAAATTCATTTGGTATAGCTTGCTGCGGCCAACAACTAAAATAGAATATAACCGTCTCATTCTACTAAAGTAAACAATAAACCTATTGTGACCAACTGGGGAAGTGTACTGTTAGGTAAATATGGTAAATTATCTTTATGTAGAAAACTAAAAATTTCATGTGACTGATTTTTTCGATTTCTTTTCGAACAATTTTTTAAAAAACATTGTTACCATTGCTTTACGTTGAAAAATCACTTTGTAAGATTTCCAATTCACGTATCACATATCAATTACACAATGAAAAATAAATAAAGACCTGTCAAATAATTGAAAGGAGAACAGATCACAGGCAATTCTGTTAAAAATGTGAGGATTCCAACCCAAGTCCCGGAGATTTGCCAAAGACCCCTTTGGGTTATCTTTGGCGACACACGCACACACACAAGGTGGTGCTGTTTCGCTTTTTGTCATCCCTTCTACAAGGGAAACACCTGGAATAATAAAATAGCTAACCCTCCGTATGCTTGTAATTCAATATAAAAAATAACCCTTGGGTGGAATCCAAGGAAGGAACTTCACGCCGTTCCTTCCATTTCCAAGCACGCGCGATTGGCATTTCTGCAAAGTTTTGTTTTTAATTGGAAGAATCGATGCAGGTGGGTGTCTGATCCAAGGACTTAGTAATGTGTCCCTGAGTAGTAATGTAAAAAGATAGTCAATTGTAAAATTTAGTATATAATGCGTTCGTTACGGTGCGGAGACGTATTTTTCTGTAAATCAGTTTGTATCCTTGAGAACTAGTGTCAGGTGTTAATAGGTAGCAAATCATTGTAATAAGCAATACATTTGTTAGATCAGTCGATTGTGTTGGTAAAACTTAGAAGGTAAGTGAGGTTAATTTACGGTTAAAATTTTAAGGTTAGAAAGGTGCTTTCTTCATCAAATATAGGGCACATAACATGCAGTGACCGAAGTAGGCAGACAACACAATATCAATAAAGCACACTCGGAATTATATCAAAATGGAGTCAGAAATCAAGTGAATGAGAAGGTTAGAAGGCACAACATTAATCACGATAGATTTGACTTGTGAGATAAGGAAATGTCGGACCCAAGAGGCTGAATGAAAGACAAATCCATTCTCTCGTTTTGGGACAACCATTTTATGTAATTATTTTTGTGAATTAGTTTACAATATTAAGACAAACCTGAAAGGATGGTTTACGTCTACAATACGAAAAACGGGTGTTCTTAATTAGACGGACAGATTGAGATAAATAAGCGAGACAAATTGGTGAATTCTGGCTCAGGTATACACCGGAAGGCCTCAGAACCATAAATTACAAATTATTTTTAATTTTTCTTAAACTTCAGGGGTTCAAATTGAGTACAATTCGACACGGAGCCTGCATTTCCCATCCGAACAGGGAACAACCTAATTAAATTCGGTAGCCTTTTTTGAAAGGTTAAAATTTGTCAAAATTGAATGGGTATCCGTCTGGCCCAGAGAAATCGAAATGGAACAAAAAAAAACAATTCCCCGTTTCTTCTCTTTAAATTTTGATTCCTATTTAAGAAAAAGGCGGGCTCACTTGTTAATATGGGGTAAAGCAATAAAATAAAAAATGGGATGAATTTGGCAACGTCTGATGCATAAATCTTTGCAATACAAAATGAATAAATTTTAAAGGTTTCCATTTCCTCGGCCTCTTTCGTATTCACCGTCCCTTTCCGTTAATCACTTTTTTACGAGGGAAACTCAACAGGCATTTGGCTCAATGGAAACAAAGGCATGTCAAGAAAAAATATAAATGTTGCAACATAAACATTTATAAAAAATATTTTGTTGAGAATATATATAGAAATATTAACGAAATTTGGAGGCATTCAAATTGCCCGTCCTTTTACATGAATTGGAAAATGAATTTGAAAATTGAATTTTAATTTTGAATTCTTAATGCTAAAATAAAAAACCGAATGTAACCAGAATAGAGTCAAGATATAAACTGTCCACAAATAATGTAAGATTGCCTTGCAAGCCTTTTTCCTCTTTCTCATTTGGCTATCAACATCATGTTCATAACCGAAACGTACGCATAATAAAAAAAGGCCAACGAAAAAAAAATTTCATTTCCGGTACAGAGACGCAAGCATCCCTGACGGCATCCCTTTCAGAACTCCCCCAAAGCACCAGGGCGTCAATACACTCATTCTAATCAACCCCCGTTCAGATTCCTTTTGTCCAGTACCACCCCCTCCCCAAAAACTGCCAAAAATGCATTAAAACCAACAACGAAAAGGAGTGGTTGCGGTGGATCATTTCAAGAGACGGCACTTTTTTCAACCCCCAAAAACTTGTGAATCCCTTACATTTTTCTCCTTCCTCTTGTAACCCCTAACAGCAGATACTTGTGGCTTATCTATCTTTATTTTCCTTTTAAATTTTAAACCAAAGATCTCTGCAATGAATCCAGTTTTAGGTACCAAATGCTATCAAAGAATATCTCAGCAGACGAAAGAAAGGTACAATAATAAAAAAGCGGTTCTTCCACCCCTTGTTTTATGGAACATGAACAGTGAAACCTCGTGAGATAAGAATTTTTGTCTGGAATAAAGATAAAAAACCAACTACCAACACACACACACACACATCGTTTTTATTTAAACGCATTATAACGCAAAGAAAAGAATAAATTTAATCGAGTAAAACTTTAAGCTTATAAACTTTAAGTTTATTATCACTTTCCAACCCTCCCTGCCGACAATTCGACAAAATCAAGAAAGACCGATATTAATTTGGAACTTGTTTTTATAGAAATTTATATGTATAGAAGGTCAGTCAACTCCCTGACTTTAAAGTACGTAAATTTCAGATTTATAAAAGCATAACTAATGGTTTAAACACTATGAAACTTCACTCTACAGTATTTAAAAATTTATGTAAAAATTTAATTACAAATATTACACGCTAAATGTATTAAGAAATGTATCTAAAATATTAAGAAGTATTTCTTTATATTAATCCCTACTATTAATTGCCATTTTTTTGAAATTTTTACATATGGAGCACATTATATTTTTTTCAGATCTATAAGAAACAAGTAAATAGGATGATAGAATTTGGTTCAGAAATATCGAGCAAGCAAAGAATAATAACCTTAGTCTTCGTCAAAATAACAGTCAAAATATATATATTAATAAATCAAAGTCTATATAATTAATATATATAAATAAATATATATATTAATAAGTCAAAATATATATATAAAAATCCAGAAGAAAAGACACGAATTTGAACTTTCACGAAAGCAAATTTAATCTACTTCATTTTTGTTATCGAATGTCCTACACTACCGACATTTGAACAACCAACAACCGATTTGAACAATGAAACAAACAAAAACAAATATATAGAATAATCCAAGTAGCAAAATTGAGATATAAAATTTTACGATGAGGAATGAGAGCCACCGGAAAACTGAACCAAATTAACCAAAATTTCACCACGTTATTGTAAATAACGAGGCAAAAAAAAATGTAATTTATGTAGTCACGGGGGCCAGTTAAGGTCCAAAGTTGGACATTCAATTACAATACACGTGTTATTATATCCGGCCATCCTTTTCTGCCGTTTTGTCAGCTTCCAACTGTGAGCCCTCCAGCACATTTCATAGCAACACACTGCAAACTTTTGTTGCACATAAAATTTCAATATTTTATTTATTCTTACAGGGCTTGCGACTGGGGAGCCGACAATATCGTCACGGTCGCTTGAGATTATCCGGCCGTTTTTAAACTTCGGATTTAACGATTCCTGAGAAAGAATTAATCTCCCTTTTGCGGTATGTCTTGCCTCCCCGGGGTCCCAAGAATACTAACGTCTGCCAATGATAATTTCTGTTACCCCAGTTTTTCGACATATTTCTCCTTCCACCTTAAATTAAAGAGACAGTCCTCGCTCGTAGATTCTTACCAATACGTTTGCCTCCTGCAAGCAGTTTTATGTATCCCTTCATTGACAGTGGCTTCATCAAGGGACAGGTGATTTCATAAAATCGTCAAACATATCCATTTCCATGCTTCACTTACCGGTTTCATTTACCATTAAAAACTACATTGTGCCTGAAGGTAATATAGTTTAATAAACTTATTCTAAGGAATGAATCAGGATGGATTATATCGTAAAATATATTCATTGATTTGTTGTAAGAAACTCAGATTATATCTACAGAAATTAGAAAATCTCACAGAACTACGATTACGCAGCAATATCTATTCAAACAAACAAAACAAAAAGCTTAGCAAAAATCCAACTTAATAAGAAAAGCCACGGGTAGCAATAAAGATCGTATTAATGTGAGAAATAAAAAATAAATACGAAGGATTAAATATTGGTAAGTTTGTTTTATAAACTAAAATCAGAATATTTGGTAAACAATGAATGTACCGTACACACCATACGTAGTACATAATATACTCCACTATAAATATATAAAGAATAAGGACACAGCAAATTGAAATTATGGGAAACTGCTTGTGCTGGTGGTACACCAAAAAATTGGTGAACAGAAAACAGTATTGACCAAATGATAAACAAAATAGTTTAATTTTAACTCTTAATATTGTAACTTCTACCTATTCTAATATTCTAACTATACCTAAAGTAGCAAAAGCAGTAGGACGACGTATACAAGGACTCAAGGAGAGTAACAACGAAAGCAACAGGATTTACCCTTTTAAATTTCGCGACCTAAAGCTTAACGTTTTACGATTCGGCTTAACTCCCAGATTTTGTGTTACGCGGAACAAATAAAAAAAATTTATTTCCATATCTTGGACGGGAAGGAGAGAGAGAGAGGACACAGAGAAACATGACCGTGTTTCTAAACCGTAGATAATGCTAGTTTCTCCTCGTGTCTGTTTCTACTTATACACAAAAATAATAGATCGTGGTAACAGGCAAAAGGTCCCTTCTCCGGACGTTCGGGAGCAATACATCAAAAATGAATTGTTCAAATGCGGTCTTTCGTCCCATAATTAGTTACTAAGCCGCAGTTTTCAGAGAACACCACGCAACGTTTCTCCGGTATAACTCGTGTAAAACCCAAGACCATTGGATGCTTTCATTTCTTCCAAAACTGCAAAATATATAGAGTTAGTTTCGTTACTGACAGGTCAGGATACAATTGGATACAGGATACATTCCTAAGAATTTGCAAAACAAAACAGAAAAGCATGTTCGCGTTTCAACTACAAAACAAGACAATCTCCTTTGAAAAAAAGCAGTGTTTGATACCCCAAAAGGTTTTCATCTGCCTGAAAGCAAGCAAAAAATGAGTCAATGGAATAAATATATAGGGACTGTCTTAAAATCCATGCTCAGTTCCTTTTATGTATGAATTGTGAAATATTAATTCAATTTGCTAATAGATTGATGCAATTCTTAAAGGGAGAGCCACAGACGAATCTATTCACTGAGATAACTCTCATCAAAACAATAAACCTTTAACCCCAACTTCCCAGGAAGGGAAGGCATGAATGCATCAATCAAATCACAATTTTGGAATTATTCCAATTGACTAACTGAGATGTCCTCTCTCACGACATTCATTCCTGAAAAACCTTAAGTTCTTGTTTTGTCCCTGCGATTTATTTTCATGGTACATTGAGGGTGGCCGCTTCGTTATTATTGGATGAAGTTAGCTAGTAAACGTATAAACTAACGGTAGTAGTTGGTACGATGACGCACCCCGGACCATGTGACGGCCAGTTCTTTTCTTATTGTCCCGAAAACAAACGACACTGGATGGTATGTGGCAATCTCAAAGGAACGCAAAAAAAAACTCGACCTCGGGTAGCAGTGCGGAATATTACCATATTCCATTAAAAATAAGTTTGACTCAAAAGTAAACAGATCCCCAATTCATCCGTATCTTCCTGATCATGTCGGGCTAATTCAATATTTTCACAATTGCAACTCAAGTCTGACTAAAATTAAAGGTCTTTTAGACTATCTACGACAACAAAAACTTCTCACTAGAGAACCAACCCAAGCCGACTTTTCTCCTAGGTTTGCTTTACAGAATACAAAATACTTTGTCAATCTTTACTTATGTTTCTGGTTTTATTTTTAAAATCAAGATGACCACCGCAAATGACTGGTCTTACAAAATATCTGGCTAATAAATTTCCAATCTTCCACTATCTTAGTCAAACAAAACATAAGGCCCAGCAAACAAGCGAACAGATTATGAACGGGACCGTGTGTTTCCCGCACAAAATTAAACAGAGAAAACGACAGACTCCCATCAGACGACAACTTGAACTGACGTTCTTAAGAGGTTAAGCCATCGCCTAACGGGACCCCCTCGGAAAGAAAAACATTTTTCGTAGAAAGCTTTCCTTATGGATTTAAAGCATGATCCCTTTCTAGAAAACTACTTAAAACTTTTATTATTGCAAGAACAAAAAAAATGATGGGAAATACGGCAAAACCCCCGGGCAAGTGGAGACTAAATTTTCAACGGTCGTTTCCTGCTCCGTCACCATTTCAATGTCTCGTGTTGCCATTATGTAACACACTTGGGCAGTTCTTAAATTGCATAAGGCAATTGTTCCAGGAACAAACATGCATCCATCCGAAGGACATGAACTTCTCGGCCATTTTTTCTTTCTGTTCCTGCCAGCTGGTTTAGCTCCCGTTTTTGAACATCCCTACATCCAACTTTTGCTCTGCTTCCCTTCGGCCAAGAAAATAATAATTTTCAAGAATTTATATTGGGAAAAAGTGTAGAAGAGAGAGAAGAATGGATCTAAAGAAAGAACTTTCTAAACTTTCCAAAGTAAAAATTAAATTTCTTTTAAAGAGTCATCTTTTCTCTTGATTTTCCCTTCCTTTTGCCCACTCAGCTTCGGCTTTCTCAATGTAATTTATATCACAAGTCGATTTATTGATTAGAATTCTACGATAGGAAATTCGAACTACAGTGCTCAGGTTTCAGGTCATTAGGGTAGAAACCCGCTGTTTGTTACACCTTTCTGAGGAAGAGTAAACGTGTTTTTGGTAAAGTATCCTTTTGCAATTCTAAACAAAGATTTTCTTCCTACTCCCAAACTTTCAGTCTCCTAAAACCACCCAATATTGTATATTAAAATATATTGGCATATCTGGTTCCATAGACACTACATCCTCTGAGCAAGTTTCAATTAATAAACACCTGAATGTGATTTAATATGTGCCTTTATCCATTTTAATGCACACTGAAATCTAAAATACACACGTGCCGTACACCATATACAAAAACTTCAAATTGATGTTCTTCTATTCGTAAACTTTATTTTTTCTGCTTGATGAAGGTATTTTATCGATTAAAATTTGATACAAACTAAATAGGTTGGGTAGAACACGAAGGCTTGGTTAAAGTAACCTCAAAAGAAGGGTTTTGTCACCGTTGGTTGTTTTTCAACACGAATTATAAAAAATTTTACATCTCTGGATGTTATAAAACAGAACTTAAATTTAGAATTAAAATGCATCAGTGAACCATCTGAGAACACTTGTGGAACTAGTGCTTCTGTAATCAGTTATTTTGCATAGTCGGCATAGCCTCATAATGATAAAATGTCTAAACAGAAATAAAAATCGTTTCGAAAGAGATCAGAGAGAATGATCTATTTAATGTTAGGATTTGATTTTTCCTTTGAGCTTCGGTAACAACGGATAAATAAGAACTAGTAATAAAAATTGCGAAAACAAATATGCACGTCTCTGTTCGACGGATAAAACAAAAAGAATAACGTCGACTGGACGAGGCAATGGCAGGACATAGTAGAAAAGAGAACATTGGAAAGGAATAAAGCCTTATGTGAGATATCTTGTGGTCATATGAAGATCGAACCAAAAGATTCTTCTCCCAGGGGTGGAAAGAGCAACACAGAAAAGCCTAAGGTTACCCTAAAAGGTTTTTTATTACATCCATTACATACATTAGGGAGATTCAGCAATTTGAACGGGGAAAGAAAAATTGATTATGGTACTCCATCCACGATTTAATTTTTAGACATAAACAGACATACACAGGATCTAATAGTGAGTCGCACAGACAAGGGTCCTCACTTTCGCTCCCTTTGCCTATTTCCCAGAAGATTTCCATTAATCAGATTTCTGGGGTTTTTTCTGGGCATGTCACCAACCTCATTTGTGTCTTTGGTTCACTGCATGAATTAAATTAGACCTTAATTGTTAAAGAAGGTACCCCGGGGCATATCAAATTAATATTTTCGCACATGAATGGTAATGCAATTTAATGATACGCTCATGCAACGCTACACATCGTGTACTCACAAATACTGATCGTTGTTCAGCCTTATGCGAGGCATTAATCATGGTTCGTTCTCATTGTTGATTTTTTTCATCTCACCAACCTTTCTACTTTCCAAATGAAAAAGTCAGAAATTCCTTTTGTACAAACGAGTTTGAATATCTGTTATCCCCCTCTTCATGTCTTAAACCCCGTGCACACTTATATTGTTACTCGCTCGCATAAAAACAAGTAGGGTGGCCCTAGCCATTCCAAAAACCAAGTTACAACCAGCTCTTCATTCAGAAAATATGCTACGACAGTTACACCATATTCCCTTATTTTATTGATATCCAGTCACAAATACCTGATCAAAAATAAAGGCAAACTCACGTACACGACCTGCCTTTTAGCAATTTTTTACACCAAAATGTAAATATTACATTTTATTGACTAATAACCACAAGACTAAAGATTGGTTGAAACCGTTCAATTCTTATCGCCTCATCACATTCTTCTCCATTATTTATTTTACATTTTTAAAATCAATTTCTGTATTGTTGAAATAAGATGTTAAGACTTTACTGGTTTAGAAATTTCATCATTTTTGACAACATGATAAAAGGAATTGCGACAGATTTACTATCTGTGCGTTCCTATCCAAAACCAAAATACGTTGAAGTCGATTATTTCTTGTCTTTCACCTTTCGAGTACGTCAACCTCGGCATTAAATTAATGCCCTGATAAATTGAAAAAGGGGAAACGACTCAGGCCCTGTGCCATAGATCCAATTGATTGCATTACGTTTAATTTGATTAGCACAAACTGAGAGGTTAATAAAAATTTTGAAAGCGAATTAGAAAACCATTTCAATAATCTGCACTGCCAGGGTGAATATAACAAAAATAGGGACAAAAATTCCTATAATAGGAGTCGTATTTGTTCGCGAAAAAGGGCAACTAAACACAATTCAAGGTATTCATGGGATTCAACCAAATTGTTCCCATCATGTCAGTTATATACCAGCATTAATTTATCAGTACTTATTAACTTGTTGTTACTCACTGCGATGTAAATAATTCTATCAACGCCTTTAATGGAAGAGTTCCCAAGTAATCCCGAGCTCAATGAGAAACGAGTGCCACCCAAGTGAATAGACGAGGAAAACAACTCGAAAAGAAAGAAATGAGGTTTGTTTCTACTCCATGCAGTGGACTCGAAATTGGTGCGTTAACATAATTGAAAAATTAAAAAAGGAAGGGGCTTCAGACAAAACATAAAATCCACCCCCATGTCATTGGACACACCTTTAAGGTCTCATGTGAAACCCTCGTCGATGATTATTAATCAAAACCACTGTTGTTTTTGGGTGACTGACACAAAAACCCCTTTATCCTAAGAACTCTTCTAACCAGTATTATGTTGTCCTAACCTCGGGGTAGGTTAAGAAATAAAACAAAAATAACCTCACACCAAATCCATTTCAATCATTTTGTGGCTTTTTCGGTGGAAATTAACATCCGGGCAATTTGAACCGGATTTCTCCACAGTGTCGACTGTGGGGCTTCCAGAACCAATTAGAACAAGAGGACTTTCGACCTCTACTGATAGATATCGGTTTCCTGACATTGGACAGCTGTTTTATCTGTGCGTATCATTCCCTGTGTTCTATTTCATTGCACTTACCAAAAGCTATATCTGTTCAATCGCATTCCCATTGAATTTGACACCATTTAGTGATAACATAAATATCAATCGTGCGAGTCCCAAATAGAGTTGACTTTTTGTGAAATAACTACCACGTGGAACTGACAAGCTCGTAAATTGTAACGTCTGTCAAAAAGGGTACCAAATAGCTTAAGGGAAGAACCAAGATTTTATTATAGAAAAAATCTTTTAATAAAGGGTCGAATGTGGATGTAGGCAAGCGGTTAATCGAACTCTCACCTGTCCAGTCAACACTACCCCCTACTTAGTTTACACTATTCTGCAGTATCTGCTGCAATTAAAATGGAAATATGGCACAATTCGGGTGGAAAAGCATTCGTTTGGTTCTTTACCTCCAAAAACTAAAACCATTTAGAGTAAATTGAAATTTTAAAATTGAAATAAATTGAGGAATTCTAAATGAAGCAGACCTATTCATGAAAGAAATTGTAAGACATAAAATTCATAACGCACAAAATTGAAATATCTAGATTTTTAAATTGGGAAAAACAAAGTGAACAGTAAAAAGAAAGGACAATTTCCTAACTAGAAACAGGTAAGACTGACACGACGAAATAATCGAAACTGGCTGAAACGAGTCAAGTAAAAAAATACTCACGTTACAGGGTGATAGTCTTAATTTTTTTCTGATATCGATACCCAAGGCTACGCTTGAATGAAGTCGAAGTCCTTAAAATTTAACAGAGGAACACATAGTCGTGGCAAGTGACAGTAAAAGTAAAGAGGCGCCTCTTAAATCACTTGCGTTCACATCCTAATTACTTATTGTCTTCCATTATATAAGTAGATTTGTAAATTACCATTCTTTTGAGTACACCCTTTTTCCCCTCCCACTCACTAACTCACTTACTTACTTACTCATTCAATCAGTCAGTCACTCGCTCGCTCTCACATCCTCGGTTGCCTTAATCAAAATTTATGAGGACACATATAAATGGATTTAGACCAGCAAGAAAGGACTGGCTGAGAGGGGTTAATGTTGTCATTTCGACAGATAAGCCCGATTATAATGGAATGAAAACTAGAAAAAAAAGGAAATTGATTTCCAGTTACATGTGAGATTCAAGTGGGTTCTTTGATTGGTGAATCAAATAGGACCAGACAAACAAATTCTGGGCATTGGAAGAAGGCCAGGGGTTGAGGTAATATCGTAATGGCAGAGTGTGAAATATCGAAATAACAAACTCATTACGGGATAAAATTGTGAATGAATGCAATCTGTCGTTGATCGACCGTCGTCTACCCTTGATGATAACATTTCGGCACAAAATAGCTTTTAAAGACAAAGAGTAACGCCTGGGGAATTACAAAACATCTATTATAACTCTACTCTTACTAATTATTACTCTCACACTAATAAACATAATAAAGCCTCACAGGCAAAATTAAAAATTCTTATTATCAATTGATTTTTTTTAAAACCAGTGATAATCCTAGATTTCCATGATTCCATTTTTATGTATGTAACTATGTGTAAGAGGCAATGTCTTTCTCAATGTGTCCATTCTAAATACAATCAACATATTTTATTATTTCCTTAATATTTTGTCAATATTTATGATATCACTAGAGATGGCAAAGATTTCCAGGATATTTATATATATATGTTTTGTTACTAACAATAAGGGCTTGTGTTTAATCGGACATAAAACAATTGCTTCCGATGAATTACATTGAATTCGCTTTATAACAAATCTGAACATAAGTCGATGGATGCAGTGGTACAGTTTACATTTAACATAAGTTCTGATAAGCAATATCAAAAGCTGTACGATATACTCTTAAGACATGGAGATTAATTGTATCTTCTTAGCTTGTGTTTAGTGTCTGAGAATGTGCAAATTACAAACAATAAAAATTGAAATGTGTACCTATTGCCACGCATCTTACGACTCTTCTTAAGATTAAAAAGTCTCCACACGAATAAAAGAGAAACTGAAAAGTGCCGAATTAATTAAAGTTAGGACAATAAAAGCACTTCTTCCTGCGACCGAAGTGCTTTATACCATTTTACTGCCAAAACCTTTATACTGCTACAAAGAAAAATCTCTCATATAACGCACCAAAAATTTCGCTTCCAATAAAACGGTAATAATACAGAAAAATGATACTCAAAACTTTATTTTCAAACTCACCTTTAGTTTCATCGATCAGCAGAATCAGAGCCCAGACAAGAAAAACCCTGGTCAAATCCTTCCGTCGAAATTTCAGAATAATCCGTAATGGGGTTTCCATTTCGTGCATCCTGGCAAGCACACACATTCACATCATTTTACCGAAACTTCTTCGCTTTCTACTCTATTTAAATTTCTCCCTACACCACTATCACCAACACCACAGACACTTCTGCACGGAACACCTGTAAATAAAAACAAATGCACAAATAAATAAATGAACGGGAAACACAGGCAGGGGGATAATGAATAATCAATGGTTATTAAGGAAACGGCCCCAAATATGTCCGGTAAAATGCAATAAAGCGCTTATTGAGGTAGTAGCCCAAAGCCATGTGTACAACTTTAATTGGATTGATTGTAATCAGAGAACCCCCGGTGATATATACATCCCCCTAGAGGCTCTAGGTTTATATGAATTCCATGGTATGTTCGCCCTCATCGACGCGGTTTTGCTACGTAAATTTGCAACACCGGCACAGAATGACTCCAAACGGTGCAAAATATCACCAATAATGACCTCTTCTGATAAAAATAACACATTGATCACCTAAAAACTTTTGTTTTGAAGATTTGTGATGCAAATTTTCGAATCAGAATTTTAAATAGGCAACAAAATCATCTAGGTTTGAGATCTAATTGATTCTAGATAAAAACTTAATTGCTCACGTTTTTACGCTATATTAAAACCGTCAACGACTGCCTCCAACATGATCTGAGAAATTACTTAATTATATTCATTTCCTGTCCTCACTCGATTCTAACTATCGTACGAGCTGTCGGTAACTGCACTTAATTTTGTTCTCCTCGGAAAGCTGTCACCAAGTGTAACAATTTACTGCAGAGGGGCTGTTTAATTGAAAATCATTTATACGCATGAAATGTACTTATTCAACCACCTAAATTAAATGCTTACCAATAGTACAACCTATTCGAATGGCAATACACCAGCTGAGCATATTTTTATTACGCAGAATAAAGTTGAAGTAACTTTCCATTGCCCAGAAGAACCGCTTTGAAAGGTGAGTTTGTCAATTTTTTATTACAAACAAGAACGGAATGTCATTAAAACAACGAATACTTGAAGTTTCACAACCAAAAAATATATTATCCCTAATTACTGTGTATTTTATTTCAACAGACTGTCAAAATGTATTGCTATCGTGCAAAAATAACTAGAATCTCCAGTTCGTATTTTAAAAGTAAAAATATTCACACATAAAACATTATTAATAATATTTTTTGTGGTTTTGCTTCCAGTTATAATTAAGCCAGTTCCAGCAGTTTCAGTTATCTTTTCCTTGCTTCAACTACCCTGTGTCCCTGCCCGCAACTTTCCTTCCTCCGGGTTAATCCTTTTAACGGGCAGAATGGAAATTTTAAGCCCAAAGTACGGGTTTTCCACCCTTAGGGGATGTAGGAGGCTGTTGAAAAAATTAATTCGATGTACGCCAACTTCCCAGGCAAAGCAGAAAAATCTAAACTTAATTAAGGATGGCCGGTAACCGTGACAAAAGGGCCCACTGCTCTCACACCAACCTTCCCTCAACCCTTCCATACAAGGGAAGGTACCAAAGGGATTGCTCTGCAGACTTGCATACATACACATTCATTGAGACTTTATGTTTCTTTCCCTACTGCTCCTTTTCAATTCACCGGAATGAGGTTAATGAGAGGAAAGTAATTTCCCGGAGGAGGACAACAGAAATACAACCTTTTGTTAAGAAGACTTATATTCCAAAAAGGAGTTTCGACCGTCCTTTCAATGAAAGTCAGAAATGCGAGATGTTTTTGATTTACGAGGGTACAAGAGCATACTTTCGTATTGTACAAAACACCAGATTATGTAAACCATTTAAAGTTTCCCCAATATTTTTGTTTATTGTTTAGGTTCAAGGGTTTACCTCAATTCGCAGAAGTTTTGACAGCCATCCCAGGAACTGTGATACTCTACGGTGCCAAAATTGAATTTTTAACGCAACCAAATACAGTAATGCTCAAAGACAATTGAAGTGCGTCTAAGAAACGAGGGAAGTCACGAATGAATTAGTGTAAGTAAAAAAAAAGGATCAAGTTGCAAAAGCAAGACGGTTTCGGTTAACGCAAAGATAACGTGGAATGGATAGACAAGGAATTTATGGCATAATCGTAACTCCACTCATACAACTGAGTAGGAATTCCATCCTCTTTTTTTCAGTACCCATCGATTCTCGTCTTTCTCTGTTAGAAACCGGTGATACAAACACTTCAATAAAATCGTTCGAACATCAAAAGCACCTCTGTCACTGCAAAAAGATCCGCAAGTAAGGCATTTGGGCATTCCAAATTTGCAAGCATCTAGTTCTTTAAGAATATGAAAATGCTTCCATCAAATACCAATAAGTTTCGGGCCACGTTGGCGGCCACGAAAAAGCACGACAAAAAATTCAAACGACCAAAGTTGCAATTTGTAGTAGTAAATTCAAATGCGCCTCGTGGCATCAGCAAACGAATTTAAATTTTAATTATTTCGGAAACGGAAATGGTTCAAGGGGATTTCAAATCGATTTCCAGACGAGACTCGCCTTTAATTTGAATTTTTAATGGGAATCAAAGTTTGGTAGTAATAGTTACAAAGGAATCTTCTGCCTAGTCTGTGATGAGAATTTTCAAAGAAAGAGGTTTCCGATATTTAACTGTAAAGCCTAAGCGACCGTGAGTAATTGATTGATTATAGAACTGAAAAACTAAACTTGACTTTTATCGGACTTCCATACTATCCTACTAAACAATTAGATTTAGTCACAATTTCTTTATCTTTTTTATTTATTACCGCCGCTGTACTATACATGATAGATCCATCAAATGTAGACAATAATCTATTACATAAGCATTCAGTAAATACCTCATAAAGTCATCGGCCACAATAATGAATCATTAACGGGAGATGATTTTGTCTATCCCCTCAAAACCAACCGAAACCAACTAAAAGCCTTTTGCTTCAGATACCTGCCTATGAGTAGTATCATGCAGTGTCGGAATCAATCGAAAATCTCATTCAAAAAAAATTTGCTCCACATTAAACATTTCTACTACAATTCATAATTGGTCCTTAAGTTGAACGCATTACAGTAATACACCAATTTGATATTTTCCAAAATAATTAAAGTCAACAGAAATTATGCACTCTGCACAAGAAATTGTGGCAACATCTGCTTCTGCTGGTACTAATAACAGAACATTATCAAATAGGCAAGAAGTTTATTTGTAGTAAATCAAATATTTAGAGACCAACATTGATTCATGTGCGGAAAAGAACAAATTAGAGTGTAGTGGTTCAGATGTCCCTGGTAGAAATCTACTAGACCAGACACGTTGGAACCGTCACGTTTACGTCCACCCACGAGGATAAAAATTGGCTCTACTCCCAAATTAAAATAAATACCTTGCATGTATTTATAAACACTTTTCCAAGAGTTATCTGTCTGAACATTCAGATGTACTCCAGTAAAATAAGTACCTTGGCATTGACCATAAGACCACTTTTCTTAGTTTGGGGTCCAATATTTGACTGCATGTCAAACCCATGCCGGATAGCTGAAAATTCATATTTTGTGTAAAAGAATTAAACTTGACACATGCAGTCAGAAAAATCAAAATTTACTAAAATTCACAACTTAAAAATTGCTTCGCCCTATTGTTCTTCAGTCTTTCTATATTGCTATTTGAGTAACGTTTTCAAACTTTCTATTTTCCGTCTCTATCCATCATTTTCTCGTGTATTTCCCCATTTCTCTTTGCTCTCAACTGCATTAGTTTTGTCTCCAATTTACTATCTATTTCTTTTTATAAATTTGACGTTTAAAATTTTTTTGCCTCCCATCATAGTTTTTTCTTTTGTGTTTCTATTTTCATCTCTCCATAACAAGTATCTGACTCTAGTTCCTTTTCTCCTATACACTTTATATCTTTTCTGTTCCCCAGGCGCTGGAATTAAAAATGCTAAATTCCTATCTATTGTGAACTTACATCTTGTCTGACAGAAGTCACCAAACTACACAAACAGTCCCCGCTGTTATTTGGTATTCACAGGTATATACTTACCTTGAAAAATGTTGTCCATTTTTGTACCCCGTGCACAAGACCATTTTAAAAGATAATAAAAACCTACTCAATACGGTCAAAACCTATTAGAAACAACAATGGCATCATTGATGTAGCAATAAATTGGAATTCTCTGTCTACTCCATTCGGACATTTGACAATTCCAGGCAGGAGGCCAGGGCTGATTAGTTTTGGCCTCTGTCTTCATTAACGACAATTTCCTCTCCACAGGCCTGAATACCTATATTCGGAACCTTTTTCTTCAAACATGAATTATCGAATATCGGTCGTGCCATCGCGTACGCCAGTAAGAATTTTAATGGCGTCTCCATCCGTTCCTTTCGGGACACAGACGTCTGAGAATAGTATGGAGCCTTAACGAAGAGTCCTACATGAATTTTTTTCTATTTAATAAACTTTAGAGCTTTTTTCCTGCTTCCTGACAACCAATTTACTCTGTATACTTAAAAGCTACCTCGTCTTCGATTTTGTATTTTTATATTTAATATTTTAAAATTGTCATAATTCGTCGAAAATCATTTGGAATATTCAAACTCTGAGTCTGGGAGCCCAGGTAACTTTCAATGTTGGACGTAGACCAAAAATATCCAACGTAATTCCGTGAGAGAAATGAATTAGAAACCGCAAAATTAAATGCAGTACGAGCATGTCTGTCCAAACAACCAAAACAAAGC
This sequence comes from Polyplax serrata, assembly GCA_037055365.1. NCBI lineage: Eukaryota > Metazoa > Arthropoda > Insecta > Psocodea > Polyplacidae > Polyplax > Polyplax serrata. The sequence continues at coordinate 1,383,781 of JAWJWE010000007.1, forward strand.
ATTCTTGTATGTTTCATGGTATCACACCGGGAAGCGTATTGATACAATGGTACGATGCATTTCTCAACTATTTACATATTTAATTGTGCATTAATTTAACATTACGGTGAAACGGGCACCAAAACATGAACTCAAGAATTCCTATTTAGCGAAAAAAATTTGAAAACGAAAAAAGCAGACTCAATGTGCATGTGTGAATGACTTCGAACTCGTCTGTTAATTTATAACTCCACTCAAAGTAAATACGACAACATTATGAAACAGTAGCAGAAGAGCAGCACAGTCCTATTGTTGGCCCCCCTCAAAACAGCAGCACCAGGAGCATTCTATTCTTTTTTGACTTTCTACTGTTTCCCCAGATTCCCGAGGACTCTTCGTTCCTTCTGCCGCACATACGACTATTCGCTGCCCTCATTTTGCATCGGTTCAAAGCCGATTTTTTTGGAGCTCCATTACCTTCTCTCAGCTGTTTTTATTTCCCACATGCCGCAGATGCACTCCACTCTTATGTGATGTTACGCTTTAAATTACAACTTTTAAAATTTCTTACGCTCTTTTATTCTTCTTCCAAGACATAAATCTCTCTCAGACTCCGTAAAGGTAAATGGAACCTTTCTCAAAACACTGTGAGACGCGTTTCCGAAGTTTGGAACGAACAAAAGAATCCGAGCTCATTCTCCATTGCATAAACAACAAGATGAACTCCCACGGGGAATTCACACCAGAAGACGTTATTCTTGTTGAAATTTTAAACTTTTCACCCGGCCCAACGAAAAAAGAGAATAGAAAATCGAAGACTAATACATTTCTTACATCGTCAGAAGCAAAATCCAGTCATTGCTCAACTAGTTACAAGTGACAGAACGAAACTCCTCTGGCACCTCTCTGATAGTTTCATCAGAGATAAAAAAATTGGTAGTGACAATAAGAAGTAAAAACGGTTTAACTAAAAACCCGTAAGGAGAGAAGAAGACAAGAATCGCATTTCAAATTTGATTTTTTGCTTATGCATAAACGCCAACGAAAAGGGAACAAACATGTGACAATTTTACATGTGTGACATTTTCAAAATTTGGATTGAATTTGGGGGGGGGGGGGGCGGAAAGAGAGAGGGTGAAAACGTATGTGCGTGTAGCGAGTAAGGCAGCGACAGAACGAGAAATCACGTGTGAATTATTTTGCATGGCTGACAAAACGTGACACACACTTTCACACATCCATTTTTGTTTAAGCAGAAAATATCAAATAACGAACTAAAAGTACACGGTACAATATATTTAAAATGAATACTCCTGATGGTCTCTGAGTGCACTCAATTTGGATAAAAAAAAAGAACAAAAAATAATTAACAAAACTAAAATCATTTATAAGGAGCTCTGTTTAAGTAGCAAATAACGTGAACCAAAGAAAAAACAAGATATTCAAGGGTCAGGTTACGTAGAGCCTTAAGAACGTGTGAGATACTGGCAAAGCACCAATTGCCAGCAAGAAACTGACGCAGAACTAAAACGATAGTAAATGATTATTTTAAAAAAGAGCACAAACAGAAACACAACGAATGCACAAAGTCAATATAAAAAGGAACACAGGTGTGTCTAAGATGAAAAAAAGAGGTAACAGCATAGAAAAAGGTTACGCATTCCAGTAATGAGGGAAAACTAGTGCACTATAAAACGAGTTATCCGTCCCGACCGAGTCAGTTTCTTTGGGAAATTTCTAAACATTTCCATTCAGTCAATGAAACTCATGGCACATACGGCGCACTACAACAAAAACTATCGGTTTCTACGCGAACAATAAATCCATTATTCGAATAAAAATTCTGAAAGCTTGTGCTGGTGGAACACTGACAGTTTGAATTATTGTTATTTTCAACATGTCGCCAACAGACGGTTAACGTTAATTAAATCGTTTCTTTTTCATTTTGAAGAGAAAAGACCTGGAGAGAGAGAGAGAGAGAGGACAGAGTTAACTGTTATTAATATTTCTCTTTCTTTACGATTGTCAGACTCATTCTTTTACACCCTTTCTGTATATCTCACATCTGCAGCCTCATCCAAAGAGGCAACCTAATCAAAACACTTTAAACGTTAAATTTAAAACTTTTGCGCTCCTATTCCAAAAATTCATTCATGCAACACCTGGTTTATTTGCTTTGCAAAGCCACTTATTCAGGCTGTACAGGTTCCTAGTGTATCTCTATTGAAGCTGCCACCGAGTGCACTGTAAAAATTCAACCTAAGTAGAACTTCTAACCTAAATGAGTCAGTCATCGTACCACAACCGACATAATTCTTCTACCATCGGTAACAATAGAGCAGAAGACCGATAGAGCCATTCATGTCTGAATCCTACTTGTTCACAAAAGTTAAAGAAGTCACATATCGAAACTAAACAACCGCCTAACAAATATTTAATCACATAGGAATTAAATTTGGGGACAATAATAGTAGAAAATTGATTTTTAAAAACAGATTGGAACGAAGACAATTCTGGTGGACTGCCCCTTACTGGTCACGTGAGCAGTGGTACAATTTACCTCAACGAGAACTGGAACTATATTAATATACTTTTGGTAACTGGGTTTACCAATTCACAACCCGATTGTACTCTTCACGCATTAAATTTTCATTAATCAATCCTACATTTTTACAATACTTTAACCGGTATTAGATAAGAACCAGGTGTTATGTTTTATTTGTGGAAAACCTCAGAAGCCATTTTGGTGGCAAAACCAACGCGCCAATGATCCGGTGGCGTCAAAATAAAAATGGTCCCTTCGATTTTTTTTCAGTTTTAACTATCAAAATCGACTTATTTCGTGGAAAATATTACTGAGATATCGAATGACAAACAATCCGTTTGTAGCATTTGTAAAATGATACCCAAATAATTGTGATCATCTGGATTTCCCGTACGAAATATTTCAAATTTGAAACGGTTCGAAATTTTATGCTCAACTAATTAGGTGACTCAGTCGTATGAATTTAATTAAAATAATTTCATTTTAATTCATCTTCATCGATTCGTCTGCGTATCTGTCTCGGCGGTTTCGATGAAAGAAGACGGCTGTCTCCTCGAGTCCATCTTGACCCCCGATCAAATTGATCCGCTTAATAATTTTAATGAATCGGACGAAAGGTTCCGACTGTCATTTTAATTAGCGCGAGAGACCGAGTGGACAAAAAAATGGCGGACGTCAATCACGCGGGAAACACACAGACATTCGCTGTGATTTTGGCTTCTCTACCTCCTTCAATAGTTACCTTATCTCAAAATCCGTTCCAAATCCGTTGTCAGTTATCCATTTTTTAAAAAAAGAAAACATATATCCTTAAATTAAATTCGTTTCGTCGGCCATTCTACCAGCAAACACCTTTCCCCAGCACATTTCAACAGATTTAATTAAATAATCAAGCAATTAATCGTTTGATTACTACAAATCTGGCCATCACCAAATGCTAAACTGACATTAATTTTTTGTTAACTTCAAAGGAAATTGAGTTTTCCCTCACGAGAACGATTCTCTTCGCGATCTTTTGACGGGACCGTAGAAAACTTGGATAACCGGCGTCAAACGTAACGTCACTCACCCGCGTGCTGCCCAACCGAAACTGACGGCTCTCACTGAGTTCAGTCGAGTCGGCCATCTCCGGCGACTCTCGTCATTTTCCGAGGATGCACCAAACTCACCGGTTACTTTTAAACAGAAATAATTCTACTTTTAAAAAAATATTACCTATTTTTATTTTGTTAAATCTCATTTTAAATGAAAATTTCTGTGTGCAATTCTAAAATATTTTTAGGATTGAAAAAATTTGGTCATTTCATCACTACAATTTATTTCGAATATTTGCATTTTAATTTTTATTTTCGTATCTACCAGATTTAATTCTTACAGAATTGTAACTATGATGGTTCCACCATTTCAAGTGCCTTGTAATCCCTACAGTGTTACCACAAACCCTTTCATTCAAGGAATAAATCAGGAGCACATTCTCAACAATTTTTTGTACCAAGCGTAAGTACTTTTTTTATAATGCGGCGTGATCCATTATTCGTGGGCTCGTATTTGTCTTTGAGCTCGAGTGTTTGAACACGATCTTACAAATTACAATTAGAAGAGAGATGGTTCGGTAGTTGTTAGAGATCTCCCGTATCTCCCATCTTGAAAAGGGGTGAATTAAATATGAATTATAATTTTGTGGCAGCCTCTCACTAAAAGGTCACATTACATGAAGGAGCGAACCACATTATAAAGAATGTAAACTACTCGGTAAATTCAAATAAGGAAAGTTTACGTTACTGACAATGGCCGTCCCAGTAACTATTTCTAATCATGCAGTTAATTTCATTCAGTTTTAATTATTATTTTAACCTTTCTTGTTTTCGTTTGTCCCTCAGAAATAATGAAGTAGAATGAAATTGTGAGACACCACGAATATCATAAAGTATTATTTTAAAATATTTTATAAATCAATGTAATGTAAAGTCCTTAATCCCCGACATCTAAATTCTGACTACGCTGAAGTACACCTCCTCAATACAAATCACCTTTCAGTTGCTGGTAAGCTTTGATTATACGTTACAACCATACAACTGTATATATAGTTAATAGATAGTGTCACCTAATTGCTTTTAATAGTATTGAAATAAAAAAAGACAAAATGAAACCAAAAGTTCTCCGTCCTAACACCAAAATTAATATTAATTTGGGTGGCAGAGGACAACTGTTCTATTTCAAGTAGATCATATGATCTAGTTTAGTTTTCCGGAATAACTGAAACAGCCAAGTCATAAAAAATGCAGAAAATAGATCATCCCCAAGAGACGCCTGCTTAAAGTGTAAATCACTGTATCTCTGTGTCTCTCTCCCAGTTTGTCTATCCCCGATCTAGTCGTCTGTCAGAATCGAAAAAAGCTTTTTGATCTTTATTATATCTCTTTTCACTCGCTATCATTGGGATCACCACCATTACATCATACTATCATTCGTTGCTTTGAAATTCTGCTTCTTCTTTTTCAAAATATTAGTTAGTGTGACCAATTAGTTGTAATTTTTCCTCACCTTTTACCAATGCCACCCTAATTGGTCTGATGAGATAAATCCTCCTTCATCAACTGATTTGGTAAAATAATTGTTATTGGTTTAAATGTACGGGTGAATTTCTATTATTTATTTTTATTATTTGAGTATAGTTACATCATAAGTACCAAAAAACATAAAAATCCTTGAGAAACATTATTTTAAGAAAATACCCTTTCTTTAAATCTGTGAATACAAAATATATGAATAGGAACATATGTGAAGATTTTTGCGCACTTCAAAGGATGTAAAAATAAGAAACAGATCTTAAATTGAATATAATATAATAAAATATTGAATATAATAAATGAATATAAATACAGCCAATATTTATTAAGAATAGCCAAAACATTGCGACGATAGATATTAATTAAGGATGAAAGTAAATAAAACAATGACTTCCTCCCAAAATAACGGCAAAAAGGAAATTATCAAATACCTGAATAAGTACTAATAGTATCACACAATATCGAAACAACTTAGCAAGTTAAATTCACGTATTAATTAATACACAAATCCCGTATTTATTTATAACTTATAAAACACTTACATTTTTCTATACAAGACTATTTCAATTTTATTAGATCAACTTCACAAAGGGCGAGAAGGTCTAAAGGATGACATGCGGGGTGATGGAAACGAAACATACAAATACATATACAACACACAAAATAAAAGATTTTGATTAACAACTTGAATAACACAAATACAAAGAATAAAAGGCAGTTGGAGTGCAATGGAACGTTACCTAAAGAGACTTTAACTCGTTTTAAATCTTTAAAGTAACAACAAAGGACACACCCGTGGAGTAGAAAACACATTGAACAATACCTATCTATTCAAGTCGATTCGACTTACTACCCTCAGGTCGTAGGAAACCGACTACTCACCCGGATGTCAGATACAAGAAGATTGAATCTGAGTAACCAAAAGGTACCTCAGACGCAGCCTTAGCATCGTGCAGAAGCACGCTTAGTAGAGGCGTAGTATTTAATATCAGAAAACGTAAAGAAAATCTCCTGAAGCGACATTTATTATTATTACCACCACAACAAATAGAGATAAAATTATTATTAACGTAATACTATCGCATTTCGTGAAGCGAATAATCATAGATATTACTGGTGCACTGAATGGATCATTTGTACGAAATGGGGTAGTACTCACCCATAAGAAATGTTTCAAGGGCCCTAAAAATTTTTGGAAAAAGCTGAGAGTTGAAAAAAGGTTCGCAAACGGACTCGTACCATGCCATTTGGAGATGAGGTTTTATTACCCATAATTTTTCACTTTTAATTCCCTCTGTCTCATTTTGCTTTCAGGGCCCCAGGCCCGGGGCCTATTTTTATTGCTCCCTTTTCTCCCCTCCTGCACCTGGACTTGAATCTATGTACACTTTCAGACGAAATATTATTCGTCATTTCGCTTATTTATGGGCCTGTTTTGCTCGCTATTATTAAAATTTCTTGAAATCCTCTTCGGTTGAATGTCCCGCGGGATTTATTTGCGCCCTGCAACGCTTTCACCATCGGTTTATCCGGACACATAATATCGGTAGCAATTTTGCAATTTTTGTACGCGATGAAACATGTAAATGTGCTACAGAGATGTGACACTTATGATCCTCCTGCTAGATGATTCACAAATAAAAAATAAAGCTTTAGTCACTCTAAAAAGTAGTTACAAACGATAATCCGTAGAGATAAAGACAAATTCAAATTCAACACAAAATCATTACTTTAATATTAATTAATAATATATAATTTCAGTAAGTGGTATGTAGTATTAATTTTGTGACATTAATAAAAAATGATTTCTGCGTCGTCTGTAGCTACTTCTAATATATAAATAATTGAATAATTGATAACATTTTCGTACATATCATATTTCGACCATCGTGTTTAAAGCTCTATCAGAAATGGCTCGCGACTTTGGTTTCCATCAGAATTATAATCGATTTACCCTGAATTATAAAACTTGACACTTTTGAAGTGTTTTTCATAACTTAGATTTCATTTATTCTCCACTATAAAAAATATAATTTCTTCTAATAACTTAATGGTTTTCCTCCTGAGCCCATGGCAAGTCTTTTGAATATTCTTAAGCCGAATAATGTAAATTGGTCATCCCAGAGTATCCTCGTGGTGTCTTCTCTTCTAAAAATATCATAACATATAGAACATGTAGCATTCGTTTTCAAAAACTCTTGCCAAATCGTACGTTTACCAAAGTACGACTTTATTGGTGTGTAACACGAGTAAGTATGAATGCAAACGGGCACATATATACATGTGTATATGTTCATGTATCCAAGTGTGTATGTGTATGGGTTAGTCTTCAAGTGAAAAGTCGATAGCCTGATGACTTTCAAGACCAATAAATATTTGTGATTCATGAGTGATTTTCACGGCGCGTGGCTATGAATAATCGCGGATGACTGCCGGAGTCGTCTTACATGGCGGAAGGAGACCCGTGATGAAGCTTCAAGATATGACTTTAACGAGTGATACGTCTCGGAATAATGAGGGATGAATACGGGTGTCAACTTACGCCCAAAACGAGTGAGAGGAGATAAAATGACTCAGGACCGTGAGGAATATAGAAAAGACGAGAATCACAATAAAAAAATAAATATTTTCGGCTGGGTATAAAACGAGTTTCGTCGTGGGCCAGCAATGGCTTTCTTGGGTCCTTGAGCTAAAGGAAATAGCCAGGGTGACCCTGGGTAAGTTCCGCCACACTCATTGACATTTTCTCCAAAAACTGTATTGTACAGCACTCGTGTCACAGACATTATGGCCTGTGCTTTTATAACGGACATAAAAATTTTAAGTATACATAGAGAGAGAGAGAGAGAGACAGAGAGAGAGAGAGAGAGAAAGGATATCTACACACTGCCGGAATTTTCACAATCCTGAACACCCACAGAACCTATCCATCGCAACATTACTATGGGTATCAATCACGTAAAAAGATGTCTAATAATATTAAGACCCTCGAAATGTTTACAGGTATTGTAATTGCTTTTAATAATTTTTAATGAATGTAAACAAACGATTTAATGTTTTCAAGTTCAGGTAGAAAAGGTGAATTAAATATTTAGCTCATCCACCATATGATCATGTTTAAGAGTTTTACAAAAACACATGAAAAAGGAGCTACTTTAGTTAGGTACAGGTAGGCCAACAATTTGTTTTTCTAAAGAGGAGAGATGTTACGGATGACTTGAGCCGAAACCCTCGGGCTGAAACTGATAGTTTTGATTATTCCACCAGCAACAATATCCTTCAGATAAATTATCAATTCAAGATAATAATCATTTGCGTTGAAGATGGTAAATAAATAGAAAAATAAAGCCAGAAAACGTGCGCTCATTAGCGGTTCTTGTGGGTAAAAAACTGTTCGCCATCTTTTAGGGTGATTAGCGTTTTAATTAAAAATTGAGAATGAATAAGATGGCGGTGGCAAAGAAGAAGATCTTACCAAAGATGGATGGTAACTAGGTTTTCGACGTTTCTAAACGGAGAATTGTGGTCCCTTAATTCGCTCATTTACATTTTTTACAACTTTCAACGGGAGTTTTCACCCTGCAGGAACAAAACCGGGGTTTTCTACTGCTCCTTCCAGCTACTCTGTTCAATTTCCCTTGTACATCTGATACAGAACATTCGTAACTGTCTAACGGTCTTTCTGTGTTTCTTTGTTTAATTCCACACAGTGCATTTCTGACTGAATTTTATTTTTTAATTAAGTCAGATATTTAGTTAGTTGTTTGAAATGCAATAAAGTGTAGGGAGTAATATTTCATTCAATTTGTACAAAATTTTTATAATTTTGATTCAAACATCACACAAATCGACATTCGTTTCATCTTTTTAAGGTTTCTCGTTAACAAATTACCACTTGTAACATCAATTGCATAATGAATTATGTATGTACATGTAAAACTATTATAAAGCCGTGTCATGTTTCACCCTTCAACTCATCCCTCAACCGGCTTAATTAAAATTAATTTGGTCTGCAGTCATTCCGGCCCTCCTACAAAGGCCCTCATACAACATCGTGGTTGTATGCCTTTGAGAACTTCTTTGACTTTTACGTTTAACCCTTTTTATCATCCCTCAAGGAGTACGTGGCAAAGGTCTTACGGTCTGTGCACTGACCTTGTGTTGACAATACCACTTCATTAAGGAGAGATGTCATTGTTAAGAAACATGATTTGTTGTTATTATATTCTAATCCTACAGTACGTAATGTTATTTACAAACGTCTTGCAAGTAATTTAATGTGGGATTAACTGGTGTTACTACCTTTTGTAACTTTGTTCTTGTGTTAATATCATGCGAATAAAACACAGGTACATCAGAGGATTTCAAAATGTCCTCCCCGTGCAAATTTTGTTGTTTTTGGTGTATACAAGTTTTTGAGTATGTAAAATAATTCTGTTAATTAAAAATATATTTCATGATTTCGGTGAAACAGACGGTAGATATCGTAATGGTTTGTGTTTTGGTTAATGCTATTAAAGATGCCTTTAATATAATAGGAAAACCTCCGGTCGTGTACCGAACCCATAAAAATGGAAGAAACATCAATGCTGAACCAATGAAACAACAACAATGCAAAACGTAAATAATGAGTTGAATGAGGAGTAATGTTTCAAAAAATTAGAAAAAATACCTGGGCCGCACAAGGAAGCAAATTTCTCTTCTTGATCTCGCACTGGTCACTTAAACTGTTGTAGTCTTGTAGTCAACAAATAGGTCAATTGTTATTTACATTCTGACATAAAGAAAAGAAGTGCGAAGACGAAGAAAGACTAGCATTTGTAAAACACTCAAGTACTAAGTTTCGTTTCATTCATATTTATTTAATTTTGAGAACTAGTTGAAAAGATTATTTCATTTGGGCACACATTATTTTGTTTTTTGTACTCGAAATACTTCGTGGTCCTGTAGGAAAAAACTAGAAGACAGCGCGACTCCAATTGGTTCAAACCATTCCTACTGTAACATTCAATTTTTAAGGAAATTGACTACAGAGGTATCAAAATCAATGTAATTCATTGACTGTTCGGCTAAAAGGAACTTCTTTCCAAACAGTGTGGTAAGGAAAGGCATATTTGTTTTTAACATTGCAAGGGTGGCAGCTCCTGCTTGGAAAAGCCGCCTCGTCCTCATGAGGGAAGTTTCGAATTTGTTTTTCCCTTATGAGTCATAACATTTCATCGTTCAATGGCCGACTGACGAAGCCTTTCCCTTCCAAGAAATGAAGTACGGTTTCGTGACTTGTGGCCCAAATGAGGCCTTGGTTGTTTCCGGTGCGTTTTCTTTTTGGCTTTTCTAACACAGCAAAGATGAGTTATTGCAAATTTTCAACTGTTTTTCAATATTTTCCTGCAGGCTGCTGTTACAATAAACCGCTGTTGGTACCAGGCGGTAGAGCATTTGTTTGGCCAATATTTCAACAGGTTCACAGGTTTGTGTCTATTTCAAATATGATATACAATCCGTTATTGTTATTCGCTAATTTATTTTGCGATTTCAGAATTACACTCAATGTTATGACCCTTCTTGTGGAGAGTCCTACTGTTTACACGAGTCAAGGGGTGCCCATTTCAGTCACTGGCATTGCACAAATTAAAATCCAAGGGCAGAACGAGGAGATGTTAAGCACAGCGTGTGAACAATTTTTGGGTAAAACTGAAACGGAAATCGCAGCCATCGCCCTATTGACATTGGAGGGACACCAGAGAGCCATCATGGGCAGAATGACTGTTGAGGTTTGGGCTCTGAGGCTGAATTCACTTCTTCAGTATTGTACAGAATACCACCAATTGTTTTTGTTGTATATTATATTGAATAATATTTCAGGAAATATTTCAAGACAGAAAGACATTTAGTGCAAATGTTTTTGAAGTGGCCTCAACTGATCTGGTAAACATGGGAATCACTATTGTTTCATACACATTAAAGGATATCAAAGATGATGAAGTTAGTACAATTACAAATTTAGACAAACTTCATTGGATGCCAACATAAGAGTTATTGACACTTGCTTACTATTTTTAGGGGTATTTGATGAGCTTGGGAATGGCACGAACTGCAGAAGTTAAAAAGGATGCCAGAATTGGAGAAGCAGAGGCAAGAAGGGATGCCACAATTCAGGAAGCTGCTGCTGAAGAACAAAGAATGTCTGTGAGGTAAATTTTCCAGCTGATGTTTAGTAAGGTTTAGAACTAAATTTTTCATGCAGATAGTTAAATTTGTAAATATGTACAGGCTATTAAATGACACTGAAATAGCAAAAGCAAAGCGAGATTTTGAGTTAAAAAAAGCAGCTTATGAAGTACAAGTTTTAACTAAAAAAGCAGAAGCTGATATGGCATTTGAATTGCAAACAGCCAAATTGAAACAAAAACTAATGGAAGAGAAAATGCAAATTAAAGTTATTGAGCGCAGCATGGAGATTGCTCTGGAGAATGAAGAAATTAAGAGGAAGGCCCAAGAACTTGAGGCAACTGTGAAAATTCCTGCAGTTGCTGAAAAATTCAGGTATGCCTCGCATTGTATGTCATCTGAAAGGTGATCTTTATTAAACAACCATACATTTTCAATTTATAAAATTTTTCATATGGAAAACTTATAGGCTGGAAAAATTAGCTGAAGCCAACAAGAACCGATTGGTACTGGAGGCACAGGCTGATGAGGAAGCTATTCGTGTCAAGGCAGATGCTGAGGCCTATGCTATTAGAGCAAGGGGAAAAGCTGAAGCAGACCAAATGGAAAAAAAAGCAGAGGCATGGAGTGAATATAGGGATGCTGCAATGATTGACATGATAATGCAGATGTTACCCAAAGTACCTTTGACACATGTTTAGCTATATTAAATACAAATGCAGAACTTTTATTCACTACCTATATTTGAATTCTGTTTAATTTCAGGTTACGGCCGAGATAGCAGCTCCCCTGAGTCAAACCAACAAAATTACAATTGTTGCCAGTGGTGATGGTCCAATGGGACCTGCAAAGATTACAGAAGAAATTTTTGATGTTGTTACCAAGATTCCAAAAGTTGTGAAAAATCTGACTGGCGTTGATATTGCTCATGTTAGTTGCTTTTTGCTTACCAATCAAGTTTCCTTTAAGAATTTAAGTACTAATAAAGGAGGAGTTCTTATCAAATTAATTAGAGAGCACATAAAAAGTATTTTAGAACTTTATCTAAATTTGTCTATATTTCTCTATCATGTCTATAATTGAAATTCTACTTGTCAATCTGGGAATTGACCCAACTAAATGTCTAAGTATACCCCATGTCATACATCTGTCTTCTGTTAATGAAATAATATTTTTATTTTCAGGTTATAAAATCAGCAGTCTAAGTTAGCTTTTTCTAAAAGAGTTAATTTTGTGATTTACCCTTTGAAGATTTCACCAAAATCTACAAGACACTAGTAGTAAATATTAAAATATATAGATAACCAATACATATTAAAATAAGGGACCAAAATATTTACTTCTCACATTCAAAGGAGCATCAAGCAAGGGAAAAACCCATGCTCTTTTACTTTGTTATTCCTATGTTGTAGTTTTGTTATATTCATATGAGTTTACATGGATTGCTCAGTTTTTGTGCCAATAACATGTTAGAATGTTCTGTATTGTGCCAATAAGAAAACCAGTGTGTTTTTTTCTTGTGTGTTGTATTCTTGTGTTCGTCACATAATTTTATTAATAGTATATGTTGTTTTCGAATAAATAGTCTATTGTTTACAATCTGCAAAGGTTGACCTAATATATAGTTTTATTTTTCATCTCAATTCTGTTACCTTGACGAGTTTCCTTCAACTAGGCAAATCAGTTTTTTTCCGAGTGGGACATTATTAATTGTCGGCAGCTAGCTAAATTCACAAAAAAATACTGACCAAAAACATTCTTTTTAAACTGTGTATTTCAGTCGCTCCAGTCCGTGTAGCATAGGAAATAGAACAGAATGAGCCTGAAACCACTAGGGGGTCCAACGATGTTTTATACTGTAACGAACGATACTGACACCGTTGACTAAATAACGAACCAACAACTACAGGTGTTTTCATTAGCTGTACATGGTCAGATGTAATAGAATAAATAAAAGTACTACACTTCAATATCAGCAATATTATACAACAAGGGACAATAAAAATACATTTTTAAAACGGAACAGAAGAAGAGAATTAACTTTTAAAGTCACATAAAATCACCAAATTTAGCGCTGATTTTAGGATGGCGCTGCCGTCATGTCGCGTTTTTGTGCGACAGATTTCCTCGATGTCGCGAAAGAATTAGACGTACAGTTTCACTATTTTGAATTCTTTTTTATTTATTTATTTTCTATTATATATTATAATATAATATTATAAAACGCAAACGTTTTCATTGGTTTTCAAAACCATAACGTTGTTAATAATTAAAAATGGTTCCTATAATGCAACCGTTTATGGTGAGTTAAATTAATGGAAACTATTTTGTTTCATATAAAATAGGCTCCCTACCTGGTATTTAAATAAAATAAATTTGTGTTGTGTGTCTTTAACATCACTTTTATTTTTTGAGGTAGTAAATGCCCTGTCATTTTTTTTTAGGACATGGAAAGTTCCAGATCCTACGTTGATGAGTTATATTCAGCAGATATGGACAAATGTCTCCAGGCTATAATGTGAGTTTTCATGTATTTTTTTAATTGAAAAAAAATATTAATTATTACTGAGAAGTGCATATTTTATTTGTGTACATGTGTGTTTTGTATTTCCAGATGCTTAAAAAACTCAGTCATAGGAAGCAATCGTCAAAAAGGAACTGTTATAACCCAAGGAGTGGTTCCAAGACTGATACAATTGCTGAGTGATCCAAATGTTCCTAATCAAATCAAAATTCATGCAACAGTCACACTTGGGTCTCTTGCTAAAGGAACAGATGAACATATAAAAGCTTTGGTTGAATTTGGTGTTGTTCCACATTTGTTAAATGGTAAACTAATCATATGCTTATTGAATTTTGTCAGGATACAGGAAGTTGCTAGTCTTATTAATTTTAATATTTAATTTTCTTTCACTTCAGGTTTAGTCAGTAATGATGTCAAATTAGTAGAATATTGTTTGTGCTGCTTATGTAGTATTTTTAAATCGAGACATGCACCAATTGATTTATTATACTACGATGAAAATTTAACTTCGCATCTTCTAAGTTTAGCACTTCAGTCTGTTTCAAATCAAGTCTGTGTGACCACAGTATTGGCTACGGCTTGCAAGGTTTTTCTCTTTTTAATTATGAAAATTAAAATTGTGGTTTCACCTGAAATTAAGTAGTCTAAAATGGATTGCCTTATTTTACTTGTAGAGTGCAGAAAGACAAGCTTTGCTTTGCAGCCAGGGAGCTGTTGGTACTTTGGCAGCTTTACTGTGCTCCCCTCATTATAAAGTGCAAATGCCAACATTAAGCTGCTTAGCAAACATTACATTTCAGAATCCTGTTGTTTCATCAGTGGTAGCAACAACAAGGTATGTCAAGACTAGATGACCCATTTTTATGTCTTTTCAATCTTGTGCTTCAATCATCATCTCTTTACCCTTTTTTGATCCCTTACTGTCATCAATTTAAGTAGCATTAACTAAAGATGCTTTTTTATTTCACACACAAATAACATTAATGATATACACTTAAATATCTTTTTTTTTATATAAATTTAACACACATTTTCTTCTTTTGTTCAGTTACAATGGTAAAAGCATCCCTGAACTGGTTGTGACACTAACTGGAAGGTCAAGAGCAACTGATGTACAACTGGCAGCAGCTAAGGTTCTTGCAAATCTACAAAGAGCAGGGGCCATTCCACCGAATGATACAAAAATCCTATATAGGGCACTGCCATGTCTGGTAAGTTTACAATTTATTTGTAAAAAAAAAGAAATTTAAGCACTCTTCTACTGCTTGAAGTGTGACAAAAAAGAGAATTATTTAAGAGAATAATTGGTATAATTATTTTCACATTAAATGTGTGCATTGCAATATGCAAAATATTAATTGATTCCTTTTAGGTTAGGCTTTGTAAGGATGATTGTCCGCCAGCCCAGAGAGTCGAAGCAGCCGAAACGCTGGCATTTCTAACGGAGGTTGATATGGAATTACAAAGGTTGGCTTCCATATCCAACCATTTGATTCCAACCTTGGCAGGTTTGCTGCGAGGAATGCCATTGGCAGCCGATCACAAATTATCCCAAGACATGAAGCAAGCTGCTTTTCGTGTGAGTTAAACATTTTCGACACTTACTGATTATTTATCTGCGTTCATACGCGCTGTGTTAGGGTAAAATCCCTGAATACTAATTCTGTGATATCCATTATTCACAGGTGCAAGTCATCCGGATGTCTTGCTCTTCGGTCTTGTACATCTCCACAACATTCCCGTTTGTGAATGTCATTACTTGCCCTTTCTGTGGTCACATCTTTTTCTTTTTATCTTCCCGCCTTTCCCTAAAAGCTAACAATTTCTCCCCTAATTATTACTTCTGTTTGATTGATATTTTGTATCATTGTCTCGCCCCTATTATTGCCGTATTAGTTTTCGCTGGCGCTTTTATTTCAGGCGTTCGCTTCACTGGGAGCAAATGATGAGGATATTAGGAAACGTATAATTGACACGGACAACTTGATGCAGCATGTTGTTGCCGGACTTGAGGAACCTAGTGCTGGAGTTCAACTAGCAGCTGTCAGATGTTTGCATTCACTCTCTAGATCAGTTCAGCAATTAAGAACAACCTTTCAGGTAAGTTAGACAACCTGCGCCTTAATGTTATACATCAGCCAACCTCTAACCAAATGAATTCCTATTCCTAGGATCACAGAGTTTGGCAGCCCTTGATGCAGCTTCTTAAAGGCGATGACGATATACTGACTGTGGCATCTTCGACTCTCTGTAATCTTCTTCTTGAGTTTTCACCATCCAAAGAACCAATTTTGGAATCCGGAGCTATTGATCTCCTTTGTGATCTCACAAGGCGACCCGATCCCGCACTCAGACTCAACGGGATTTGGGCACTCATGGTCGGTACATAAATAACATTTTCAGTACTGCGTACAGTACTTAAAGCGTTCAAACTAATTGTTTCTCACCAACTTGTTAGAACATGGCGTTTCAAGCGGAGCAAAAGATCAAATCACAAATTCTGGCTTCACTTGGAACGGATCAAATTTTTAGGTTGCTTTCCGACAGCGAAGTTAGCGTTCTCATGAAGACACTAGGACTTTTAAGGAATTTGCTTTCGACTAAACCTCACATTGATCACATTATGTCGTTACATGCCATACAAATAATGCAGGTAGATTGATGGTTCATTTGGTTGCTTTCTACAGTCCGGAATGACCGTGGTGATGAAATGTCTGGACCCCTAAATGACAATTTTTTGTTCCAGGCTGTGATTCTCATCCTCGAGGGCAGTCACAATGCCGAAGTGAAAGAGCAAGCCCTCTGTATTCTGGCAAACATAGCGGACGGAGATTCGGCAAAAGATTACATAATGGCAAATGAGGATGTCCTTAAGAAATTAACGGATTATATGGTACGTTAGATATTAAATAATAATCAAATGGTCGCGCTGAAGCGAAAGAAACAAGGAAGGTAAAATTGGAACACAGTTGAGAGCAAATGTAAAAAGATAGATGACGGTGTGATGATGATGATGATGATGATGATGATGATGCTCCTTTTGATACTTTTCGACATGGACCGATCCTTAATCCAACTTTTATAATTCTCCTTCAGATGCATTCAAATGTTAAACTTCAAATAGCAGCGGTGTACTGCATATCAAATCTTGTATGGAGGGAAGATGCGGGGGCTTCTGAACGTCAGGTGCGCCTAAAGGACATGGGAGTGTACAAACTACTGCAACAATTAATTATGACATCAGACACGGCTTTGTTTGACAAGTGGGAACTTTATTATTTTATTTCTTATATTTTCATTATTTCATATTTTGATGTTTTTTCACCAAAAGAAATTCAGAATATAGGACATAGTGAGTCGGCCCCATAAACGCATTTTTCTAACCTTCCAAAGTATCTTACATAACATAAAAATGATTGTCTTCACTCATGGTCAGTAGTTGTTCTTTAATGTCAATGTGTGAGTTAATGTGAGTGGACCTTATTCATGTCTTCACATCTGTCGAGTCCTATTACATGTAACTAGTTCGTTTTATTCATTTCAGAGTAAAAACTGCAATGACGCAGTTTTCGGAAGCATGATGTTCGGAGTTGTTCTTCGAGGGTTTCCTCGACTGACACGTGACCGTTCTCAAATGTTAACAGCCAAAACGACAAGGAGACAAAAAAGTCGAGATGCCTCCGAAGATACTTGGAAGAAGAAAAGACATGGACGTGCGGCTCCAACTTCCGACCTAGCCCGTACTTGCAATAAAACGGTTGTACTAAGCTGCGGACGGAGTATGTTGTGCTTTTGTGTTTTTCGATGGTGAAATTCAGCGTGAGCACTCAGCGTCGTTGATATAACAATCTATAAAAACATTTTATAGACATTACGTTGAATGAAATATGTGTAAATTAAATTTATCGGTAGTTTCTTATTCTAACTTTATATTTTCTGTTTATAAAGTTGTCATATCGTATTTGCTCGCTTTCTTATATTCTTTTCTAATCCATTTTTCATTGAATATCCAATTCCGTTACAACATTGCGGCCCAAAATTATACTATACTCCACGTATAGAACCAGTAGGAAGAGAAATACTTAAAACCACCACAAGAACTGTGTAAAGTCGTATGTGGTCTAGGGATAAAATAATAAATATAATAACGGAAATTTATTATAATTAAAAAAATTCTTTAGTTCTACATCAAATACGACCCATCACACACATGTGCAGAAGTACAAACATACTGATAAAATTCAGTAATAAAAGCAAATAATAATAATAACGATGATGATGAATACTTTAATAAATAGTGATAAAAAAACATTGATTTAATTTTACAAAAACGAAAACATTTTACATTTAAATTTAACAGCCCTTGTTCCCAAAATAAATAATTATAATAATAGAGAAAATAAGAAATTGCAAGAAAGTTGAAAATAGCCCTTTCACACAAAAAAAAAAAAGCAAAGTGCTACCTGAGAATAAAATAAATTAAGTCCCAATTGAAAGGCCGTCTTTCAC
Source organism: Polyplax serrata (assembly GCA_037055365.1). NCBI lineage: Eukaryota > Metazoa > Arthropoda > Insecta > Psocodea > Polyplacidae > Polyplax > Polyplax serrata. The sequence continues at coordinate 1,402,079 of JAWJWE010000007.1, forward strand.
GTTAAGAAAACTATAAAGTCCCTTTGGAGTCAGGTTCAGGTTTGCTGCTATTCGTGTCTTCTCCGGATTCAGAGAGGAATTGAGACAACCACGAACCCGATGGGTAATACCGTTTTACCTTTCCTAACAGGTAAGGCATTGAGTAAAATTCCAAGGTATTGGAATTGAAATTTCCTACGGGTTTTTAACAATTTCGGTGTGAGTTGTCCATTTTGGTTCCTACAGCATCCGGGTCTGCCAACGGGTCCAAGTCCGCAAATAAATTGAACCACGTGGACATATCCTTCCCAGTTGTTTGGCCCTGATGGTAAAAGTAGAGGCTGGATAAAATTAATTCATGAAGTAATTAAAAATACAGAGCAACATACCTTTGTGTTTGGAATGTGCAAGTTTGCGTCTTGAGAAGTCGACTTGGCGGCTGGTTGTAATTCTTCTACAAAAATAAACAAAAGTTAGTCTTTCTTATTTTATGAAGTTGCCGGACAGCAACTTATCTACTTGATTACCTATTGTTTTTTTATTTGATTAATGTTTTCTAATTATTACCAATGGTAATTGACATTTAATTAATACAAAAGTTGTTGTTCATTATAACAATGGATACGTGTTGGTTTATGGTTTTCCGTATTGCAGTATTTTGCTTTCACCATATTTTATATATTACGTTCATTATATTTTGTGAATCTTTAAATGATAATTCTTGAGACTTACGGATATTGTATTTATGTCCTCCGAAATGAAGCTGGTTGAGTAGCGTTGAAGGCAGACAATCTGAACTGTCCGGGGAAATCAAACTATCTCCACCACCCATTTCCTGCTTCAGTACCTCTGAGAACGACTTGTTGGGCGAGTCTTTAAAGTGGAAAATTTCCTCCCATTCGTTCCGCCATTTCTCCTCGCTTTCCTTATCAGTGAAAATGTCGTCCAGCAATTTCACATCGCTCGGTGAGAAGTTTGAAGTTTCGCTAGTGACTGTAAGACCTTCCAAGTCTAACAGATGTTGAGATTCGGTCGAAATCATTTTTTGGGTGTCGTTCACGGCCGTCGGTTCATTCGAAAGCGAGTTAGTCGAATCTTCTGACTTCTTTTTTTTATCGTTTACTTCGTCATTATATTCTGAGTCGAAGAACAATAGTCTGCAATAAGGACGAGTGAGTAAATACAATTGTTTGAAGTTGCAGATTTTATTCGGCAATCAGACGTAGACCTTTGTTGAAAGCCTTCATAGGATAAATTGCCTTTCCTGTTAAATGCAAAGTAAACTGCGTCAGTATAGTAGCTAATTAAAATTAACATTCTTACATGTCTTTATCCTCCTGCTGAGATTCCCCTTCTTCGGTTTTACCCTCGTTGGACTGCAGTTGTTCAACAAGTTTTAAGGAAGATTCAGCCAGTTCCTTAATCACACAGAAATCATAGTGCTGGTAACCTATAAAAATTTAAAATTGAAGTAAGCGAATTATTGAAGAATAAAGGAAAATAACAAAAAGATAAAGTTTGCAAATTCCAAGTTGTACAAATTTGAGTTTACACAACAGCAATTAGATTGCATTGCAGAAATGATAAAGGGGGAGGTTGTACAAATGTTATGTTTAATGTCAGTTGAAACCCAAATGCTTCATGCAAAATTTAGAGCTCCAGGAAGTTAAATGATTAATGGTTCTTCACCAACCTTTGAAACTGTTAGCAATTGTGAGATAAGCGTTAGTAGTCTTTTCACAATACTGTAACAAGTTATTATGATAGAGAACAAGAGCATGTGAGAACATATTACACCGCGCAGCCGCTAAAAGATCTACTTTTTGAAGACAATCCAATTTGGACTTGTCAAATCTGATTTTACTCTTTCGCACTTGAGCCTGAACCTGGAACATTAGTTAACCACACTTTTAGTTAGTTTTTACATGCAACATATTAACTCCAAAGTCAAGATTGAGTTACTTTTCTAAATTTATCGAGATGTTTTTCAGGATCAAGCTCCTGTGAAACATCCTTCATCCAACTGAGAGCAGCTCGATATTCAATCCTCTGTTTTTCCATTGCCTTCAGTGTGGACAGAGTGTCTGAAATGGCTCTTTGCCTGAAGGTCTCTACTTCCTGAGAAAGTCTTAATAGAGGAGTTCTGAGAATCAGCTGCTGTTGTCCAGAGAAGGAGAGTGATTTTCCAACATTTGTCATCATCTTTCCTGCCCTTGTTTTATCCACTTTACCTGCTTCTTTAAGGAATCTGCCCATTGAATTTTGCTCTTGTGCCAAACCTAAAATAGACAAATAAAATCATTATATTGTGTTGTACTACATTGTAAATTATATGAAAGCAACTAGGAAGACAAACATGTATTATGTTGCATGTAAATTAGTAACCAGAATAAAAACAACAAGCCTGTGTCAATTATTGGAAATTAAAACATTTTATTAAGCCTGTGTAACATGATTGCCTAATTCAATATTTAATAAAATGAATTACCAACATATGAAACCTTTTCAAAATAAATATGAAATTAAATTTTATATTGGTTGAGTCCAATAGAATATGAATATTATTGCTATGTAGAGGCCACACAACCCAAAAGACATTCTGACAATTTCAAAACTTACAGCATATCCTTTCCTGGTACCGATCAATAATTTTATGTAACTCGAGGCAGCTCTCCTGTATGGACCTAAATAATTCTAGTTTTGCGTCGAGCTCGGCGTCAGATGCCACAATGCATTCGTCTTCCTTCTTTCCTATTTTTTTAAAAACACTCTGTTTGGTGATCCAGTAATGTCGCTCAACTTTCGTTATCGTTGAGTCGGGAGCGACATCCCTATAGTACTGCCCCTGACTGAAAAATTATAATTAAATTGAAAATTGAAGATTTCCTTATCTAACAATTGTAGTACCGTTGTGGTGTCCAAGTTCTACTGCTATATCTGGTAATGCAGTTCTTCATGACTTATTTTTTGATTTGGTAATTTGGCATTGTAAGACTAATTGAAATATAATTCCAGTATGTTTAACGAATTAAACTGTCAACTAATAATGTACAGAATTAAAAGAAGACGACGGCTGAAAAAATGCCGCAATCATTTTTTAATGGTTTCATCTACTTACTAAGGATTCATTTCAACAAAGTTAACTTGAAATTACGAATTTATTTCTATGCGGTGGATATATTTTTGTCTTGTGTTGATAAGAACCTCCATGTCACAGGTCGTGTCAAAGCCTTCCCGGGGCGCGTTCAAAAACTCACGAATTCATTGAGGCGCCATGTTCATTTCGCCAGGAAAATTTCGCGGTGGCACGTTGGCAGGGCCGAACTGAAAGTAAAAGTCGTTCTGACGGATGCCAGCTGGTAGTTTGTTTATTTTCGTGGTGCGCATGAGGTGTTGAACGATGATATCATTTTTAAAAATAATTCAGAGGACACCAATTGGGCATCGTGGAAAACAGCTCAGAAGGCAGAGCCGATGGTGAATTGTCCATTCGGACGCTTGCCGAAAACCGCGATTTCCCGTGTGAAAATATCCAATAAATGAAAAGTTGAAAAAAGAGGGGCCAAGGCGACACAAATATTGCATTTTCGAATGAATCTCATCGCATGAAAATGAAATTACAAAGTTACCCCGTTTTGAAGTTTCGCACAAAGGACAGGATTCACATATGTAAGGAACCAGGTCTGCTGTCCTGGGCCTTTATCATCTCCGTCACATCTTTGGGGATTCTCACGGATTATTACATAATACCTGGTAGTTATTTTATAATATCCGCCGTATTGTGCAATTTCCAATTTTAAACGCAAAAGAACGACGCCAAACAAAAAATGGGTCACGCTTCTTTTGTACAGTAATGGCTATGAAATTTCGGTTAACAGAGAGCCAGACTTTTTTTTTAATTTCGCCCCCGCATTTTTTTCAGAATTCCTTGCCATTCGAACTTTTATTATTGAAAACATGACATTCTTAATTTTATTTAACAACGATGCCGATAAAAAATAAAATGGTATATAATTGAAAATTCAGAAATGTAATAACAGGTTTAAGAGCTTTCTGTTTACAACACTCTTTGGCAGTCTTTCTGATGTATAAATGCTGGCAAAAATTCAGTAAAAATCACTTCTTGACATACCAAATTTATTAAATCTAAGTTTCATTCTAATTGATATTATGGAAACTCCATTGCACATCTATTTTAATATATATTACTATTGTATACCTCTTTTTATTATTGTTTTGTTACTTTTTATAATAATATCAATTTTCTTTAAACATATATATTGTTATCTGTTAACAGCAAATGATTTCTTGAAATAAAATTTCCCTTCTCTTTTCAGATTATTTTATCTTGCATGCTGGATTTCTATCAATGTGCCTTATATTTAGCCTTAATCTCATGACAAATTGGGATTTGATAATGGACAGGGAGGAGAACTTAGGAACATTGATTAATCGTAAATGGTATCATGTGTTCAGTATAAGAGTCCCTGAGGAAAATGTACAGAGGTTCCCATTATCTTCAATTACATCTGTGGTTGTCACATCTGACCATACAATTGATATAAAGAGGAGAAATGGTAGCAGCACACAAATAATGTCAGAGGGCAATAATTACAGGTGTGTTCTTGTCTTCTTATTGCCTTGAGTGTCATATAAATACCAGATGATGATTTATGCTACATGTTTATTCAGATGTTTTTAAAAATTCGGTACTTGAAAAATTATTTTCATAAATTTCAAGTTTGAAGTTTGCCATAGAAGAGGGTTAAGAAGTTTGTTTTAAAAACAGCTGTTAGTGGTCTTGTAAAATCCTTGTAAAGCATGTAACCTTCTAATATCGCTTGTCATCTAAGAATAAAACATACAACTCATTGTTACAGAACATTGTAGGTCTGAAATATTTCACAACAATAAATAAAAATATAGGCAAGTGGTGATCCAAGCAAAAACAGTGAAACACAATGTATAACAATGAAAAATAGTATTACTATCTCAGGAAATAGTCACTTAAAAAATAATTTACTTCTAAATAAAGCACTACAGAAAAATGTTGTATGTGCTTTGCTGATCTTAAAAAGATGACTTTTGTCAACCAGGTCAGAACATTTAAAACCATGATGGACAGGTTTAAAGAGAATATCTTTTTGTAGAATCTGAAAGTATGTGATACCACATTAATAAGTGAAAAATTTGAATTTAAAAAGAGCAAGATAGATAAAAATAGACATACAAGGATGAGGTTTCAGGATATGGCAGAATGATTACTGTCATCATCCTCTTACCCACTACTGTGTTGCAAGTGTCAATTTAAAATTCAGGCAAACTATTAGTTTGTTTTGTTTATAATTTTAGTTTGGTTAAAGTGCTTGATTGTGATGATTTGAATTTCAGGCTATTAAAAGCACTTAGAAAGGAGATATCTGTGTTTCTAAGCCTTGAAAGGCTAGAAAATTTGAAAGATTCTGATACAACTTTCTATGATTTGGACATGGTTTCATGGAATAGTTCTTTAGGAGTATCTGAAAATCAAGAATCTGATAATGAATTCCAGGAAAATAATGAAGTTCCACAGGAATCAGAGTCTATCTTTGGAAGTAACATAAAAATAATAACTGGAATATTGTAGTAAAAGCAGTACCATCCTAAGAATGGATTTTTCTCTGCAAGATAAATAAAAGTACAACACCTATTGAATGTACAGTGACACCACCAAAATAAGGTAAATTGTTGGAAAAGTAAGCTTTTGGGAACATTCATAAACACATTTTTATTAAGTGAAAATTTTTTGGTGGAAAGAAAATATTGTATGAGTCATTTGTTACTAAAAATGTCAGATTTTGTAATTGTCCCTTTTTTACAAAATTTTAACAAATTGCCTTAAACTTAGAATACCTGTTTGTTTATTAATTTATTTATTTTAGCCATTTCTAGTTGTCTATATATTTTATTAATTTTGGTAAGGTACTTATCAGAAAACCAATTGTCTTGTTCATTTTAATGACAGAGATAATATTGAACTTTGGTTGATTTGTTTGATTTTCATTGCTGGGTCGTAGATAAATTGTCTTCCCTGTCTTCATAGGTAGTAGCATATTGTTTATACAATGTTTTCCTTTCCAATCTGATAAAAGGAATTTGAAAAAACCCCCACTAGGTTTGCACTTGCATGTCAATATGGCAATATAATTATACACAAAATAATTTCTTGAAATAATATCAAGAAGAATAATTCATTGGAACTGCCAGATTATTATTGCGTGCTCCTTAAATATTTCTTCATGTGGTACAGTCAATCAGTCAATTTTGTGTTTATTCAAGCTATTGCAGTCAAAAAATCACGTAACATATTTAAGTATTTCAGTGATTTATTTTCAATGTAATCATTCTCTTCTGTTTCAATTCTGGTGTGTCGTTTCACAACTCATTACCAGAATAGAGCCGAAGTTTACTTCAAGCTGACCTCAGAATTGAAATCAGAAAAAACATGTAATTTTCCTTCTATTTTTTTCGAAGACTAAAATTTTCATACTTTACACATTCCAGTGAAACAGTACTTTATAATAAATTTATAACTTATAATGAGAATGACGAAAATTAGTTGGAGACAAGGGAATTCGTCTCTTTCGTTATCTAAACACAGGCAATTGCGCGATTCATCTATCGGTTCACCATGGCCTGAAACAATCGTCTAGTCCGCACTTTTTGCTACGTATTAACACTGCAATTTTGAATCAAATGTTACTCATATACAGAAATATTATTTAAGTTACCCAACGAAATATAATATGAAATTTAAACAGCAGGGAAGTTTACTTGTCAGGTACGAAAATTTTTAGTTTTCGGGGTGAGTACTTTGATTTGAGCACATTGAAGAACGTCTGCGCGGTGTTTTTTTTTCATACACTTTTGGACCGTAATTTCAATGTGTTACCAATCAATCAAACAACGATAAATTTACTTCCAACTGTGACAGAATGACAAAACGGTTTTCTGAACCTGACAATACGGTTCCCGTTCTTAGTGAAATATAAATGGAATCTTGAAATTGAGTTGAAATCAAAATTTCCCAGTAACTCCAACCCAAATGTGTTCAAATAAAAATTTGTCATTTCCGTCCAATTGGAAGAAAATGAAAACTAGTCAATGCGTCTACTATATTTTTCTTTAGACCGGGGAAATTTGTCTAGTTGGGTCATATCCAATAAATCCTAAAAAGGCAAGAAGATAGAATCTAATTCTTCATCTCTGGCTGCGGTTAAACTTACTACTAAAATTTTGTAGGACTTAGGCAGAAGCCTTGTTAATTCGAGGGCCGTGTGGCTCTTGGTCTCTTCTACAAAGCAAATCAGCGGTCGTTTGATAATCTAGTTTGTAAACATGTTGTAATGTCTCATTAGATACAATAAAAATTGAGAACAAAAGCTTAAGTGTTAAAAACAAAGAAATCCCGAAGTTAAATTGTGGAGATGTAGCGGACTTTCAATTTAAATTTACTGCGTCTTGATTCAGTTCAAAGTTAGCTTAAGGTGTGTAATAAAAGTTTTGACATGTCCCAACTAGGTGAAACAACCCCGAGTGATGTTACACAGTTTAATTATTTCTCTAATGAAGGTTGTGCTTTTTGCTTAATAATAAATATTTAATTTATGGCAGCAGGAATTACTAATTACTTAAGTCGATCAGATTGCTTTACGACACTTGAGTATGAAATTATTTGGCAGTGAAGGTTAACGTATACAAATGAGCCACCGTGTACATTCTGGAAATGCTTCTTGGCTCAATATTTTCGCTTTAGCTTTAATTAACTAAACATATAACTTGGATTAATAAAATTACACATTGATGAACATTTCAAAGCGAAAATGAAAAAGAATTCGTGTTTTGCCTTGGATGCACCGAAAGTGTCATACTTAAATAGTTCTGCAGCAAGTCACAAGTGCTCAATGCAGTTCATCAATTAGCTCAACCAAATATTGCGGTTCTCGCCTATTAGTTACCGTGCTAAAACGCTAAAATATCCTCATAATATGTACAGGAAAATTAGGAAACAGTAGAAATCTAAATTTACTTGTATGTCAGCTTCTGTAAATGCCTTAATAAAAGCTCATCGGCGAAAGGTACTTAATTAATGGGGTCGAGCTTTGCAAACGTGTATTAAAATTTAAATCGATCCTCTCTCATATATTCAGTTTAATATTCGTGAATTTCGTAGATTGCATACGATACATCCCAATTATGGGGCATGTAATGTGCAATTATATGGCAATGACAGGTCTTCTACAGTCCTGATTTCGTCCCTGCATGATTGTTTTCAAAGAACATGTGGTAAATCAGTAACTACAGGGAGTGGTTCTTTAACATGTCCCTTGCAATAGAGCCATTCATCTATTTCGTAAATGAATAGAAATTGTTTCTTTAGCTCAAGAAGTTAAAATATTATTGGTACTATGCTCTGTCTAATTTTCATTACATTATTGCCGAACGTTTACCTGCACAATATGCGCGTTATTTCTATCACATGATTAATTGGCATGATCCCAATTAGTATTTTTTTTCAATTCTAATATGCTCAGGTCGACAAGGTTGTACTGTCTTCCTAATTTTTCCTCAAAGTCTGGATCGGATTCGGTATCCTTTTTTTAATATGGCTTGCATTGGAGTATTCGTAAACATGTACGAAGACTTTCCTCAGAAGTTTGCCTCATTTCTGATGGGTCACTTTAATTAACCAAAAAAATATATTTGACTATAAAGTAATATTGAATAAAGATCTAGCTAATTAAAGCTAAAGGCGTTAATACTGTCGGGACTTGTTTCCTTCGTGGACCTCAGATATCGAATTATAATCGCAAACACATCAGAAGTTCAAGTGCTTGTATCCACCATGTGATTTTGAGCTTTTAACATTTACATTACATAAATAATGCAATATAACATATCAAAACAATTGCGACCAAACAATTGGTGTGTTTTTGTTGATTTAAGAATTATTAATAAAGTAAAGACCTGACGAAATAAATTTTCTCAGGAGACGTAGTTTCCGTTTGCCCATCTGGTATCCTTTTTTACTTTAGGATCAAATTATTCTAAATACTTAATTCGGTACCGTAGGCTTGCTAATGTGCACAGTACGGCAAAGCAATAAAAGCAATATTAGTCCAGACTTAATAATAATAATAACGCTGGAATTGAATATTTTAATTTATTAAATTCGCCTTTATTCTATAAGTATATAAACAAAGAAATAAAATTGTATTCGTATCATAACTCGCTTCCAAAATAGTTTTATTTTATTTTACTTATGATTTATTACATTGCCGAATAATTTATTTATGTCTCAGTTTAATGTTTTTCAGATTTATTACCCGAGTTTTTTCCGGTTTTTAGGCCGTAGTTTATCTAGTTATATAGTTTATTTTTAAGTATTAATGTATTCGGTGTGTTGTGAATCATCACATTAATAATTTTTTTGGGTCTAAACCTCTTGGTTGTGCCTTGTGTATTTCATATTTCATTTATGTTTTAAAAAAATTGTCTTTTACAGTCGTATGACGTTGGATTTTATATGAATTAATCTAAAATATATTTGATTTGGATTTGATCACAACACACCGTCACGTCTTGTCGATGAATACCCTTTTTTCACTATATAATTACTATATGCATTTATTAATTACTCGCTTGGTAACAATGTAAATATTCACGCCCTCGCACGACTTACGAAATATAAATGCTAATGTATATTTTTTTATATATATATATATATTGAAACACGTGCCGTGCCGTACAATTAATTGTAGCGCGATGTCATTTCTACCCTACTTGGTTCCCGGTACACTCAGTCAGGGTACGCAGAAGGACTAGAACCTCACAATATTGTGATATATAGGAAGTATCAAAAATTGATTTTTTAATTTTCAGTACCAAATTTTTCATTTACCCGTTTTCCATTTGATGACGTATTGATTTTTGTTTTCACGTAACTGGAAAACCAATCAATAGCAGTTTAATTATTTTGCTATTAAAGAATTGTTTAATTACATGTCATTACAAGAAGAGTAATCTCATTGAATCTGGGCCATAGATGACTTGTAATGACATTGATTTTGACCGAATATATGCTTTTTTGTTTACTACAGAAATTATTATTTTCTTTGGTTTCCTTCATGTTATTTGTATTCTCCAATAATCCTACACGTACGCAGGCTGATGAAGATAAATTTCCTAAATTTCTAAAATATATACTCCGAATTGAAATAAAACAAATAAAAACCCTCACTTGTGATAAAGGTCCAATAAAAGTCTAAGTAAGTAATAAGAAAGTCAACATTTCTTGCATATGTGAAGATAGTTTCATTCATGGTGGAGATGAAGAACCGGTAGGTGTGATTTCATGCATTTTATTGTATCTACTAGATTACACTGGGTGTACACCCCATGAGAAAAAATTGCCCTCTTGTTTCTGTAATGCTTGACCTATGCAAAAGATATTGTTTGCTTGACGGCAAAACACAATATAATAATAAGGGCAGCAAAATCATTTATCTCTCGTATTTAAATAATAATTACAATATGTAATATTTAAGTTATACTTCTAATTTAACACTAAATTATGAGCATGTAAATTAAATTAAAACTTCTTTAAGAGAGAAAGAAAAATAAATAAATCAAAAAGGAAGATTAGGATGAAAAAAAGTTTCAAAGTTGCCGTTTGACAGTTGAGGCCACGAAGGCTGTCCCTCCCATGGGGGAATTTTTTTCCGCAGTTGTTGGCCAACCTGTTGTTTCGTGTATGGAGGTTGACCGGTAGTAGATGTATTTTCGCGGCTTTTATATTGTTTATTGTCCCATTTTGTGATATTTAATTTTAAATATGCCACCAAAGAAGAAAGATAGAGATGACGATGGTTCGAAGAATCGGCCTGCGGACCAATACCAAGCCGATCACGAGCTTTTCCTAAACGCTTTTGAGAGTAAGTCAACACTTCCTGTGATAACGAAGTATTAGGCTTTTTTAGGCCAAAACATTTCTCTCTCCCAGGAGAAATTATAAGGGACGGAACAAATTTTGATTAATTCTGCCGTTTTAGATCAAATCATTAGCAAACCACTATTTATTTAATGGGGAAAGCATTCCTCTCCATTATTAAACGAAAATTTCAATTAAATCCATTTTCTCCATCTCGACCACACTGAATGTACATCAAAGAATTTTTATTCTGAAATGCTACAAAATCATATCCCACAGTTTTTCATTTCAGTAATATTTACTATTTTCAGTTGTCATTACTATTTTATTTAGGTCAAATAAGTCCAACCCTTCAATTAAATTATTTCAAATGGTATATCATGATATTGACATAAAGATTAAATTCAACTAGAATACAAATGTTCCACTTTTCAGAGATATGTATTTTACCATCAATAATTAACTGGGTAACCACATTCTCTGGCTATCAGACATAATTGATCACCTAAAACTTATTTGTTTAAACTCCTACCTTAAATCAGGGTTGTCATTTATTAGGAATGTTGCCCAGCAAACCAGCTGTGTAATATAATACATATATAAAAATTATAATTTGTAAAACTTGAATTGCTATGTATTTCTTTTGTTTATTTGCCTTGAATTACATTCTCTGTCAAATTTACCAGCCATTTTGTTTATAATTACAGAGCCAACACAAATTTATAGGTTTTTAAGAACCAGAAATATGATCTCGGTAAGTTAAAAAATATTAATATCATGGATGATCTGAAGGAAATTTTCTTGGGACAAATTTCTTCAAGCAAAACTGATTCCAAATTGTTTTCAATTGCAGCCAATTTTTCTAAATAGAACATTATCCTATATGAAGCAAAGAATGTCAAGAGATCATAAGGGTAGAAAAACCTTCAAAGTGAATAATATACTAAGCAGACTGAGAGATAGATGTCAGGGAAATGACTTAGACAGTGAAAAGAAATTTTTGACTTTAACATTTTTAGGTTTTTATGACAAAACATGTAAAGTAAAATGTTTTATTGAGTGCTTCATTGTGAAGCTGTATGTGATTTCTTTCTCTGTGAGATGTGAATAAATCCATTTGATCACTTTCAGGTACAGCCTATGATGAAATTGTCAATGTGGAAACATCAGTAACAAAAATTTCACATAAGAAAAGAAAAGATAGTTCATCGCCATTGGTTAAGGTAAAACCAGTGAATTCTAATTATTTTATATGTTACATTGTTCACATCAATGTTTTTTCAGTTGGTTGTTACTGGATGTCAAATCTGAAAATTCAATATTTTATTTTGTTTCTGATATTTTCTGATATTGTGTTTTGTGTTCTTTGCCTCCATTTTTAGTTATATGTTGGTACAAGTGAAGTGCCTGTCAATCCATCAGAGGATCACCCACCGTCCAAAGCTCCCACAATTTCTATACCATCGGATTCGTTTAATTCATCGAATGGGAATTTAATAAAATCGTACGTTCTCTATTTGAAAGTAGCAAGATCAGAAAGAAACCACTATATTTCTGCCAACGATGAGTTAGACACATTAGGTGAGGCCGACTTCGCCTCTGTTTTTATAGGACCAACACATTAGCCTGTGTACGTAAGTCCGTCTTTTATATTTCTTAGAACCGTCATCGAAAAGAGCCAGACTAGCAAAGGAAGAAGTCAAATACTATGGGTCTGAACTGACCGTCTACGACAAACATAACCGGTGTCTCCTTATGACCGGAGACTATGAGCTCGGACTGCAGGAGATTCAGAGCTCATCAAAGCTGTCACCAAAGAAGAACAGTCAATGGATCACAATGGAGAATACAGAGGATGAGGCCTTTGAAGTATTTAGCAAGAGACCAATGATCAAATTCAGATTGGATTGGACGTCGGAGCCTAGTGATGGTTTAGTCGATCGGCCGAAGCCTTTCAGGCCTAACGGACAGACACTAGACGTTGCTGGGAACAAGGAGAATAGACCTGGTATGTAGTAAACGAACCTATTAACCCCACAAAATGAGCACCAAACTCCATCTCTATATTTTACATTCTCAGTTTCTGTTTACTGGATTTTGATTCATGGCATTGTTAATTATTAATTTGTTAATTTTATGCTAATTTCACTGGTTCTTAATTTCTCAATTTTAAGGGACGTCTTACTCCACTTGATTCCTCCAGAAAATTTTATTTTGGACAACAGATACATCAACATTATAATCTAACTATATATCATATTTGTTTCAGAAAAATGTGTATCGACCAGCAACATTAAAGGGAAAAATAAAATTGAACCCCAACGGCTTCAGATCGTCTATCAGTTCTTATATAATAATAATAGCCGCCAACAGACAGAAGCCTGCGATGACTTAATCTGTCCCTGGTGTTCCCTCAATTGCATGACTTTATATTCACTGTTGAAACATCTGAAACTCTGTCACTCCCGTTTCACTTTTACGTATAACGTAGGCTGCATCTGTCGATTTTACTTTATTCTAGTTAAATACCCTGACACTTGATGACATCCTACGTGTTTTCCTATTGCAGCAAATATCACAGGGAGCGAGAATTGATGTGGCAATCAACGAGTGCTACGATGGTTCCTACACTGGAAGTCCTCACGACCTCATTTCTCAACCTCCTGGATTTGCCTTCTCTAGAAACGGACCAGTTCGACGTACCTCCGTTACCAATATTCTTGTCTGTCGACCAAAAAGACTCAGACCAAGCCTGACAGAGTTTTTGGAGTTAGAGGAGAACGACTTTGATGGACAAAGGCCGTACATAACAGGCCACAACAGGTGAGGATCACTTCACCTTGTTGCCCTTTTTGTTTGGACAGATTTTTATGCTACTTTTGCTCTTTTTAGACTGTACCATCACACCACAACATGCCTGCCTGTATATCCCAAAGAAATGGACATAGATTCCGAGGGTGAGAACGACCCGAAGTGGTTGCAGCAAAAGACTATAATGATGATTGATGACTTCACGGATGTTAATGAAGGCGAAAAGGAGTTGATGAAGTTGTGGAACCTGCACGTCATGAAACACGGGTTGGTCTCATTGTACTCATTATCTGGCCTTGCGCCTGTTGTCTATTTCTTTCTGCGTTTCCTTCCCTTTGTCAGACAAAGTTAATGGTCGTTGTCCTTTCGCTAGATATGTCGGCGACTGTCAAATCCCATTGGCGTGTCTGATGTTCATTAAATCGAAAGGAGATCAACTTGTCAAGAAGAACCTTTACCGCAATTTCGTGTTACATGTCTGCAATCTATTCGACTTTGGACTGATAAGCTCTCAAACTGTATACATGATCATCAGGCAGCTTCAGGATTTGATCAAGAAAGACCCAGAGCACTCGCGTCTTTTAAAGAAAACCTGGACGACACAGCGGAAAAACTGGCTCTCATTAGCACATAAAAATCCTGGTGAGTATCACATGTTTGTTAAGAAGAAGGTGTAGTGTGAGCTTTTTTTTTAAACAAAAAAAAACAACGTGTAAACATTTGTAGCAACCTGGCCCACGACCGAAACGAAGAATGTAGTCAAAATGGAAGTGACAACCGAGGACAATGACATACCTGCTGCGGAGGTGCAGATTAAAGACGAGAAGAAGGAGGCCAAGGAAGAAGCTCAGGAGGCGTTGGAAGAACAACCAGAGGCAAAGCAACCAAGTTCCTGAAATGAAAAGTACCCGGGCAGAAGTCTTTTGTCGGGTACATCACCCGAAGCTGCAATAGCGTGTACTCAGCCTTGGTTGTCCAGATTACTCTAGCGACCCAACGACCACTTCTATCCCGACAGGTCAAGGAGGAATCTCAGTCAACCAGCCTTCGGACTGACCGCACTGCACGACTGCGTTGATGAAAATCCCAGGTTTCCCATCCACCTCGCTAGTCATGGAAGATATAAAACACATTTCATAATATGTAAACGTAAATATTGAATTCTACACGTCACTGCCTTCTTGTTAAAAAAAATACCTAAAAACTAAGTAAATCATTAACTGAGTAAATTTCACTGCCTTGTACGCGCGCGGTACTTTTTCATACTACGACGCGAGTTTAATAAAAGAGAAACGTTCGTTTTGTTGCTTTTTAAAACTTTAAAAATTTAAATATTTCTCCCCAGGATTCGTCTGATTTGGCTAATTTTTTCGGAGGGGGAAAATGTGAAGGTACGACAGGCGAACAGAATAGAAAAAAGAAGAAGAAAATCAAGGAAAAGAAAACGCGGGCGTTTCAGAGAAAAAGGAACTCGTGGAACGGAGGGAGGAACCGTGTGCGTTTTCAGAAAAAAGTACGCGGAGTGATAGAAATTAGAGCTGCGAAAAACGCGTTCGTGTGGCTGTATTATGTTTTCTTGAATCGGGGAGATTTAGACCGAATGGGTGGGGGACTTGGAATGTACTTGGCACTGCTATGGTTGACGGTGGGTAAGAAACCTCTGCCTGAAGACCTGCTGACATCCAGGCCAGGCTCCAATGTCTTAAATCAATTTTTTTTAAAAAGTGTAGCGTAGTGACCATTATAAACTAAACGTTCGCTTTTCTCTTGTTATATCCTGCGAGACACTGGTGGAGGTTTTACTCACCAATCAGCCTAATTAAATGTTATAAAAATAAATAAATGTGACGGAGGGGTTACATCTCACCGGGAAAAGTTGATACCTGAATTGGTGCATCATCGTATCGCATACATGCCAATCATTGTCTGCAAAGGCGTCAGGGCCTTTTATAGTTTTTTTTCTCTGAATTGTCATCACATGGGCTTTAAGAAATGTCTAAGTGCAGAGCAGCTGCCACGTTTATGTATTAGCGTTCGATAATAGTTTTGTACCGTTTAAACGAAAGTCCGGCGGTCGACCTAACGCTCATTCATAAAACTCCGTTGAGTTGTTTTTCACCTACTCTGTAACTGTCTCTCTACCTTTAACTTTCTCACCGTCCATCCTACCTGTTTCTCACTTTCACGAACACATGCCTGCATACATTATTTATCGATTCACTGGTATAATTATTATTTTTTTTTATTGTCAGAAACATCAATTTATTATCATGTGGTTTGTAATGTTAGTGAAAAATATTTTTTAGTTGAACAAATAAAACGTATTGTTTTTTCCCACTGTGTTTTATCCTTTCGCAGTCCTTCAAACAGGATTTTCGTTCATAGCAATGTTCTCTTGAGTGTCACACCAATGCCACCCTTTTCTGATTCAGACATTGTAACTCTGGGTAGTTATTGTGGGATGGACCTAAAGTCGTCAATGTTGTTAGGTTGTTGTAGGTTCTATACGTTCAATTTGACTTTCTTTCGCAGTGAAGTGAAAATTTCAATTCAACCATTTCCACTTATTCGATCCTGCTTTAGAAAAAATTTCCCAAACTAGAATAATGAGTAAATTAAATGAAGAGGCCGTGGTTCCGCGAGAAGTGACCAATTCGTCCGCGGAAGAAGTGGAAGAGTTTGAGAGCACAGAAGCAGACAATGGTGACAAAGATGAAAGGATGGAAAACCAAGAGGACAAAAGCGAAATTCTGAAATTAACGATGCTCATCAACAAGTACAACTTGGATCTGGAAACGACAACAAATCGGAGGATCGGAGACGATCCGGACAGGTACAAGCGGAACGTGAAGTGCGCCATGTTCTTTAATAAAGGTTCGACACGGTCATATGCTTGTAGATGATGTGACACTGCAATAATATCCCCCCGCGATCAGGACGCGATGTGGACTAGTACGGCAGAAGTCGAAAGTGCCTACCCATAAATATTCAAAGAAACATCTGACTTTTTGCATCTTCTGTTGCAGAAGTTACAATACGACCGACTGCAGAACTAAGTCCATCAGCACCGCCTTCCAGCCCTGTCAGTATCCCGGGCCAGGATGAACTGAACGAGCCGGCCAATTCCTCAACCGAGGTTACAAGCTTTAGTGTTCCTTTGAGTGACCCATATGAAGTCGTTGGATCTGAAAACTGTCGGACAGCAAACATTACCCCAAAAAGAAGTCAGAAAATAAAAAATGAAACTGTTCGACCGGTGGATCACCCTGATCTTCGAAGTCATAGCTCACTTACATCCCTTTCGAGACCAGCAAAATCTGGTTTGGAAGGAGCTGTAAAAACAAAATACCAGTCGATGACATCGTTGGACACGGCCAGCGACAACCCTCCGGAGAACAAGTTCACTGGATGGAAAGACCTTACCGACTTCCTCGCTTTGGCCCATGCCGATTTTCCCAAAGAAAAATATCACAACTTGCAGATGTCAAAATCTACCAATGAAAACAACGAGATGAACATCAACGGGCGGTCAGTTATGAGGTTCAGGAAAGGTGACGAGGTTATGAGTGCATCCGACAGCAGACTGTTGCACGCAGTTCCAGACAATCGAGGACCCATCAAGAAGTGTGACAAAAAATCCAGAGGAGATTCGTACAAAAAAGAAAGTACGACGGACGTAAACACTGCTGCTGGTAGGAAACAGGTGCAATGGAAAACAGAAGTGGATGTAATTTACTTTTCAACGCACCTGGGCGCCAATGGAGACAGAACAGGCGAAGTTATCGAACGGGTAATTGAACCCCTGAGGGAAGAATGGGAACAACAGAGGAAAGGTTTCTACGCCAAAATTGTTCCTTATCATATTGCTAGTCATTTGACGGATCACTTTATATCGCTTTTAAAAATATAAATCATACAAAATGAGAGACTTCTTGCACTGGTTAAGTAGGAACTCAAGGTATTGTTAAAGAGTAGTTTAGAAAAATGACATCTTTTCTCTTTTACAAAAGTAGTGCTTAGCCGACTCACGAGTTAACCATGAATTATCCGTAAAAGATCCACACTTATCCACAAAGATAAAACTAAGAAACAACGAGGCTAATAACAAAAATTTAATACTAGTTAAAACCAGCAAGTCACTGGATTATATCAACAATAATTCCATCAGGAACTAATTCGAAACAGAACCAATTCCCGCGTCCTCTCGTAATTGAAATACTGTGGAAAGTCAATGGGTACTTCGGACACGTCCCAATCCGAGAATGGCTGCTGTGTTTGTGCCCTTTCAATGCAAAATTTGTAGTGCTCAAAACAGGGAGCCACTGAATCCAAGTCAGATATTGTGAAAACATACCTGAAAGTAAAGTCCCAGTTACTGTTTTCTATTTGAAGTTTAAACATAAAATTGAAAGCATATTAAGTGAGCTTCAAATTAGTTTTGTTCTAATTGCTGTGATTCTTCAGAATTGTTATATAACAAAGGACCAGGTGATTATGATTAGATGATCACCACAGAACAATAGAATTTATTTTGAACTCAAAGATGTGTGACTAACCAGACAGCACAATATGTATGCCATTAAGCTAAAATTTGTGAGTTTCCAGAAACTCCCTTCTCAGAGTCCATGGTTGTATCAGAACAATAATATGTATGGCAACAGTAACAGTATTATAAAAAAGGAATGGAATGTTTAATATTGAAACAAGATAAATCTCATTGTCAGAAAAATGAGAAGTATTGAGTAAAAAGAGCTATTAGTCTGCCAATTTTGGTACCAATTAAACATTCCACCAGAAAAGGGATGGACAGAGGAAAAAGAGTTAAGTAGTATGTGTTACTTCAAATCATATACCTTTTTTCTAATCCAAGGAACAATGTTTTTTTGCAACCAGTGCTTAATATTTTGGTTATTGTTTTGACAAACGCCTCTGTTACATCATTATCATAGATAACTGAAATAGATATATATATGTAAGCAAAATTACAGCTCAGATTCAATTAATTTTAGTTTTCTGTGTTGCCACATACATATAAATGACACTGACCATCAGCAGCAATGATAACATGAGATTCTTCTACTCTTTTTGTCAAATCAGAAGACCAGTCTAAATTAAAAAAATTAAGTCCTTTAACATATATCTGCCCCTTCAGAAGATTTTTGTTTCTTTTAATGTTCGATTCCAGCAAATTCAAAATGTTTTCAGCATCAAGGTCTGCAATTAGATAAGTCCTTGTAGAGTTGTGTTACACAACAATTTATATTATTCACTCATTTTAATTTATTCACCTGTGCAGGTAACCTGAGATGCAAAAATTGCAGCTACAATGCTGGTCAGACCCACACCTGAGCCCAATTCAAGCACATTTTTGTCCAGAAATATATCCTGTGAATGTATGACAAAATCAGCAAGAAGCAGAGCAGCTCTCCATATTTGCAGTCCCACAAGCTTAAGTATTGTGGAAACACTGTGTTCTGCTTGTAAGAAGAATAAGATTTTGTTGGTTACTCAGAATAAGGAGTGTCACTTTCTTTGTAGTCAGTCTTTAAATTTACCTCACCTAAAACAATAGTACTTTCTATTATTCCATGGGGCGCCCCCCTCTCCAATATATAATCTCCATCTTCATCTTTCTCTAATTTCCTGGCACCATTAACTTTCGAGCAGGGCAACGAAAACCTAAATTTTGAAATTACATCTGAGGAAAAAGGGCAGTTACTTGTTTCCATAAATCCAGATAGATAAATATTCACATCTACTACAATGGCCAAATGTCTTACTTTTGTCATCCAACAGAGGTTTTGCTGACGTGTCTCTGTCGAAAAAGGGAAATATTTCTGATGTAATTTTGCACTGCTCCTCGTCACTCATTTCGAATATAAAGAGAAAAATCCGAGTTTCTTAAGTGTCGAATAAGCACAAAAATTATGGTTGGTTCCTCATGCAAAATAAACACCCTAAATTTTCTGGGCATTAATAAATTGTACGTCACTGTGTATTCTTAGCATGTACGCCGGTTTATAAATATGTACAGTGACAATAACTTTATCCATATCATTTAAAAAGTCTAAAAATAAAGAGCAACCCAGCGCTGGCTATGAGTAACGAGAACGGGGAAAACAGATGAATTTTAAAAATAATTAAGATTGAAGATGGCTCACTAGAGCAAGGCTGGCCTGAAAGTGCCGAGTGGTATTTAAATTTATTGCGGATCACCTCGACCGTTGATCGAGATTTTCATAAATGTCAAGGCAAGAGATTGCAGTACAGACGTTGAAACTCGTAGCCACCATTTTTTCGAGTCACAAAACAAGCGTTTATCTTCTCTGTGGTGGAGTCGCGGCGAAACCGACCAATCAGAACTCCCCACGAGTTAGTGTGCCACGTTCCGATGAATTAGGTGATCTTTTGTCATCTTGACTGCATCCTCTGTTTCTCATTAGGTTGTCTTCCTTCTGACCAACAGCTTGGCACGCACACACCGGCGAGATGATTTCTCAGAGGATTTGGTTCCTGGTTGCGGCGTCCTTCTGCCTGGTTCGGTCGTCCGACATCGAAACAGATGAGGGAGTTTTAGTTTTAAACAAGAACAATTTCCAGTCGGCGATCTCCGACAACGAATTCATACTTGTGGAATTCTGTGAGTATTCCGGGCCATTTCCACGACGATTGATTTTCGACTAGCAGGTCTCCATAATTTTACCCTGGGGAGCAATGTTGCTCACAATACTATTGAAATGACACAAGGTGGTACTCGCTATGGTTTTTTTCACCGGTCGGTCGGTTATCATGTCAGATCTCATTTCCGTGTGCGCTTTCTCCATTAATAATCGTCGTGGCAGTCAGGGAGGTTAATGAACGTTTTCAGATTAGCTGAGGAAAAATTCACCGTGTGGGTAGCGAGTTCCTGTGTCGTCCACGATGGCTATTGAGAGATATCGAAAAACATTGTCCCTATGCGTGGACCTCGGTCGTCAAATCAAATTTAATCGACACAAATCATCATTAATTTATTTTTATAGAAATGCATCCAAGCATCGGAACTTTTATAACTAATTATAATTGCTTTGAAATGCCTCATTGAATGTTCAACGTCTCGCCTCGTACGTGTATATACAACGGGTTAATTTATGCTATGAATCGGGTGAATCGACCAGAATTGAAATGATGGTCGAATTTTTTTCTTGAAACTGCTGTTGCAAAAGTTTCGACACATAATTCCACGAGTTATATTTTAATTGAATCAGGTGTTGAAATCTGGTTAACCCTTGTGTGTTTGTATTTATTTATTCATTTTTTTATATTTCCAGATGCTCCATGGTGTGGACATTGCAAAGCCTTAGCACCAGAATATGCCAAAGCAGCCAAATTGTTAGAAGAAAGCAATTCAAAAATTAAATTGGCAAAAGTTGATGCCACAATAGAAACTGATTTAGCTGAACAACACAATGTCAGAGGTTATCCCACTCTTAAATTCTTCAAAAAGGGATTTTCAGTTGACTACTCAGGCAAGCTACCAAATATTTAATCTAAGCTACCGTCCACAATTTGAGAAGTATGAATGCTAATAAAGTCCATAATAATTGTTTGTAGGAGGGAGAGTTGCTGATGACATTGTTGCCTGGTTGAACAAGAAGACTGGTCCTCCTGCAAAGAGCTTGGACTCAGTTGATGATGCCAAAGCTTTTGTTGATGCAAATCAAGTGGTTGTTGTTGGTTTCTTTAAGGTGAGTGATATCAGTGATCTTTTTATTTTAAGGGCACATATTAGTTTCGCTGTTTTCCTTATTTGTTATTCTTGAGAGCAGAGAAGTGTGCCCTTGATGAAATTATTAGGTATTCTGAAGTTTGATAACAGGATTATTTGAGTACACATTACTTTTGTTAATTGTATTTTTTGTCCCATGTTGTTCATCAGGTGGTGCAATGTTGTGAAACTGAAAGTGTACTGCATTTTGAGATAAATGTCTCAGTGCACTAATATAAAAATCCACAGAAAGCCTGACTTTGCATGCCATGTACATATAAGCAGTCACTGCAAAGTATTTTTTCCTAATTTTCAGGACCAGACTTCTGACAACGCCAAAACATTCTTAAATCTGGCCGAACACATGGATGATGTTGTCTTTGGGGTAACGTCCGATTCTGGTGTTTTCTCTGAATACAACGTCGACGGTGACAAAGTCGTCCTATTCAAGAAGGTTAGGCAACAAATGAGCAATTGTAATATTTTTTTGGTCTCTAGTTGGACGGTTTGTTTATTTTTTGTTTCGGTTTTTAGTTCGATAGCGGCAGAGAGGATTACGACGGCGAGTATGAAGAAGGTGCCATGAAGAAGTTCGTCACCACTAGGTCCTTGCCTTTGGTTGTTGAATTCAATCATGACACAGCACAAAAAATATTCGGAGGAGAAATAAAATCCCACTTGTTGCTGTTCTTATCCAAAGAATCTGGAACCTTTGATTTGGTCGATTCCGTCAAGGACGTGGCCAAATCCTTCAGGGATCAGGTACATACAGTTTTGAGGAAAATTCGTAGACTAATTAAATAGGCTAAAAAATATACCAGGATATACTTAAATTAATCGGTTTCAGGTACTCTTTGTTTCGATTAATTCGGATGATGACGACCATCAAAGAATTTTGGAATTCTTTGGAATGAAGAAGAGCGAGACTCCGTCAATGAGATTGATAAAATTGGAAGAAGAAATGGCCAAGTACAAGCCGGAGAATGAGAAAATTGAGCCCGACAATGTCAGGAAGTTCGTGGATGATTTCCTCAGTGGAAATCTTAAGGTACCGTATTTTTTGAGCCGGGAGTCACATAAACGGCAGTTACTGTTGACCCTACCCTAAAGTGCCAGCCCAAATTTCGAAAAAGTGTAACTTGTTTTCTTTGTTGAATTGCATTCAACTATTATGAGTGACAAAAGTGCACAAGGGGTTAGTGACCCGTATATGCAGCAGACTGAGCAATCGTTGCGGACGCCATATTCTCGGCAGAGAATATAATTTATTTGATTTTCTTGGTTACAGCAACATCTTCTGTGTCAGGACTTGCCCGATGACTGGAACAAGACCCCAGTGCACACTCTGGTTGCATCCAACTTTGACGAAGTTGCCTTCGATAAGACCAAGGACGTCCTCGTCGAATTCTACGCTCCGTGGTGCGGACACTGCAAACAGTTGGCTCCCATCTATGACCAGGTATGTGCGGGTGTCACCTCGGGTGTCACTACCCCAAACCCACCGACGAACACTCGTTATTACTTTTTCCTCGTTTCAGTTGGGAGAACATTTTAAGAGTGACGACAACATTGTTATTGCCAAAATGGACGCGACCGCGAATGAACTTGAACACACGAAAATTTCAAGTTTCCCAACGTTGAAGTTGTACAAATCGGGTGACAATAAAGTTGTCGACTATTCGGGCGAAAGAACTCTTGAGGCTCTCATCAAGTTCATGGAGCTCGGCGGAGAGGACCAATCAGGACCTGATGCTGTGAGTACCTTGCCGTGGGTTTTCGCTTTCATTTGGATCGGTTTGGTGCACTCAGGTTGTAGGGTTTCAAGTTTAATTTTGATGAAGTGTTGGATACAGGCTTATATCATTTTACCTACTCGTAAACGAAGTAGTAACCGTGACCGTTAGAAATTATGCAAAAGTAGAAAAAAGTAGCCTGGGCAGACTAGAGCAACCTGTACCTCATTTGCCGAGCGAGATCGATCATTTGTCGCAAGTTTGCACAAAATGTTTTCCTTACGGAAAGATGCATGATTTTAGAAACTTAATTTCACACTTTAATTTGTGAAATTTTTAATGACCGGACGACGTAAGGAAGACACGATAAACTGCACGTGGTGGAAGGTTCCTTCGGAATTGTACTGCAACAGCAACAATTTTTTAATTAAAGTGATTTACGTCACTTTTGATTGTTCTGAATGGAGAAGTCCATCTGTTTGTTGTCATGTCGTCCCGCATGCTCATGGCTATGAATTTAATTTATTGGGTTGACTTTAATATCGTACTGTCTGTAGCGGGTTCTCATACTTCCTTGTTGAACTTACTTGGTAAATGTTTGTTTTTGAGGGTAGGTGTTTACGTTTTGTTTTTCGAATTGTCAGCTGTGTGCTCACACTACATGAGCTTCTCCTGCAGCAATTATTTGCTTGAACTGACTTTGTGTACACAAGTTGTGTTAGTCTTTCTGCGGCTTTAGATGCTTCAAGGTCTTTTCTGGGTTATTTGTCATTCATCTCCTTTCCACATAATTCTATTGTCTATCATCAACCTTATTTCTACCATATTCTTGGCTTTTGCTTGTTTTTACAGGTTTTCCCTATTTTTTTCGTCAGCACGAGAAGTTTTTCTAGTTGCACTGAATTTTTCATGCAAGCGACTAGACACAATTTTGGTATTTCCTTAGCACTAGAGTGACAACTTGTCACATGTTTTATGTTATTTTTACAGGCCGAGGACATGAATGAAGATGACGATCTACCGCGAAAGGATGAGCTCTAGGACACTCCGGTTTCAAAAAAATTGTTTCATCATCACAACTCCAGAGTTCATCTGTAACGTCGAAAAAGTGCAAAATATAGTTAGTAACAAAGAAAGAAAGAGAGAGGGAAAATGTGAAGAAGAGACAACTACATTTAATAGTTAATACTGACAAACAGACAGATAGAAACAAAGTTTAAAAAGTTGCCACGAAGAAGAAATGAAGATAAATGATGGCGGACGAAAATGGATAATTCGTTTTTTTACTAGTATCTATTTACACTATTCTGCGTGAGAGTGACTGAATTAGGTTTGTAATGTTTTTTTGTACGTTCTATGTGAGGTAAAGAAAATTTGATGGGGCGGAATCCCCAACAGCCCGATCGACATTCCCAAAGTAAAGTGCACACGGGTAGACCCATTTTCACACATTCAGAGAGACAGCAGACAGAAGCCAAAAATTTGTATTTGACAGTTCTGTGTACTTAATTTTATAGTTTTTGTTGGTGTTTCTATTGTTAATTCAAAGAAATCTCGTACTCGCAAGATCAACAGCAACAGATACAGTAAAACTCCCTGTGTGACTTTCGTTTCCTTTTTAAGTTTTAGTTTAGTTTATTCGGCCATTGACGGCATGCCCAAAAGTAGCTCTCTTGACAGACTCCCTTCCCATCCCCCGGATTTTTCTGATTTGACTTTGGTGCCCAGCAGAAAATTGCAGGGGACCCTCGTCAAGTTTGCTTGTCGGGGAGAACTCTGATGTTGAAGCCTTCATGTTTCTTCCCTGTTGCCTCTGTTTCTTCTCTGTTGAAATAGTACTCATCAGTTTTCCTGTAGTTATTCTAGTTGGTTTACTCAGTAATTTTCCCTGTTATCGTATCAGACGATCTTAGCTCTCTCCTTTCCGTTATACTCATTATAAAAAGAATCTGTTTCTCATTTCGACCATTTAGGCTGGTCGGTGGTCTTATGGGTCTTTCACTTTTCTTCATGAACATGCCATTTATTTGATTGTGCCTTTCGTCACTTTGCAACCGATTCCAGGCACCGGTGATTGTTCGGCAATGTGCAATCCTCTTTCAGGTATTTCGTGTTCGTTTTGTTTTCTTTTTTACTTTGGTTTCCGTCTGCGTTTCCCTGCGGTTGTGAACGGATTTGTCTCTGTGAGTTACCTGCGTGCCTGGAAGTCCGAGGCAACGTCCAGATTTCACGTAGATACCCACGATCTTTGGAAATTTTTAATATTTTAAAGATGAAACCGACAGTCATTTTACATGTGAAAGTCGTGGGGGACTTTTTCTGACGTCCCCACAACAGCGTTCCATTATCAATTTACTATTATTTTTTTAACAGCAACTATCGCAAACATTAATATTATTAAATCAATGTCAATTTGTTTATCACTTTTTTTTATTAAAAGTAAATAATATTAGTTGTTATTTTTTGCCGTTTGGTCAATCCCCTGTTGCCGTTCTGCCTTTGTGCGATTTTCTTTTTCTACTTTAATTTTTTCGTGTGCAATTCGTTTGACACTTTCAAATTTTACGAACAATTAGGTGTACACTTGTGTGCCCGAAAGTAAATTCGTCTTGCCAAGTTTGTTAAAAAAAAGTAACAGCAGCATCTCTAGTTAGTAAGAGGAAAACGGGAGAGACTTTGTACGAGTGAATGGAGAGAAATTTGGTGAGAAACATAAAAAGCATTTATTTTTTAATTAAAATTAGTTATGTTACTCTAACCGAGCATAATTATTTTTTATAAATAAATTGAAATTATGCTTGCTTAGGAGATGGTGTCTCGTTGTACTTTTTTTGGACTTGGAACGTGGCCCTTCTACCAACCTCCGAGTAACAGGTACTTGACTCGGATTGCATCGTGTCATCCGTCCTGTGGATCCCATCCCCTACAAATATCCAGCACGTTCTCCTACCAGTTAAAAATAAAATGGTCATCCACGAAATACCAATAATAAACTTCCAGTTTAATAAATCCTCCTCGAAGATTCTGATGTAATCTTTATGTTTCTGTTTTTTATTGAACCGTTCTGTAACCTTCACCCGAATGGATCTTCTTCAGAGGCGAAACTACGATATTTGCTCTTGTTAAATAAAATAAGAACCGATGACCTCTGTTCAACTTTAACAAGTAATCATGAAGAGGTGAATGTGGGTAAACCACTCTCTTCGGTTTCTTCGTTCAAATGACGATTTAGAAGTGACGTCATACATAACGGAAATTTTCTTTCCCAGAAGTTCAATGATTTCTTAAAGGTAAGTAGGCGTTTGAAAGGGCAAAACAGACAGAAACATTGTTTACACCGCAATTCTGGTTCAATTTATTTGACGCCTCAACATTCGCAGTAAATATTACGAGAAAATTAAGATTTCAAAGAAGTGTCCAAGAAAAGCTCTCCCGCCCTACGTGACGTGCCACTGTGATCGATACCAGAATAATTAAGACCTATGCTTTTACATAAGTGTACGATGTACGTAACAGTCATGAAAATAAAACAAATCTAAATTAAATATCGTGCATCATGGTCTTAATAAATTGAAATTTAATGTAGAAAGGAATGAAAGAATGACAGCAGGAGGGCAACTAAGGTGCCGGGGGGAAGAAGAGGAGGTGGTGGTGGTTTAAGTCATTCCAAGAGCAGAGCACACATTAAGAAAGCCATGTACATGAGTGGTGTCGATTTTATTTTGACAAAAACCTTTCGTGGCTGATAGTTGCTATCGCCCTTTTCCCAATCCAAATTCCACTCGATACCTTGAATGGCGAACCCGAGGAAGCGCTAACTGCTCTGATCAGCCGTCACTATATATTTTGACTCTTCCTGTTTGACCAACAGCTTTATACTGTCCCACACCCAATTCACATGGACATGACGGACGTACCTCGACCAAAATTTCTCCTTCTTTATGTTGGCGTCCTTCGTCAGGTGCACGACGTGTGTCACCTTGGTGTCTGGGTTCTCCAGTGATGTCTTTCTGTCGGGGTCATAGAGTTGGGCGTCGTAGGCGATCAGGTACCGCCTCAGCAGATGGTTATTCTTGTACCCTGTGGGCATTTGTATGACGCACCCCGTGAAGATGTCGGGCAGTGAATTGGGCAATTTCCCTTTTTCCAGTTCGAAATTCTGTTCAGGTCTGTCATCTTCCTCGGTGTCTGTCTCTTCCAGGTATGCATCATCTTCTACCTTTGCCTTTTTTACCTTTTTCTCCCCACTTTCAAATTGTTCTTTTTTTCTTTTCTTATTTACCTTCTCCGTTTGTTCGTCGTCCTGTCCATCCTCTTCTTTGTCTCCAATTGTACACGACGATGTTTTGTTACCAAAACTAAAATCGCTTGTGTCTTTTGATTTTTCGTACAGGTTCTTCAACTCTTCCAAATTCGTGGCGGTCGACCAGTCTTTGTCGCTTCGGATTTTCGTTACTCTAGGAAATCGAATCGAAATTCCATCGGCTGTGTGAACCTGGTTACAGGTAAACTCGGCACCCGTGATTTCCCAAACTGGCATTTTCTTAGGATCAACGGCCACAAAGTCAGGTACCATTGTTCTGGTGCAATTTAGCCAACTTGGTATTTTTGAGGGGTCCTTGCTGATTTTCACAACGTCCAATTCACGTTGAATTCTGTCCAAGGTCTCATCATCATGCCCGCCGGACACCTTCGTCACCGTCAACCATTTTTTCGTTCGAGGGTTGAAACATCCCATGAGAAATGAGGACATAATACCACCCTTGGAACCGGTACCAAACCAAGCTCCAAGAACCACCAAATCCGCAGAATCGGCCATGGCCCCATCGGCCAGATAATCTTTTTTCACTTTCAGCCAATGCCGTTTCCCAGGTTCGTAGGTGGAGTTCCTGTCCTTCAGGACAAGGCCTTCAAGGCCCTGTTTGAACACCTTTGTCATCATTTTCTCAAGGTCTTCACCCCTATGAATAACCTCCATTTCAGAAAACATTATGTGATTCTTTACTTCGACCATGTTTTTACGCAGAATCTCTTTCCTTTCCACCAGTGACATATCCAGTAGAGATTTACCATTGTAGTGCATGCAATCAAATACAAAAAGGCAAACTGTTGCATTTTTGAACTCACTTTTCTTGTGAATTCCCAGGGTACCAAAAGGTAAAGGCTTTCCTGTGTTATTGTCTACCATTAGAATTTCAGCATCTAAAATAAGATCCTTCCCATGGGGAAATGCCTGCGGTATGTACTCCTTGAAGTGCTTGACCTTATGATCCAGAACAGGTTTCAAACTTCGACTGAAGTACTTAAATGAATCTCCCTTTTTGTGCAATTGCACCCTTTCTCCATCATATTTGATTTCTGAGAACATGCCATTTGGACACTTTTCCA
Source organism: Polyplax serrata (assembly GCA_037055365.1). Lineage (NCBI taxonomy): Eukaryota > Metazoa > Arthropoda > Insecta > Psocodea > Polyplacidae > Polyplax > Polyplax serrata. Next base: position 1,430,706 of record JAWJWE010000007.1, read on the forward strand.
AAGCCATTTGAACTGATTTACAGGGTTGTGCCAACATAGGGGCAACAGGTGTCATCATGTTCAAATCAATTTCCATACCCTTTTTGGAAGAATTTGATTCTTTTTTTTTCCCTTTTTCTTTTTCCCTTGATTTCAATGCATTTAAAACAACAGACTTTATATCTCTAGATGTTTGGTATGCTTGGTATGCATCTTTGTGGAGTGCTTCTAATACATGCTTTGCCCCTGCATTAATCCTCAAATCATGTTTGACCAATCGCAACAACATTTTCAAGTCATTTGCTGTACATTTTTTTGTAATCTTTTTAAAATGGTGTGCCTGCTCTTCTTCTTTTGTCATGCTTGTTAGCTCCTCCAAAAACACATCCACTTCCTGGAGCCTTAGTGTTGACTTCTCTGCTTCCTTTACAGTTTTACTCTTTTTAAAAAATGTTGATATTGTTTCTGCCACATCGCCCTTTTCTAAGTCTTCCAACATTTCCTCATGGTTTGTCTCAAATATCTTGCTAAATAACTTTACAAGTTGTTTGCTTTGCAAATTGTATACCCTTTTAACAGCACCTGGCAGCAATAACCTGCACCAAAGTTCAACATCACTTTTAAATGATTCACCATCAGATCCTTTCTCAAAGAAATCTGAAATTATTTTTGTTTTCATCAAATAACTGCTGTTATTTGACACATCTAAACATAACTTCCTGAATATTTTAAAAGAATTATCTTTATGGTTTTGGTGATCTTTCTTTGTTTCACCAATATGTTTTTTATTTTTATTCTGATGTCCTTCAATGTTGACTTTTTCAGATTTACTGTTAAAAACATTTTTCAATTCTGGTGAAAAGTATGACATGATCTCCTCCTTGTCAGCATCGTCTAAACTTTCCCAACCTCCAATTTCATCTGGGCTCTCTATTTTTTTGGTGGTTGCCCTCTGCTTTTTGAATACTTCAAATATACAGGGTATGTGATGCCATTGTTTCATGGTTCCGCTGCCAAAAGGGTTGTAGGCGAGCTTTCCCAACCTCAACTCTCCTTGACCTATTTTTTGTTTACATTTCTTGCAACCGGCTCTACCTGTTTTAGCTCTGTCAACGTAAAATGGTTTTTCCGGAGGTGACTCTCCATCTTCCTTGTCCGACATGTTTACAACGTGTAATTTAACAGGGCAACCGATATAGTAAAGAGCATGTGGAATAATTACATAACCGGATGAATTTTTATAGTTTCTTTACCGACAAGTAAACTTCTTCCAGTGCGCGACATTCACCCACATGGAACCTGCGGCGGGGAGTTCCGTCGCAAACTTCTACACGGCTTATCGCAGTGTTTGTCGCATGTCAAACACTTTCAAAATGGCAATCTTCAAGTATAGAGCGTTAGATATAAGATGGTTAAGAAAACCCAGATTCCGTAAATTCGTAGTAATAGTTAGCGTAATTTTTAGTATAAATGTGTTCCTAGTGTATAATTTAGTTAATTCGTATAGCGATTCTGCCTTGCAAGAGGAAGACCCCTCAGGAAGAGGTCGCTACCACTTAGAGGTTAGTAATGTACGGTGCGACTTGCATTGAGTTGTTTTTATTTAAATTAAAAATAATTTTACTAATTCGAAATGTTGAATCTGCGATTAGATCGTTCTACATTCCTTTAAACAGGTTATTGAGCTCCATATCCATATTTTTGTCATCTTTCAATTTCCATTCATTTTTTTTTATTATTTATTACATAATTTATTTTGTAATGAAATATTTGTTTTCAATCTTTAATTTCACTTCACTAAGTTGTTATTTATCAATCCACAATTTTTGAACCAATATCAGACTTTTTTTGCTTGAAAAATACAACATTCATAAAATTCAATTTGTCTATGATCGTTGTAGTGTTATAGGAGATTCCAGTGTTTTATATTAATAATATTATGACAATATTTAACACTTATTTATTTCCGTTGCACCGGTCGTTTAATTTAAATAGGACTTGATTTATGTCTGACTAAAATCAAATCGTGTTCACCTAAGATATTTCAAGAAACTCCAATGATACAAACACAACAACGATGTATCGAACGGAAATTTAAATATTTTTTTCGTTTGCTTGATTACGTTTCATTTATCAAGTCTGGAGTCTTTTGCGTGGTCGAAGGAAGTCGAAGAGATAATGTATATTGTTGATGTTGTCCTTCAAGAGACAAAGAGTCAGTCTTAAAGCAACAAATTTAAGTTCACAAAAATGTGTTGATTTAAGCAAGGCAAACTTTAGTTTGTGTTCACATTTAAGGAAATATATATTACCATTAGAATTCAATCCCATTGTATGATGCATCAATATCCTTAAAAATATTTATGGGGCCTTTTTTTATTTGACAGAGTTTTCAGAGTTTCTGAGACCCGAGATAGTTAAGTAAGAAAATTGAACCAGGATAATGTTCTGTAGCATGACTTTAGCAGCTGTCTCAGATATTTAATATTGTGAAAAAATTATTGAAAAATACTTATTATTGATGAATTCACAAAAAAAACTTTGCTTCTGTGTATCTCAAACCACCATTAATCACTTTTCATTTAAAAATTCAAAACTGATTCTCCAGAAAGAACATTCTCTAATTGTTTAAATGAAATTCCTAATACCACAACAGCCTTAGCCCCTTTATTCAAGCTTAAAATTTCAGTTTCAAATATGGTGATTTGGTAGCACAACTCCTTTATTTACTAACTAATCCTGAATAATACTAATACTGATGTGGCTGTTCACTTAATGGGTTAACATTTAAATGTTTTCTTGACAGGGTGCATCAGTTCAGGATGATGATGAGAACAACGGTAACATAAATAGTGATAACCTTTTTATTAAGCAACAGAAACTGCACATAAACCTAGAGAAGAAATTATTGAACAAAAAACAAGTGCCTGAAAGTCAAATGAAATATTATGAAAATTCAAATAAATTTAACAGTGCCACATCACGAGGAAATAATGCAACAGTCAGTTTGAAAGTTGAGGAATTGGACTTTAAACCATGGTGTCCCATAACAACAAAGGAAGCTGTTTCAGCAATACATCGCGCCAAAACTCAACTCTGTAAAAAGGAATTAGTCAATGTTATTTGCTCTCTCCAAAAGGGAATTCTTTTCCCAAAGCAACTGACTGCATCTTGTCCAGCACCAGGTGAGGGTTTGCAATTAGTGCTTGGCTCTATGAACCTGACCATATGTATCTAAACCAAAAAGTATAATCTGTTCATGTTTTAATAGCTTTGTTGAGACTTATTTGTTAATCTTGCACAACTCTTTATTTGTACCTTCTATTTATTTTTTTTTAAATTTTATATTCAGTCTGTGGATGTTTCTTCAATTTTTTGTTTGGCACTGCTTCAAGGAATCAGACTTATTGTACCTTAATTTTTTTTTTAAATTTGGTTTTGTTTCAGGTGTTCAAAAGGGTAAATTGTTGGGGTGTTACCAAGACAAGAAGTCAATGAGACTCTTGTCTGGATATTTTACAAATTTAGAACAGAATAATTCACCAGAGAATTGCATTAATCTGTGCCTTCAATCGGGTTTTCCATATGCGGGTGTTGAATATTGGTAAGTGTACAAGAAAGCAGATTTTTAATTGTACAGCTGTTTGAAAGAATCGAAATTATGAGTAAATAATGTGCCGGATAGTTCACTACCTCTGGTGTTTTCATTTTCAGGACTGAATGTTTCTGTGGAGTGGAAGAACCCCCCATTAAAGCCAGGTTACCAGATTCTTCGTGCAATAAGAAATGTCCGACGGATCCGTCGTTTACCTGTGGTGGTTACCTCACCATCAACATCTACGAAACAGGAATCAAGAGTGAGAGTCGAATTTTATAAATATTTAGAGATTTAATACTTAACATTAATTTTTTCTGTTTTCCGTTTTAGAATTTACACCCCAAGTGCCAAATACCGAAGTGGCCGAAAATGAGCCCCCCGTTCGCATTACGTTCCTTCTTACATTTAGCGGTCGAGCTCTACGTCAGATCAAAAGATTGATCAAATCATTGTTTCATAAGGACCATTATTTTTTTATTCACGTTGACGCAGTGAGTATTTGAATTTTGACAAGATCGAAGACATGTAATTACGAATTGGTAGTGTTCTGTCCGGCACCAGTAACCCTGGCTTCAGTGACTGCAATACTGTTTTAGGGAGAGAACGGACCTAGGTTTTTAAGAAACAGTCTTTTCTCCTCTATTTCTTGAAATGTAATGAAATTTATTAGTACTTGGACCCATTACATACACCGTTGGCTTTAGCTTTTACTCCCTACCATCACAACCATCTATTTTTTCAAAAATGAAGGATTAGCAACCAAATCTAGTCAATCAAAACCAGATTATTTTCATTTTAGACTCAGGACTATTTGTTTCGCGAACTGATTTATTTAGAGAAGTTGTTACCAAATGTTAAGTTAATGAGACAACGCCACGCAACGATGTGGGCAGGTGCCTCGTTTCTCCAAATGATTCTAGCTGCCATGAAAGAAATCCTAAACATGAACTGGAAATGGGATTTTATTATTAATTTATCCGAGTCGGATTTTCCAATTAAGTAAGTTTAAACTTTTATTAAGCTGGTTAACAACAATCAAGTGACAATTACATAGCTGCTCAAGGGATGATTTTGCGACAGGAAAAATGAGAAGTTGGTTGAGTTCCTGACAGCGAACAAAGACAAAAATTTTGTCAAATCTACTGGACGGGAAATTCAGAGATTCATACAGAAGCAGGGACTCGACAAGACATTTGTGCAGTGTGACGGTCACATGTGGCGAATCGGAGATAGGAAACTACCCCTCGGAATTCAGGTATGCATTTTTTCAACAATTGTTGACCTTGCAGCTATTGTTAAGGAAAATAGGAAGTAATTTTTTTTGTACCCATCTATCAATAGATGGATGGAGGCAGCGATTGGATGGCCTTATCCAGGCCCTTTGTCGAGTATGTCGCCGGTGACACTCGTGATGAACTGCTTCGGGGATTGGACAGGGTGTATCAATACACCCTTTTACCAGCGGAGGTAGGTACATGCTGCTGGACATGACAGGCTTACTGGTGGGTACCTGGCACAGATTTTAACAACATATTACTCGTTTTGTATTTCAGTCTTATTTCCACACTGTACTTCGTAATTCTAAATTCTGTGGTACCTACGTGGATAATAATCTCCATTTAACGAATTGGAAGCGACACTTAGGTTGCAAGTGTCAATACCGGCATATTGTTGACTGGTGTGGATGCAGTCCAAACGACTTTAAGCCTGATGACTGGCAAAAAATAACGGTACGTTTGATGAGTTCGGCACTTAGGAATATATGGCAAACTCACCGTAGAACTTGCGACTAGAAACGTAGATGTTAATTCGTAAAATATAACTTTGATTATTGCAGGGTACAAGTTCCAGTATGCTGTATTTCGCTAGGAAATTTGAAGCAATAATAAACCAAGCAATTATTAATCAATTGGAAGAGTGGGTCTACGGTCCCTCTGTTAATCCTGGAAAAATGCTCGGGTACTGGCAGAGCATGTACCATCATGCTGATTTAACTCCGGCTAGGTATTATTATTATTTTTTTCAACAGAAATTTCTTCCCTGCCTTTCACGGATCATTTTCATCGTCAAAATTTCCTTCTGTTTAATGTTGATTATATTATTTTCTCGCAGGTTCCCCGTTTTCAGCCTTACATGTCATACTTGATTCCTTTTGGTCCTTAATCCTGGATTCAGCATTCCTGGTAACAGCACACATATGCAAACACCTGCTTTGACCAAACACTATGCACAATAATATGAGTGCGTTTGTAACGCATTATTTATAATTCAGGGATGATGGAGTTCTTTCACTTCTTGTGAGTCTCTGCCGCACGGCGTCCAAACATAGTCGACGGTCACTTTTAGTCAATGAGACCGGTGTGTTGGAACTCTCCTCCTACCACCATGACGACGTTTTTCAGGGGCTGTTGTTGCGGTACACGGCCCGAGACAATGAAACGAAGAGAGAGCAAGAGATGGAAACTTGGTTTAAGCTTCAATCCCGCTTTAAAGTGCTCGATGAGAAGAACGGTAATTTTATACAGGTATGAGGCGTTCTTATTGCCCCGGCAGTGGACCCCAACACATCCGAGAAATAATAAATTGGTTTGGAAATTTCCAGAACGTTCAGGTAACTTCAGATTTCGACGTGAAGGAGTCCGTTTCACGGAACCTCATCGGTAGTTTGGGACTCTTCTCTGATGTCATAGTTGTATACACTCTGGCCATTGAGAAGAATTGCAACTTGACTTTTCTCGTCATCGATCCTGCTGGACAATTGGCCCAAGTGTTGGACATTCGACTCGACGAGAAAACAACGGTTAGTTAGCTTATTGGCAGAACACGTGTACTCCGAGCTGTTACATTTACCATTGCACAGGTGACCAAATATTCTGGTGCGACCTTAAAAAAAAGCTTCTATTTATTGTTTTAGTCTAAGACTGTTAAGGGATCGGCTAAAGCCAGCATTCCAACACCCTTGTTACCTGGAATTTGGGAGGTAAAGGTTTACCACGAGGGATTCCTAATGGCTAACACGGAGTTTTTAGTCATTCCAACAGAATTTATATCCTCAACTCCCATAACATTGCAACAGGCTAGGTAAATAAACAAATGTTTAATTAATTAAATATGAACGCTTCACCCGTTTTTATTTTCATTTGCAACTCTGTTTTCTATGTTAGTCTGATACTGATCGTATCGTGATAATGATGATACCATTTCTGCATATCTACTAATTTTTTTTTTTCAGTTTACTTCATCGCGGAAGTCACGAATACAGAATTAGCGTTGACAAAATTCATTGGACCAAATCCCTCGAGAGTAAAAAATCCAAGCATTCCCTAGCATTAGCAAATCAAAAGAGAATAGGGAGCGATCTCAAAGACTGGATAGACTCTCTAACAAAACAGTGAGTTAAAATAAGCCTGATTTATTGTGTAGAACGAAATTAAACTGCAATATTTATTTCTTCTTCTTTCAGGTTTTATCAACCCGTAGAAACGTGTCAGGTTTTGGGCTCTGGAAAAATATCGGAGGCCCTGAGTACGGTGGAGCCCTGCGAGGCCACCATCTGGAGCAGCGTCTCACCTGATTTGAAATCTAGAATTTCGTTGTACGACCCCCAGGCCGGAAGCATACGGTGACGAAGTTTTTTCTTTTAATTTCTTATTCTGCTGTAACTTACAATGGAAGTAATGTGGTGACAAAATTAACGGGGTTACAATTTTTGCAATGCTCTGCTTCAACACAGTCCTGGCAGGTTGAAGAATTTTTTATTTTAAAAGCATACTTGCACTACCTGTATTTACTACCCCGACTATTACTGAAATTAATTTTTTGTAATTTGAGAGATTAATTTTCACAGTTAGGCATATTCTTCGAGAAAAGAATGAAAGAAACAGAAATACTCGGTTGCACATCGATTTTCGTTGAATGATCCTTGGTTTTAATTAAAGCGTACGGTGATTTCTAATTTGTGAGTCAGCATAGTCGGATTGATCAGAGCAGAGTCGATGGATTCCCCGGAGTTTCGGGTTTCAATCGACCGGTTGCGCAAAGGTGATCGGAATTTTAGCCATTTTGTTCCGTTATTCTGCAATGCACTTGCGATGCAAGTCAACCCCTGAAAGGTCCAAGATGCCTTGTATCACGTATGTAATACAGTGATACTTTTACAGTCTTTCGGGGATTTATTCCGCTCTTTCTATTTTCGTAGCTCCACCTCCTCGTTATTTTTCATCACACTCATTCCCACTCCAGGTTATTTTGACATAAAAAACTGTGAAATATGAAATTATCATACCATTTTCTCATAAATAGTGTAAGTAATAAACGTTGCGAAGAGATTTTTAAAATCGTGTTAAATCACTTTAAATTTAAAAATGTACTTGTACGATTTTAATTCGTTTCTTTTATAAAAGGGAGATACCCTTGCTTAAATCACTATTATTTATACACATTGGATGGATTTCCTATCCAATAACCCGAAAAAATTGATCGAATCAATGTTTAATCTATGTTTACCATTGAATTGATCTAATAAATTTTTAAAGGAAATGTGTGTTGCGCCCTAGTGTTTGGTTCATAAACAGTTGAGGAGATTAATCCGTTGGTCCATTGAATTGAATTTTCCATTTACCCACTTTGGTTTTTGGAGTTTTGGTAGTTCAGTTTATCAATCGAATACATAGGTACTTTACACCGAGTACTCAATTGGATTTGACTTCCTGTACTTCAATAAGTATCACGTAGTGTATTTTATTAACGATCAAAAGAGGGTAACCCTCACTCAAGGGTTCACCTCAACTCTTAAAGAACCAAAACCGGCGCCATTTTTATTGTTGAGCTAATCGCTCATTTTTCTTCCTGTTCGTACCGAATTCTTGATGTTTTTTAAGGAAATATTTGTATATATAAATATATTGAGAAACGTCGCATGCCATTTTGTAATGGTCATTTTTTTGTCTCAAAATTAAGAAATGTTATTACTATTATTCATAATAATACAGTATTATTTTTATTTATCTTCGTGCTGTTACTTTACATCATTCAAATGAAATTCTACCGTCCTTGTTCTCTCTGGGAAATGTAAGCCTCCCCAATCTACGAAAGCAGGAGTGCAATATACAGCACCATGATTACTTTTCACCTTGAGTGACGACATTTATTAAATGCTTGTGTACATAAACGTAAAGTCAAAGGCTTGAAAGAACTTTATTTTAGAATTGGAGCGTCGGAAGTACACCTGTTGAAAAGGAATGAAACACCTGATATAAGTCTCATGTTAAACATCACGTCGTGGGCTGAATGGAGGTTATTGCATGAATTAAACGTTAAGGTTAAAATGTAAGCACCACCTTACATTTTGCACTTAATTTGAATTTTACACGTCATTATACCATAGTATACAAATTTTAAATATATCCTATGACTTAATATTACTAAAGTGGACATTACATTCATTATTGTGCACAGTTTCTTAGTCAAAAATAATAAGTTCGTGAAAGAAAAAATGGTAAGGCGAAGCTTGTCACAATGCGTACCTCGGTTAAATTCCAGGTATTCAAGGAATTAATGTCATTCCCATGCGGGACCTTCAAACATTTTCCCGGACATCAAGGGAAGACTAATAATCACCTCGAACATTCTTCAAATTTTGATGAATTGTGACTTTTCAGTATTTCAAAGTCTTAATGTAGTGAAATGATACGTGTATTTTACGTAGTCCATTACACTTAATGACTTAAAAGAAGACCTGAACCTGATGCCCTGCAATCGGCTGTAGAATCACGTCGTGTTCCACCGAACTTCCGTCCATTGCCGATTGGTACCCTGCCTACCGGCTACCTTACTACTGAAACAATGCTTACTAAGCACGTGGCATTGATTTACACTTTTTGTTGATATTCGACCGAGTACGGGACCATGGGGGGTAAGTAAAACAACAGAAAAGCCTGAAATATTGCTATAGCAAAGCAAATGGAGAAGCGAAAAGCAATCGGAATTGTCCGTCAGATTCTGCGAAATCGGCACAATAAGCCAATGATGACGCTGATGAAAGCCACCTTTGCTATTTCTCACTCGCAAAGAGAAGGTTTGTTGACCCCGTCAACTCTATTTTCCTATTTTCGAAATTTAAGCTTTGGTTTCCTTCTATTTAGACTTAAGTGAAATCATTTCCTAAAGTTACACGTCAAGTATGTGCAATTATGTAGGCCAACTTGAAGACTCCCTGGACATTTTGGTGATTCTTGCCACCCGCCGGAAACTTATTACCAAATCGACTGTATTTTGTGTTACACATGATTTCTAAGTTGATAGCATGGTTTATCTCCCAGCAGGTGTTTGTCGTTAAGTGCATTTTTAAATTTGATGCAACTGCAAGAACACTAATAGCAGGTCGCGTCCTGGTTGTCTTTACTTCCCCATGGCTACGCTTTTTTTTAAGTTTTAACCAACGTGTAATCTCCTGCCGTCTTTTTAAGTGTTTTTATTTTCCATTATTAGTTACATAGTTTATGTTTCCGAGTTGCTATCTAAAAATTAAATCATATATTTTATATTCATCAGCGGTTCCCCTTTCCGATTTCTTCTGTTTTATTTATTGGAACTAAATTTATGCATTAGAGATTTTTTGGGAATCACAAAAACTTACTGTGGAAGTAGTAAATTCCCATATCCTTCTCTTTACTAAGCAAATACAACGTAATGTCGTTTTTTATTTTCTTTACAATAATTCCCAAAGTAACCTTTCATTAAAGTAACAAAAAATGAATTTTGTTCTGAAAAAGTAAACCAACCAGTCTCCCAACCATCTAATAGTTTTTGAATTCTTTTCAGATAGAAAAGCATAATAGCACACTTCAATCGTTTATTCTTGTATTAATTCTTGCTTGTACTTACTTTATACTTCAATGAACCTGTAAAATAGGTTAAGTTTTAATTATCCCTACCACAGGTGTCCTTAAATGAATATAATTAAGAGGACGGTTAGCATGTTAGTAAAGAATGTTACTCTTAATCTAAGTATCAAACTATTCGATAATTTTGTATTATACCGTGTAGACAAGCCAATTATAACGGCCTCTGCTCCTTACTTCCTTTTTATGTAACACTACAACATTCCGCAACTTAATTTCTGGTATTTGAGCTTCCTCGACCCCTGGTTTTATCACTTCAATGTTATCATTTGTGAACTTCGCTATGGTCGACAAGAGTACTTAGCACAGTTCAGAAATGCGGCACACAAACGACTACTACCCTTGAACCCTTTGCGTGCTGTAGCGTGAACATCACCGTGTTACTATGCCATTACGCGTACCAGTTCTATCTGGATTGCACCTGGGAAAGTTGCGCCAAAGATCCGTGGAAAACGAGATTGTGAAGTCCTGTGACCAACTTCAATAAGTACCTTATAACTCATTAAATTTCTAAATCGTCTGTCAGTCTCGTTGGACGGAGCACTTCTCTGTCCGGAGTCAATTCACTGTTTTTTACCTTCACTGCAATCCGTGATTAATTTTCCTCATTAATTTTCTGCAATTGACGAGGCGACCGTGCTCGACTGGTTTAATTAAAAAATAATAAAGGTGGTTTTGTCTTGTGGCTGTCAGTCGGCGTTCCAATTTGTAATAAAACTCTTGCACGACCACAGCAAATCGTACCGTAGAGGGATGGCCCATGTTTAATGTTACGCGTTTAAGGCACATCACAACCAGGCATAACTTTACTGGGAAACAAAATTCTTATTTACCGCGACATACATAACAAATGTTGACACAATGCAATTTTGGGAGGAGCAGTTTCAAGGCAAAAAGTCAGCTTGGGAATTTTTTTCATTGAAGCGGATATGTCTCATCAAACATACAACAAGAACAATCATAATTATCATTACCTACTACGTAACTGTTCATTTTGTGGTTGTGTCTGGCAGTAGTAATGAAAAAATTGTGGCAAGTAATGCTGGTAAAACATAAAATAGTTTGAATTGCACCAGACGTCAAATAATTTAAGAGATTATCATTATTATTACTATTAAATTTCAGCAATTTTCAGAATATGTCAATGCGATTATTATGCTCTCTATTTCTCGGACAGATTAATTACTATTACAGCAACAGGACACAACGTATACAACGGAATTTCTATGAATCTTAAACATCAATTCTACTGGTTACGGTACCAATTTGATACGAGTCTCTTCATTAAGTGTACGCGAAAGCCAAAAACAAGAATATGTTAAATAGTTATCATTACTAATAAACCGGTTGTAATGTCGTTTTTTCAAAATTTAGATATTATTGTAGAGTGAATGTATATGTTCTGAAAATAAGAAAGAAAGGTTTTACACCAAATTATGTTGAAGGTTCAATTTCCTAAAATACAAAAAAATCGAATACGATACAGAAATTGTCTGAAATAAAGTGCAACAAATTACAAAAAATATTATTCTCTCGCATTGCATTCGGGATTGTTTCATCGCTCGGGAATTAAATTTTGAGAATGGAATGTTCATCAAAGGATAAAGAATAAAATTGGTAAAAATTATTAAAATATAAAGTAGTATATATTAAGTAAAGAAAATAAATTATTTATACATTAAATGTACAAGTAATATGAAATACTATAAGTAATTTATTAATTGAGACGTAGGGTAGGTGAAGTGATTGTTGTAATTTCTGTGAGTTTGAAGAGGGTGAAAGTCATACTGCGGGAAGAAATACAAAAAACTAAAAATTAGACAGAATTATTTTTTCTTCCATGGATCTGTAGCATTTGCAGTCCTTTCTTCTTTGTTAAACTGCGTCCCCGTTTTTGTGCTTGGAGTGCTGCTACGATACGACTGGGTGACAATGCACTTCACAACTCTACTCATCTTAACTAGTTTTTATTGCTAACTTTCTTTGCAGTTGTATTGAAGTGTTTTGAACCTTTTCATCTTGCTCAGATGGGATTTCCACATACTGAACACTATTTAATAGTGTTCCTGAACTATTAGAGTTTGGTAGTAGCTCCCTCAGCATTCTAGTCCTCCTTACAAAGTCAGGTTTGTTATTGGTGAAGTGTTGAATCAAATTGTGTTTGTTGCCTGTGGTGACTCCTACGTATTTCATTGTTTTTCCTAATATTAGGGCTGAGTTTTGTATATTACTAATGTGAAACCCAGTTCTTGGATAGTTTCCATGATTTGTGTTATCGACAATAACCTTGTAATGAATTTCCCTACGGTAAACCCTGTATTTGGCCACGGTAAACACAACACGGGTGCTTAAAATCGAGTACAGTGGAATCGAAATGAATGTGTCTGACTGAGACAGAGGAAAGTAGACTGTCCCAGTTATAAGTAAAAAACTTGTTTTGTTTTTATGGCCAAGTGCGAAGTTCTGGGCCTTTTTTGTTCATATTGACTACCATTCGGACTGATCTGAATGGAGATCATCTTTTAATCCATTCTTAAGGCTGATTATCAATATATTATATGTTTAATCAGAACCTATCTCAAAAACCGCCCAACAAGTAGTTCAGGGAGTAACATAACAACTCATATCTTGTTGCCATCGATTTCATGTTCATGTCTTACTATTTTTGTTGTATTTCTAGACCAGGCAAAGTTTAACTTAAAATTGGAACCACAGTAAAAGCACCTGTTGTAATGACCCTGCCTCATGACATGTGTTGATATCATCAAATTTTATTCGTGTCACAGTTTTCCTGGCAAAGCATCTATTTATTGTCATCGTCAGTTTTGAATTTTTTTGACTTTTCCGCAAAAGGTAAAAATCTGATTTCAACTGAGCAATGCATTTTTTTTCAAAGAGTGCATTTTTTCCGCCAGGTACCTTGGTCTGTGCATAAGTTTGCTGAAATATACTCATCATTATAGGATAAGTAATAGTTTAACATTTCTATAATCAAATATCAAAATACGAAATTAATTTATATCTAAGGCAGTTTCTACCTTTTAAATCGACTGCCTTCATTTTGATTAATCAAAATTCAAGTTCAGATTTTTGTTTTCCTCCCGGTTTTCTAGTACATATGAGGTAGATCATTTCACATCAGTTTTCGTTCAGTTTTTGACCTTTCTGGGATTTCCGTGAAAGCATACGTGGGTCATTGGTAATGAAGTCATCACCATATCAAAGGAGTACTTTAAAGAAGGAAATGACATTTTCGTACAGTAGGCAAAAGTTCCACTTTTCGAATACCGGAATATTAGAGGAAAGGATGTAGAATCGTAAAATGCAATACGTTAATTAATATTGATCTGAGGGTTCAAATGAAAGGTGTTTTGATCAGGTTGATCTCTCGTTTTTCAATTGAACTCTATCAACCAAAGTTTCATACTTTTGGTTGGTATTTGATAATTGAATGTAACCTATTTAGGGACAAATAAAATTTTAAATATCAAAAAATTTAATTCCAAGTTTAGCGCACGTACGTAAGTAAATGTAATTTATTTAAATCCTACTTTGAGAAATTTAAATTTTTACCTCAATTTGAAATTCGAATTCCATTTTCGATAGTTTTATTTCCAGCCCTCAAAGTATTGCATCTAAAACTACGGTAACATGCGCTTGCATTCTTGGCATTGCGATATTATTTACTCGAAGAAGTATTTTTGTGATTACTCTTTTTACTTTTGTTCGTAATTTATGTGTTGTTATTTATTTACTCAAATGTGTTTATCTGTTTTAAAGTAATCCGCGTTATTATTGTTTTCCGAGTGACTGCAATCATTTTTTACAAAATCATTTTATCTAGAATTTTACATATCAATCCTATATTTATTGTATCATTAGAACTTGTTCTTCCCTAATTTTTGTATAAAAAGCCTACTATTATTTACTGACATTTAAACTTCTAAAGTCTACACCTAAAGATGTATGAAAATTGTACTGAATGTGATTTAGGCCACACAGATTCTGTACACCATGTTTTAATTTGAATATAATCGATGGAACGAAATGAGAAACAATTACAAAAGAAATATATCGTATATAAATTTATTAAACAAAAATAAAAATGAAAGAAGCAACTTCTTTGAACATGTAACCAATATAATGTCACTTAGAAGCAAAAACTGAAAATAATAAATTCCCATTTCAAGAATCAACATCTATAAGATATGTGCCATCATATCTTCATCAATCATAAGTAACATAAATTAAATTAATGTAAGTTTTATTTCTAAATTCAACCAATAGTAATGGTTCAATGACAATAATCAAATTGACCCATTACTAGAGGTTCATTTATATTGTATAAATTATTAAATATTTTTGAAACACGTCAAGAGCCATTAGACCCCTAGTTAGACCCCGGTCGGTTTTAATGTCGTTTTAAGCATCATGCCAATAAGGTCTTTCATCTCCAACAATGAAGACCGTGTCATCTGTGACTGGGGTCATAGCAAAGTGGGACCCTTTTAGGTTGGGTACTTGTTTGTCAAAGCATGCATTCGTATGTGCGATTATGTGCTGGTGCTACCTTACGTTCAGGGGTGTAGCACCAGACCCACTTGCTGGAAAGGCTTCGAATTCCAAGTGGGTTTTTCTTGTGCTCTGCCATGACAGAGACAACTGAAAGCACAATAAATTATTTAATAAATTGGGAATGCTTTTTTCGTCAGGTATAATAATGGGAAGTTAATTACATAAATGGTAGTTCGGCAATGAACAATTACAATAATAAATTTGAGTAGAATTCAACGATTACTTTTTATGTTAATAAAATTGTTGCTCCTGCTGCACACATTTTATTGCGTCTGTACGCTCAATGCGAATAAATCCTTCGACCACAATCTCTGCTATGCTCTTTGGACATCTTTCTCCAATATTCGACAAATTGGGGAATGTCAAAGGGAGTAACAGAAACTCTTTGCCAGGTGCTTGGTTAAAAAAAGGCTGCGTTTTTTTGTATCGTACGTCTGTTCAGTGTTAGTATTCAAAGACATTAGAGTTGACTCTGCCTGTTACTTCTGTAACAGTACAGTAATATATTTAATGGCTTTAAATATTTATTGCTAGTTTAAATAATATTGCTAGTTCTGCCTTCTGTCTGCTGTTAAGAAGCAAATGTTTGAAGACACCCCGTTTAAAATGGGAACAGTGAAAACATTGAGTTATCAAACATTATTAGAAAACATACTTATCCCTGGTTATAAACGGGTTAATATTAATAAACTCAACAGAAACATTTTGATGCCTATCGGTTCAATTAAATATTCGTCGCCTTACGGATTAAGGAGAATGAGCTTCAGTCATTCAGTTATAAGTTCTACAATTTGATTAGATTTCAGTCATATGAAGTTATGCAAATGGCGTATATGTGCTAAATACTCAGCACGGCAAGTTATTTTAAAATAGCTTAAATGACATTTCTGCAATTTATTGACACCATGCAAACCATGTGTGGTACCTGGAATTTGTGTAATGTGAATATCTTTGCTTTCTTTGTGTGTACTCGTACTGGATTTAGCCCTTTTATTTCACGTTTATTGCACCTAACACATTGGCCTCTTTATTTATTTATTCATTCTGGTACCTGCTTGTACTCTCACCCAAACAGTTTGAGATGATGTTTTGCTAGTTCCGTTAATGTTCGTTTACAAGTTTTTTCACCTTACATCTACTTCAATATTTTTATTCATATATATAAATTCTGTTTTTGTTTTACGGTTTATATGTTTTACAATATATTTGGCAGAAGGCAAAAGCACGAAGCATTCTCAAGAGAAAATGTGTAGGAGTGGCATTTATATTTATAATGTATAAACAGAAGAAGAAAGTAAACATATATTGTCGTTGAATACTGCAGTTTTATGCAAAAAGCCAACTCTACCGGAGAGTGTGCAATGGGAAAATAAACGAGAGGACATCCGCACGGACGAGATACCCCGTTCGAGAGCGAGATAAGGCTCCAGTGTAAAACGAGTAGTACCCAGGTAAGGTAGACAAACTGTACAGGTAGAGCCTAGTGGAGCACCTCAGCGAGGAAAAGTGGGAAGACCAACGACCATCCAGTCTCGTACGAGCTCCGTTCTAGTCCGATCAGTTCAGGTTCTTTCACCGAGTGTGGTGCACGTGTTGCTAGTCAAGTACCCGTGTACCCGTTTGACTCTCTCTGGTCGTACCTATTTGTCACTCTCGGGTGTTTTTCCGCGTGCGAAAAACACGAAACCACGATTGTCATTTTTGGATAATGCGTTATGAGTGCTTATTTAAATAAAATGGATTATGTTTTTCGGCAAAGGCGGATTCTTCTTCCCAAGCGGTGAGTTTTGCAAACAAACTTTTTTGATACCGACATTATTGTTGTAATTAATGTAATTCTACTTTAGCACTAGAACGAAATTAGAAAAATAGACAATAGCTCTAAAGTAAGAAAGCTCCTCTGTGACCTGTTACAGTAACAGTAACTGTTATGCTTAAAACTAGTCTTTCTAATCCTTTTCTCTAATCCTATTTCTAACGTTTTCAACTCAGTGCATTCCTCTGATAATCTGCTCCTGCTACAGTAATACACAGAATCATAAATAAAGTACATTATTAGCAGCATTACTAGTACGAATTAGCAGTTTTTATACATAATAGGTATAATAAATCATTGACGTGAAATTAACAAATTAGAAATGGTCACTAGATTTTTTATTTTCGTAATTTGTACAATAAGAGCTGCACCGTTATTTTATATTACACAGTTACTTTATTTATTTTAAAACTAGAAAAGGGAAAAATAATGTACGTCGTTACTCTATTATTTTGTATGGAATCTGGTTCCTTGTGAGTTTTCTTCTGTCATTTTTTATATACATTAGTTATAGATTGTTACTGTTACCTCCGTAAACGTGAGAGTTTATTTAATTATACCTAATGTTTATAGTTTTACATACCATTGTGCAGCATACAGTTATTTGGGCTTTACATTGTTTACTTACTTCCAGTTGCCATTTCATCAAGTATTTTTTACCAAATGGGGTTTATACACTTCGTAGAATATTATGCATTACATAATTTTGTATTGTAACTTTTATTAATTCCTTCTTGTCAAATGAGTAGTTTTTCTCAGGGGAAAACATCATAGCACGGTATATAAAATTCTTCAAGTTATTTAGTGTTTTAGTAAGAGTCCCGTTTAATTAATAAAAAATGCTAATACCTGAATTTTAAATCAGTTGATGAGAAAAAATTATTCTTGGGGTTGGTACAGTTTTTAAAAAATTGGAGAATTATATTAACACTCAATGTTTTTAATATAATAAACAGGTACAAGGTAAATAAAACCGTAGGAACTCATTCATACAATTTAAATTTATTTCTGAACTCCAAAAAACCTTTCATAACTTATATTATTAAACTGGTTTTTGATGCTCTGCTTTTACTTCTTACTTCTTACTTGTTGTTTGTAGATTCTAAGAAATTCTACATATGCCGAACTTGCTTATTTAAAAGTACACTGGAATTGAACGTGAACAGTTCTGTGAGGATTTATTTCATAGGGTGTCTCTCTACTTTCTTGTAAATCTTTCATTTTTATCAAATGTCGAGTACATTATTACAACATTAAATTAAGAATAAGAATAAAGAATAAGATAACAATTGAAATTTCATCATCTCATAGCCTAATCGCATTTAGAAAAGGATTAATTTTAATTAGTAAAATTAGTGACTCATTTTCAATGTCCGTTTCCGAATTTTGCCAGTTATTAACCTGAATTTTGTATACCTAGTTCCGGTCCGTGTTTTTTCTTTCCATAAAAAATAACTTACTTGTCTCTTAAATCCAGCCGTCCAAAAAAAGTTCATCGAAACTAAAACGCATCGTCGGTTTTTTCGCATGTTTCACCTCGAGTTCCGATACCGTAATAATAATTACACAGTCTGTTCGTTTTTCACACTGGCCACATACGGGCAGTTGTTAAATTTCGATTAAATATAGATTTCGCCAAGAAGAAAAAAAAAGGAAGAGATTTTAATTTAACTGGAGTTTCCTCAAGTCTTCCTCAATGTCTCTGTCTGATGTGACCCTGCCATTTGCCAACGGTTTTTCCTGCAGAATTTCGACAAAATTCTCCCCTCTTTCAGACAGAAAATTTAAAATTTTCATTTATGGAGAGAAGCTTTGATGTAAATAAAAATTTTAATTTCACATTTGTGCAATTACTCGTAGGAAGGAAGACATAAAAAAAATTGACGCCCAAATAAAGGTATGTTTAATTTAACCTTCAAATTTAATTGAGAGAATTTTGATCCCTTTAAAAAAGACACCACAAGGAGTTGATAAGAAAGTAACTGGAATTTTGCCTCGCAACAAAAAAATTAGGAGCTGAGAATCAGTTCGTCTAAAAAGGCGACGAGTCGTTCTTGACAGAAAAAATGTTTTTTTACATTTTGTACAACATTTTATAACATTTTATACAATGAAACAATAGGAGATAAAATAATATTACTAGAGGAAAATACTTTTGTAGAATTAGGTTTGCGCGATGTTAATTCGTGTGTAAGGGATACGAAAAACAAAAACCTTTTTTATTCTGATCCTTAAAAAGCTCAATTGGATGTTTGAAACGCCTTCCCTCCATCTGTGGAGGAAAGAAAAACAAAACCAACTAGTATTTCTAACATTAATTTCTAAATAAAACACGTCAGAAATTTTAAACCCCCTTTGGAACATAAGTGAAAAGTATGCAAGACATTAAATTAACCAAAAAAAGTTCTCCTTCTGTTCGAAAATTTTTCTCAACCGCGTCGCTTTGGAATTGAAATCACACACGAAAATATCGTTTGCCAATACTCATGATTCCTATGCTAATAAAAAACAAAACGAAAGAGAAATTGTAAAAACGAGACTGGCAAAATATGTTGGTTTCCATTTTTTACAGTTTGATTTTTTGTTGTGGGTTTCCCTCGTTGAATCCTCTAAAAAAACTGTCACCTGCGTGCCAAGAATTAAGGTGAAGGAGAAGAACCTTTAAAATAAATTACGTTCGTATTCTTAATGACTTCTTGAATCGAGAATGACACTTTTTCATTTCTCTCTTTGTTTGGGCGAAACACCTGGTTTCGTGTAAAAAATGTCCGAATTTTAGTTAAAATATTATTTTTATACTGCACTTTATTTAAATCGTTTGAATGGGTCATTTGGTAAAGAATTAATTACAAGAAGTTTAATTAAAAGAGATTTATTTGAGGAGGGAGATCTCGTGACGGGGAAAGTAGTGAAAGAAGCTAACACAGAAAACAGAAAAACACAAAAAATGCCGTACGCGAAAAATTTGCTGGTTTGATTAAAGCTGAGTCAAAAACTCGGATCATCTAGAAATATGAGTGGCCATCAATTGGGTTTCTTAACTTAGCCAATAATAAAAATACAAGAACTCTGGGCTGAGGACTACATTGAAGAACAGAAGACTCGCCTGCTTGGTTTGGGTACCGGAAGGAGATGTCCTCTTGGTAGCATATCTCGTACCTACCCCACTGCTAGTTGTCCATGGTAATTGCGGGTAATGCCCGATTTAAATTCACTCATTGAGTCTTTTAACCCACTTGGTAAATAGGAAATAGGAAATAGGAGTATTTTGATTTACGAGTGTGACCGTACCATATCCGTTTCCTGCGATTGACAATAACTTTCTAGAATAACGGGGTGGATGGTAGGTACCGGTAATTATTTTCGTCTGTTCATATGGCGACAGTAATGTTAACCGTTACTTTGACACTCATTCTTTTATTTCACACTGAGATTTAATCACGGTTAGTAATCAGACGTTTGATCGTTCCGTTTACGTGCATAATGTCTTCATCTTCCAAACATTAACAGGTGTACACGTAGGATACCTGTATGCATTGACGTTGCTGACTTGACACTTCTCTCTTTCTCTCCCTCTCACTACTTGCTCTGTGTAATTC
This sequence comes from Polyplax serrata, assembly GCA_037055365.1. NCBI lineage: Eukaryota > Metazoa > Arthropoda > Insecta > Psocodea > Polyplacidae > Polyplax > Polyplax serrata. Next base: position 1,451,175 of record JAWJWE010000007.1, read on the forward strand.
ATTGTGTAGTCTTCCTGTCTGAAACTCGGTCTCTGAAACTCATTTCCTTTATTTTCTACTCATACACTTTACCCTTGTCGTCTCTGGTACATTTTAGAAAGATAAACCCATTTACATTAGTGGGTGGTTTAGAACCGTAATATTGAAGGAAAGTATTGTCACACTGTATTTTTCATTTGATTTTCTATTGTCGACGGATTTTTGACAAAATATTACCATTCACCAAAGATGTAATAATTGGTTCGAGAGAAGGTGACGATGCAGTCATTAGCAGGTACGAAGAATTATTGCAGATAGTTAGGTATGATCTGAGGAATGGACGTGTAGGGACATCGTGCCGACATTAAATAGGACAAATTTAATGGCTGGAACATAACCGGCCAACTGAAAATAGTAATTTACTATCCTGAGAACATGTTGCATTTGGAATATGTAAAAATGCAACAATATGCACGTAAACCGTCATTCGTAGTAAATTAAATTGATTTACGTTTTTATGCATGAAAATGACACCGACTGTGATTATTAGCTACAAAGTTTGTTGGAGCCATTGAGTGCTCTACACATTTAGGTAAAACACTCTGAAGAAGAATAGAAAAATGTGTTACTACCTAAAAAGTTAAAATTTAAAATATAAATCGACTAAAACAGCTACCAGAAAGCTCAATCTCGATCGTAAAACTTCACTTTTGACACAATTGGCGTATAAATCTTTCACGGTATAGGCAGAAACAAGAAATTACTGTTATTAATTACTGGGTTCGTACGATAAACGTCGAATTCCGTCAAACACGATCGTTTGAAATTGAACAAGTCGTAAATTTGGCTTTTAACAAATAAAATCTGGCGAAAGTAAGCCGGGAGAAAAGAAGAAAGCAATCTGAACAATGAATTTAAAGCACAAATGTAACATTCAGGCACGCGGGCAGGACATTGCCCAGGTGCCAACAAGACCTGAATCCAATGAAATAAAATTTAATGCGGGTGTTACCAACTGTTTTTTTTTGCCCGTTCTTATTGGACCACAATAATTAGAAAATGACCCGAGTAGTTGAATGTAGTGCACGTGAGCTGGCACGAATAAACCCGAATAATCGGGTGGAAGTAGAGATACAAATACAACGAAATAGAAGACACACGAGAGGGAGAAGGATGATTAATAAGATAAGAAGTCTTAAGAGGAGACAGGAAAACACGGGAAGTTAAGAAAGTTACGGAATTAGAGTGATGAATGAGAGTTATGATGGTAAGAGTAATGAAAAAAAGCGGACAAACATTGTCGATTCTCAACTGAGTTAAACTTCATTTTTATGTATTTAGTTTTTTATAACGTTATCATAACTTTGAAATACATAACTTAGTTTAATAGTTTAGTTTTGTGGTTGATCTCAGTACAAGTTTCGCTGTCAGAAAAAATTTCCAGTTGAACGCTCGGCACACGTGAAGTTCCATCACATTGTTACAAATTACTTTGAGGCTATCATTTGACGAAGAACATTCATTAGACATCTTGCCACACATCCGGTCTCTCTGTTAGAAGTTAAAATAAATTCTTTTGATTGCTCAAACTTAACTTTTTCGGCCTCCGTGACTTTTTTAGACAATTTTTTGTCATCTTCTATCTGTCAGTTCCCAACTTCATCTGTTTATTTGTGATCGCTCAATCGTAGCGAGTTGTACTCACCGACAATTTGCGCAATCGTTTTGACCTTAAACTTTCAACATCTTTCTTCATTGTCTTTTAATGACGTTCAATTCCGTTTTGTGTTCCTGCTCGTTTCTTGTGATACTTGCTGGAAACTGAACAATTAGAACTATTTGTTTGATGCCGAGCTGTCTACGTGTATTCCGAACTTACAACAACTCGGTCTACCGTCAATTAAAGTGTTGCATTTATTTACATATACATATATATCAATCTTACCTTTGGCTGCAATATAATTTAAAACTTAATTTTGCTATCATGCCTAGTCCGTTACGAGCAGTCATTGTCTTACAAACCTTCATTCTTTCTCATTCTTCATTAACTTCCAATGACTACCATTGATTTTCAACTACACCGACTGTAGATACACAGATTACCTGAAACTGGAGTACCCTTTCCCTTAATAATAATTACTCTCGGGAGATTTAACTCGGATTTCAATTACCTGACTTATCGAAGAGATTACCTTTCAAATATAATTTCGTTGCTTCTCTGGTCAGTTTCTTTCATGCGCTCTGGATTTGGTATGTGGACACTTTTAGCAGTGTTACCTGACCCAGAAATGTCGGAAGGATGCGAGGTAGACGGCGAAGAGCAATAAAAAATAACCGCAAACCCAATAAACTAGGTCTCCGGTGTGGTTCTCTCCGATTCTTAAATTTATGATCTCAGAACTTGACTGATCGACCACATGTTTTAGTGATAGACTTACTACAGACAAAAATGAGGAAAGTAACCGTCAGTTACCTGAGTTTCAGGAGCCTCACGCCTACTGCATGAATGCAAAAGTCGAAATTCAAAACAACAAGTTACTTCCATTTGACTTGAACTCAGTCCTCCATGAGTATCATTCTAACGTGAGATCTCGATTAATATGGAACGCTCAATTTCCTGACACCGGAAGGAACAAGTTTGAATAATTCTATAAAACTTTTGATTTTGCTACCTGACCGAGCTACTCAGCCATGGTTTTATGACCGTTCCATGGGCAGAAGGTCGTTTGTGGTCATCTTTAAATTTCTCTTTTCACTGACGACTCATCACGCTTCTTTCGTATTTTCAGATTAAAAGTCTAGTTTTGAAATGTAGTTATGCTCTATAAAAATATTACGTGACTTATTGTTCGAAACATCTCAAGGTCTCTCGATTTTTGTGCTAAGGCTCTCATTGAACGACCTGCAACCACCTCATACAAAGATATATAAACGAATATTTCTGCCTTTAAGTTTATTGGTTCTTGATCATGTTGCTCAAAAATATTTATTATGACGAGAAAGTGATGTAACATGTGGTCATATTTTAATGGAAGGGAAAGACGAGTCGAAAATTCCTAAATTTCATAAATTCTTTTACTTATGAGAGGTTTAGAGTAACCCTCGGGGTTGTAGTCCCACTGTTCAATGCGGTGTAACACTTCCTTTAGGAGGTTCATTGTAGTGGCGAGGTTTAAGGGAAATAACCAGTAACTTGGCATTAATTTCTGAAGTACCTTAAATTAATATCTTGTTGGAGTTTCAAACTACAGGAAACAATGTGCGATTTTTACGGGCCTGTACACCCGGTTTTAACTTGCGTACATTATTTTGTATTCATTTAAACAAATACGTATACATTAAACCTCAGTGGTGTGAAATATACATTTAAAGTTCTTCACTTGTAGCGACATCGCGGAACAAAATATTCTTTTCCCTACCCGTAAGAAATTTTTACAGTTTGCCATCAACAAACACTTAAAGATCAGTTCGCGATCCCAATCGGTTCTGTAAATTTCGCTCGAAAGTGAAAATACTAATTATCCATCATGATTCATAAAATGAAATTAGAAAACGGGAAATTGAATGACGCCCACCGCAAAACGGCCAGTGTCTAACCATCAACCAAGATGAAACCGTTATGGTGTATCCGCTGCAAACGGTGAAACCAGGCTTTGAGGGTAGGAAGATGAGGAATATGACCGTTGCAACGTAGCAAAATAGTACCGATTTAATAAGAGGTACGTCTACCTAGAGGCTATTGCGTCCTAAGAACCGGTTCTTAAGAAGTCGCGTTCAAATGTAGCGTGACAATTACGAACAATAACAAAATTATTTTGTTTATGGACGGTTTCCCGAGACAGGAATTTGTGCAACCGCTACTCACTTACTGTTAGGAATGATCTACATTTGTGAAGCATTTGATACATCACTATTGATTATTCTACTGAAACAATAAGTTCTTCTTCCACCTACCTCACATTTTATTTATGAGAACAACTGTCACATGAAACAACAAAAATTGAATATTGTTATTGTTACATGTGTAATTAATATCAATTATGTATCTAAAAATAAAAAATTTAACATGGGATGAGTAGGTTAGCAGAACAGAAAGAAACAGCAAAATAATCTGAGTTCTCACAAAAGGTTCTCAGATCAGCTACACCTTTAAAATATGTCATCAATTATTGAAAGAGAACATTCAGCACATTCTATTGCACACAGAAAGAAATTTTATGGAGAAGGAATTGTTTGGTTTGTACTTTTAATAATATAATTATGCAGCTTAAAACTATTAATACTTAAAACTAAATTGTATAAGCACACATAAAAATATACAGAGCAACCTAGATGTTAGAATTTAAAACATAATCTTCTACTTTAAATGTATATAATTAAAATTTTTATGTTGATTAATTGTCTCAGTATATTGTAATAATGGCATTATTCAATAAGACAGAAATTTTTAATTTATTAAACATAAAAAGTTTCACATGGTAATAAAACAGTAGAAAATAGAAAATTACTTTATGGGCTGGGGTAAAAGTTATATTGTATATTTTAATCCGCCCTAGTAAATATTCAAAAAAATATAATTGATTGGAATTGATATCATTAGATCTTTTACTAGGAATTGGTTGTAGTCAGTGTACTGTTTTTAACTTATCAATAGGAAAATAGAAAACGTGTGCGCCTTGAACGTCCGGTACGACTAGGAGGACTCAGAAGTAAATTTCGAAAGTCAATTTGATTTATTTGAGAGGTTCATTATTTCGGTCATTAACGTAAATTAAAAATTTAAATTACTTAATAAAGAAAAAACGGTCGAATTTGCTTTAGTTTGACCGTTCAAATGTGTGCCACCTCGAACGTCTTTACGCCGGTTCTTTTTGGGCTAACTATGAGTATCTATGATTTGCTATGAACGAGTACCCCTTCGATATCCAGGGAAAACATTTATTCGAATAATCAATTAAAAATCAGATGACGGGTAGTGACATGGCCAGAATTCATTTCAATCCATTCAACAAATTGGTATTCCCCAATAATATTTCTGCAGCAACACCTCCCGTATAAGAATATTCCTTTAGACGAATAAAAATATATTAAAACATTTCTAAAGGTAGGGTACATCGAGTGGTAGAATTCAGGTAGAGTACGAAACAGGAATGGCAAGTTGATGGTATTAAAAAATTAATTGCTCTTAATGACGGAGTTTTACGTTCACTAAATCAGAGTATACAGAGCTAACCTCACTGGACTTACATAACATAGTTAGAGCATCTTGAGCATGCGAACCATATCTGGTTAACGGTTTCTTTTCAGATTTATTGCAGAAAATGACGTTTTACTATTTTCAGAGCTACGAACGAATGTTTATTTTTAGTTAGTAAGGAGTGTGAGAAAATTGGGTGGTATTCAATCAATACACAAAAGTTAAAACAACAACCGTATGACTCTTTCCATTGGTCAGTTATGTAAAGCTGTTAAAGACTGCCTATAATTAATCAAGATCATTTATAGTATTAACATAATACTGATTTTTAATATTACCTTTAAAGAAATAAACTATTGTAGTGTTGGACACTCAAATGTGCAGCAGCAGTAGTAGTGCCAGCAGTAATGGTGCCAAATGTATGGGAATGTAGTGATAGGGTCGTTGTAAGCTAACTATTGCGCAACTATTTATAAACTGGTTCGATCGAACGACATTCACCAAACAGTTTCTAAACTGCAACAACAAAATTTATTAATTTTTATAACGTTGAAATGGCACATTGGAAGACAAACCGGAGACGAAGAGAAAGTCACAAAGCATCATCGTTCTAAAATTTACATGACCGGAATTTAATTTAAGTTAAAATTTTAAAAGTATTTTATGTAAATAAATGAAGTTCCAAATGGAATTTTAAGTTTAATTTGGTGCGCACGACTGCATCAAGCGAAGTGCAGTTAATTCAATTAGTGAGCTATTGGTACCGACGTTCAGCACCTTATGTATTTATTTATTTTTTGGGTTATGCCATTCCGGAAACGGCCCAACGAAATTTAAATATTTGAACGTTGCAAATTGGTAATTTTCCATTCGTGAAGTTTTACCTTCTAAATGATTACATTTTACGTTTTATTGTGGGTGAGTAAATGAAATAGTAATAACAGTGAAATAAAAAGCGATAGGAAAGAACTGAACTAAATATTTTTCACTGTCGTACCGGACTGGTTCGACTCTTCCAGATATTCATCACATGAAGATAGCCAAATCTCATCCCCTGGGATCTGCGCCAAGGTTTAACCATCAAAACAGTTGGTTAAACCATGATCTCTGTGAGGTACCGGAAACTCGTTCGATTATCTAATTTGGTAGCCTCATCATATGTGGCATTATTAATGTCGGGTTGTCGCATGTCAGGACTTTCGATACACGCCTTTCGAATGCCCACCTGGAACCATTCCAGTGGAAGACTCACCTTCGTTCACTTTGATTTCTAATAGTCAGAAAGTAATTTTGGTTTCATGTCACGTTCGATGTTTTGGCTTTGAATCGAATAAGTTTTAATACACGGCGGTAAACAAACACATTGACAAATTGGTAAATTTCACTTTTTCTTGTGAATTGATCGAATTAGAAACTTATGTAAATAACTGTCATTGTTCCTGGTTGCTTCCGAATATTTCCTTTTGATTTATTGCGCTCACATGGATAGTGTAAGACCGTCCTTTGCAGAGGGAAAGCTCAAGTTGTGGTACAACACCCACCCGTTTGGTGGTTGCGTTTAGTTTAACTTGAATTTTAACGATTTTTAGGAATAAATTTTTACTTTTTCAAAGATTACAACTATTTGTTATGGTTTTTACGTGGTTTGGGTAATGCAATACGAAAACAACAATTTCCATTTCCTTTATTGGATGTACTTTGGTACTTTACTGTAATACACAACAGTGCAAATTAATATCTTAAGTAACCGTCTTGCTCGTTTTACTTGAATTATAGAATAAACCGAACAGAAGTGTATTTTTATTTTATATCACAGGCGTATAACAGCTCAAAAATATAAGAATAGCAAGATATAATAGAGGTAAAACTAAGAAAGTATTGTTTCAAGCAGAAATACTAGTGGTCTAGGTAAAAGAATAATTTAGAAGATAATTGAAGTTTTCAGCAACAGGTAATGGCGATATATTAATAAATAATAGCACGAATTGCCTTTTTAGTCGGTGCTTTTGTGCAGAGGTTTGTTGGAAAGATGGGTGGATTCCTGACGTGGAATCTTACTGTATCTAAGGCTGGTGTCTCAAATGAGAGAACTGAAAGATCTGTTATTTTGGTCTTTGATTTATACTTACTGTCAACGTGTGAACGTTTGATCACATGGTGGAATCGAAATCACATTCTCTACAACTTTTGAAAGTCTAATTTTATTCATTCGGTATTGGTTGCGGGCACATGCGAACCATGCCCGTAAATAGCCAGAGGTCGTATGTCTAAACGATCTGTTCCATTAGTTCGATGTGTACGGTGGTATCGCCGGCGAATGAAGATCATCTCAAAGAGAAAGAAACAAGGAAAGAAACATGTCACAGTTTAAGTGGGCCAACACATGCGAGATCTCAGGCGTTTTGTTTCGCACACAAAACGAGTTCTTCTTCGCCTTATATTTGCATTTTTTTCTTTTTAATTTCAAAATTGTGGGAGATCAGTGATCGTAATGACGGACCAATGCCTCATGGGAGTAAATCTGATCTCATTTTTATACTTCTTTATAAGTTGGACAAACGAGAAATCTCCTTCTGGAGTAATCTGCTCCATTATTTATTTTTTTATTATAATTGCATTAAATTTAAATTTCGGCGCAGGGAAATGCGTTTTTAATGACGACCCACGAGGTACCAGGTCCGCGTACCTGGGTCCTTTGGTATGTCTCTGTACGCGTGTGCCTGCATGCGTTGACTGCATAATTGATACCTTCCTAAGTGCAGTCACAACCTACTCTTTGTTGTTACTCTTACCTACTGTTTGTTTAATTGAATAAACAATCTTTCAGTTGTTTTAGTACGGTAACAAAAGATTTACAGTTAGGCAAGGGAATCGCATTGACTATTTTTCTACTAACCTGATTTGCACGTGATTTTTTAAATAAGTTACTTAGGCTTTGATTAGCTAGCGCACTCCTCTGGAGACTTTTTAGTCTTCTGGAAGACTTTCACGACAGCTGGCCAAGCCAAGGACAATCGAAAGTATCCTGCAAGACTTTTTACAAGCACATGCGTCTGCGAGTGGGAAAGAAGAACAAATTTGCTACCAACCCCTCTCATTTTAATAAAGTAACTGTTTAATGTCACAAGAAAAATAAAAATTTATTTCCTTCACAGAATTAGAGACCTTCAAGAAAGTTGTTGTCCATTGTGGTCGATTCACGAGGAACTGTCAATGTCACCACGTCTGCTACGGATTAAATAGAAACTAATATCATGTTGAGTTGTATACGACCTGACACTAATACCGACTCGACTGAACTAATATTTGCCTCTGTTAACATCATGAGTAACAGTCCGGTGGGTCAGAGGTCACTTTAATGTTAAGTTCAGCATTTGTGTCTGTGGACTGGTGACCCTGACCCTCATTTTCTTCGGTAACACCCGGTTTGCTTACTTTCCCCATTAAAATATTATTAATATTTACTTCTTAATTTGTTGAGGCTTTGTTTTACTTCGATAGAATTAAATATAAAAAGAACATATAGAAGGTACAGATGAGAAGACCTGTCACATACAAGTAAGTTTGTTCATGTAAATTTTCACTTGCTTCTTCATCAACCGAACACCAATATTTTCTCAGGACACTTCGACCATCTTCATCTAGTTAGTCTCCCTTGACACTTCGGTACCCGAGTACTTTTCTGAGGTACTTAACCGATTAAATAAAACAAATAAGGGAGAACCTGAAAAAATGGGTTAACACTAGACAGCAAACAAAAAATGACGTGCTAAGATTTGTAGAAAGTTATTTCTTTTCGAAACAAAGAGTACGCGTAAACAAATCTTTTTTGTGTGACACCTTTCGATTAATTAATAATCAAAGTTAATAAAATCAATTTAATTTTACTTCAGGTAGTAGCCTCTAATTTTTGAAACGGCCCTGCCTTTTTGAAACCTTTGAATTTAGTCGAGTGTGAATGACTCTGAGTTGCTTGTTATTTGATTTATGTACGTACAATCTTATTTTACCTTACCACCTACTTGAGTACTTTAAAAAGCTAAAATTTTGGGCTTTGACGGTTCAGCCGAGGAAAATATCAAATACAGATGTATTATTGTTCTCCCCTGAGTACTCAGAGCACTTCTCTCGGTAGCACCAGCCCTTATAAAATACAACTTTGTAAAATTATAAACATTTCCAATTGAAAAGATAAATTTTTACAAATCCAGTAGATTACAAAAACTGGACTGTTACAAAAAACAAGTTAATGCAAGAAATATGGTTGTTTTCTAGTTCTTGGGAGTGTTTTGATGACGTTTCTGATTGTGATGATTCCAATGTAGAATATGATCACTTCTGGTTAGGATGTAAGAGAACTTTCCCTTCAAAATGTCGTTTTCCATAAGTTTACGTTTTAGTCAGACGGTTATCGAACACATTAATTAAGTGCATACTTGTTTTCTGTGGGTACGTCGTCTTCTGACAGGTTTTTTTGCATCAGGCAAAGGAGACGAGTCGCTCGACCAGTTTGAATAATTTTACTTTTCAATAAAGCCAAGAAGGATGAATTTTGTCCCTTGGTTCATAAAATCTTTGTGTTGGACTCGTATAAAGAAATATAGTTGTTCTTTTCTCCTTGCGAATACATTAGAAACGTTTAATTCTGAAATAATACACTTTGTTTGATACTACAAATATCTGAGTTCCGTAGTAAGGAATATTTGTGCACAATTACCACTGACCACAACACACCCCTTTGACTACATATATTTACGCTAAGTAATCTTATACTGATCGATCTTGTAGGAAACCATTCTGTGCAATCCAAGTTCGACTTGTCCCTTAAAAGAAATCCAATATATAAATGTGTATTTGATGTTGTTCACTAAATAACCTATATTTGTTTTGAACTAGGAAGTCCTGGTCGCAAAAGTCAGGAGAAAGTCTGGAGTTCAGAAAAAATTTGAATTGTTTCAGTTGTCAATTGAAATTTTTCAGGATTTTTAGAGGATTTCGTTCCGGTAGTGGCACATTTTGTGTCTTGTAGTGCCTCCCACACCTCCCTCGCACATGAACCGACGTTGGTATGTAGGCAAAACAATGGAGAAACCGTAAAAAAAGTGCCAACGTGCTCCGCCATCTCGTGAATTCTCATTTTGTGCCTGAGAATTCGACATTCAGTCAATCCGTGACTGTTTTAACGGTAGTCTCGAGTGAAAAAAGACATCTACCTCCACCCAGAAATCTATTAAAGTTTGACCCATGTGAAACCATCAAAATAACCAACCAGCAACTTTTTATCCACGTACGAAGTTATTTCCACACCGATCATTTTCTATTATTCCAATTTTCTATGTGTGGAATCAGTTTTGCAGTTGATTTCACTTCCTATTCCATTATAATTCTCTCCGAAACTGGTTTCTAGTAAGTGGTCACACATAAGTGTATCACACATAATTTGAATTCTAGTGAAAATTTAGCCGAATTTTTTCTATGACGTACCCGGCGGTAATTGACCATGAAAGAGGAATGCGATAGCTTTACTTGAATCACCGAAAAAGTTGTAACGTTATTTACTCTGAATCGAGTAATAATAAAATAAAAGCTATTTCTAAAAAATAGAAATGCCAACATAACAAATTGAGTAAAACAAGAACCAGGTACCTGAAAGGAGGGAATATAAATTTATTAAAATGAAGAATTAAGTTAATAACAGTCTGAAGAAGTGCAAATTCGCAGGTACTGGTTCTGCCTTGTTTCCCGTATATAATAAACGACCACTTAGCGGAGAGAGACAGACAGAGAGAGAGAGAGAGAGAGAGTTGAGTTTGTACCCAAAGATTAAATTAAACTTCATGTGATGCCCGGCATGAACTTGAAAAAAAATTAGAAAATCGCTAGGGAGGTGAGAGAAGGTAACAAAGAAACCATTGGTATATTAAAGAACTACAACTACCATTCACCTAGTAAATGTCACTTATTCTACGGTATATGCCCGGAAATCGTTTTGTTTCTATCTGTAATAAACAAGTATTTAGAAAATAGATATGTAGAATTACTTACACACACCACCTGATAGCAGAGGTGATACTTAAAACCTGACCAATTTGATGAGGTAAAAATTCGCCATTTTTCTCTCTCCATTGCCACGCTGCCATTGTTTTGATCATTTTTTTTGGATTGATTGATTGGAAAATTTGCTGACTCCAAACGTCCATCAGTCACTTGTTTGCACCAGAAATTTTTATTACAAACAAGCGGTATTTAACAGCTGCTTTTAATATTTTTCATGAACTACGTAAATCACTCACTTACGCCTCGTCTAGTGTTTCTTTGGAATTATTTTCAGAGTTTCTTACATCTACTGACAACCGGACAGTTAGGGAACTTTATTTGTCTCTGAGCATTTGATCTGAATAATCGGTACGTAACTATGTGTCTGTCAGACAGGACTGAGTTCATGTATCACCATTTACTGCATATGTACTTCATTACGCAGTGCGTAACTATTCTAGCTGTTATTGGAAATAATATTGATAAATTCATATCCCTTCACGACTGATATCAACAGTTGATGTTACTTTCTACTTTCTTTCTTTGTGAATGGGCTACTCGCCTTATTGCTGCCATCAGTGAAACATTACAATAATATACAGCGCAAAGTTTTCATGTACATGTTCGCATCTGCAATTCATCTTTCCATTATTAGTGTTGGACATTCTTTCTAAGCTCACCTTTCATTTGCCTGTCTTGGAGCACCTGCCACCTGCCACCTGCCACCTTTCAGAGTGGTCAGATTTCAATTTCAATTTGTGGCGCTTAACACATTAAATCTCTTATTTCAGCATCTTGAATTTTTTGTAATAGAAACTTGGTCAATGAAATTTTGGCGTGCATTGTAACAAAAACCTGTCCGGGTAAAAATGGCAACCGTCTGGGTTTCTGGTCAAAGCAAAACAAAAACAAATAAGTCGTACCTTGACCCTGAAAAATCAGACCCAGAGCTCAGACACCGCTTTACATATATTATATAGAAATAGTTAAGGAAATAGACGAGAGACCGATTTTTATGTTTGTCTGCGCACAAAGGCCTAGCAGATGACTCGCATAAAAAACAAAATTTGCCATTCCGTCAAGAATTTAGCAAGTTTGTCAAATTCTGTTTACAACAGAAAACATGTCTACCGCCTGTTTTACACGAGTTGAACGTAAACACCAAATCAGCGGGTTTTTTTGGTGTCAGGCAGACCCCAACCATCCGTGGGATTGCACCATCAGAGTGTTGTGGATACCTGAGGTATTCATTGAATTTCCCGGGGTTCGTACGGCAGGGAGAAGCACAGGTATTCGTCCCATACCGACCTTCCGCAATTCAAGTGACACCCCTACAAAGGCTTCTTCTTCGAGGATCTTATTCCTCCTGGTGGATCCTACAGGTCTTGTCGTTCAGGACGTTGACCTTTTGAAGTGACGAATACCAAATTTTGCAAAAACAAAGGGAAGCCTGAAACTTACAGAAAACAAAATTCAACTACTTCCGTCTTTAAACTATCAATTTGCAAGTCTGTGACTTAGTACCGACTACCGCTGGTAGTAATGAGAGCCTATTTTTAAAGTATTTCTTATTTGAGCATGGGCATATTAAATAATAGAAGACATAACTAAGCCATTCTTTATGAAAATTAGTATGTTCGGAGAAGTTGTGTGTGGGTTGCCAGACCGGCACCTGTGAAACTATAAAAAGAAAATTTAAGCCTTAGCGAGACTTCTCCATTTTCTACGTTGATCGGTTTTGCTTTACACATTTTATTATCAGTTTTGAATTATCTATTACATTAGATTTGCTTTGTTTATCTACTGATTTGTATTGCTTCCCTCCACATTGCCCTGTGTCACTGAGTGTCACTACTTTTGAATAGTTTGGCCTACTTGGTCTTACACATGCCATGATTTTATTTCATTATCATAAAATGTGTTATTTAATAATTTTGTCTTTTTCAGTATTATGGAACCTCGCATGTTAAATGTCCATTCGAGTGAAAGTTTTGCACTACTCCTGTCATTCCCAGTGGTCATGTGGCCTCCTTTAACTCTTACATCGTCTCTAGAGTCATGTATTGTGCCTTTAATTTAATAATAGTAATAATTACAAATCAATAACCTAATATTAGGCTGTCATGATAAAATTTAATTTCGGTTTACCGCTTGAACGATTTTGTTTTAGTTTGGCTGGCTTGTTACTATTTATTCTTATATTCAGACCCACTTTATTTATTCTACGTAATTGTAGTTATTAACTAATAAATTAAATTAAGTAAGTGATTAAATTACTAACCTGTTTCGAATTAGTTGTATTCAGAAATTTCATTTGAATGACGTCAGAGATGTTCCGCCGTTTTTAATTTAAGGCACCCGCATTTTGAATGACCAGGTACCGGTGTTACCTGACCGGTGGTACCTCCTTGTGAAAGCTTAAGGAAAATTAAAACTTTATTTAAATTTGATTAACCTTCAATGGCGTTTTACCGGTCCAAGTTCAGGCGGACAATTGAGATACTCCGTGACCTCGGGCAGTTTCTGACAAAATCTGAACAAACCAAAAAGAACCGTTCGATTGATTGGAAATGCAGTGCTGCGAAACCGGTAGCTAAAATTTTCCATTTTTAGTACTCGTTCGTGCAGCTACCCAAAACGCTCAATTAATGATGTCTAACTTGAGACTGTATGAATAAGCCGAGTTGTTTGTTGCAAACAGGAGAATGCCTCCTTCGCTTGAGATGTCTTCTTTGCTCTTTCCCATGTTCTACGTACCTAGCATTTGGTCTCCTCGTTTAGTATCCTTCTTTTAAATAGAACCTGGCAAATTTTTCACCTTTCGTAGTGTTCCCCCCGTCACTTTCGGTCTGCTTTTACCCTTGACATCATCGTCTCAGGCTTCTCTAGTCTCATTGGTTTTGGAACTTTCTTGTATTCGAATTCTAATTTGATGATAACTTCCGTTCAACTTTTCCTTCATCTGCGTTCATTGCCATGTCCAGTAACCTAAGGAGCTGATTACTCCAAAAAGTCGTTTCGCTAATGAGAATGGCCTTCTGGGTCGAGGACGTTCTCGATCGAACTAAAAAAAATTAACTTTCGTTGAGTGATCGAAGATTATCATTTCGACCGTTTCGCTTTCATTGACATCGCACAGACTTTCCAGTTAATCGCCTGCATTTTAATTACCCGTTTGTACGTGAACCATTGACTCAGGTATTGAGAGAGAACCTGATGTTCGGAGTGCCACCAGGTCAAACATGCCATCGGACGGTTCCCAAGTGGTGCTGACCTCACGTCATTGACAGTGAAATTAAAAACGGAACCTGAAGAACCTGACGTTTCGCCCTGATTTTCACTCTTAACATGCCTTTTTATAGAGCTGCTCCACCTTTCAGGGAGAAAAAACGACCTGTGACGAGACAATTCCATTTGATGTTCACTACGTCTAGAATATTTAGATGAGTTTTCTAGTTTGATGGACGAAGTCGCAAAGTCCACTCGAGCAGGTCACTTCAATTTTATCTGAAATTGCAAATTTTGCCAAATTTTTTTGCACTTTCTGTGTGAAGCAAATGGTGAAACGCTTGCGTATTTTACTCTGAGGATGTTCCCTTGACACCTGCAAATCTACGCGGGTTTATTCAAATAATCGTGGACGGTTGATATAACAAAAGCAAAGAATCAACAGGGACCACCTGGGTTGTTAGCAGCGTTACTGTACAAATTTAAAATTACCCGTGTTAAATTAAAAAATTATGAAACTCTGTTATTTTGACTTGCAAGTGAATTACCAGAACACAGATGTTTCGTAACCCGAGAAAAGGGACACGACCACCACCGTAAGTATCACCACAGGGATGATGTTGTTAAATTCCTTACGTATTACCACGGGTAATTAAATAGATTAGGTCTCAAAACAAATAACTCAATGTACTTCCATGGTAAATTATTAAATGCTCGCCTCTCCAGTGCCAAACCAAAAAACTAATGAGTAATATTAAAGGTGAAAACTTTCCTTTTTGGCTTGCCGCATTTTTTTATTACCCCTGCTCTTTGCTAAATAAAAATTAATTACCTTACACTCTTCATGTTTAAAAATTAGGCAGAAATCATCGCTCACGAGTCAGCAAACACATGATTGAATTGATTTAATGATGTTAATCGTGAAGTAATTAATTATGTAAATTATTATTGGAGGATCGAATTTACCATAATTTGCCATTTGAACTCTTCTCAGTTCTATTACTCTTCTGTAATGCGGCCATTTATCTGAGCAGAACTACTCAACTTCTTCCTTTTCAACCTATTGGCCTTTCCTCCATTGCACGTATGTCTGGGATTCACACTTGAATCTACCATTCACACTACCTGAGTTGCAGATTGTACAGATGTGTAAATCGGTGTAAATATATAAAACCTGGAAGAAATTTCCTGTCATATCGTTCTAGAAGGATTTACTATACGACACGTTTACTATTCAAAGGATTGACTTTACGCATGACTTCTCCTTGCTTTTTCTATTTCGTTCACTTCCTACTTCTTGAAACTTTCTATTTGCCGGTCATTTTGTGTTTTTGATACGAATGAATGTTATCTTACGATTGATTCTTCTTAGTTTCATACGTAACGTGATATTCTTACCGCTTCTGCGTTAAACACTTTAATTTATTTAACTTAAAATTAATTTTATGTTGAAACAACGAATTTTACACATACATTAGTATTTACGTTACATAATATAAAAGAGTATGCACTTATTCAAACGGGTTGTATGTTTCAGGTCAGATAAACATATATTTTAGGCAAATATATTAAGTTATATATAAATATTCATCAAGGGTACAAGAGTACTACACAAAATCTTACGATTACAACACTAAATAAAATGAAGACTATCTTGTATTAGACCTGCACTACTGCACGACTAATACATTTATTTATGTACTTTGGACCAAAAGTTATGCAACAGTTTGAGTGTAAAAAGTGTCTATTGAAACCCCAAACAAATTTCAAAATGTCCGATTTGGGGTGGTACTCGTTTGAGTTATTTGCTCTGACCAAAGTGTGAACACATAAATCACTCGTCCAATTACCGTTTGAGTAATTTTAATTGGCAGTAAATATCTTTTTTTTTCTTCAGACGTGATTTACGTTAAAACATCAATTAACTTTGATTCGTTTCGGGGAAGTTTGACCTCCCATTACTTCTTTTTCCTTTTAAATTTAAAAAAATTTCGCCTTTGGGTTGCAGTCTGCATTTGGGCCGTTGCAACAGTTCCTAGCCGTCTACTTAATTAGGAGTACTTGTGTGTGTGTTCGTAACCGATTGCTTTTCTGCCATAAGCAGACAAGAAGCCCCTGAGTAATTGCTTTGGGGCTCCGGTCAAACATTCGCTTTGAGTAATTTCCACTTTCAGCAATCTCATGGAATTCCGCACAGTTCTACCTGCATAACTCCATGTTGTAGTGATGCATTGAACAACTCCAATAAGTCGTCGGGTTTTGCTTTCATCCAAGGGACAGGAGTTTCCACGACAACATCCTTCCTTCCATCCATCACATTGTTGTCTGGTATTACTTAAATTTTTAGTTAAACGTTCTTTGTTTATATTATGCATTGCACCACCGTTTTCTTGTTTTTCTATTCTTTGGATTTTTGTTTTTTTTTGCTTTTAATTAGTTCCTTAATTCTTATCTCCTAAGAAATTGTCGTCAACGTTGTTTAACTTTAGTTGGTGTAGGAAAGGCCTTACTTCAACGGTACGTTACATCAGTTTACTTCCCTACAACAATGGGCTTGTAATGAGTGTGAGTTTTTTATGCCTTAAATCAAATATATTCTTAATGTTGTCTCAATCTCTTCTCAATCATAAGGCCGATGCACTTTCTCTTATCATTCCTAGTTGAATACCATTATTCATTATCTGATCTATCACGTGCAACTCGGAATTTTCAAATTTACAGAAAGTATGCGGCATGAGTCTTGTAATTGGGGAATAAAAATGAATAAAATGTAGGAATTCGGGTAGGAAGAAAACAGAAAGGCAGGTGTTTAATGAGCCGTAAGTCTGATGACACTTGAAATGATTGATACTCGTGGAGGTGAGGAAACAAGAACTGGAGAAAGTGAACTTATTCGTGTTGTTGGGTTAGACCGGGTACCATCTGGAGTTTGAGATGTAAGAGAGACAAAAGATGAAATGAAAAATACCAACAGAGTGAGAGAGAGAGAGAGAGAGAGAGACGGGAAGGGGGAGGTCAAGAGGAACAGGGGGACATTCGGTAAGGAGCACCTTGAGTGATTTGCAAATGTTTGTTTTTAATTGCATTTCTTTTGATTTCTGAAACACCACCTGATGAAGTAGTGCTAGTGAAACAAAGAAAATTACAATGATTGACACATAAATAGAATAATTTAATAAACATCAGTTTCAGGTTGTTTAATTAGGTCTTCCATCTGTGTCTAACTCAGAATTTCCTGTATACCCGAGAAGTGTGTCAGTCGAGATATCCGGGGATAGTGAATATCAATGATTAGATTCAGAGAGGAACAGGTGAATAAAACAGGTTGTGAAAACATAAGGAAAACACATTGTAAGTGTGCACAGGTACGCTAAACTGCGAGAGAGAGAGAGAGAGAGAGAGAGAGAGAGAGAGGCAGAGAGAGTAAGAAGATTTGAGTGACCACGCGGCAGTTGTGTAAAAAGAGAATAAACGGATTGTTCAGGATGTTAAGTATCTAGTTCTACACTGTGGAATGTGACGTCACAGGTACCAGTTACCTAGGATGTGAGACCCGGACGACATTAGGCCACCAGATGAACCACAAAGAAGAGTTTTACTTCCTAAAAACGAAGTCAGGTACGCCCTGAACGGAACCTTGAAGAAATTCAAATTATTAATTATTACGTAAAGATCGTTGGGGTTAATAGAATTTTTATTACCAAATTAGTCACTTATCGGTCATTGATCTGAAGTAGATCACAGATTGATCGTTGCGAGGGGAAATCAGAGGAAACCCAAACGAAAGAAAACGCCCGCGTCTCTCCTCTCGCACCGGAAAAAACGCGCGCATTTCTAATTGTTCCAGTTCGGCTGCGTATTTTATTACCGTAAATAAAAGGTGTTAAAATAACTTTTCGTGGAAGGAGAAAATACCACTTTCCATTTTTAACTGATCGAGTCTGTTTCACTTTTGGTTTCTTCGGTAGGTCTTCTCTTTTCACACCATCTGCTTCTTCTTTCACCCGGGGTAAAAGGTTAGCCGTCCGGTTTTTGCAGGTACCCTTGCCTATTCCTGCCGGTTTTTCGGTCAGACAAATGATGATGGATGGTCTCAAGTCCGTGTGCGTGTACCTGCATCTTGTCTCTCCTGCCTTTCTCTTTCTATTTTCACTCTCAAACTCTATTTTCTAGGTGTATTAATAGATGAACGTGTGTCTGGTCAACTGACAACCGCTTTGTCTCTAATGTTCCTTTTGTTGGGTGACTTTGGTGCTCTTCGTTTAGTGAAACATTTTGTCGTTGACAACGTCTACCTGCATTTTCTGTTTCCATTTAATTCTCTTCTCTATGTCTATCTGACACCTCCTGGTTCTGTTCATCTACTCCACAGCCGTCGTTACATTTACTACTGTTTCACATCCTCTCTATTACTACAATCTCTTTTTTTATTGCTTTCTTTCACTCTATACTTTCCTCATTGTGTTCTTTCCTTTCTCTCCTCTTCCATACGCTCACGCATCTACCGTTTTGTATCCCACCGTATTTGTGAATCTGTAACAAATCCCTTTGAATGTTTCATTGATTCCATTCACGTTTCTCATCATTTGCCTCTCTCTACGATTGTTTTCTTGGATGTTTCCTTTCTCCACTTTCCTCTTTTTTGTTAGAAAAGAACCACGTTTGAGGACGTTACCCGGGTTTCAATCGTACCCCGCTTTGCACTATTTGTGTTCATCAAGTGTCTTTAAATTAACCTCCGACAGACTTTCCCCCAAGGCGGACTGGCCTCAGTCCCATTCAGTAAAAAATTATTTTTTATTGAGTCGATAAATTTACTTTGGGAGTAGTATAATAGATTTAATAGCAGCGGAGGATCAAATGTCAGGTTAAAAATGACAGCACTGAATTTGATGTAATTCTCAAGAAGCTACAAATAATTAATTCCGTTCACGCTCCGACAAGTCCATTTTCTTTGTCTCTTGGGCCAACTGTGTCAAAGGTTTCCACTTAGGTCGTCAGAGGAGTCCCAGGGCTTTCACCAGGCACATGACAACCTGCTGGAAAGCGCTGCCACAAGACTCACGATTCTGTACCTGAATTCGTGACCGAGTACCAGAGCCAGTGTCACCTGTACTGATACTGCCATGCACCTGAGTCTCTGGTGTCAGGGAAAACCTGAATTTCAAATTAATTACGTCAACGACTCTTTGCTAGTCAATCATTCTGTACGGTATGTGTCCAATTCCGCTTTCTCTCGCCGACAGCAATCCAAATGTAACTCCACCATTGTGTCGCCATTTCGTAAAAAAAATTCAGCTCATGATTTCATCCTCTCAGGTGAAGCTTCTTTACATTTCAGGTTTCAGGTTTTTAAACGCCTCCAAGAGCAGCCAACGGCACAAATTAGTTAATTAATTTGATTTTTTAGGTTCCGCCTGAAAAATTTCCGTTGTTTGCCTCTTCATTGGTTTGTTTGATTAAGTATTAAGTCTACGGGTCGTCACTGTTTGTCAAAGGCGGACTAGAAATTTGTTGGAGGTATCCGATACTTCCTACTTGAAGTGAAACATTTCTTATCGTCTCTCTAAGGTGGAGTAGTCAGATCTTCACTAACTTCCACGTGATCTCAGGTCTTCGAGTAAGAGTAGTTTTCCAGTTCTTCTTTTTATATAAAGTTTCCACTGATTCATTCATTCAGTCAGTCAGTCACCAAGTCATGACCTCTAACTTCTTTGAACGTGTACTTGCAAGAAATTTTTTTTCAATCGAATGATTTGTGTTTAACGTGATTAAGTTTATTAACGCCTGGTTAATAAAAGAAATTTTCTTGTTCGCTCTCCATACTCTCCATCTTCGCCAGTTTGACTTATTTGTGTCTGGAGTCGTTCTAGTGTTGTGTTGTGTTCACCGAGTCGTTGGCGCTCATTGCTCTGATGGTTTCGTTGGTCAGCCCAAATAAATTTCAAACTCTAAATATTATTAAGGAAATATAACAATAGAAGTTTCTGAAATTACCACAGTATGTTTTACGAACAAGTGTCAAAAAAGTAATCTGATCCAAAATTCTCATTCTCAGTGAATTAGATGCCGACTTCAGAAAGCAAAAGATTAGAAAGCTGGCTCTGAAGTGGCCCGGCGTGCCGTCCAATCTACAGACTCAACTTTAACCTCGAAGGTAGCCATTTAAACGCTCAACAATTCACCTGCCACCTGTAGAAAGTCACCTGAAAGTGAATGTTTCACAGGAGTAGGAAGAAACAGGAGAAAAGAGAATTTCCTGTCATGTCACCCCTCTCCTTATAGAAAGGACCCTCGGCCCTGCTGTCAGGCACTAAACGACGAAATTATCTCGAGTATCAGGCCCTTATGTAACCATGTTGTGTTACGCACAAGGATGAGAGCGATTAAGTCGGTACAATTGACGGTACCACCGCCTGTGTGGTACCTGCGAACGAATTCGATGGGTCACGTCAAACGGAAAGATAGGGCCACGGGAGAGTAAAATGATGGACGTGGCTTGCATAGCAAGACCAATACAAGGAAACTATGGCGCCCGAAATATTTTGTTTGCCTGAGGTCGGTCCCGTTACCTCTGCAATTGCAAACAACTCAGAATTGCAACTAACGTTGCATTTGGTATACTCTATAAATAATTTTATCGCCCTAAGAAATTGTTAAGAAAGTCGAAGTATTCATCGACAGTTCATCTTGTATTAAATAAGAAGAATTACTTAAATATTTAGAGCAACCGACTTCCGCAGAGACTTAACTAATTGAAAGATAACTGGTTGTATTAAAGATTTAATATTTTGTAATGAAATAAATTAAAATTTTTAACGAAATAAGAACAATTTCGTCTAGGAAGAAGATAGAAAACTTTAGAAAGTTGTTGCAGAAGTTGCAGCCGCTCGAGAGGAATCCTTGCAGGACGGGAATTAGAAGAGAAATGGTTGGTTAAAGGTGTGAAATAATTCAAGTAAAGCGGCACATAAGAGGAGATCCGAGTGTTCAGAAAATTACAGTTATGAAAGAAGTGTGTTGTGAAAAATATATGAAGAATAAAAAAAAAACACGAAACAGGAGTTCTAAGGGTTAACGATAAATTTGGTGGCAATTGCAGTTCGTGCCGGAAACAGAGCACTATGATGACTATAATAGTAATAACAATGACTATTTTATTTGTTTCTATGAGAAGTAGGAATCTATTATTCTTAGAATAGATGAAATCGGCTCTAAAAATCTACTTTTTCTTAAAACAATCGCTTTGTTTGATGCGTTTTACATTCTTAAAAAAGCTTGGTAATGTCAAGTAATTGGTACCACACGAGTCGACTGCTGTTTTGTGCCTGGTCCCACTGGAGCCATCCAACAGGAAATACGACCTACCTTTCTTTCTTTCTTTCTTTCTTTCTTTGTGGGCCAGAATATCATGTGGAGTTACACAACTTGGAAATTTGTCTACCTTTGAGTCGTACCTGTCCCAGTGGTCACGACCTCCTCCCACTCCCCTTTTGCCTCCGTGTGAAAACTTCCTTTGTCTGAGAATTCCGTGACTGACGCATTTGAATTCTTCCAAATTAACAGTTTACATGTTTTTTCGTCTGGATTTTGTGTCACCTCCAAATCCCCAACCTGATTTGTTCAGGTTGGACTGCGAGCCGTCAGTTGTGTGAGTTCTTCACCAAAACCATCATAAATATGTAAATTTTATTAATTTAGGGCAAGTGTTTTATGGTGCAAATTAGATCCTTCAACTTGAACGGTTGTTTTCTTGTAACTTTGAAAATGAAACAGTTTGAATTTTTTCTATAAGTTGTTGACTCGTTAGAGAAATAACGACGAACTTGTAGTTAATTAATTATATTTTCGTGTTTGTACAAGTTCTTCAGGTGGTGGTAGAACTCTCCTAAATTTGGTGAGTGTTACAGTAAGGAACATTCGACGACGCGTGCCCAGGTATCTGTGTCACGAATGTGAGAGAGTACTTTGGGTTGAAACGGATGGCTACCGCAGCACGCTACGAATATGCTCTTTGGTGAGGTCAAGAACCTTTGTGTCACGACCTGAACCGAATTAGGATATGAAAGAAAAGAACACTAGACAAGAAGCTGCTTGTAGTCCGTAACAAAAGGAATGTACCATTGAGGACTGCCTTGCTGCCTCCCGGAAAATCCAAAAATGTCACCCATCAATTGAATGAGTGTCAGAAGCCATATATAATAACAAGTAAAGAAAGAGTTTCTTCTGTTTCTTCTGTTTCCATGGACAAATAAACATTTAAACCCATTTCTCAAGTGGAAAACCGTCTGGTGCAATATTGATGGTCTTTGAGGAACAAAATCAGATTAGCCCAAAGTGTTAGTGGAACTCAGAAATTTGCTTCTGGTTACTCAATACTTGAAAGAAGTTAAACTCTCACTTAACTCTTAAATGGAGTGTCCAGCTCAGAGATAAGAAACGGATGTGTTGGCGAATGAAACGCAAACAGGAGGAACCTGTTAATTACGAAGAGTCACAAAATGTCATGTGTAAGAATGAACTTAGTTAAGAATACCATTGTTAACTGTTAACCGTACTCCGATTCTGATACCAGGACAACTATGAATCCACAGAAAAACACTGGCAAGGTGGTGTCATTGCCACCTCAACTGACTTCCATCGTCTTTCTTTGGTTCATTCCATCGTTTTATCCTCACCTGATTATTTTTCATCTTATTTTTCTGTCGTCACTTCCTGGTGCTACCTAACTGCTACCTGAAATTTAATATTTGTTTTTCTTTTACAGAACGAGTGAACTCGTCGCTTTGATGGCAATTTCAACGACTTTGTTTCTTTTTCTTCACACCCGAGATCTTCACACTAAGTTAAAGGAAATGGAAGTGAAATTGACAAACCCAGAGGATCTCACATCGAATCAAATTTCCGGTGAGTTTAACTTTCGGTTTAACAGTATTCTTCGTCTATCATTCTGTCGTGCTTGAGTAGAACTGCGAGTTGCAGTTTTGGACATTGAAACAAACAAAGAACAACGGGATAAAGTTTTCTTTTCCGAAAAAGGTTTTTAGTTTATTTTACGATTTATTTTACTTTTCCTTTTAAACGATGAACATCTGCAATTGTTGGTAGTCTTGGTAGTCCTGTAATTTTTTTTTTAGAAAGTATCATCTGGGAAAGTGCAGAAAGCAGTCATTTTTTGTAGTAGAAGTAAGTAGGAAAGCACCCTACCAGTGGTACCTTTAGAGGGCTTCGAACACCACTGCCTAACTACTACTAAATAGTGATAGTGGTAGTGGTAGTGATACTTAGTACGCCGTACCCGGGTACGCCTCCGGAATTGTTCGGGTTTTAATGAAAACGCGGGCGTCTCACCCAGAGATTTTGTGCAGTGACCTGAAAAATCGAAATTGATCTGCATTGATTAATACCGTCACTGGAAACAATCGGAAGAATAATTGTTTCCACTATCGTGTTGGAAACTTGCTCAATTGGTGCCCGGTGATTGAGTACCTGGTTCAATTTGATCGCATCGAATTGCACCCACTCAAAATTAGGGTTTAATTCCCCTGGAAAGTTGTTAGGGAGTTGACATATTGTCAGAGTACCAGACACTTGGTGTTCCTACGAACGAGTACTAACAAAATCCCCCTGAACCATCGACCACTTCTAGCACTTTTGAATATTCTCCTAAAATATTCTCCCCATTTACTTTACCCAATTTACAAGATAAAACCAGTCAAATAGTTTCTTCGGATATCTCAATAAAATTAGTTAAAATAGGTCGAAGTCAACATGTAAAATAATGCAATTAGGCGAAAACAACCAGAAATAAGTTTTTATTTTGTGAGAGAACCTCCATTGTCTCAAAGATTAGTAGATTAGTAGGTGAATTAATAAACAAAAACATAAGTTTTTTTCCAAAGACGAAAAATAGTTTGGCACATCAATTATTTAAAATTTACCTGAAATGGGTGTCTGGCCCCTCCCTGAGAAACTGCTCTTGCTTGTTTGTTGGAAGGTTCCCAAGTCCTCATACGGGTACTTGCACCAATTCAATTTAATCGTTGGGCCGATTAAAATTGCTCTCTCTCTCTCTCTCTCTCTCTCTCTCTCTCCTGTTAGCTACCTGCACGAGTACCTGTTGCACCTTTTTTCTCTCTACCTCTCCCTTTCTTCTTTCTTTCGCTCTTGTTTTAATTGTACGCTGACCGAGAAATTCTACTTAATTTCGGTCTTTCTCTTGTACTGTGCCAAAGCCGAATATAGAAAGGTGAAAAACCTTAGTTGTTTTGATTATAATTATTTGGTCTTCCCTGACCGACTTCTCTTTTGCTATTTCTTTGTCCAGTTACATTTCTTTTTTTTTAATTGTCGGTTTCTATGAATATCGTGAAACAGATCATGACAGGAGGAAATGCTTTCGGATTGATTCGCCCAGTCAATTAATCACTAAAGGAATTCAATTCAATTTAATTAAGAGTCTGATGAGTTTGATGGTTCAATGGGATAACTCGGGTACTTTCGCACTATCCGTCCTCTCTAACAAGCAAAGAAAAGTTTTGTTTTTAAAAAGGAAATTAGTAATTACTTTTGTAGAGTATGTTCAAGGTCCAAGTGGCTGAAAGCCTCATGCCGGTTAGGTGTCAAATGAATAACAGGGAGATGTACAGGAAGTACCCGAAGATGAAGTTTGAATAAAAAAAAAGGTTTGAAGAGATGTGAAAAGTTACGGTGGATAAACAACGAAGAACTGCAAATAAATGAATGAGCAATTTCCATAATAATCAATAGAATGTTTGTTTTTAATACATAATGTTTGTAAATAAATAAATTTATAAAAGAAGATAAGTGAAAATACAAATACTACTCAATTTAGAGGAGGTCCGAGATATTTCGAAATTTGAAATCATTTTGTACTTGTTAGTCGTGCGTGTGTGTTTAGAGGTACCTCCCTAGCAGGTACTCATCGTGCGGTACCTTACAACACCCAAAAAAACAAAAAATAATTAGAGATAAACCTTTGGAGGTGATGAAACGCCCTAAAAGGAGGTGAAAATTAGAGTTGACGTGATTTGCCGATGCGTTCAGGTATGCAATTGCGCAGGTGCCTGCTTGTACCCGAGCACTCTTAATTAATACCTGTACATTCTATTATGTAAATAAGGACTACTTTGAGTGTCCGTAATCGTCATCATCATCTTTCTCTTCTTCTTCTTCTTTTTCTCGTTCTGCTACCTCAATTTTTACTTGGATTTAAACGATCAATCAGTTTCATCGATTGCATAAAACGTGTTGAATTTTTTCATAAAAATGAGAAAAAATGGCCGTGGGGATGAAAGTGAAAGTTTCGTTGCTGCTGCTGCTCTTCTTCTTTGCCTAACAAGTAATAATTACGTAATATTTAATTGTTTAAACGGTTTAAATTGCCTTTCAAATGGAATTAGAGACCGAGAGACGTGAGTTTCTGACTTTTTGGACCAAACTGCTCTTGCCACCTCTGATGTACCTGCGAGTACCATCTGAAATACTCAAAATTATATAGTTTGTTATACTTGTCAGGTACTTTCTGGTGTCGCCACTTCCGGATATTTTGAGTCCAAAATTGATGGTATGTCGCAACTTGAATACAACCGAGGTATCTGATGGTACCAGTTGAAGTGTGTCATTCACATTCGTCTGTTGAGAATATCCAGGAGGGGATACTTTGCTTAACAACCTAAGACTTTGAAAATATCAACCTGATTTATATTGCATGCGATTTTTCGTTATAAACTATCATTAAGAAGCGCTACAAATAGATCTCTCCATCCAGTAATGATTGCATTCTATTTGAAAATATTTAAAACTCTACCATCCGCTAATCTTAAACTAAACCTACAGCTAAAATTATGTATGACAACCTAACAGAAACTCGTACTCGCATGATTCCACAGCGGTCGTTTGATTTGCCTTGTCTTTGGTCGTTCCAATTTTCTAACTCCTCACTAATTTATGTATCAAGACAGTTATGTATCAAGTATGTCACATCTTTATTAGCATGATTATACTTAATTAATGAAAGTAGATCATCTGCATCGGTGCAACTGCGGTGGTACTCATCTTACGTAACAAGCAGAATATAAACTTTAAGGAAGGTACGTAGCACCCTTCTGCTCATTCGACTTATGTTATTTATTAAACCGGCAATAAAAAGAAACGATGGTGTCTCCTGGTATCATCCAAGTAAATGAGTTTTGTGGTGTGACATTTTATTGAATTGACACTGTTCAGGTGCCTAAGTGAATGTTTTTGTACTACAAAAGTCTGACACCTGAATGAATTGCTTCTGATGATACATAACATACGTACTTTTTATTTATGTTTATGTGTTTTGAACTGATGGATATATTTTATAGTTTTTATGCTTTGAGACATTAACCTCTGACGTTCAACAAATTGTCAACCGCTAATCGTTACGTTCTTACCGTTTTGTGGTAACCAGACAAGAAAAAATTGGAGTGTTGCAATGAGAAGACGTCTGAGTAACTGGCAAATGACCTCAAAGAGTGACAATGAAGGTACTAACAAATTAATTAAAACTTAATTGATATTTTGATTGTGTCACGAAAAATACTGGAAATACTAAAATCTTCTGGTTCGATTTTGCCTCTCAATTTTTTTTTCAATCAATCAAAAGTTATTAAAGTATTCATACTCGAAAAGATTTCTTGAGGTGCAGCAGAAACTGAGGGAAACCACTACTTCACGAGCTTACAGTTGTTCACTCCTGCGGTTTTCCACTGTCTGTGATAGTTTCTTACAGTTACTCTGTGAATACTGTGACTAACTGTAACTACACCCGGTGTACGACTCTGCTAGAAAACATGTGAGACCAATGCGTCTTTCTAATTTGTCTTGTTGTGTGGTGGATGTGGTTTGGGTGCCTATTTTGGGTGTGACTTTCTGTAGTTGAGTTGTTTTCTCATTTCCTAGTTTCTTTGTTTTCGCTTGCAACGTCACTTGCATAATTTACAATTAATCAAACAAATTATGCGGCACACTTCTGCGAGTACCCGTCACGCCATTGTGTACTCACGTTAATATTAATATATATCTTGGTGTTATGGACTTTGACCCCTCGGTTGAGTCTCATTTCTTCTGCTTATTGTTCTTCTACAAAGTAGAATGGAAAATAAAGAACAAAACGGAACTTGTGCGGTTTTCAGCTACTTGTCTACCCGTAACTTCGGGGACGAGTAATTGAAATTAATACTTCGGGTATCACGGTGGTTTCACGCAGGTAAACCTCACAGGTTTGGTCGCTTCTTCTCATGCCACGTTTGATGTATCTGTCACTCTGACATTATCGTTTTAAGCGGATTTTTATTTTCGTGAGAATTAGTTTTGTTTGTTTTTTTTTCTTCATTTGGAACGCCAGTGGAGACGTTCTCAATTCTCTCAAAATGCGTGTGCATAGCCTTACAGTTTTCTAAATGTCAATGTTGTTGTACAGTAAAGTCAGTAAATCTGGTTGTCAATGTTAAAAATGTTATGTGTCCATTTGTAGGAGATATTATAACGGTCAATTTTGTCCAAACACCGGTTTATGCTATGTTCCTTAAAATGTATATTTTAACAGGAAATTATTGATGAGATGAAAGCACCCTAACGAGTCTTATAGAAAAAGTTTTACTAATCTGTTGATCTTCATAACAACAACAGGTTTACATTCACTGCAAAACTGTACAGTTTATGAAGTGGGTAGGTTTCACTAGAGTCTCATTCGGTATTTGTGGTGATATTTGTGTTTCCCTTCAGAAGGCTTCCATCATCGTAAACCTGTCGTGCAGTTCAGGGTCGCCACAAATGGCCCTCAATAAATTTTAAAAAAAGGTTATGAAATGAGAACTTCTGTGTGAATTGATCGCCCTGTTCCGTGTTGTTCGACATAATGATTACAGTAATATACACTACAGTAGTAATGAATTCATAAACAAATGACATCTAAGGAACGTGAAAAGGTTTGTCGTTGTCGATTGTCGTTGAATTCAAGGAAATTGAATACCAGGCGAACGCACAAGAAGAATCATAACAAGAGGGAAGCATAAAAGGGAAAGTACAATATAAAACGTAATAATATTGAAAAAACGTACATTATAATAAAACATTATCAATTAATAAATCATTAATAAAACGGACATAATTAATAAAAATGAATATGAAATGTGGCAGGAAGACATGCAAAAACCAAAATAAGTCAAATTAAACGGTAAATAAAACATTGAGAAAAGCCTCCGCGATTCGGTCGTCACTCACACCGGTATGTGGGCCAGTGGAAATTTAAAAGTTCCAGAAATCATGAGAAATCTTCTTTTGCATGTTCCACGTCTCTGTTCCGATTATTTAGCAGACAATTACATGCCGCCATTTTCCCCTAATTTGAAATAGTTTCTAAAATTTGAACGTAATGATAGTTTCCAGCGTTGAGAGTGGTACTTTCATTTCGAGTACCCACGGCTGCTACCCACGAGTACTACAGCCTTCCTGTACCTCTCTCTTTCTCTCTCACACACACTCACAAATCAACTCAAATCGACGCTTTCTGTAATACTCTGACTTCTCAGTCAGGTACGAAGACAAAGAGTTTCGTAATACTCTGATATAATTTCGGTGCCAGATTTTATTAAGGATGATGAGTTGGCATATTTTGGTACCTTCCTTCTACTTTGTCATTTTCTTTCTTTTGTAAAAACATCGTACTGTTACAAATACCGCTCTAAAAGACACGACCATTGTTATCTACGAACATTGAATGTAAAGTTTTTTTGATTTAATTTAATTTTCATTTAATTTAATTTTCATTTATTACTTATAACAATTACTATTAATAATTAATTGTAACAAATACAATAAGTGGAAAAAGCAAAAGGATAGTCATTTTTATTTGATGCCATGATAGCATTCAAATCTTCGGGACAAATTTTTTTTTCGCCTCGATTTAACTCCATTTTGTGCCACTCTTTTTGTATTGAACGTTGACCGCAGAGGAAGATGCCGTGTGTCCGAGACATCGAAATTAATCTCATCGAATAAAATCTATGAGAACATAAACCTTGCATTTCTGTACTTTTCGAACCTGAGTTACCGTAATGCAGGTAATGCAGGTATCAGGGGCGTTCCAGCCGAAGCAGTAGATTTTGCACATGAATTCCGCTGATAATTTGCTAATGAAGAACATGGCAGAATAAAAAAATATTCTTTTTATTGCTTAACTGCGAACCCACTGGTCTCTTGGTGGCATTCTCAACCTTCTACTGAACGTAACGCTACCTCCTAACGTGAAGGTTCCTCCTCTACTTTCTTCTTTCTGAGGTGTTCGGTTTTGATGTGCCTTCCCGGGAAAAGTGTTCAAGTTCACTTCAACAATTAGCCAAAAGTAAATTCCACCTTTAATAATCCTCTGATCGTGTCCAATTGGGTCGGCAAAGGCCACCTGACACCTTCACAATTCGTCACGATTTTTTACTTTGCACAAGTCACGGACGAACCCTTTTTTTTATTCCACCGACATTCTTTCCTATCCAGTTTTGGTGACTGCCCTCAGCATCTTCCGCGGTTCCATCATGTTCTGTGACGAGTACCTTTCTCTACGAGTACTATTCCATTCTAAATGGAATTAAACATTTTAGGTTATATATCTTGATAATGTTAACGAAAATCACGACGTCTTCTAGCAATGATATCTGCAAGATCTCTGAGATGTCCAGATCTGCTGCCGTCTGCACCTTCGCTCCCTCAACATCTTTTTTTATTTTCCTTTCTCTAAAATCATCAACCTTTGAGGCCCACCCACACATTTCCAATTTATTTTCTCTCCTAACTTGTTATTATCCTGAGTAAAATCTTGATGAAACAAATTATAACTCAATTTTTATCAAATTAAAGTTTGACCCAATAAAAATTGACTGCATTTATTGACCCACTGACAAAATTGCTAATATTTCACAATGATAACAAGAATTAGTTCGTCATTTCAGTGATTTCCACCATGATCAAATCAATTTGCAATGTTAAAACTGACGAACAACAAAATTGATGAAAAATCTTCCATTGAGGCCACCAGGAACTTTCTTCTTCTGTGGAAAATAGTTAATTTCTAGTTGCTTGTCTATTCATAGAGGATGTCTTGCCTCACCACTCGAACATTTTCCATTATTTTCCTACCTGAAACCGTTTACGTTTCATTTTACGCTCGTACAAAACGATTTCCAGGTAAGGAAGGTCGCGACGAGTTTCTTCTTTCCTTTCCCCAGATCTTCTCGTTTTCTTATTTTCACTGCCCTGCAACCATTGCACAGTTGCTGCTCAGCCATTTTGGTGTGTCAAGGTGTCACCCCATCTTGTCCTTGTTGACGATTTATTTTGTTTATATAAGTCACTAATAAAGTAACGCGACGCAGCCTCACATTCAGGTGTATCAAGCTAAAGATAGTAAAAAGACCGTGACAAATCCAAATGGGTAGTAGCCAGCCGGCCGTGGTCTAACGGTCTTTGAGGCCCATCTTATTGCTCTGACTTTTTCTGAAATTCAGTCCGATTTCGCAAGTTAAACTTTCCGTGTCGTGACGAGATGTCATCTGACTCTGTAAAGTCCAAAATCGCCTGCTTGAAGTGCAAAGTCGGTTCTTCTGCGACTCTTTTGCAACCCTGAAATTTACAATTTACTACTTAAGTTAAACGAGTCTTCGTCCCCGTTCCTTAATTACTTAACTTCATCATCCTCTTCTTTGTACATGACTTGATGATTTCCTTCTTCTCCTCTGCTCGGGTGTTTATTGTTCAGGTATCCGTAAAATCCTCGTGTTTGATGTTCAATTTAAAAGAAAATAATAAAGTCCTTCACGATGTCAATCACTCACGGTGGGAATCATTTGGTATACTTCAGAGGTATAGTTTACCGATGCCACCAGGTACTCACCTGGTACCTTTAATTTAATTTTAATTTGCGGTACTGTGATGAAGAGGATCCTAAAGAAACCATAAACAACAATGAACAAATCACCGTTAATAAGTTTTGTTTGTTTTCCTTTTGAATTTTAGTACGTACTGTTTTGCCAAACTTTAAACCCGCAGAAGAGGTGAAGTAGGAAGCAATAATTAAGAGAACCAAAAGAGAGTCGGCTATTCGGTTCTTGTAAAGGTAACAATGGCAGACAACGAGTGTGATGATTAATCTGAGAGACACGTAATGTACGGTGACATGTTGCATTGTAATGTTGCACAGCACGTGCGATGTTTCTAATGTTCCTTCTCATTGGAAGTAGAAGATGTGTAAAATCGTTTGTTACCTCTTTGGTACTCGTGTCTGAGAGAAGTTCTCCCCATGCAGGAACGACTAAAACATCAAATTACGAAAAAGTAATAATTAATGTTTCAACCTGAAACTGTTGGGAATTTGTGGCAATTCGGGAATGTTGTAAATGGATAAAGCGGAGGTATGGCCCAAATGATGCATCTCATACCGCTGCATAAGTTTGCATAAATTGATTGGCAAGAATGCCTTTGCATAAGAAAAAGTAACTGGATCGTGTAAAGTTAATACTCTGATGAGTACTCATTGTTTCGCTATAAATCATAGGTTTGCAGTCTGGGGAATTGGAGCAACTTGCAACTGACAGTTGGCCATCTTTCACAGTACCTGAGATTACCACTCTGCTACATTTTATTTTCATCTACTTGCTTTCCTTCTTGTCCGGGTGTTCCATCCTTCTCCAGTAGAATACATGAGGTTCATTACGTCTATCCAATATCTCCGTCTCTTCATTGGAACTTTTGCTCTTGTTTTCTTGGTTTTTCCTTGTGTTCCATGGCTTACTTAACCATAATTCTTCAACTTTTATACTTAAACGTTCATTTGATATTGTTTGAAATAACTTCCGTTGTTTTTTTCAGTAAGGCCTCAGACATTCCTGGGGAGCAATGTTAACTGCGGTTTTTACTACGGTTAACCATGTTAATGTGTATTCAATATGTTCCCAGGTGTGGTATTCTCTTCAAGTTCTGGTTTTAAATTAACGGTTCATAATATTTCGGTTAAGAGTAGTACCAAGTGAACCTGGTACCTAGTTATGTATTGATTATTTTCTTTTGCCGACCGAGTTAATATTCAATAAAATGTTGAATGGTAATTGGAAAGTCCGTTAGTTGCAGACCACGTAACTGCCTGGCTGTTAATAGTTTCTTACTTGCAACAAATGTGCGATTAATAATCTGTTAATATTATCAAGTAATTTTATTCTACAGTATGACTTGTTAACTTTTTATTGAAATTGCTTTTGTTTTGTGGCAACCGTCGAATCGTTGAATGAAATTCTTCGGTTGTTTCTATTTCCTTCGTGCCCTCATGTGAGATTCTTCTCTGTTTTGGCTTATACTTGAACCTCTCCAAAACGCGTAAAACCAATGCATTGAGCTTTTTATAATTTGTTCATCTTCACCCCATTATTGCTTTGGTTCATGATTTGTTAAGAATTCTTGATTTTTCATCACAATTATTGAAGGTTTTAAAACTCTGCTCTGATTAACTTCAGATACTTTAGTTTGTACCGAAGTAAAAGTGTAATGTATTGATATTTAGTATGTGATAGTGTTGATAAGTATTATTTTGTTTGTTTCAGTGGCCAGTGGAGGTTCCAGTGTTAGTGCAATTATGAAAGTACTGAAAGACAACGGGGAAGTAAGTATAACTTAAAATTTTCACAACATTCCCGTTTTGGGTTTCTCAGCAATTTTCAGTCCCGCCCGCCCCATTCCGAACTGTGAGACTACGAGAAATTTCTGTATTAGTTTAATAATGTGAATTGAGTATTAATAAAAGGTACGAGCGAAAATAATTGTGGGAGAGGACCTTGTGCACTTTTGTTTAAAGGACCTTCGACGAAATAAGCAACTTGCAAAACAATTTGATGAGCAATCGATTGTTTAAAAGAAGTAGATACGAGTAATGTCTGTGCATTTGTCTACGACTGCATAATAATAGAAAAACAATGCAGGCATGACCGTCCGAATTGAAATGCACACAAAGGAATGAAATTGTCAGGAATGCGAATACGAGAGGGTAAATGTTGAATAAGACAAAACAGTGGAAAATGAAAGACATGTGACAAAAGCGCTGCAGAGTGTAAGAAACATAAATTCAGCACGCTGAACATGATTCAGTCTAATTATAAATCGGATTAAATGTCACTAGAAGTTTAACAGGAGCTGGAGTTAACGTGAGAAACGAAATTGTGCAAGTAAACATCTCCTTCCCGGCCACCAGTACAATCGTAGAAAATGCTAAAAAAAAACAGAGGTGCCGAACTTTTCTGGTGCACCTCAAACGTAGGATTCACCACATAATGTGCTGCGTTATACGTGGTTTCGTCAAATGAAAAGGTTTCAGTAAAAGTGATATTTACGAATTTGTAGTAAATCAACTGGCACCGAATAGGACGTAACACAATAAACGCGAATGAAAAATAAATTGCAAAATGTACAGCTAGAAATATTTTATGGTTCTCCTAACTAATCACGTGGTCAAATGTGGCTGAAAACGAGGAGAATAAGTAAACAAATAAATAAAGTGGAGTTGACGTTGATGTTGAAGTTGAAACATCACTGAGGTCGTCGCAAACGTTTGGAAAAGTAAGTTTCTGGGCCATCTCTCTCTTCAGCTGCAATGTTTGTACTTTACTAGACGTGTAAAACGTAATTTTTACTACTCTAATAGTTAAATTATACAAATTGCTCAATTTGTAGATCTATAACATTACTGTTATCATTCATTTTATCATTCATCTCTCTCTCTCTCTCTCTCTCTGTCATGCAGTCCAAAAGGTCAAATTTCTCTTGCTTTAATTTAAACATTCGGTTGTTTCTGTTCAACTGAGTAGTTGCTACTACCCCCTTGGAAAATATTTCTTTTGCACCATTTGGGGTGCTTGACCTACCTCTGAAATTTTAAGAAATTTCGTATGTTGAATCAGAGTTTCAGATCAGGTGTTGAGGGCATAGAAAAAAGTTGATCGCTCTCGATCAAGCGATCTCGTGAACTTCGATCTGAACCTGACCTTGGCTCAGCTGAACTAATTTTCTATTTTGAAACATAGTAAATTGCTCAAATGCGCTATTAAAATTATTACGGCACCAAAACAGATGTGCTCCAATATAAATGTAATCAATAAATAATTTCCGTTATGAAAATTGACTTTAACTAGACACGAATCAATTCTCTCTGCATTATCAGTTGTGGACCTCATCGTGTCATCTTATTTTTTTCTTGTCCTAACCGCTTTTGTTGCACTTCATCGTCGTCACCTGGCTGCTTGTACAAATATTCCAGGCCTATCAATGCCATGAAAATGAATAGGTTTGAAAATCATTCCTGATTAGAATTAAAATACGGTATAAGAGAATCAGAGGTAGAAGGCAGTTAACGACTTGCGCCATTATGTCTTATCTAAATATTAATTTTAATTAATGTAATAGATTACGGTCTAAGCGGCTATTTAATTTCAGAAGGGTGAATGACCTGACAGGACAAAAGGCATCAGAAAAAAGCCGTTGATGGTCGTTTTTAGCCAATTCGGCCAGAAGAAAAAGAAAAAACGTATTGTTTGGGAAAATGTAAAAATGACAATGTTTTTGTGTAACCGGCAGTTAAAGAATTTCCGCACGTCTTCACGGCGAGGACCTTCAAAATCAATTTGCTTAGTTCAGAGGTAGTGCAGAGGATGGGCAAAATCAAAATTAGGCAAAAGTTTGGGGGCCTCCGCGATTTTCTTCAAGGCCCGTCGATTGTCCGTTACTCAAAATAAATTACGATTTCGGTCGAACCAGGCAATTTACATAAACGGGTATTGGCCAACCAAACAAATTTGCCTTAGCCGAACTCCTCGATCGATCAGTCAATCAATCAATCAGTCAGTCAGTCGATCGGGAAACGAGAACTCGTGAACGGTGAATTACCAATCATTGAAATTAGAATTCTGTTACATAGGAGTCATTAGTCTGAGGTTGTACTGGGCCGAAATTTCTGAAAGACTTTGATGTGCCAACCAAAAGAAGAAAATTAATTTTGGGGGACCTTGCGTTGCGGTTGGTACCGGTGCGAGTACCAACCCTTTTCTAGTCATTTATACTCATGACTACTGTTTAAATTGCCATTAACAGTGTTAGTAGGTGATGATGGTACAATTCACGGTTGTAATTTTGGGGCAATTGAACAAATACCCTTTGTGTGTGATGTTACCCTATGTGTTCAGCAGGAAGTTATGACACAAGAACTGTAATTAATCAATGTAGTTCTGCAGATAAATCTAGTTTACAGTTACAGCACAATTGAAAAAAAAACACTGGAAGTAACTTAAAACTCAGACAAATCACTCCGGTGAGCGTTTCTTTCTTGAGTGTCACAAAGAGAATATTCATCTAGAAGAGCACTCATTAAAATTATGCATCGTCACTTGTCACGTGCCAAACCCATTTGAATTCCAAAGAAAAAGAATGAAATTCGGCAGAGAGGGCCAAAAAGTAAATAATCAAAGGAGTCATGGAGTTAATTAGTCGAAAGTACCTGGTGGCACCTGCCTTTGTCTGCTTGCTGCCCAAAAATTATGTGATCTTTTCATTTAATTGTCAATATTTAAACTGAATTATCATGGCCGACGTGGAATAGAAACGAACGTTACGTAAGGGACGAGAGTCTGACAGTTCTGTTACTAGTCAGACGGACAATTCCATTTTGAGGAGAGTAGCTTTGATTAAAAAGTAGCTCATAGTAATGACACTAACACAGAAGAGAAGTTCCTGTTGTCTCAGTTCCCGTAGTTCAGGCATGTTCATTCTACCTCAGGTCAAAGTCTCTGACAATCAACTACA
The DNA here is from genome assembly GCA_037055365.1 of Polyplax serrata. Lineage (NCBI taxonomy): Eukaryota > Metazoa > Arthropoda > Insecta > Psocodea > Polyplacidae > Polyplax > Polyplax serrata. The sequence goes on from JAWJWE010000007.1 coordinate 1,487,494, forward strand.
AAGTTGCTCTATTTTGTGTGAAGTTGGACGTTGAAGACTCACCTGTCTGTGCCGAAGGTGTGACAAGCGTACGTTTAGACAAACAGAAAATTTCACTCAAAGAGTTTGGTGGGGCGCGTACTCCTCGAGAAGAGAACTGATGGAAACTGTAAACATTTCTATAGAAAATGGGAAACTCGATGAATTTTAAATTCGCCAAAGTGAAACACTTCTCTAAGTCACATGTAATGTATCTCTTATTCCTATTAAATTCAGTTTCGTCAGCACCAGACCGTTAACTCTGACATGTAAAGCATGTAAAAAGTAAAATTACAAAATTCTTGTCTTTAGAACGATAAGAATTTTTTGAAGTCAAACAATGAGGTTAGTGAAATTCGTTTTCCATAAATCAGTACTTGAGAGACACAAGAATATTATGTGCTTATTAACCATATATTGGTATGTCTGTACGTTACATTTGGTACGGTAGTAGTATGTTTATACATTATTTTATGCAACAGAACGGTGTACATAAACAAGGAACGATAGAAAATGCTGTTAATGACAATATCCAGGCTTTGTTCAGTTACGTTTATTAACAAATTTGCTTTTAGAAAAAGCAGCAATTCAATTTGACTTTTTTGTCTTCCTTCAGATTTCACATGTTTTCCTACATCATCTGGTATGTTTTTATCATTTTATTCTTCAAACACAACTTAAAGTGGTTGCCTTTAGCCAGGGGTACAAAATTTAAACTCGCATTTGAGTACGAATAATGGGAAAGCAGAGGTAATTTGAACATAAATAACACATAATTAATAGGATGCAAAACAATTTGCAGATGTAATTAGGTCACACCACGACCGTTTCACACCGGGTTCTTCTTTGTCCTTTAACGTCTTATTGACAAGTAAAATTTTTTTAAAATTGATTATGGTCGATTTCTTGATTTCTTGATGTTGGTTTGTTGTAATGGAAGTAACAGTATGTCAGTATTGTAGGTGACAAAAGCAAGAAAGTTCTACAGTTCTCCACACTACATCTTGAGAGTCGTTTTCCTGTGTGAAAAGAAAGTACATAAGTCATGGGATTAGAATCAAGTAAAAATATGACATTCCGGTTATGAATGAATTTAGTTTTAATTGAAAGCCAGTGGAAATAACATCAGCTTAACATTTGGAAAAGGACTGCCTCTAGAATTTAGTACTTGTACCTTCACCTCTCGTTCCTCCTATTTTTATTTTTCTCCCTTTGTATTTTGTTCACCATCAAGTGAATTCACACGCACCATTTATATTCTCTTTTTACTTACTTTACTGATGAATATCGATTTATTTGACTATTAATTTTTGTCTTGTAAATTATATCTCTGCACAATTCCCATCTTTGTGCTTCTCTTTTTCACTGACAAACAAAATTAACCATTTTTCTATATTAATATTAAGTATTCTCAACTAACTATTACCAGTTCTCAAGAGCAGAACCAACTTTAGCAGTTACGAGATTCTTTCCAACAAATAAAAATTTATTGTAACCTACTTTAAATAATTTGTTTAAATAATATTTACATGAAATATATAATATACGTCTGGTAACATCACGATGAACTTGGAAAAATTTTGAAATTCTTTCGTTTCAATTTACGTAATTCAGTCTGAGTTTTGTGAAAGATCTCATGTAACATTGTAAATATTGTATTTTGAATTTTGCAAATTTAATAACTTCAATGTTGTATTTAGTTGCTGAAGGTCGTCGCGCGTCTCGCTATCATCTTATCAGAGAACTTTTAAGTCAAATCATATGAAATTTATATAATTGTAATTAAAGGGAAACACATTGTTTCTAGGTTTTCGTTGGTCTCTTTTCCATTTTTACGGTTTCACCTCCAAGCTCTGGTCGTTTTGCCGTTGAGCATTTGATACCATCGTGACCTGTCCGAGATCACGTAAATTAAACTGAACCTCGTGTCCCACAAATTGAGAATTTTGCGGATTTTCTTAGACTGATCAGGAACTCACACCTAAAACTTGATCTTGATATTTTTTCTTTTTTTTGAATGGACTTTGTTGGCGTTGCACATCATGTGAGTCAGAACAAACAAAGACAAGACAAATTGGTGAAAGACAAAGTAAAAAGAAATTCTAACTCAAGTTCGATGTAAATAAAGTTTTCTGTATATATCTGGACACAAATTTCCGTGTATGCGATTAACTACGAGTGGTTTTGATACAGAGCGATCTAAATTGCGATGGATAAAGAGAATCATGATTGGGTAAACAATACAACAGATTGAAGATAAAGCAGGTCATGACACGTGAAGTGAAGGGCGGGTCACCTCTGTCTGGTTGGGTGGTTCCAACAAGAAGAACATAAAACTAAATGTCATAAGTGTCTGACCAGAAAATATAAAAACGAGACTGTCCTTGATATGCAACAGGAAAGTTAAGTTAATTCCTAAATAGAACAAGACAATACATAAAGAATAGCCGAAATAAAAAACGGCGTACATCGTGTTATTAATACATTAGAAGTAAATAACGAATGGAATGGAAAATCATTTGGGCGAGAAATCCAAGAACGGCATTAGAAACCCACGCGTTCACTCAATTTTTTTTTATTTATTTCGGTTGGACCTCTGGACTCCTTTTTTCAGGGTAATTAGACCCGAGTGGACGTGTACCTCACTGGCTACTCGCGTCTATCCCACGATGCCAAAGTGTTCGCAGTGTGTGTGAATGGGCGTTGGAGGTCCAACAAATTTGGTTCTTTAACTAGGAAACTGGAGCAGCCACTCAAATTTAAAACACTCAAATGTTTTACATTAATAACATAAATATATTAGTTCTGGTGATTCGGACATCTGGCTTTTGGGCTGTTTCGTGTCACAAATTATTTGAATAATTCATTGTTCATTGAAAAGAAACACATTTCCAACTATGCGAAATTGGTCAGTTTAAGAAGCCTCATCGGTATAAGATGCAGGGGTATATTTAGACAATGCAACGACTGTGAAAATGCACAGGTACTGCTTCTGCTGCTGCTGCTGTCGTGTTTTACCACGTAAACTTAGAAATTTCAAAACATCTGCATTCTTTCACCAATTTCTTCTGACCCAGACCTTAGGAAATCAACTACCATTTTTCAGGGTCACCAAAAATGCACGTCCTTGTAGAACCTGTTTTTTTTCTCACTCTTTCCTACCTTTCTCTTTCTCTCTCTCTCTCTCTCTCTTTCTTTCTTTCTCATCCTTCACTTTTTCGGAAAAACAGCCACAGGGATTACTTTGCCCTGTCATTTGGAATCTCACGAATATCCGCATGCGGACCGTCCGTTGAGCGAAAAGAAATGAGATTTATCATTCTGTAGCTTGAGGTGTTCGTGCTGCATTTTCTCGCACGCACTGGAGAAAATTATACTTGCTAAGAACCGAAGATATCTGATATGAAATACCATTAAAGAATGAAATTTTTGAATGAACAAAGTTGCAAAGCCCCAAAGGAAATAACAGGAAATGGCCGTTTAAAGCAAGTCAGAAAGAATAAGTTTTGCTCTTCTACTGCCGTTAACTTTCTTGTTGGACACAACAAATTTCGATTTTCAAATTAATTGATGCCTCATTACAAAAGCCTAATTAGTGGGTACGGCACGCAATTAGTCATTAATTGTTTTTTAATATTAACGATGGTAATTTACTTATAATTTCATTCATCTTAAAGGCTAAGCTTCCGAGATGCATTATAAATGAATTACGCTAGTAAAAGTACTGATATATTTGATCTACAGTAATGTCAATGACACACACTACAAATTGAATTCATGTAAAATTTTTTACAATGACAAATGTAAATAAAAATTACATTTTTCACCGGCGTCGTAGAATAACTCACAGTATAATGTTGTATTTGTATTTTTCTACAAATCTGGACAAAACTGTACTACAATGTTTATCTTATCACTTACAATATACACTAACAATGGAATGTAGTAATGTGATGGTAAAAATCTGTGTAGCTATACACGAGACATGGCATGAGTACATGTTTGGTTGTTTTAGCATTCCTGCCCTTCCAACCACAAAGCAACTCTTCTTTGTTTCCGATTAGTTAAGGCTGGCTAACGAAAACTGCGTCATCATTTCCATCCATTGGATCTTGATGTTACTACCTTTTGTTTCATTTCAAAGAGGTCAGAGGTCGAATTGTGGACCAGGCGATGCCACCAATTGATGAAGAGCCCAATTTGAATTCAAATCGAACGTACACTTGAGATTACTTTTCATTTCTTCACTTTCTTGAACGAATCTTATTTTTAATCTTAACCTTACGCCATTGAAAAACTTTAAATTATTTTTAAAATTTATTAACTTTAATTTATACGATAAAATCACACATAACATGGTTCAATAATAAAATTACAATTTAAAATATTGACAGAAGTGTGCAAAAGAAACTTCTTTGAGCTTCTTTAACTTTATGTATTTTAAATACATTCTATGTTATCTAGTCTTCTATAAAACAAGTTTAACAATCACAGGACTAGCACCGAAGGGGTGCCCGTGTGCCTGAATAAAAACCACTGCTATTTTCAGAATGTACATAAAGTCTTTATCAAGAGGAGTGTCTCGAGGCGTGACACCACACATCAAGAATAGGTTGATTTGTTAAAAAAAAACATGTTAAACGATTTGTAAGGCCATCTGATATCTTCATCCACTTAAATTGCTCTGTCAACAAGGGAATACAATTGATGTTTATAGTCTGATGTAACATGAAATGAGCACAGACGTCGAATACAGTCATTTGATTGGCACCCCACGTAGCCCTCGTCTCGTAATTTGTGGTTATTTCAATGTCAACAAATCTATGGGTGAATTTAACTCAATACCAAAATAATCAAGAAATCAATTTGGTTTCGTCACATGCCGAATTTTACATTATTTAAAAAACCTATTTGCACAAAATTCAGTTAAAATGTTTGTTTTTTTGGTAACATTTTTAGGAAACTAAAAAGTAGACAAATTACATATCTGACATTTCGGTTATCAATAATTAGGTATAGAAATTTGTATTACTAAAATTTAACCCGAGATTTGCTTTTTTTAGACGAAGTAATGGCCGATTGAAATGTAAATTGACCCGGGCAAAGGTTCGCTGTATCAGATTAATTTCCTATTAATGTAGTTTCAGGGAAACCGAATATGTTGAAGAATTATATAATTATGATTTTCTTGTGTTACTTCACAGGAATGTATGTATCACGAGATGTACATATATCATGTAATTTGAAACACATATTCTGTAAAATTTTATCACAATACAAAAATGTCATAACTGATTGTCACTTGTGGCTGCCCAACTGCAAACAGCAACAAATGTTTGTGATAAATTAACTCTTTTTTAACAGCCCGAGAACTATCAAAAATTGCTCTAAACTACTCTTCCTGATTGACTAATATAATCAAATTGTTAGTTTCATTTAACATGTCAGATACGTGTCTTTATCCGTGTTGCAAAGAGGCAAGTACAGCCTAAATTTGGTACTTTTACTTCATATCAATATCTACAAAACATTTAAATTGACAAGACAAAACCTGGTAAACCTGGTTGGTAAAAAAGTAAAAGTCACCCGGGGATTTCTTCGGATTCGGAACATGTTCGAGAATCTTCTTTCACCCGCAGGTTCATTCTGGCCGGTTACGTAACAAGACGGAGGAAACTGGTTCAGGTACACTTGGTCTTGAGCCAAACCTCTGCCTTTTCACTTTGTCTCCCGTGGTAATTTTGTTAGACGGTAATTGAAGGTTCGAGTAGCCTTGATACCAAAGATATCAGAGTGAGTGGCCCATGCTGACCCAAGACCCATGTCGACCCCTTGCCTAGAACTTGAACATGGATGCCTGAATTTTCATCTTCTTCTTTCAGATGAGCAGCCTGGATTCCAAGGCATTAAACAACACTCGTAAGGCCGGCATTGAAGTTGTTTTCTTCAATCGAGTTCCAAAAGTTGGCAGTCAGACTTTCATGGAACTCCTGAGGAGATTGTCGCTGAAGAACGGCTTTGCTTTCCACAGGGACCATATCCAGAGGGTTGAAACCATCCGGCTGGCACCCAGTGACCAACTGGACTTGGCCTCAATGATAGCCGCCTATGAACCTCCCAGTGTCTACGTCAAACACGTCTGCTTCATTAATTTCACTCAGTGAGTTGTTTATATTTAAATTAATTTACACAGACTCTCCAGGTTGGAATGACAAGGCGGTTTGTCTCGACCAGACCGGTGCAGGTAGTCCCTAGTGGACCTGATCTTGATTTTTGCCACCGTTTGGCTAAACAAGGCACGCAACAACAAGAAGGTCAGTGGGTCGCTAAACGCTGTCAAGTTCAATCCTTTTAACTATGTTTTGGTTGAACTCAAGTGAAATGAAAAATACATTGTCATGAGTTTTAAATTCTTATATCGTGTTAAATATCTGTCACTTTTCTGAATAAAACAAAAAAGTAATATTATACGGCAGTTTTAGAATTGCATTAATATTGAATTACACTGAAAGTATTACTCACATTCCTTTACTATTGTTACTTTATTACTGTACAGGAGAAAATAGAGGAACACGTAACTAGCCCTGAAGTACTAAGTTTGCGTAACTAATTTGCAATCCTAGATAAAACCTAATATAAACTTAACCCATGTAGTATAATGATTACATTATGTATTTAAGTGATCTTTACAGGATTTGGTTATTTCATAACGAACTCAATTTAAATTAGAATTGAAATCTAGCCTAAAATTAGGCAAACTTGACCTTCAACTACGTAATACACACAATAATGATTATTAAATCATTATTAAGAACCGAGTAAAACTTTTTTTTAGTTTTACTTAAAATTTAATTGCCTTAAAGGTGTGATGGTCACCAAAGGCAGGTAAATAAGAACCGAACTCGTTCGGTTGTATTTAATGAAAAGAAAATAATAGAAAAGTCGTAACGCTCGTTCTAAAAATAATCGCAGCCATTAGAAGGGAAATTAACGTTTATACTCTAATTGAATGTAATTGGATGAATGAATTTGGCGAGAACTACCAGTTGCTAAATGAAAATTGTATTTACAGATCTACCACTAGGAAGAAACTAATTGCAGGTAAAATGGCGAATTTAGTTAGTTAGTTAATTAATTAAATCACTTCCGAAATGTAATAGAATTGATTGAGTTATAAATAAAAAACTGAAGTCCAACAATTAGAAATCTGTTAGACTTGTGATTTTGTTGCCGCTAACACACTGTACAGCATACAGTAAAATTAATATTAACGTCGTGGACATGAACTGCACAGTTACGTCGTTAAAATGAGATCATTTCACATCTTTCTTTCAGGTTTGAACTTCCAGAACCCATTTACGTCAACCTCGTTCGGGATCCTGTTGAAAGGGTCATCTCATGGTATTACTATGTGAGGGCACCTTGGTACTACGTCGAGAGAAAGCAGGCATTCCCTGATATCCCACTGCCAGATCCTCATTGGCTTAAAAAGGTGCTTGCTTACACCCAGTCTGTCTCACTGAATGACTGACTCACTCTTTTGTTTTACTCGTCCTCGATTCCATCCTATTCCACTTGCTGTATTCACTGTATCACATTCTCTCCTTTCAGGATTTTGAAACCTGCGTCCTGAGAGGTGACAGAGAATGCAAGTACATCGAAGGTGAAACTCACGAAGGTATCGGCGACCACAGAAGGCAGTCCCTCTTTTTCTGCGGCCACAGTGACGCTTGCACGTAAGCGGATATTACACCTGATTTCAGTTTTCCAAGAATCGAACCTGAAAGTCTTTCCAAAACTATAAATTACTTATTCTTTATTTTGTAGGCCATTCAACACACAAGATGCTTTGCAGAGGGCGAAAAGAGCTGTGGAGCAGCACTACGCTGTTGTCGGAGTACTTGAAGATCTTAACTCGACTTTTACTGTTTTAGAAAATTACATTCCAAAATTCTTCCATGGAGCTTCCCAAGTCTTTAGGGGTATGTGCAAACCAAAACTTGTGTTTTATGTGTCACATCCGTCTACTGAGTCCTCGGTACATTAAATTTAACCCTAATTTCCTTTAAGAACTTGTTAGTTCAGTAACTGATGCAAATGGAAATAATTTGTAGTAGACTTTCAGGTAAAATTAAAATTTTTTATTTCCCTTCAACAGATGAAGTTGACCGTTTTGCCAAAATCAACCGAAACCTTTACAAGCCACCCGTCAGCGAGGAAGTCAAAGAAATCGTCCGAAGAAATTTCACGAGAGAAATCGAATTCTACCAATTTTGTAAGCAGCGACTGCACAGGCAACTTCTTTCGCTTAAACTGCCGAATACCCGTAGATGATGGAAGTGAACCTTTCAGCCGTCCTCTCCTAAGACAAGAAAAAAACGAAAAGGCTCCTTGTTTAGTGTCCCACATTCTAAGACGAAACAAATTCAGGTTCGTGAGACAGGGAGAAAAGCAGAAAAAGTAAAATGGCGCCTTGTTGCACACCTTCTTCTCCTGGAATTTATTTATCACTCTCTTGAGGGTGTCCATTGTAAATGTCACACTTCTGCCATTTTACCGTTTCTCTTGAGACTCCTTCGGAGAACCTGAAACGATCACACTTCTTACTTATTTAAATATATTTAACAGAGAACGTCGCACACTGAAACGGTTTCAGGTTTTTCAGAAGCGAGGCGAGCAACCGTCGACCGAAAACCGTGCCGTTGGACAAAAAATAGTTAGATCATTCGGGAAATTACCACATTTGTTGGTGCACAGGCTTTTATCAGTCGTAGCATCGTACCTGAAATAGAATCCGGAGTTGAACGTTCCAGAATAAATTTCTCCGGAATCACATTTTCGTTAAGCCGTCAGTAAGGCCACTGACAAGTTTTCGGTTCCTCCAGCACTGTTTCCGGTCATTGGCACTTGGTTTCTACCCTAATTTCAACGTCGGACTTTTACCACAGGTAGAGTCTACCCCGAAGCAAGTCAGGGTGCCTAAGAACCTGATGTAAAGTATTGAAGTTGGTTGCTGTGTGTATTGATTTCTAAAAATATAAATACACTTCGATTATTGATGTTAATTCTTTGCTGTGGTGCAATTAGAAAAAAGCAAAAGCATCTTCAGTATTATGTTTTTTAACTTGTAAAATATATATATTCTTAATTTTAATATTACATACATGGTAAATTTATATTTATCGTTTGTGCGTTTATACTCTTTTGCCTAATCCTTTTCGGTGTTCAATTCACTGTGGTGTTGAACGTATTTTACAAGGCAAGGGTTACAAGGCAAGTTATACAGGTACAGGTACAACTGTATCTGTTTGCGTGGGAAGGGTAACGTGGAGGTTTCAGGGCTTTTTTTACTGTTGGTCAACTCATTGCTAGCTTGAATAAAATAAGTTTAATACGTAACTCAGTGTTCAAAATTAAACATGTTTTGAAAATAGAACGGGTAATCCTGGCGTAATAATGACGAAAAACGTATAATTCTGTAAATATCTGATCGCCTTCAAACAGGCTGTGGAAAAATCAAAACACAACAGATGTCATGTAATTTAGAGTTTTTCAACCGGCACAAATAACACAGAAAAAAAATTCAAAATAAATTGTCAGTGTATTTATGGGGTGACCTTATATTAGCATAGAATGAGAAAATGAATCACAACCACAATCACAATCACGGTAACGGTCACGAGCACAGCCATGGAAGCCATCAGCACGAGTCGAAACAGGCCGAATCGGACATTATTATTATTGAGAATAGAGAGGCTGAAATCAACAGCAAATTGGAGAAAACCCTAGTGGCAAACCACGTGTGGGAAACATGCAAACCCAGCAGTCAATTCACGGTGAAGTCACCAACGGTCTGTGCAAGGAGAATTCAGCTGATGAGAGCTCAGCTTCTCAACCCTGTGGAATGGGCAAGTGAACCATCCTCCTTCGATCAGGATCCACCACCGGACTGTAAGCCAAAATCAGCACCGAAGAAAGGAGGCTGTCGGTGCGGAAACAAACAGACAGAATCAACAAAGCACTATGATACATCGAGCTCCGTTTTGGACGTGATTCATGCCTGTCCGGATGAATGTCAGGGCGACATTACAGATGTGGAAGAAGAAGAGAACGAGCCTTGCGACTATTCATTTGTACTTTGAAATTATCGGGTTTCAATTTTCGCGTGAGAATTCAAATAGTGGAAATTCAAAAAGTGTGGCTTATGGTAGTGGTATGATATAAGCGTTGTAAGGCAATGTGTTTCATGTTCGTCATATTCCATCAAGTTACCATAAAAATCGAGAGTTCACTTAAGAGTCTGTTTAATTTTTTCATTCTTTGGAATGTTAAATCGAGTTGTCGCTTAAGTAGAGAAAACATCACGAACGTGGCGGAAGCCAACGGACGTTCTCCTATTGCCACGCCTGTCATATGAACAAAATTTTAATGTTCCTTCAAACGTAACATTTCTCTTTTTAAACTCTTCTATTTGCCCATTATCATTTAATGAAACTTTCTTTTCCATCATTGAATCCGCTGTTCACCACTTCATTTTGTGACTTATGCACCATTTTCAACATCCTTCTAATGTAGCTTCTAATTTATTTCGCAAAGTTTGATGTTCCCTCACACATCTTGTGTGCCCTGTGATTTCGTCCTTTTGAAGCAGTTCGGTACAATAATTAACTTCCTTCCTGAGTACCTAAAACAACTTTTAAGTTTTTAAGGGATTCTACAAATATCACAAATGAATGAGTTGAGAGTTTAAACTTTTAGAAGAAAAACATTTGTCTTATTCTATATTCTGACTGCTTCAATAAGTTATCAATATTTATTTCACCTTAGAATAAACATGTTTGGTACCTATCCAAATATCTTGCATGTAACAACAAATCCTTTATTATTTATTATAATGTTTAATTTTAGCCCCCCCCTATAATTGGAACTATACATTTAAATATATTTTTATAAATGTAAACATTCATTCAAATGAATAATAAGTAATTTGATTAAGTTGCAGTGAAATAAAATTAACATATTCATAAAAAATATATAATAATTGATATTCAATTTGAAACATCAACATCAATACCAGCTCATTATTGTCACTTGTTTTTCAATGTTTCAGATGAACAATGTGAAATGTTAGCATGTTTTCATCACAGTTCTGGTGAGTATAGGATTTTGTTTTTGCTTTTTAGAAGAATCAATGTTATTCTACAAATTTATTGATAGTATGGAAGATTAAAAAAAGGTTCATTAATTTAAATGATATTTGACATATCTTACTCTCACAAAAAGGAATTTTGCAAGGTGCAAAATATGATTTCCTGACTTTCCAGAAGATTTAACTAAACTGAAGTAATTCTTTAATTACATTAAATTTATTACAAAGATTCTTTAAATCTTTGTGTAAGAAACGCTGCATCTTTGACTATTCCAAAACACATAAGAAATTAGTGAAAAAAATAAAATTAGAAGGAAACCATGTAAATAGTGAAACAGCATAAAAAATATATCTGCTGGAACTATTATAAATATGCCAATAATAAAATGAGCTCTAGGTTCAGGAGAATTATGTGGTTTTAATATGAATAATAAAATCATTTTAAAGTGTTATACTTATGATGCACATAATATTGTGTACATAGGAATGTGTACATTAGAGTTTCACAATTATAATTACACACAACATTCCATGCTTAAGTGTCCAGGTATTTATTTGCTGTTTGCCATAGTTGAAGGGAAGTTTGAGCAAATAATAGAAAACTCAGTAAAATAACAATAATCCAGAAATCATTGGAGTTTTTTTTTATAATGTTTAGTGTCAACAATACTGCATAATTTATTTATTTAAAATAATTGAACTGAAAAAATTGATATTTATCATGGGTATTTGGCAACTTCAAGAAAAATCTAACCTCCCATCATCAAACGAGAACCTGAAATATTCCTTGGAAATAGTGTTACATGAAGAAGTTTTTGGTAGACAATTGAAAATGTAATTGATGCCACCATTGTTGTCCCAGTACTGGCCCTCGCAGTAGTCCAAACGCAGTGCAAATTCCAACTTTCCACCAACATTTAAGGTATGTCCATACAGTACAAAGGAGAACTTGCCAGTAACACCATCACAGGAATGTGGTACATAGGTTGCTTGGAGGTCAGAAAAAGTTTCCCAGTTGTTGAGGGTGTACCTGACATAAACAGACTTGCGGTAGGACACGTTTCCTACTCTAACACAACCTACAACTACTGGAGTGCCGATTTCAGGTACCAAAGCTGTTTCCAGACAGATTTTGTTTTGGTAGACCCTTTCAATAAAACCCAACTGATGTCCAGGCTGTTGGAACTGAGGCATAAGTGTCGGTTTTGGATTTAACTCAAATTCTCCTGCTCCAGGAATCTCAAAGTGCAGGTCGTCATATGCCGAGTGAGGTATCTTTGGGATTTCGTCCAGGAAAGTTCGAATATCGGTCAGTTCCAAACCCAAAGCATCGGCAAACCGAACAATTTTCTTTGCTCCTGGTGTACCTGGTGGTGTTTTTCCACTTTTTAAAGAGGAACACCTTCGGAGTGTTGTGTATGAGGAAACACTGCCATTGTTGGGGCTGTGGTACCCGTGGGTGCCCTGCAATATGTCGTTTGCGTCTACATTCGATGAACTGACAGACGACCGTGATGTAGTTTCTTTTGTATTTTCTCCACCAAGAAAGTCCAATTTTTGAGGAACTTCCGCTGTAATTGTGGCACTATCACTTTCATCTGAAACTATCGCCGTATTTATTGTTATTGAGTCATCTAATAAGTTCATTGTTTTGCTTTTATTTTCACATAAAATGTCCGCAAGTGCCAAAGAATGCTGTTCAAATTCATTGACATCATACTTGGCGGTATGCAGTGTACAAGGCAAATCAATACAGGAACTAGTGGTTTGGATATCACATTGATTGCCATTTTGGTCTGTATGGTTTTCTAAGTTTTTCATTGGTACCTGAATATTAGTTCTGTGGTGCACCAGATTATCTTCCATCCTGTCTAGCAAGGTACCCTGAATATGAAGTTCCAAATCGAATGTGTCTTCCTGGTTTTCTACTTGATGTTCGCTTCTTCTCCAATTTAAACTTTCTCTTTGTGGTGAGTTATTTGCACTCTCGTTTTTCATACGAAACCTCTCTTTTCGCTTATTAAATCGATTTCGAACTTTTGGTGAACCTTTCACTCTCTTATCGTCTACATCCGCCTCAGTTAAGTTTTCCTGGTAAGATGACCACGATCCTACAGTGTTGTCGTCTGAAGTTATCCCTTTAATAGTTTTCGACAAATACAAATCTTGTTCATTTGGTTGAGAATATGAATGAAATTCTTTGTCGGACTCACAAGAGGCATATTGTTTATTAAGTTCTGTACCATCATGTTTATTACAATTTGCTGCTACTGTTGCTGTTGCTGCTCCAGGTCTGAAAGTCGCCCACGGTGAACAATCAAAAGATGTAATTGACGATGAACTGCCTCCATCCGACTCCTGGCTAGGTCTTTTTGATTCTGACGTGGGTTTACTGAGATCTTTGAGGGATTGAAGCCTTTGCTGAAGACACTGGGCGAAGACCTCGGCTTCCGTAGTGCATTTCTCTGAAAAGAGTGAATTAAAGACTAACGTAACCCGTTCCGTCGACATGTCTGACTAGTCTCAATATCTATGGATGTAAATAAGACGTTGGGAATATAGTCCGAGAACCGACACGATTAACTAAAGCTGCAAAAGTGACTTTGATGAATAAACTGACCCAGACCATTGGAAATGTTGTATCAGTTACGAAAATCAATCTGTTTTGTGTCAACAAATATCGCCTTGGCATTGGGTGTTTAATGGACAACCTAATTTTGTGGGCAGTTGTCAACTTATTTTGTAGCCCTGAGTACCAGGGGACGCCAATTCTTTTATGTATCTCTGAATAATTTTATTACAAAAGAGTAAGTACCAGTTAGAACGTGCCAATTCCTTTTAATTTACTAAGTCTGTTAATGAAAAAGTGACTGCCAATATTTATAACACACATTTAAAACCGAAACCGAACAGCACTTGGTTTCTTGGCTGTAGAAGATTGGATTTCTGAAGCATTTCATAACTTTTAAACCAGTTGAGCAACTAAGAACCATGTTCTGATGCGTGGATGCAGACCAAAACGTTATAATTAACTAAAAATTGTAATTTAAGAATTAGAAGTAACGAATAGTGAACAAATGTCCATGACAAATACGTTTTCCTAAAAAATTTATATCCTTTTATATTTTCATCTAAACAGTCATCAAATTAATAATTAATAATAAATATAATCAATACCGCTTTCTTTTGAGTTGAACTGAATTCTTGAATATATTTATCAGTAATTTAAAACCTCGATGATAGAGGTAGAACTTGGTCTTCTTTCCATTCTACGGATTACTTTAATTGATAATTTTGTCAATTCAATGTGTATTTTACTCATTTTAATTACAGTGTTATTATGCATGTAGCTGGAATGGTATGCAAGGGTTTATTTATGTCAAAGTTTCTATCTCAGACAAGTGACACAATTCAGGTATAGGTACAGTTTCGAAGTACTTCTGTGTTTATGCCCGCGGCCCACATGTAATGAATAATAAGAAAATCAAATCAGATGGAATCCTAAAGTCAGTCATATCGGAGGACTAAGAACGTCACGTAATTCTCTCGTGATTCAATCAGTAAACATAAAAATCTATTTCTGATCTTATTTTAACGGTTCTTAGGGGTTGTGGCGAACACAAGTGAGACATATGATCAAAAGAAATGTTTTTAATTATGACAACTTCTATCCCCTGCACTTTAAACTTCCCCTTGTTTTGCCAATTAATATCTTAATTTTGTGGAAAATTTGAAACTTAGAACCAGGGTAAAAAAAACTGAATTGATTTGCCATCGGATTTACTAAACGGATTTGCCAAAATTTAGATTTCTATGTTTGGGTAATCTTATTAATAGATTTTTTATTCAGTTGAATTCTTTTAAATTTTACATAATAGGACTTAAATCACTTGACAACACAAAATCACAAAATTTGAGTTCCAGAAGGAAGAAAATGTGTAATTAAAGTATCCCAAAATCCACCCCGCAATTTATAAGGCGCTACATAAATTTAGTCACATTTTTCATATCAAATCATTCAGCTCCCAATATGAAATTGCATATTTCATGATAACATTTCCAAATAAAGATTAACTAAATTTGTTACTTTGCTATCAGAGGATGCTAATAATAAAATTATTAATAATCAATAAAATCTATAAATTAGTATAGCGCACTGTACTGTAATCTGTTCTTACATTTGATTAATGTAATAGTAATAAAATAGATTTTGATGTATAATTACTTAATTAATTACGTAATTACGTAAAAAATTGAGACTAAGTTGTCAAAAGTAAAATTTAATGAATGCAAGTAGATAACGCACAAGTGTTATATTAAATTGCAATTGATCCGATGGAAAAACTAAATAAAAAGTAATTAAGTCTACGTGAATTTGGCGGAAAATTGAAAAAAAGAATTAATTTTGAACTCACTTTAATGCGCCCATTCACCCTTCCTGGTGACTGAAATTAAATTTAATCAATTCAGTAATTTAAATTAATTGAAAATCTGTCATCTCAACCGTAAATAAATTCGAACGGTTTATTTCAGCCGAAAAATTTCCTTTTTTTTTTAATGAGAACGAGTGCGTTCGACTCTGAAAGCTTCCTTAAGGTTAAATGAATGTCAATTTTAGTCAGTGGCGTAGGAGAGAAATTTTTGTGGGACCTCCAAATTTGGACCCCCTTTTGTCCCGAATGGAGCAACTTGAATTTTTTCTTAACTTGCGACCCCCGAACTATTTTACTTAAGGAGATTATAAATTTATAATTTAATTGTTGGCTTACAATAAGCATGTTGTGTGGCATTGGTTTTGACAAATGAAAGTACTCACTTTATAATTAAGATTTTTGTGTACATGAGAGGGACAAGTACCCAGTCCGATACTTCCAAATATCTTCTTCATTGTATTTAATTTATAAATATTTATTTTTACGTTCTTCGACAAAGACTCACAGGTGTGAAATTTCTATTTCTTACACTGTAGACGCCTTTGCATGAAAAACATGGCATCTAAAAATAAAATAAAAAATAAGAATGTAAGAAAGAGAAAGATGTGAAAAATCCAGGTAGTTTTTAAATTCCAAAACCAAAAATTATATTTAAATTATAATTACATTTTTAACTAATTAACAATTTGTACGCTAACCTAAAGCCAAAAACTGTTCAACAATGCCCAAACATCCGACAGCTACATTGTCACCTTGGCAACTTTGACAAAATCTTACATATATTTAGAATAAAAATAAGTTAATAAGTAAATAAGGACTAAGTTTAAGAGCGCATTGCCACCATTGATGAAAGCCACAACTTAGTATTGACGGTTACAGCTAACTGCCCCTCCTCAGGACGTTGAAGAGACGTCCCGAAGAACTCTGTGGAGCCAACTCTCCTGGCAACCGGAGGGTTAAACTCAAATCCGACGATGCTTCAGCGTCGGCGTCGAACTCCGCCATCTTGTAAATTCAAAATGGACGCGTTCGATTCAAAACAATTGTGATGTGTTAGCCTTTACGAATGGATTTCCGCCGTTTTTCCGGAACATGATGAACGTGAGACGGCTCCCGGGGTACCTGTACAGGTACAAAGCGAGGTTGGCAGTTGGGATTGCATTAGGAATGACGGTTATGTACCTAATGCATCACTGGGGAATTGTCTGCACAAATCGGGAAATAAACAGAGAAATTGAAAAACTGGTAAGCATAAGAAGTTCACTTTGGTCTTTCGGTTCTGAGGAGTGGCTACACATAAACAAAAAGTAAAATCAACCCGACGGAGAATTTGACAAACAAACAAGTGAACTAAATGAGTTATAAGTTTGAAGGCACCTTCAAGTCAATGTCCACGTATTGTAATTCTAGTCATTAAATTAATAATTGTATTGCAGTACCAGCATAGATTTGTTAAACATTAAGTTTTATTAATTTCCTAAATTACTTAAAAATTGGTGCCGCAGTTCCTGACCTACAGATAAAAGCAACGTAATTGTTTTGGTGTTCACAGTGCAACCTCTACAAAGACGGGAAAGCTGTAGGAAGCCTGTGCCAACCTCTATGTGAGGATAGCGAAATTCATTCCATTTCGTGTGTTACTCAACGTTCCGCCGGATATTTGGCTTTCACAGCCAGGTGGAACAGCAGACTCATCCTTATAAAAACAGCCAATGCTGAAAGACTGTCTCACTCAGGTTCAGATGCCAAAAATGTAACCAAAAGCAGAAATACAGCGGATTTATTTTGGGACACCTCGCAGTTCAGTAATCCGGAAAGGGAGCAAGATGTGGAAACAACCATTAGAAATTTGGTAGCGGAAAGACTGAACCTGACCCTGACCCTAGATCAGCTGGACTTACTGAGGTACCTCAATACAAAAACGAGAGTTTTGTACGCTGATTCATGGGAAGGAAGAACCGCCGAGATAAAAAGCATATTCCAACTCCTTCAAAGTCAAGAGTATCTTCTTGGGAAACTCTTCGCCGATAGAGAAGTTTTCCCCCAAGTTTTGGGTACCTGCGGACACCTCTACGGCGTCGAGTATCTGGATACTCCAAATTTTAATTCCGTCTTCACATTGGATGACAAATCTGAGTGGTCAGAAAGAATGAAACTGGCTATTGCCATTATGGATTTCGTGGAAATTGCGGAGACCGAATTTCCTGGTATGTTGCTACTGAACAAAATATGAATAATCATTCCTACTTTACTACAGGCTGTTTCTCATTGTTGCAGATGCCTTATATTTTTGCGACTTTCATATGGAGCACTTGGGAGTGACCAGGTATGGAAGAATCAAATTCCTCGAACCCGAACTTGTGTTTTCCAAAAGTATAATTGACAGCAAATTGAAAACCGGCAGAAAATGTGAAGATCACAGAGACTGTGATCTTTACAACTGCAGATCGTTTTGTAGTGCGAAGGATAAGATTTGCGACGCGGGAGTAGCGAATGATAATTTACAGGTATAACAAATAATATCGGGTGTACTGATGTCGAATGTAAAAGCTCGTTGAACTTGCTTGTATTTCTTTCTCTCCTTGGTTGAATTCAGAAGTGATTCTTGCAGCATTGTCAGTTGCCAATATGTAAGAAAAGACCTTTTATGTTCACTGCCCACTGACTTCTACTTGCTTTACTTAGCCTAATTCATGTTGCGTTTGTAGTCACTTTTTCTTGTTACTCAGGCATTTACGTCTACCTTACAGGCAGTCTGTGAAAGAATTTTCATCGGTTGGACGATGCCCGGGAAGACGATAATTCCAGGACTCCTCATGTCCGACTTTACACCTGCTTCTCTTTCGGCTTTGCTGAGATTGTGCGCCGAAAATCGCAGGCAGGCAGTACCTGAAGACCTAAGGCAAAGACTATATACAATTCTGACGGAAATGCATCAGATACTGACTCAGAGACTTTTGTCCGAGTGAGATCTGAGGGCAATGATTGTTTTCTCCTATTGTTATGTGAAATTTATACTAGTTCTGTTGTACATACACATGACGTCCACATTTGTAATAAGCAAATAATAAGTTTTGCTTTTTAATACTGTTTGTTACCAATATAATAATTGGGACAATTATTGTGGTTCTCTTATGTTGGATTTACCTTGCTAAGGAATTCAACGTATATGAAATTATTCAAATAATCCTTATTTCCTTTTTTTTTGACATTTCATTGCCCGAAGTTTCGGGCGCATATTTCGCTGGGTTCAAACACCTTTGGTATCTTTGTTTTTGTAGTAGGTCGTGGCCTAAAGGACAGGCCATCTTTGGTCCGTATTGGATAGTTTATTTTTATCGAAATCGGTGAAATTGCAAAAAACAAAAACAAATTTAAGTCATTTGATTGTATTGTAAAACACGGTTCTGGCAAAGTATATGTGTCTTTTTAAATTTATCCTAATTAACGTTCATTTTTGCATTACAATTTAGATTTAATAGCGCGTCAATCGGAGCTATTTTCTTTCTGAATTCCAGAGCATAAATTATTTGGAATGTTTTCCCACAAAAATTATAATTTCTTTGTGTTTTTATTTTCTCTTCTGTAAGGATACACTAGAATACTACAAATATGAATTTCTTTAAGCTAAGTTTTTGATATTATTTAGTATTTAGTAGTGTGTGCCTCAAAGTCAGTTTCGGGATATTTTGTAACTGACATTTTCGAATAAGAAACAAAATCAATGAATTAAACTAGACTAGTTAGTTTAACATACTCTTACTAGAGGTTACCATAACCTTTCCATTACCTATTAAATTTAAATTTGCAATGTTTTTTTTTATTTCAAATTAGCCTAGATTAAATATTGAAAGATTCCATATTACCGTTATTGTAAAATTATAAATAAGAAATTTATTACCTGCTAATTCATTTCCATAAAGTAGTACAAAGACTACAAGTCAGTTAAAATCACCAACTATGAAGGGGGTATAAATAATATAAGTTGCCGCCATTGTTCAACTTCAGGGAAATTCGACGCCACTGAGCGCGAACGTGGCAGCAGGCGGCAATTTGGCCGCGAAATACAGAAGCGTTACATTGTGAAGTGAGAAGCAAGTGTTTCCTTTTAGGCAGCTGGTTTTTTTGTATATAAAATTTTTGTATTCTTTAAACAGAGATAGAACAAAAAAACAACAACTTGCAATGTCCGTCCAGCCGTCAATAGCGTGTTTTTTCGGCAAACGAAAACGTTTGGTAGCGGACAACGGATTCAAATCGAAACTGCTTAGAACAGACCCACACTCGAGTGTGCAAACGACTAAAGCAGAGGCCTTGATTTCCTCAGATGTTTCCGAGGCGGTAGCACCTACTGAACGGCATGAAATTAATAAAATTATTAGTGACGGTAAAACGCGAATTAAATCAGGTGCCTCAACCAGGTCACAAGGGAACAATGAGAAATCAAAATCTCAAATGGACATTAGGGAATCTATGAGAAAATGCCAAGAGAAAGGACGTAGCGCAGCCCTTGATTCTCCAGTCAAGTTCCAGCTGTTGGGGAGTTTGTCACCTACAAAAAAAAGTTCTCTTAGAAATAAATTTAATAAGGACTGGGAGAATGTATCTGTTTTAAATGTAGTAAGTTAATTTTTATCCATTCATTCGTATAGATCTGAGTATCCTGTTTAATTTCTTCTGTTTTACTTATATTTAACTAGGAAAATAGTGAAGTAAAAAGCACAGAGGAGAGGGAGGATAATACAGTAAGGGAAGAAACAAATCCAAGTATAAGGAATTTGAATTTTTCAGACAATAAAGATGCAAATTCAACTGAAGACATAATTCAGTCTGCTAAAGAATTGGTCTTGAAAATTAAAGAGAAGCAGAGGAAACTTACCTCTGAGGGTCCCAAAAAAAAGGTTAGACTTTATATAAGTAATTATGTAAGCTATAGCTATATCTAGAGTGATTCTTTCAGTATATTTATTATATTTATGACCACTTTTTATGATTTTACAGGAATTATCTTTCAAGGAAATTAAAGATAAAATTAACAGGAGCTCAAAATTAAATGAATTAAAGAAATCAATCAATAAAATCAATCAGCATGCAGAGCAATTGATTGAACTGGAAAAGAGTAAACTCACTGGAACCCAACCAAAGTTATCGAAGTTTAACAGCTTTGAAATTATTGTCCCAGCAAGGTACATTTCATTTCAATCATAACAGTCACTTAATAGAAATTTAAGGTGTCATAACACATTTGCAATGGTTTTTATGTAGTCCAGTGAAACAGTCCAGAAGTCCTGTCAAGCCAGCTTACAAAAGATTTGCAGGGTTGGCTGATACAACAACATCACTACCCCTCCCCTTTGGATATCAGAGGTTGTATGAGTTCTTTTGTGCTGCTGACACAATTTGTTCGATGATAACCAATAGGGGTGAAGTGCTTACTTTCAAGTAAGTAAGAGGAAAATTACATTTTCTTTTAAATTATCATCTGAATGGAAACATATTAAAAATAATTTGTTTTTATTGTTTGACAGTAAATTGAAACCTGCAGTTGAAGAAATGACAAGGAAGACCTTCACAACACGCCACCTTGGTCAAATAGCAGCTGTCTATCCAGAAGCATTCACATTCAATCAAGAAAAATTAAGGAATTATGGATCTACTTCAAAAGTTGACAAGTATGTTGATGTTTATTTGCAAGTTCACATAAATTTTATTGTGATAAATTTTTTAAACATAGCATACACTAAAAATTTAAAACATCAGTGACCATTACACAATTTTCAGGTATGAGTTAGTTATAACTCCTACTATACCTAGAAATCCAGACGCTGTACAATTTACGAAAGAGCCAAGCAAAGACGACGACGTTTTCCGATGTGCCGAGAGGAGAATAATGACGCCGAAAGTTTTGAAAGCCAGGAAAGACATTTTTTATAAAAACTTATTCGAGAAAACAAAGGATTACCATGAGGTGTGTAACGACTATTAGGGTTGGCCGTTCTGTCAGGTTCGCAATGGAAATTCGATTTACTGATTTCTCGTTTCAGGAATTTCTCAAAACCCTCGACCCGCCAATTGTGATTAATAGAGACGACCTCAAGCGGTGGCATCCCAGTTTTATGGTAGACTTCGTACCTGACGTGACCCCGCAAGAAGTCCCGCAGGCACCGAACTCTGAGGGACCAGCCACCGCCAAGCAAGTCTTAGGTATCGAAACGTTTCTCCTTGCTCAAATTACATTTAAACCGGCAATCCGAATAATTTTGCCATTTTGTTGTAGACCGAGCGAGAGATTTCCTTAGCAGTAACGTACGCCTGCAGAAAGCACTGGAAGCAGCTGCCGGGGAGGAAACTTCCCCCATAGAGAACCCAAAGCCGGAAGTGCCTCCGGAAATAAAAGCAAAAGTAGACGCAAGGTTGAAGGACCCCTTGAAGGGAATTTCGAAATCCTTGTTGGAGAAAGTCAGAGCAAAGCAAGTGAGTGTCCCTAAGGTATTTTGCAAGGTTGGCATTAAAAAACCGCCAGACAGGTACAATACTCGGCCTACAAATAAAACAATGCAGCTTGCGTTGATATGTTCGGCAAGTGTATTTACCGATTAACCTAGTAATTGACTTTTTTTGCATCGTGTGTACCTTGAAAACGATTTGTAAACTCATCGACACCGCGTTCGACGGGGTCAAGTCGTGGACGTGAGGTGCACGTAACACCAAATACTATTTATTAAAACGTTTAACTAGAAACGGGCAGGTCAGAGTTGCATGGAAATGACCAAAATCAAAATGCTCCATTTAACGCCCTTTTTTAAAATAAATTAAGATTTATTAAGAAAACTTCTCCTTCTATTTTCTTCTATGTCTCTGCTGTAACATATTACAATTTGACATAGGTAAGCAGTGTATGCATTTGTTTAAATGCGGTACTCATATGTGTTATTTTTATTTATTTAAAAAGAACAAAGAAATTTTAAATAATTAAATGCGAAAAGTTATAGCCCAAAACAAATGACTGCAGAAATATATGAGTGTATTAAGGAAACAAGCTTGCACATTGAAATGTTAAGTTAAGTTGAATTTTGCAATTTACACTTCCATTTGTGAGAATATATAAATAAAACAATATAAAAAAAGAATAAAAGTAGTTGAATTGCAGTGGTGGGACATTATTCCAAGGATTAAGGTAACAAGCACTGTCTGAAATTGTTTAAAATAACCCGAGTGGAAGTTACGTTGATATGAGGAAGAAACTCATTTGACCTTCGATAATAATCAATAAATTTGGTTTTTATTTCCAGCAAGAACAAGAAAATTAATTTGCCACCAGTGACATATTTCTACTTAGTTTCACAATCTTGTATACATTTTAGGCTGCCAAAGCATTGGATGTGATGCGAATGACCCCCGAACAGGAAAAAGAAACAATCATGTACATGAGATTGCCCGACATGGCCAGAATTGTTCGAACAGCGTTCGTTAACGAGCAAAAAGGAGTTTTGCCTATGGAGCACCTGCTGGAAAAAGTTCAGTTTAGCTGCAACAGGAATTTAGGTTTGAGTAAGTGACTATAACAATATTGTAAGGTAACAAGGGCTTACCAAGGGCTTTAACATGGACTTTCTTTCACCAGAGGTACCTCAAAAGATATTTGCCACAATGTTTTCAAATAATTGTATCTAATTTCAGGCGAAGTAGAAAATCACATCCAATTGCTCACCAAGCTACTTCCCGAATGGTTGTCTGTGGTTACGCTGAGGAACTTGAATTTCCTGAAGATAAACCGCAGCGTGGACGCCACCACAGTTATGACAAAACTTAAGAAAATAGTCGATGAGAAGAAAGGTGGAAAGTAATGAAAATTGTAAAAGAAGAAGAACTTGCCACTGGAAAATCGGAAATGGAAGTTGCGTGTCGGTTCGACCGATCACCGGGTTACAAAAATGATAAAAAAGTCAATATTTTGTACGATATTTTTTTCTCTCTTTTCGCTAGTGCATTTGATTTCGCCGCATTTTTATACACTTTTTATTTTTATTTACACCAAATAAAATTAGTATTCTGTTAAGTGCGTTGAGAAAACAAGAATTAGAGGAAAATAATAATTATGTTGTCTTAAATGAAGTCGGCTTGGGGAACTCACGCGATTTTTATTTGTATTCTTCTTTGTGTTTGATAATAACAGAACAAATTACTAGCTTTACACTGCGACTGCCAGGTAATTTTGAGTGTTGCGAAGAGGAATGCTGTTGAGGTTTCCAGGATATCCAGAACATTAAATTTTTGCTGTAGTTTTTCTACTGAAACAATATGTTTGCATGACGGGGGGTCGTTCCCTGAATATCCAATTTCATCCCTTCAATTTAAAAAATAGAGATTTCTGTCGCTCAGTCAACACGTTGGTAATTTCTTTAAGTCTTTCCTGAGATCCCCTTGTTATTTGGACCTGTTTGGCCTACTTCAAGCATTTGGTTTTATATTTTGACTACCCGCACTTGTGCATGTTGTGTACTTATGTGTATTTTCTACCAACTGAAACTTCTATTTTGTTGTTTTCCGTTCTTTACCACCTTATTCTTCAAGCAAACCTTCAACACTTCCATTAATTAATACCATTTTCTTTTCACCAAGTACCAAAGGTATGCGCATCGTTCTCGCATTCACATTATGTATACAATACATAACTTCGTCATGGACTTAATAAAATTTAATAGATAAGGGTAAAAACTCGGTAACTGAACTTGCCAAGAGGATTGTTTTGTCGCAGCCTTGTTAAAGGTTTCCTTGATATAATTTATTAGTTAATAAGTACAATGATTAGTTACTAAAAATAATTCAGTATAGATACGATCGTAATGAAGTGACCCGCCTGTCCGTAAATTCCAAATTTAATAATTTAATTTATGTAATACTCATTAGAAGTTTGAAATAATTGCAGCGATATTTTTTCATACCAACCTGTACCGAATGCCCCGGAGTTTTATGTGTCTCAGTTACATTACTTTAATGTAGTAAATTTACTGAAATGCGGTTGTGATCAACCGATTCTCTTGAAACCCATAATTAAGGAAGAACGAAAAATGGCGTACCAGTCACTTCATTACGCAAAATGCATCAACAATTTTACTTAAATATCGAAAGACTTAATCTAATATAGCATAACATCTTAATAAGTATGTATGTGATATTTTCTGTGTATAAATTAATCGTTTTTCCTATTTTACCCATGTTGGGCCTGATAACTATCTTTCAAAAATAAAAAACAAAATTAATTTTTTTGCACAGCTCCATAGGTTGTGCTTTCAATAAACGTCACGTGCAATGCTCTAGGAAGGAGCCAACCGAAAAGCATTGTGCCCTACAATCTGATTTAATCTCTAGGAAATCTATTACGAAATGCAAAGTGTTACAGTCCAAGCAGTGTATTTTTTAGTTCACTTAATATTTTTTTATTATTCCACAGTAGGAATTACAATGTAAAATTAAAGAGTTCACACTATTAAATAGCCTTCTGCCAGGTCTTATTATTAAGTAGCCATGATAGCTGCAGTACGATTTGGGGAGTAAAAGTTTACAGGCGGAACGATAGTTGCCTTTAGGGACCCGACTCTTTAGTATCCTTTCTTGTTATTCTTATCGATTATCACATTCAGCTTATAAACGATTATTATTAAGGAAAAAGGAAGAGAAGGAAATAGTCAACTAATTTAAAATATAAAAATGAATACCTGACTATATTTGTTACAACAAAATCTGTTATGATTTCCGTTCCTTTTTCTTTATTCAAAATTACATTAATATTGTTTACATATGTAATGCAAAAATAGACGTCGACACAAGTCAGAATGGAGCAGTCGATCAATCTGTGGAGGCAAAATCAATTTGATTGGTTCAAGAACCGGTAGGAAAGACACAAAAGTTTGATCAGTTTTTAGGAGTTTGCTTGAATATGAAATAGAAACGGAAATTCCATCACAAAACAATCTTTCTCTTACAATGACAAAATTTTATGTAAATAAACCAACTAAAACCTAGATAAATAAATAAAGACTGAAAGAAAACAAGTAACAATCTTTTTTACAAAAATTTCGACTTTTAGTTTGGTTGGTCGCGTTTTTGAATACGCAGTTTTATTGAGCAAAACAATAATTACACAATTTTACAATAGCAATAAATAGTAATAATACATAGTAGAGCACCGAGTATAGTTGTATCAAAGGAATGTGGCTGGTCAAATACAAACACAACCAGTCAGAACAAGAAACGGAAATGAAAAAAGACGGAAATGGCTGATGGTGACAATGAAGACTCTAAAATCTTTATAGTCCACCAAATCTGTTAAACATGACATTCATACAAACTACAAGTCACGTTCACTTTATTTCTAAGGACTTATAGCGTACATGATGTTACCATACCACAATAGAGAATAATGCCAGAACATAATACCAGAATAGTTCCAAAACAAATAGGTTTTTCATTCTGCTAGTTATTTAATTGGAAGTTAGTGCGTCACATTAAAAATATACTTTAGTTGCCTTCGGGTGATGATTTAAGTAAAGAATCAATACAGCGTAAATTTTTTAACGAATTTTAAAATCAGTTGTAGTTAAATTTATTTAATTATAACCTCAGAATTTCTTGTTGACTTCATGGTACCAAACTGTGAGGTGTTCCCAAAGCCCTACCTAACAGCCTAGTGCCTATTCCCTAGTTCCCTACCTATCCTAACTTAAACAAGTTCCAAAAATTTCTCTTCGTCAAGTAGTGTCCTCACTAATCCAGTGGCTCTCCTAACATCCTAATGCCCTACGCGTGTTCCTGATTACCCTAACGGCCTAGCAGTACCACAAGGACAGCAAGAAACTGATCTGACTCCAGAACAAATTTCCGGAACTCTGATATACCTACGACCTAAAGAGAGGTACCCTAAACCTGGCCTATCGCTTAAAACCTGAAACATCCAAGTGTTTGGCACCAAGAAGTCAAATACGTTACGTAGTAAAAATTGACGTAGAAACGCAAAAAAAGGAGTCCAACATCTAAAAGTAGAAATAAGGAAAACAAAAACCAACGAAAATTGAACTATTAAAAAGTAGTCATAGAACTTGATTAAGAACTATATAGCTATATTGTTTCTTGTAATCTGAATTGCGTGAATAAAATTCTAGTTCGAAAGACTTTATTTATGTGGATTGATAGCATTAACTAAAAATTATTGCTGGGCAACCAAATTAAAGTTATTGTTCTGTCCTTCAAGTGACAAGGTTAAGCATGTAACAATTTCAGTAACTATTCAACCAAACCTAAAGCCAAACCCAGAATGAAAACGTATGTAGGATAAAGTAAAGAAAACCTTGAACCAATTTATTCTTCATGAGAAACAATAAAAGTGACACAAAGCGGAAGACAAAATTCTACAACCGTAACCAGAAACCCATGCACCACACGTAACAAGAAAGAAGGAAAAGAAGATAGGACAAATATCCAAGAGAAAATTAATCAATTGATAGGGTGAAAAAAGCAAAATATGTATAAATAAATATAGGTATAGACATAGATACGATGACGTCATCGTGCAGACAATTAAATAAAACGTTGACTAACACGGCAAGCCCTAAAATCTGTATTAACGTATTTACAATTTGAGAAATATAAATTGCAAACACACAAGTCCCGAGTCATGCGTACGGCAATAATATAAAATCATAGATTCATATTAAAATATATTTATGTAGTAATTGAACGGGTCAGAATGGGGAGTTGCCAAAAAAACCTTTTCCTTCGTTATTCCGTCTTTTCCATTTCCGTTTGCACGGAATACAAATGTCGTTCTAATATTTACAAATATTAATTGATTCAATAAATTTGTCTGTTGATTGATTTTGTATTTAAAAAGAAATACGATGGAAGGAGAAGATTGGAAGAGTGGAAGGCCCTGAGATTTTTCAGACTTTCTGTTATTTTTTTGTTCATCCTTACGGCACTACCCCAGGGTTAACCCTCATTAACCGTACTCTGAACTAACCGTCAAGCTGAAGAGGCCATCTTCGATGGTTGTGTCATGATACCATTGCCTTGTATCGAGAAGAACTGAAATTAAACAAGAACAGTCTCATGATAATTGAAAAAAATACAAACACATAAGCAATTGTTTGCATGGGTGTCAACCATGACTTGGATTCTTCCAACTGACTTGAACAAACACTGACATATCTTAAAAAAAAAATATTAAAGTACAATTACAATAATTCTTATACTGATAAGATAACAGTAATGCAATGTTAACTCAATTACGGAGTGTAATTATTTATTCTGAGTGGAAAATATTTCGGACAATGTGACAGACAAACGTTCTGCAGACTCTGACTGATTGACACTATTTGTGATTGACGCGCTTCACCTATTCCATGAGTATGTTCGTTAACAAGTTCTGACAATGCATCGTAAAAACACTTTGTGATGGAACCCTTGCATGAGAGAGAATATCTGAACGGAATGTTGAAACAAAAACTGACACAAAGTGAATATGTACCCCCCCAAAAAAATTGGATGTGGGAGATCGATTATTGGATGATTTTATTAATTCTATTAGTTCAATTTGGTTCTAATTTTTGTATGTTATTATTTTCACTTGAAAGTCAATCAGAATAAATCCGAAGCTCTAATTTATCAATGTCTACCAAAACTGAACCTCGCACCGTGAGGTAAACTTGTTTTAACTAATTGTAATTTTACATTTTAATTGTAAATTGCAAACATAATTTAATCGTAATAAATTTTACAAATACCACTTGTTGTGTTGGGAACCACAAATTTTGCTCACCTATGTCGCCAGGTTCCACCGTGACAGACATTTTGTTACAAATGTGATCGCATTCTGGCGGAGGAACCAACTTCCAAGTTTTACGCCCGATGATCTGTGCCTGCCACATCAGACGACTGATGTAGTCCAACTAGAACGAAAAAAGGCAGGATTGAAATAGACGAAAGCAAAAATTGAATTTCTGATTCACTACGGCCCTGAGTTCAGTATTTGCGAGTCAATGAGAAGTTCCCGAAAAAAAGTTGGCCTTGTACCAAATTATTTACTGCTTGAATCAGCCACATGAAACGCAGACCTGACTTTCGTGGCTAGGAAAAATTCAATGAACCTAACAGTGGCATCACACGTAATTTAGCTAGTGTGAGGAAAACGATTGGGGATGATAGGCAAACGATAGAAATAGATAGAAAATAGAGAAAAAGCCACCGAAATCAGAAAGATGTACAGGTATTCTGGAACGGATATCAAGATGTACCTATTGTAAAACAAAACTAAAACTTAATTCTGCCGTTGTATGTGTCATCAGTCATCAGTCACTGCAGGTTCCCTAGGTCATCACCGCTTTGGCTGACTCCATCAACGATGGCCATGACTTACATATTGAAACACGAAAGTTATTTCCTAGACCCTCAAGTTCAGAGTGATATCGAAGTCAGTCAGACAGTACTTTTGAAAAAACGATTTGAAAACGCCTCAAGAACGGTAATTTATATAAAATTAACGTTGCGTGTCCGCAAACAGGATCCGTTGACAAAGAGGATGAAATATTACAGGCTTCCCGACGGGTTAAATGCGTTTCCTTTATTCCACTTTAACAGGAGAATACGCCAAAAGGAAAAGGATGGGATGAAGAGAGAAGGCCACACAGATTCTACAAAGGACTGAATTCGCTTGATAAGAAAGAAATTTCGGGTAAGCGTATATGCTAAGAAGTTAATCCCCAATCTCAAGATGAAATTTCAGTTATATCAGTATAAAAATAGTGAATCAGACATCGAAGAGGCGCCATCGACAGGCACACGACAAACAATCGTCCAAAATACTCACGTGCATCACGGCACCTTGCTGGTAGCCCATGAACACGTAGTCCAAGTGACTGTGCTCAGCTTCCTCGGGCAAAAAATGTGGACGAGGGTAATACTCTCTCATTCTTGCCAGCATCTCCGGAAGACAGATGCTCCTGAAAGAACAAAAAATCCATGGTGAAATTAAGGTGTACACCTAGAAGGTAACACAAACGGAATAGGATACCCGTTGGTGAATATCGCGACGCCCAGAAAGGGCAAATACAAAAAAGGAATCCGAAAATCAGTCTTTGAGTATCGCCTTACTACCCTCAGGCAACTACCTCCAGATGTCTGCCCTGTTTTTCTAGTTCATCTCATTGTTCTTCTTTCTTTTGAGTAACCCTAGGAAATGTCGCATTGGGTAAAACCCTTTTTTCTATTTATTAATAGGTCACAACTATTTATTTGACAAGTGGGATAGAACAACTCAAGAATGGGTACAACCGGAAATGAATGCAATTGTCTTCCGTTCAAAGACTCATAAAAGCCGAGGAGAGACCCGTTAAGTTGTGCGACGTTCCAGACAGGCGTTAATAAATTAACAGTCGTCTTTGTCAAGAGACCTGACAAAAAGGAAGTCAGATGACAAACAACCGGCGCCACCTTTTATTGGAATGTTTTTCGAATGCAGGAAAATAATAACGAATGTATTTTTAACTCGCTTAAAAGCAGCATCCAAAACATTCAAGTGTGTCCCAAGTTTCAACCAGAACAAATAAGACGTTCTGTATAAGTTTTATGGTCATTTATTTATATAGATAACTCATGCAAATGACTAGGCCTTGTACAGCGCAATCCAATTACGGATCAAACACACGAACTAACTATCCTGATTTTGGTCTAACAGGCCTATTGTACCGAGTTGCTCATTTTACTTCTAAACATAACGTCTGCAGGTTATGAAGTGTTCAAAGGTCACTTCTAATATTCTGCCGTCGTCATCATGCACGCGCTGTGAACCGAATCTATGATCTAAAGGCAGCAGTGGAAAATTTTGCTCTCTACCTTACAAAATAAATTACTGAATACCAATATATTATTAAGAAATTGTACAAATCACACAAAAACTATTAAAATGTTTCCTTTAATACTACAATTGTTGAAATGCAAATCACACAATGCAGCGCGACATAAACTCTTCTTCCTCTCCTTTTAAAATACTGAAAAATCAATAACTCATGAATTTACTATAAGGTTAAGTAACCATTAATTTTTATTGAATAAAAACATAAGAAAATTCTCAACCAAAAAAAGTGTGTGAATATCACCATGGTAACATATCTTTCGCAATTTAATACGTAAGAACCCGATCGTTTCAACTCCAGTCGAAAAACAAACAAATACATATGCAGCAGGTAACATATATGGAATAAGGCAAGTAGAACAAAGTAGGAAGCGACAGATGAAATCTCCTGCCTTAACCAAACTGTGACAAAAATAGGAGCAGATGGGCGAGGTAGACCCTGGAACCCACTCGTTCCGGGATGTTGTTCTACTAGAGCAACCCTAAAGAATGCCAACCCACAAGGAAATTGGGAACCATAAACCTGTACATTGAAAATTTAAACAACTTCCGTGACTTGCGGCTGATGGTGGTGCTGGGCTTTCAACTTTACCATTTGACAGTAAAAATTGATTGCTTGAACGCGATGTATAAGACACGCACAATTATTCCCTCAAACTAGTTACTAGAACTATGAGGACTACGAGAACAAATCCTATTTAACCGGTATCAGGTAATAAAGATCTTGTTATCCTTCCAGCACTGACCACTTGTGAAACACAAGTGTTTTATTTATTTTACTCTCATTTTGTTCATTATGTAGGTTCGGTTAGTTCTGTCGTATCCTGAAAAGTGAACACGTGCAAGATATTAATATTCATATTACGTCGATACTTCGAGGCTGAAAAAACCATGCGTTTCGGTGTGTTTCACACCATCTCAGGCCTTCTGTCAAATGCTACCCTAGCGATAAATGCCAGAAAATTGACAACTAGATACTATTCTGTGTCAGGATGATTCGTACAATCCTTTCCTTGCGTATGACATCCTCAGGGGCAGAATGGCCCTTCTCACACCTGACAGGAAGGTTATTCACAATCTAACACCTGAAACCTGAAAGAAAGACATTGTGTTGCTACACATTTGATTCACTGAAAGTAACTTTTCCTGGTTGTGCCAGGTGCACTCAGGTGACGAATACAAATCAAATTCGTGAATATTTTTTTATAAATATAATTGGAAGCTTCATGGCAGGCAAAGCCAAAACCTTTCGGCTGAACCGACAAAACGGAGAAACCTTTTTTGTCGTGCCCTAATAAAAATCAAACATATTTTTTAAAACAGAAGTTCAACGGCATCCGATGGGTCCAGTAATGAAACCAATTTAGACAAAACTTATGACATGACTGGAATGACAGACAAAACTGGATGACAGAAGTAGAATAGTACGAACTACAAGTAAGGATTAGGATGTGAATATGATAATTAACATTTGAGTATGTCAAACCATTACAAGTGTCCGTTTCCGGTTTCATCTCGTTTTAAAAGAAAACTAAGACAAACATTTGTAAGTACCAATATCCTTGTCTAATGACCAAATCCACAAAGACAAAACATTTAAAAGGACAGGCAGTAGACGGAAGATCCTCCTCCACATGTCTGCGTTACTAAAGGTGTTTAATTTAAGAGTGTAGAACAGCACGCCACACACATCCGGTTTAGGGTACGATGTTCATTCATTCAAAACGAAGAAAAGAATAAAAAAAATATAATAAATCTAGTTTGTGGCGGTCGTCCCAATTGGCTACATTCGCTCTTTCGGCTTGATGAGATTGGCTCATGTGGGAGGCAAGACCACCAGGCACAGGGGTGAGCCTAGTCGAGCACACGTGTAACACCGTTTTTCTGGTTCAAGAGGTCTGGAGGGCCCTCCCGTAACACCCCCGTTTAATTGCCTACCATTTTTAGAAATACGAAGGTATACAACTGCGAAGTCAAAAATTTTAGAAAAAAACAAAATTTAAATGGATGAAACATTATTTATTATTCAGCCACCCCTGTTCATGAAGTACAATTGATACACAAGTACGGATTGAAATAAGTATCAATTTACGACGACATGTGCAACTTTTAGGTAACAGTAGTATTTGGTAAGCAAAAGGTACAGGTAGCATTTTAACATCGAAGAAGATCGTAAAATCAAAATGTTCAACCCTGAGTAAGGAAGCGTGAAAAAAACCTTGAGCACTTTCAATGTGTGAAAATTGGCAACAGGACCATGTGCATGGTACAGAAATATGTGAAACTACAACCTGTTAAATAAATACGTAGGCAACTCGACAAAAATATAAATTTTAGTTTTCACACCAAAATGCCCATCCTGAAATCAATCGTTTACCGGTAGACCTTTGGCCAAGTATCTTCAGCAATCTATTTATACAAAACAGTGACAATCAACATATCCAAGAAAAGTATTCTGTTTATAAAAATTTGTTTGATGGGGTCGTTAATCTCCGGCTGCTGTTTCCGCCGGGGACGCCACAGCTAGGGGATGCTTTTTGTAAGGGATGATTTTCCAACCCTCTTTAAGAATTCCATTAAAATTTAAAGGAATAAGCAATTCTAGTTTTGGTCCACCAAACCATTCTCTATAATCTCTGCTTTCGAATAATATTATTGACCTTCCAGGACCCAACAAATAGTAAACCTTAGAATTGTACAATGGATTTGGTATACATTTACGGAAGACAGCACTTCGTTCCTGGAAATCAAAACAAATCCTTCCTCAACAAAGTTTTCGTCAGGCGTATCATTTGACTTATTTTCGACCAGTGCGTAGTGCCTATTGTTAAATAGAAAATTGGAAAGCGATCAAGGAATGCGACAGATACACCACCTCAGACATACAAACTAAAACACCTCCTGAACCGCTGACATCTGAAAGGTGACAGCTATAATTTCTGTGGAATTGAAACTTTTGTCACTCCCAAAAGCACGGGAGAATATCAGCTTTTAGCAGGACAGATTTTAGCAGGAATTGGCGCTTACATGTGCCACATTTGTTGCTGAACCCTCAGATGCGAATACTAGCCATTTCCATTATGGTAAACGCAATGAAGTTTCTTCTTGGATAATTAAATGAGGTAAACGCAATAATAAAAACATAATAACAAACACAGTTTGTCATTAATCATATTACTATTTATGTATGAGGTCGATAATGCTGAAACACTGGCCAAAACATTGAATTTTTATCAGCTCAATACAAACGGATGATTCCTCAAGGCACAAATATAACAGTCATATTGGTCTTCAAATCCTCAGTATTCGGTTGTCATAGATAATAATCTTCTATATCGATTTATTAATGTGTGAGTTACCATAGATAACGTCAAATTCAGTTCAATCATAAGACTGATATTTAATTAAATTATTTTTTGAGGCTTTTCTATCAAACTGAAAATTAGTAGTCTGAAGTATGAAAAATTTGATACTCACCATCCGACATACCAGGGCTTCTCTCCTTTCCTGTTTGCCACCCTCGCTGGTGTCATCTTGAAGACGTCCCTCAAGCTGAGGAACTCTGTTTTGAATGTCAGGAACTGGCATTCGTCCTCGACGCTCTCGTAAGATCCGTCGATATTCTCGAACAGACTTTTAAAAAATTCGAAATTAAAAACTTTCATCGCAGGCCAATCTGCGGCGGCATTTCGAATGACGAGAGGCCTCGAGGTATAAGCGAACTCGGCAAAACTTTCTCGGCTGACGTTGTGCAAGTTCAAAACTTCTGTCACGTTCTCGCAAATGCTGCAGTCCGTCACGGGTCGCGTCGCCTCCCAAATAAAATAATTATTAGGTATGACGCACCGTATAC
Source organism: Polyplax serrata (assembly GCA_037055365.1). Lineage (NCBI taxonomy): Eukaryota > Metazoa > Arthropoda > Insecta > Psocodea > Polyplacidae > Polyplax > Polyplax serrata. The sequence continues at coordinate 1,521,855 of JAWJWE010000007.1, forward strand.
CTAAAGTGTTGTCGACTAGCACATCTAAAATTGGAAATTTCACTAAAAAGCTAAAAAACAACGTGACAAACACGACCGCTATCACTGATAACAGGTATATTGAAGTCGATAAAAAGCTGTTTTTATCACTTTTACGGCTTCGCCCGTCGTCGAAACTCAACTTTTCCAACTCCACCAAACTGAACTTATGCTCAACCATTTTACGGTTAAGCAGAACGAACTTTTCAAAAACTTTTTGAATTTTTTCATGATTTTGAATTATTTGTTGTTTCCTATAGCTTGCCATATTGCACTTGAATGAGCCGTCGTCGAATTGACAAATTGAATTTCAGGAGGTGCCAACATTTGCGCCACAAAAATCCCAAACGTCTGCTGCAAATCTCAAAACAAAAACACGTTTAACGGACACATGACTTTTTCTTGTCCATTTTAGGATAATTTTAAAATGTTAGACACGGAAACGAAACATTCTAAGCACACCAAATTCGGAAAGGTAACAGGAATCTATGAAAAGCAAAAGGGCCGCGTTAATCCCGTCATAGGTAAGTAATATTACCTAAAATACGACCTCATGGTTTCGCACTACCCTAAATTTTCTTCCAAATTTTCTTCCAGTTAATTTTCAAAATGGGGAAATAACAGAGAGCAACGCTAAGAATTTCAAAGTGACACTAACTCCGGACGAAAGTGGTAGAACGAAAGTTGAGGTGGAATCAACCGAGGGTAACATATTCCAAGAAGTAACTTTCGACCGACCGAAAATGCGACAATACATAGCAATTCGTAATAAAATAACGAAAAAGGTAAAAAAATTTTTTTTATTAAGTCAATAACGTACATACTTTTTTCACTTTAGTACAAATAAATTCAGGATGCAGGTACCTGTTGACAGGTGAAAGTGATTGAGGTTGACAGCAGTCTATTGATAAATTCAGTATTTGCACCACAGAAAGCACAGGAGGACACAACAGATGCATCAGATTTTTCTAAAAATCTGATGAACTTGAGTAAAATATTTGGTGGGAAAAAAAGTTTTAGTAAATTGCATCAAAAAGATAAACTTAATGTGAGCACTTCATTAATGGATGAAGACATAAAAGAAGCAGCTAAAGGTCAGTGTTACAATATATTTTGTATATATCATATATTCATCTTATTGTGTTTCTTTATATTTTCAAAGGTTTTATATTACCAAAATCTAAAAATTCTTGGTCAAATATTTGAATTTAGAAGTGAATCTCATTGCCAATACCAAAATTCACTCTTAGTATTCAAACAATAATTTTTTTATAAAATTTTTCTTATTGAAGAATCATTCCAACAGGGCATTATCTTTGGATGAATGTTCATGATAAAAATGGGTTTTGGTTGGCCTTCAATGGATAATAAATTTTCCAGGTGTAAAACAAGAAGAGGATACAGACAAATCATTATCATTAAGAGTAGATGAAATGGATAGTGTTATGGAACTCTTACCACCATGCAATAGGAATGCATCAAAGTTATCAGAAGTTTATATTTTAACAGAAATATTAACAGAAGAAGAATTGTTAGCCCTCAAGGATCAAGTGAGAAATGTTGGCCTAGAGAAAGAACTGCATGACGCTGACCAGTGAGTTTAAACTATGATTTGACTTTTCATTTTATTACTTTTTTCAATTCATCAATAAAAAATTGCTTCAGGTACTCAACATTTTTCACATTAAACTATGAACAAGTGAAAAAATCAAATGAAGATTTAGAAAATAGGATAGCAGGACTGTTGTTTGCAGAAACACTAATTAAGTTTTTGCTAATGCCATCCAAACAAATAACAGGGAAGAAGGCAAATTTTTGTTCCTTCTCATCTGTTATTCATTCCAAATTGCTTAATGAATTCTGCATAAGGAGCGGATCATCAGTGTAAGTTGAAAAAAGTTATGTTCCATTTTAACTTCTTTAATTTAATTGTAAAATGCTCAATTATCTTGTGCTAGTTAAGTTCCATTTTTGACTAAGGTGAAAAAAAAGCATCAGAGTTGAAATAAAATTTATGTTACCAAACAAAACAAATTAACAACCAAGTAGCATTGCTACAAAAAACCCTGGATTGATTTTATATCTACTGAAATTGCCACAGATAGGGATACATCTAAAATTAACATAAGAGATGTTAAATGAAACTATAGGAATGACCATGGTGAAATGAAACAATTGCAAAACATTTATTTACTTAATCAATTTTTTAAATTATTCACAATGACAAATTCCTGGTTTTATTGAAAAGTTAAAATGAGATTTGATTTAATTACAGAAGCAGACCATTCTCAATGAGAGACAAAATTGCTTGCTACATCATTGCCCTAACTTTGATTTCCTGTAACTTTCAAATAGATCTGAAAACTCTTGCTCAGGCATCATCTGTGCATTTGAAAAGGTTAGTTTCTCCAGAGGTGTCTTTTGTGTTTTCGTTAGACACCACATTTAGACACCATCCAATTCTTGACTTTCCAGGCTGACTCGCTTAGCCAGGGTGATCGGTGCCGTGCCTATGACCAAAGATGGCAACTGCTACCATTTGAAGCTGCCTCTACCAGCAATGCCAAAATCTTCTGCTGCCAAAGGAAAAAGAAGAATTAAATGAGCACTTGCAAGTGATGCAATAGTTGTAAGACTTATGTACACAATATTAATTTTTTTCATGCTGAGATCCGACTGAGATCTTTTTTTCAATTTATGTTATTCTAAATTGTGAAATTTTTGTCTTGAAATGGAGTATCTTTAAATGACAAAAATATCCATACAAACACTTTTCAGGTGAAGACAATTGTGCAGCTTAATCCGAGACAATCCTCAATAATCATACAATTGGACAATGAAACATATTTTAGTTCCATGCAATTCCCGACACCAGAAAATAAATTTTATTTTGAATTGGCAAAAGACAGTCCCCATACACAAGGTATTGACAAGAGGCCGTTTGTTGCTTTCGTTCAAATCGCGACGATCTTCTCGCACTTATTGCACCATTTCATCCTTACCTTGTGGATTTCTCTGCGTAAAGCAGTTTTTCCTTTGCCTTCAAGTAATTCGTAGAGGTTAAATCAATGAGGAGATCTCGCTTTATTCAAGAAGTTGAGATCAATCTATCCTTTCCATGATAATTTGATTCCTCATGGGTGTGTATTTCATTGATAAATACTCACCTTTTCTACTTCTGAATTGGACCTGCGATCTTAACAATGTTTTTGTTTAGGCCTAGAAAACGCAAGCATCTTGACAGCGTTTGTTAAAATCTAAGAATAGAACCTGCTAATGAAACCCATAAAACCGCGATATAACCGATATAAAAATGTTAGAGTAGGGAAACAGAGGTTCTTAACGGGTGACATTTTATAGAAGGAGAAAAATTAGAAAAATTTCGGACAATAACAAATTTCATTTAAAAATCATAAACATAATACAAAATAAAAGGGCATTTTTTTTTTCAGAGAAGTCCGACAAAATTTCTTGACACCGGTGGGATGACTGCATAAGAATTCAGTTAATATATGTCAACTTTTAACCAGCCATTCTTGGTTTGGTTTCACTGTGCTTTTCAAATCATTAAACTAAGATAAACCGGATCCCTAAAAAATGAGGAAAACTCATGTGAATTCTTAATTAAAACTGTCTTCCTACTGCCTCGTCAACTCCGACTAAATTGTCCAATCTAATTATCTACAATTTATTAAACGTCTATTGCAATTAAACTAATTTAATCAGTACATTTTCGTTTTTTCTTCTTCGGCGACACCTGACTGTCATTTGAATCCTCTTCGCTCAAACGCCTTTTCCTCTTCTCCAACTCCTCCTTCTGCTTGGCTATCACTTTGTCCACCCAAACCACTATTCCTTCGTCCTCTTTCGTCTGTTTTAGGGACTGCTCCCTGTCCGGATGCGCCTTCGTGTGGTGCTTCTCGAAATCCTTCCTGTCAATGAACATTTTTCCGCAGAGTGTGCACGCATATTGTTGATAGTTCAATTCCAGGTACAGGTGAGATCTCAAAGAGTCGGGGCTCTTCGTCTGAAACATTTTCTTTTCGCTACACAGGGGACAGTAGTAGGAGTTGCCATTTGCGGCTACGTCGGCAATTTCCACCTCCGACATCCTATCGGTCAGTTTTTTGCTTTTCTTTGCTTTAACTTCTTCCTCCTCGATGAGAATCCCCCGAATATGACGAACCCTTGGTGCGCCGCGTTGCCAAAGGGGAGTCGTGTCGAAATGGTCGCCGATGCCATCCATGTTTGGACTCGAGTCTGACCCGTTCGAATTCTCTTGAACGAGCGTTCGCACATACGACACTTTTTCACCAGGGTGTTTTGACGCGTAGTGACCGAAGAACGCGTGGTAGTGGTTTGATTTCATGTCACATAACCGACACTTGTATTTCGACTTGGTGCTGTGAACCTTTCCCAGGTGTTCTAACACCAAGACACGAGAAGTGTTTTGGAACTCATTGCAGATACCACATTTCCATATTTTTGATGAACATTCTGGTAGGGGTACCGGTTCCTCCGCAACAGAACACTCTCCTTTGGGCTCTCGGACCGTGTGAACGTAGTATCTCTTCTCCGGATGTTTCTCCAGCGTGTGCTTCTCCACGACCACTTTCTGATAGTGAAAGTATAAACAATAAGGACATTTGTATAGCTTTGCATCGTGGTGCTTCAGATGGTAACCAATTTTTTCTAAAGGAACTTGTCGAGAGTCTAATGGAACCGTGGCGGGGCAGTGCGGACAGCTGAAAATAGATAATTTCATTAAAACTGGGTTCGGAAAACATTACAATTACTGATATTGCAAACCGATCCATGCATCCATTTTGATAATTATACCTGTAATAACTGGTTTCGTCGTGAAGCGCCTTAATATGATGTCTTAACATACAGTCATCAACTGTTATATAGTTGCAGTCGGCCAAGGAACACTTATAGCGCAGTTGTTCAGCAATAAACTGTGGCATTTTGGCCTCGTCCTCGGGTGCAAGTGCTTCAATTGCGGTTTTTTCTTTGGCTTGAGCTAACTGAGAACTCGCGGCAAGGTTGGTCATCTTGTCGAACATTCTCTCCTTCGTATCGAGGCAAGGCACGGGGTTTGTCGGTGCTGTAGAGGGAACCACAACGACACCCTCTGTTTCTGTCGACTTGGCGTGAATCTTCAGGTGACGTACCATGTTGCTGCGAACCTGAGGATTTAACACATAAAACGATTATGAATTGGTGAACCGACACACTCGCCAAAGGCCAGACGGTAGAGCATCCATCTACCTTGGTAAAATATGGACACTTTGCACATTTCACATTAACTTGATAGACAGCTTGCATTGGAAGTTTGTCTTCGTCACCAGGAGAGTAGCCATTTCGTTCGAAATCCACCTTGTCGACCTTGTATGACTGCAAAAGAGAAAAAAGAGGCTGAAGAATACGGCCATGAACCTTTTAGTTTTTATACGAATTATAAGTACCTTTGGGTAGATGACAAAATATCCCTCTTTGGCCGAGTCCTTGGGAACAGTTTTCAACTGATCATACTTGTGCTTCTGCTTGACGTGTCTCGTCACACTTGATTCCACCGCCGAAGCGAAAGTACACAATCCGCATGAGAACCTCTTTTCACCATGATGCTTCAGGTGTTCAATGAAAGTATTTATCAGCTTATTTTGTTTGGAACAGTGCGGGCAAACCAGAGTCGAGGAATCCCGGGAAAGGTCACAGATGTACAGGTGGTCCTGTTAATAAAGAATAAAATCTATCTAGAAAACGCACTACGCTACCACATTTGAACTTGGTCGAACTTTTCGTACCTTCAACTGTAATTCATTTTCCGATGCAAAGTTACACTTCACGTTTCCACATATGTACAAGTCCGTTCCTACCAATTCTTCAGAAAACCTCCTATGATCCTTTTTAACACCTTCGGAAGACGTATTTCCACTAGGTGCAGAACCGCTATCCTCGCTGTCACTTCTCTCCAGCTTTTCACCTTTGTTCATTCTTTGCTGTTTATCTTTGAGAGAAGACCGGGTTCTTGGTACATTTTTAGTCTCTTCCGATTTCTTTTCTTCCTCAAACGACTTCCCCTTTTTAAGTTTTTCTCCTTCCTCTTCCAGTTTCTTATTTAACGAACAAATAGCTTCCTCAATGGGTGACATAAGTGTCTTTTGTTTTTCTCCTACTTCCTCTCCAGGATGCACGGTGAGTGCCATGTCAGAGGATGCTGGATGATTTGTGTCTGCCTCTGCGTCGTCAAATAGCAACCCATCTGTTTCGCTGGCTATCTGATTTCTCAGTTTTTCCATCTCTTTCCGGATGACATTATCATCAGCTGGAAGAGATTCTTTGGCCTCTTTTACTTTGCTGGAACCCGTTTCAGGTTCTGCGTCTTTCTCATCTTCTGAGTCTATGGTAACTGTCTCTACTTTGTCAGTCTTTTCACCTTCTAGAATTATTACTTCAGGACTACCCACCGGCTTTTCGGACAAGTCTTGGGTACTTTTCCCGCTCGCCTTCTCGGTTTTGAGTTCGTCTTTGGCCCCCTTTAAGCAAACTTCGTCCACGCTAAAGTCTTCAACTCTGATTATGGGAGGCTGTAGATTTTGACTGCTAGGTGTCTCATTCGATTTGCCTCCTGAACAAACAACATTCGCTATTTTTGGCAACGTTTTCTGATGCTCACTTGACAAGCTCATCACTTCGGTAATTCGAGGTTGTCCATTAACTTCCATATTGCAACTAGTAGTGTCAGTCTTACCGTTAACATTGAATGAAGCATCCTGTTCATATCTTTTTACATCAGACATGAGTTCGGTTTGCTCCATTGGCCCTTCACCTTCGCCTATCAAACTATCAGTCTTTTTAATTAAATTGTTCGTGCTTTTAGGCGGGTACACGTTCTTGGGCCCCGTTTTCCTGCTTAGGACAACAACTGGGGGCAATTTGTGAAAACCAGTACAAATTACAGAGGCTCGTTCAACCGAATTGAGTTTACTTGCTGTTGTTGCAGATGATAATTCATCCGTGTGAAGGCTGCCGATAACCTCGGTAGGAGTGGTGATTTTATGTCCACTGTTATCCATCGAAGTAGATGAATCTCGGCTAACGGAGACAATATCCAACTGCCCCAAGGGTACGCTTATATCTTTTTTGTTGTTCTTCTCACCATTCGATTCCGATGCCACCAATAGAGAGCAATTCTCTTCTGGCGCTTCGGTTTCTGACGAAAACTGAGCATTCGGTAAAAGACTTTGAACAGAAAGACTTTGATCTTTGTCTCCAGTCAAAGGGTTTCTAATAGAATCCAGCTCTTTCATAAGGGGACTAACATCACCACCTTGTCCCGTGTTGATACCCAATTCGGCTGCAATCGCCGATATATCAAGAGAATCAGCGGTCTTGGGTACGTCATCCTGAAAAGACACAACATAGGTAACGTAAGCCAGCATGCTCTTTTTTAGGTTAATCATCGGGTTAATTTTAAGATCTATCATCTTCGTGACTTTACTTCCGATTTGTTTACTTTAGGTATGCCACTCAAAAAACGTAATCGATGACTTATTATTTAGAACTTTAATTTGAGATTAAATTACATCTTAGATCCTAAAAATCTAATAAATGCAGTTGATTCTATTTTTAACCTTGAACCATTGTCTTCGACTATTTTCTCATTTTACTTAAACTTACCTGATTTTCTTCTTCTAGATCAGCTTCTATAATACAATCCGTATTAGTTGACTCACTATCATAGCTGATTACTTTCAGCGATTCAAGCTGAGAATCACCAGATTTCTGAAATACAGAATAATAAAATAGTACAATTTAGAAAAAAGAGAAATTAGTCAATAGATAATGAGTTTCAAACTATTCCCATGATGATCGAACTTAAATTTTCACGGCGTACACATGAATACGTATCATTATTTTGGTGTGAATAACGCCGTGTATTATTCACACTCAATCCGTACTTCTTGAGTGTTAATGTCGTAAATATTTCCATGTCCTTTTCTCAACGTTTTCTCCTAAATCAAATATTTTATAACCGTACCATCTTTTGTCCATACGAATACCCATGTGCAACTTATCTCCGTCCCACACCAATTAGCTCCTAGCTCACCTTTTCATCTCCTTCCGCGTTTTCATCGTCGGATGATCAACCTTAATTGTTATTTGACTCTGTTCGAGTGAGTAAGACGATCTAACCATGGATGATACCAGCAGCTGGGAAAGCTGGCGAAACGTTTGGACAGGGAGCCCGTTACCAAAACAGGACACGATGTTATTCGACACAAAATAATGATAAGTATATCCCCATGATTTTTTATAAGAACGTCCAACAACAAATCAACAAAGTTACTATCCATTATTATAATTCTACCGGTTCATGCTGGGAACTAAAAGACACCGACTAACATGCTGTACTATATTGGTTTAGCTTCACTACTACATCATGCCGAGTATGATAATTTCGAATGATGAACAGAATTACAAACAATAAATACCAAAATATTAAATGCCAGTTATGACTAAAACTATTGCGATAAATTAATTTTGCTAGTAACATTCAAGCTAAAGTTCTGCTAGTTCAAAATCTTAACAAGCCTACGATTATATATGTTGTATTAATGCAAATACCTTCTTTTTCAGAGTCTTTTTAAGTCCGATATCGCTCTAGCAAAAAAAGATTCAAAGTTAATATTAGTTTTATTAGTTTTATTATGAAATAACCAATTTTATAATTAGAAAACAAATTTTCTTAGCTTCCCTTCCAATTGGTACGAATATGCAAATGTATTCTTTATGCAATTTTCCTATATTGTGGTACTAATGCGCTGTAATATTCTTCAGCATTTTATTATATTTGTAACTTATTTGTACAAATATTAAAACGTAATAAGGTCTAAGCTTTTCGACAAGACCATCAATTTTGACTTCGAAGAGTGAATACTTCAAAGGTTTTAACATTTTAAATTCACAAACCTGATTTTCCGCCAAAGCCCGGACGTACATGTAGGCCGGTTGTGAAAAATGAAAATTACACAAATGGAAAACCATCTCTTTTTCGGTTTCGGTACCATGAAGACAGTAAGCACACTGGTATGTACAATAGGAGTGAAGTTTGTAATGCTGCAATTGTTATCAATGTTAGCGAAATAAAAAAATTAACAAAAACCTCATGAAATGGATCTGCTACATACAACTATCAATCGATCAGCCTTAAAATGAAGGTTTTTACATATGTGACATGTGTATGCCGTCACTGACTGATGTTCAGTTGTCAGGTGGTTCATAAACTCTTGAGCGATGTAAAATTTTTTCCCGCATTGATCGCAATGGTATGGACGAACACTCTGTCTTCTCCCCTGTTTTTCTAATGCTTCTGATGCAGGTGGTGCATTGGTGAGTGGCCGACATTTATATATAACTCGAGAATTGGTCTTTAAAATTTGTGGATGCGCCAAATTCTGCAAAAGACAACGTAACTCATATTATTTGGATCCTTGAGAAGGTAGTTTCCTTTAGATCTAAGAATCATACCTGATGTATTTCGACATAGTTCTGAGATATCGCTCTATAAAAACAATATCCACATTGGTAGACACAATGACCGTGTTCGACGATTATATGCCGACTGAGCGCATTGTTGGTATTTGAGAGGACTTCGCAACAGTAGGAACACAAATACCAGTTGAGCACTTTCCTCAGCTTATGATTTGCATCAATTCCTAAGTTTTTCCACAGCTTTTGATGTTTCATTCTTCGCTGAGCTTCGTGCAACCCGATATGTTGTGTGAAAACGTTCTCGTTGTTGCACGTGAAACTGCACTCAATCGCCATGCACTTGAATAAGTGACACAACTTCACCTTTGTAAGCATCTGCTGGTAGACTTTAGCGTCTTTAACGCTTTTGCTACTCATTCCTGTCCAGATTTTCTGCAGCACGCTGAACTTCTTCGGATCGTCCGTATCGTCTTGATCCGACGAAGTATTTGCAGCACCCGCATTTCCTCCTTTGCCTTTGGTCCGAGGCCGTTTACTTGGTGGTACACCACACTTCGAAGTTCCTCCAAACAAGGTGTCCAACGGATTCGCAATATAGTTCTCAGTTTTCTCCTCCTGTTGGGGTAGGTCTTGCGAATTCGTGCTTTCAACTGCTGTGGTAATGGTCGTCATAGTCGATGTAGTGGATGTCGCCGTGGAGACCGGTACTATTACCGAAAGGGCATTGGACGTTTGCAAGATCTGCGGAGCTGCTGATACCATCACGGGTTGAGAGCCGTATTTGGAAGTTGATGGAGAACTTATGGATGACAGTATACGAATTGGCGTTACATTTGAAAGTGAACTCAACACTACAGGAGTAACTGATGCAGCTTTGACTACTTTCAGTTGATTAATCTCAACAGGTAACGTTGTATTCGAATCTGGCCGAATGGCTATCTGACGACTTGGACAAGGCCGAACCAGCACAGGTTTTCCGGGTATTACTATGCTATCTTTGGTGACTTCATTCGTTTGTACGAACGGAACATTTACTTTTAAATTCGAATGATCGACTGCAACATCTACAGGATTTAAACTACGAACATTTTCAATTGTAAACATAGCATGAGTGTCGTGGTTTGTTACATTTTCGTGCCTGTCTGAAATACCCAATTTGTCTGCAACTTCAGATTCTTTTGGTTTTGATAATCTGTCACCAACAAGATTTCGAACTCTCAGGAGAGGAACCCGAGGGAAAGCTGGTACGGTTTCTTCATTCTCCGATTTCCCCTGAAAAGCAAGAATATCGTACTGCAACTTAATGGTGTGCAATACACCTGTTACACTTAAAAATATTCGATTGCAACTGAACAATACGAACGGCAACTTTCCCAGAAGAAAAATTTACTCACTTCTAATGTATTGTTTCCAAGAGAGGGTTCATCGGGTATTCTTGTTATATCAGGTGCATTATTCAGCAACGATTCCAAATTTATATTATCAGACACATAATCCTTTTCGTGGTCCTTCAGGTGATGAAGTGCGTGAATAAGTTTGTACGATGTGAAATGGACCTAATAAAACACATTGTATATTACGTACCTGACAGCTAATAACATTTTTTTTAACCAAAGAAACGTAATACCTTATTCTTTCATTCAATTCAATAGTCCTTAAGGTACTACATAGCATTGATATTTCAATAGGCTCATCTCCGACATACCAATTTCCTTTAACTAATACGTTGCATATATTAAGTACAGTTACTTCTATTAAGTGTAAGTTAGGTCTTACCTGATGCCTTTCTTTCCCGTGGCAAATTTCACAGACTCCGTTCCATTTCGTTTTCGCGTGGCTGATTTTTACGTGTTTCTCAAACAAATCGAAAACCTTTGTCGAAAATAGACATCCCTTAACGTAGCATTCATAAAGACTAATTAAGCCACCCAACCTGAAAGTAAAATGAAAATTGTAACAGAAAAAATTTCTTCTGCTTGGATTCCATGCACATTTTCAGCAGTTATGGATCCAGGCGTAGTGCTTGGAATAACATGACATATAACAATAAGTTTTTAATTGTATCCTTAAATTTGTTGCCTTTTTGAAATCTTACGTTCAGCTTACATGTTGATTCAGACAGACTGCAACCCAAATACCAATGACTCATACCACGCCCTAAAATACTGAAACATGGTACATAGAAATAGAAGAATAAAATACAGTGAAATGAAGGGCACAGTATAAAAAATAACAAAAGCAATTTCAATAAAAAAGCAACAAGTCTATGTCAAATAGGATCTCGTTAAATATACAGTCTTCGTCAATCCATGTTGTTTCGGTGTAAGTAATAAAATTAGGTTAACAAAAAAGTGAAAACATCAGTTTGTTCAATGAAAAAAAATAGTAATGAAATATAAAGTCTTATTCTCTTGGCTTAATTATCAGTCATCATCAGGACAATGCACGTAAGTACTGAACATAACCAAATCTTTTTCAATATAAAATAACCCATATTGATACCCTCAGCAATTTTCTACACACCTCTTCCAGTCGGGTTAGTGAAATTGACACTTTCTATCGAACCTAACTAGTAGTAAACAATTTTTTTTTTAATTAAACACAAAGTGGCACGTCCAAACACCCAACGCTGAATTCATTTTCTATTATTTTCAGGTTATTTCTAACAAAAAACGTCACGGGATCTCTAATTTCCTTCAACAATACCGACATTTCCTCGATAAGTCCAAGTTTAAACGTTTCTAGAGCTTTGGATGCCCACCTTAACGTGTAAAAAAATCCACAGAGAACCCGACACGGTCGCTCGCTTCTACCGCAACTCCATCACACAAACACAGTCACTCACGCACACTCTAGGCAGTCGTTTGCCCCACAAAAACAAATGCAACTCCTTTGTGTCCGTCTCGTCCCCGTGCTATGGAGTTTCCCCGTACAATTAAAACAAAACAAACCGGCCTGATGTTGTTGTCTCTGGGTTAGCCGATTACAAGACAAACGCCTACAATTTCCGTGTAAACAAATGCACGACGCGATGAAATCCGCACCCGATTTCAATTCGATATTTTCCGTGGGCAAAAATTCGTAAATAAAATAGAGAACGGAAAACGGGAGATGAACGTGAAAATCGAACTATTTCTCTCTATTGTTGTTGTCTTCCGATCTATATTTATGTCTCGCTTGCGTACATGCCTTGGCACCAACCCCTGAGCTCTGACTCACTTGGGGGAGTTGAATTGGACAGAAGAAACCCCTTTTATTTAAAGCCACCAACACTGTCAGACATCCCTCGCTATTCATCACCCCAGAGAGAGAGAAACTAGTCTTTCGAAAGATGCCTTTCATAGTTTTCCTTTTATATTTTTCACTACTATTCACTCAAAGGTTTAGCGTGCACTCGTGCACTACAAGTCCAGAGGTTCAGGTAAAAAATATGAAAACCTCTGGCGTCCTCACATTGTTTATCCAATGAAATAAAACGGAGAAACATCCTTATTGGTCAAAATATTCTAACTAAAATCTAAAAAAGCAGCACGGGCTTCAACCATTTCTTAAGTAAAATAAATACAGTACAATTTTTTTAGTACGTAGAAGTACTGTCAGTTAATTATAATTCGATTTTTAATGAATTCTGAAATTTTAGTTGGGTTGCCTTCCTCAGTACTCTGTGTACCGAAGTTCAAGTTGTTATGAGTTTAAGTTCATTACCAAGAGTTTTTTGTCTTTCATGTATACCTATGCTCATTTGCAAAACTAGGCGGCCAAGTTCTCCGCCTTGCCAACTATTTGTTTACCATCATCACTAATAAAGCATTCTATTTTCTATAAGCAGTGCAATTTACAAGAAATTCCCACTCAAGCAAATTCCCATTTTCTCAAATAATAAATAATTAAGTATCGTAGACCCTGAAAAATGAGAATTTTCAAACACAATTGTTTGTGTCAACTTCCAAGTCCCTTGAATATGATGGTTTTTGGTAATGCATTATTGGCGTTCTATGCGTTTCTCCACTTAAGGGTTCCTCAGTTATTCTAAAAAGAAGTAACGAAATAAAATTTTTACTTACACTTGGGCTTCCAAAGGTCCAACTTTGAGTTTTTTAATTGGTCCTTGGGTTTCACAAGATGAATTTTCCAGTAGCGCCTTCACCGACAGATTTCCGACGCTTTTGGAATTGCCCTCACGAAAAGCACCGCCTTCTTCATTTGAAAGAACGTTTTTCACGTCAAAACACGAATCCAACAGGATACTTTCAGGTACATCCTCTTCTGGACCCAGTAGTTCTTCCATTTCAAATGATTCGGTTGGGTCAAATGAATCGTCTTCCCGCCCTAAAGGTTCCTTCATCTTACATTCGTCCAACTTTGGTTTCTTGCAGGGCAGATCCTGGTTTTCTACTTTACTTTCGTTAAGTTCACGGGTCTCTTCCTCGCCCAGGTTCTGTATCTTAGAGGACAGATCCTCTTGTTGAGTGGTTGCTATTGGATCGGTTGCCTCCACAACATTCTTCTGATTTTTAGGATGATTTGTATTATGTTGGGATACCAATTTGTCATCCATATCTTCCCTCTCTGGTTCTCTTTCTTCGATAGTTTTGAGTGGCTTCTTTTCTTTTGATGTCTGACTATTCTTTTGGGGAACTTTTGATGGTCCCGCTGACATGTCGATTCTAAGAATGGTGGCTTCTTCTTCCGGTAAATGGTAATTTTGAACATGACGCTCAAGCCCCTCGCGAAAAATCTGTACATAGTTGCACTTGGAGCATATATGGCCGTACAGGGTGCCTCCCTGTACCGGAACCGCAAACAGTTCGATAATTTTTCCATACAAATCAAATCTGTCAGTCGAATGTTTGGATAAGATATGGTACTTCAAGTTCTCTTTGGTGGGCATTGTAACCATGCAATCCTCATCAGGGCACTTGAACCTGTATTCACCCGTATGACTACTCACGTGGGCGAAAAAAGTGTTGATGCCTGTGATTTTAGCACAGCTACAAAACCTACAGTAATAACCTGCAGTACTCGAAAATTTACATTTGACTTTCTTTTTCATCGTTTCTGCAAAGGAACTTGATTCTTTCGTCTTAACACTAATACCCTGAGCCTGATTCTCAGCAATGGCCTTCTCTGCTTCAGCTCTGCATAGCCTAGAGATAAGTACCTCTGAGTCCGGGTGAACCATTTTATAATGGGAAGTTATGTTCCTGGTAATATGCAGACATAGCTTGCAGGGATACATAACCTTTTTCTTTTCAAATGCGTAGTCCAATAGCCTGGCCGCAGCCAGTTCGCTAGGTCCCATGTTATTTTCGAACTTCTTCTTGACGCTACATTTCTGTTTTTTTGATGAAGAGCCGTTAGTCACCTTTAAATCTCTAGGTGCCTTATCGTTTTTCTTGTTGTATATTTCCAGATGTTTCATTGTGGCCATCTTCAAAGGTAATTTGTTAATAATATCAGATAATGACTTTTTTGTAGGACGTTTCTTCAATTTTTTCAATCGAGGACATTTATAACTCCGTATATTTCTACCCAAAAAGACATGTTTAGTCGAGACGGTCTGACTAAGGCTTTTGAG
This sequence comes from Polyplax serrata, assembly GCA_037055365.1. NCBI lineage: Eukaryota > Metazoa > Arthropoda > Insecta > Psocodea > Polyplacidae > Polyplax > Polyplax serrata. Next base: position 1,536,949 of record JAWJWE010000007.1, read on the forward strand.
AGGCGTCAATACACTGGATGTTTTCCTTCCCTTTAATGCCATATTTCTGCCACGCACACGACTGAAGCTTAGGCATCGTTCTGTCAACTTTTGTCCATACCCGAAATTGTTCATATCCAATTTATGTAGCAATACATAAGGCTGTTTCTTTCTATTTTCAGCAAGGACTTCAGGACCTTTCAAGGACATTCCTAATTCTTTGCCTGGTTCGTGGCAGTTATCCTGATCAAACTGGCGAGAGCTTTTTGACCGATTGCTAGTGGATGTAGTTTTGCCAGACGAATCACTGTCGCTGCTCCCATCTTTCAAAACTTTCTTGCGATTATCACTCGTTTGTTCACTTTTCAGTTTCTCCTCTTCAACCATTTTTGCACTTTCTTTCACAATATCTAAATTATTCATGCTTCCTCCTGATGCATTAAGCATTCGACACATTCTCAAACCCGTGGCCGTCACCACTCCCGAGGATATGAACATATTCCTTATGTCGTCGTGAAGCCTATCAAGTTCTGTCATTCTTGTTTTGGCCTTGGGTTTCGTTACGTGTTCTTCTTCTTCTTCTTCTTCTTCTTTTTCTTCTTTTTCTTCAGGTTCTCCTGACTTTGAAACACTCCCCTCTGAATCTGCTTTGGATTTTTCTTCTTCTTGCATAATTTGCTCCAGCAATTTCTTCTGACCCTTCTTTCTCTCGTATTTATTTTTGCTTATGCATTTATTTATGTTTACTGCCTCACCCGTATGGTGTCCACTCAGCGATTTTGGCACCAAGTCGACTTGTGAGTTTCCAGTATCGTCTCCTTTTTTTAACTTATTCATATCACTGGGATTTTTAATTATTTTATTTTCGTTGGATTTTTTTAAACCTTTCTTTTTTCTCTTTTTCCGTGCCCAACCGTCTTCGTTAGAGTTATCCTCGCTTTCCGATGATGATGATGATGGTGCTGGTGATGATGATGACGACGACAACTTCGGCACCCTAATTCGTTTATGTTTTCTTTTTTTCTTTCCACTAGACTTTTTACGCCTTTTCCTTCTCCTAGTGTCATCAAATGACGAATCACTGGCGGAACCACTGTCACTTTCCGAATTTATAATTTTTTGTATGGTTTTAAGCTTTTTTGCATTTAATTTGCGAACAAGTATTTCAAAAAGCTTAGCTTGTGCCAATAGCAGTTTTCCCTCACCGGATTGATAAGACTTTCTTATTAGGGCTTCCACCAATTCCTGCGTTACCTCTTCTTTGTGTTTTTTTTCGGGTTCAGGCTCTTTGACTGAATTTTCTACCGGTGGATTTGACGCAGAAAAAATTGTATCAACAGGTGGTGGTACAGGGGAATTAACTTCCCCAGCATTCGATGTAGATCCACTGTCGTCTACTTTTTCTTTTGTAATTGTTTCCTCTCCAATGGCAGTCCTTTCAATAGTACTAATCTTTTCATAATGTGTGTTCTCCACAGCAGTACAACTTTTATTGTTGATGTCGGTGTCATTGATATTTAATTTTGCATAAGCACCTATTATTTGTTTACTACTATTTTCACCATTCGCACCAGTTTTACTCGTTTCTTCTAATCTTTGTTGAGCAGTCGTTACTTTAATTTCATGTTGCAATTGAACTTCTTTACCAGTTATTTGGAACACATTGCCCTGCGAACTATTCAGTATTTCTGTCTCATTTATCATGTTATTTTTGTTTGTAACATTTTTCTTCTTCGCACGTTTTGATTTTTTCTTTGGTTTCTTCTGTTGTTCGGGGTTTCTCACTTGGACCATCTGATTTTGTTCTTGGGGGTTCACCTGTTCTTTTTCCGGTTGTTGTTTTCCAACAACACTTTCATGTCTTTTATTTGTCACTGAATGCATTTTTTTCGGAATTCTGAAGTTTTGCAAACCGTAACCCCTTCCTGTACTTCTAATTGGAGAGTTGTAGAGACTATCTAAAGGCGACATGCCTTCTTCCGTTTCCATAGATGCTGTCCTTTCGTTCGTGGCACTTTTCATGTTTTCTCCTTCGGTTGCTTTAACGTTTTCGGTTGCCGTTTTTTGGGATTTTAATTCTTCCGGTTTGGCTGTGGCCATTGTTTTTGATATTGGCAGCTGTGATCGGTTGTTTGAAGAATGACATGCATTTGTTGGGTTTGAGTTGGGACTATTCATATGCTGTTTTTTCTTATGAAAATGTTGCGGATTAAATTTTACTTGCTGCTTCATTCGCTTGTACTCGGCGTAAGATGTGGCCTGAGAAAACCGTTGAGATGGAGACTTTGGAAATTTGTTTGTATAATGTGGGACGTTGGGATTTTGTGATATTTGTCCCGAGTGTTTGCTTTGAAAGCTTTGCTGAAATTTTGAATTATTCGACACCATTGATGTGTTATATGATATTCTGTTTCCAGTATCCCCATGATTTGTTTGTTTTGTTATATGCGGAGCAAAGTTGGATACCTTTGATACAATTGGACAATTCCTAATGTTCTGATTCTCCGGCAGTGGTTGTTTATTTCTTTGAGTAATTTCAGAATGGCTAATTTTGCACAGCTTTGAATCAAAGTTTGAAGTTGTAATCGAACTCCCACGCTGTTTAATACTGGAATGAGGTAGGGCACCGGTATTCACTGGTGGTTTATATCCTTTAAGCCTAGGATCCCTACTCGTAAAAAATGATTCGGTAATGACTGGATAGGTCGTTCCCACATTTGTAAAGGGATCATTCAACAGTGAATTATTTTTATTGTAGAACGGTACTCTAAGTGTTGTTTTCTCAATTGGCTTCGGGGCATAAGTAGGAAAGTCAAATTCATTAAGTATACTATTTTCAATTTTTCCAATAGGCTTCGCAATACCAGCCGAAAGGCCCGTTTCAGCCAGTACTTGGCCATTCTTGATCGTGCCGCCACCACCGGAGCCACTGTTACTTACACTGTAAAATGTTACTTTATCCTGAACGGTTACTTTACTATTCAAGTGTGATGCATCAGGTAGCGACACCACATCATTTACGAATTCATTCGAATCTTGAAGTGTGGTTTCACTATTTAATCTCTGAGAACTCTCAGTCAGAACGGATGGCCTTAAATTCGGCAAAGGCAGCTTAGGACAACAGGAATGTGCCTGCATATCCTCTTTCACTAAATCTGCCAATATATCCTCGTTGAAGCTTTCTATGCCTAGGTGTAGGAAATTATTGCTTTCATCAGCGATACTTTTTCTATGTTCTTTTATTGAGCTAGCCTTGTTGTCTTGATTCTCTTCGGAGAATTGAATGTTATTCCGTCCTGAATCAGGCGACCTCGAAAACTTCCCACCAGATTTCGAATCTATTGAATCTCTGTAATACATATGCGCTCTACTGTTCTCATTTTCCGAGCTAGCATATATTGAATTCCTATTACTTATTTGTGTATATTCTTTTTTTCTGTGATTACTGTCGCTGGTCGATGGACTTTGAACTTCCACTAATTTATTCGAATTAAATAACTCTTCTTCCCCTATGCTACATGGTTTTTTACTTTCTTTTGTATCTTTCAATGACCGTAACGATCCTCCTATGCTCTTACCAGGTACTCTGTATATCTCACATATGTCAACCGATAACTTATGTCTTAATTTTGACTTTGAGTGAGACTCCATCTCCTTCATTGATCCGACTGAATAAATCCTGTTACTGATTTGTTTGCTAAATAAATTATTTTTCTCATTGTTTGGTTCTTCTAATGAAAAACCACTAGGGTTTTCGTTCACACTAGATTTTACACGACTACTACGGGCACTAGTATTATTAGGTTCGTTTGTTTTTTCTCCACTTCGGTCCGCCGTAATCCGAGACGGAGCACAGTCTGTTACAACTACCGTATTACGTTTCTTCTGCAAAGACTTTAAAAGTTTCTCTCGACTAGACGACAACAGGTCCGTATGGAAGGTGATAGAGTTCGAATGACCATCCTTCTGTGGCTCTTGAATTGAGGACAACATTGTCTTTTCGAAATTTGTCTTTGGTGAGTCTGGGTTATCCATCAATGCAAAGACATCTAAATCCTTGCCTAGGTTCGACTCCACCTTCTCGAAAATATCAGTCCTTGAATCATCTGATAACTTTGCCTGCAGAACAAGTTTTCATTTTAAGATTCCGATATCTCTAATTAAGCATTGATGGTTTGATGGTTTACTTACGTTTGCCGTTGAAGAATCAACAGCAGACATGTTAGGCCTCGAATCAACTGTTCTTGTGTAGGACAAACTTGAGGCATTGGAAACTGAAATTGTAGGAGTTGAAGAAAATGAAACACTATTTCCCGTATTTCTGTTTATTGTATTCCTTAACCATGCATTGGTGTGTTTTGTATCCTGAAACAAAGCAATACAATAAGTTCGCTGAAGTAGTCGCACTGCACAGAGGGCACGTTAGGCAAAAAACATAAAGATGGACATTTACCTGGGCATTTTTTTTTAATTCTTAAAATATTTGAACTGACTAAGGTTTCAAATTATAAAAACTAACACCCTAAACAGAAGTGTACAGACAATGAATTTTGGGAAAAAAATGGAAGTCTGTGACGGAGGTGTACAGCAAAGCTTTAGCGTTTCGTTCAACATATCAGAACTACACACTGAGGCAGTCTAAATGTAGTGCCTAATTCAAAGAACATCTCACCTTATAATCTAATTTTTCTATCAATTTCAGTATAACCTCTTCCACTCTCACAATCGCGTCCCAATTGTACCTGCTCCCTTTCTCATGTATCATAGACCTTAAATTTCGAAATTTGTTTAATTGACCGTCTAATGGAATCTCACTACCCTTCTTTTTTATCTTGTCGATCATAAAATCCAGAAACGGCAGATATTTTTCCATATCGATTAGTTTTTCCAAACATTTTGACTTTTCTGAAAATAAAACGACATAAATAAGCGGAAGTGATTGACTGCGGTGACAAGTTCAATTTTCAGTTTGTGCTTCAGTTTAGTTTATGCTGCAGTGTAGGCAGTTTGTGTATGAGTTTCAGTTAAAATGCTACAAAATAACCACCTCGATTAAACCCATACTATTAGTTTTGATAATAGTATTATTTAATACCCTATTAGTTTGAAGTTGCTAACTAAAAGATGCAAATTATTTCAGGAATGTTGTACGGTTGACAAAATTTTAACCTACACTAAGTAGAAAATTGATCAACTATTTAGTTTATAAAAGTTTTTTCATTCAATATTTCTTTCCATACAGAGACAACAATCATGTCATCGCAATTAAGACCAAAAGAAATATTACTAGTAATATATATGAGTCATAATATTACAAGACATGTAGCTATAACAATGTGTCTGTCCTAACATTTGAAAATGTCTAATAGAATTGGAACTAACCAACGATAAATGACGAAAATTAATTAATTGCCATTACATATTTAATATTGAACGGACGGCTCTTGCCGATGTTGTACTTCAATATATACTGTTGTTAAAAATAAAACTAATATTTTTGGTAAATTATTATGCAAGAAGTGGTACCTTCTACGAATGAAATGCCTGTTTGATTATAGAGGCACAGCACAAAATATTCGGTTTAATTTAATTCAAAAGTAATTTTGCGCTTACAAGTTCCAATTAAAGTCTATAACTTATCTTAAAACTTATTTTATAAAAAGTGATTTTGTCTCGAGGGGCAAATACTACAAATTTGAAAAAAAGATTTTTTCAGCAGGAGAAATCACTCTGTCAATCTAACCGTTGATGTCTGTCTTCATGTTGCTGTTAGAATGTTGCCCAGAGGAAATGTTTTGTTATTGTTGATTTTATAATTGTTGTCATGTAAGTTTAACTTCTTGGAAATACAGTCGAATCTCTGACCTGCAAGCATGCTGTGAATACTCATCATTACACCGATCGAATGTACATATTTGAATTCTACCACTTTTGTTTTGCTACGTAAACATTAACATTAATGAAATGTTGCCAGGATGATAATGGGTACCTCACATTTAAGGTTATTGAACGGTTAACTTAAGAATTAACACACATTACTTATAATTATTTGGTAAATGTACTATACGTAAACTGGACAAATTATTCTATTGCAAAAATTAAAATACTAAAAAAGAACATGGGAACTACTATTTTTCATTATGTACGCTTTCAATGTTTTCTTTTATGGTTTAGTATTTAGTTAAAAGGAATTCCCGGCTGTTAACAGTTTATATATACATTTATAGATATACTAAGCATATTATTATTTTAACGGGATTTCTCAAACATCCGTTTGTTACATCAGCTGCCTTGCCTGGTCGTTCGTATCCGACATTTTGACTGTGCTTTTCCATCGCAAAGGAATCAAGCAATTAGGTCGTTTGACCGATGGCGCAACAAACACCAGAAGACTCACCTTGCGTAGTGAACGCGCCATTTTTTTCCTCAATATTATCCATTGCGCTGTATTTTCTTTTGCAGTTGTTTAGTGTATCTTAACGTCAGCCTGTTTTCACTACAGATTTATGTAATCACTTAGTGGTGCAGCCAGGTTTCTAAATGCAATCCACTTCTGCTGGATTCTCCGGTCTCTCTGGCTCTGGCTGCTGCTGTTCTTGCTCGTTTCTTTCTTAGTCTTATCTCGCGCTGTTCGGGAGTTTCGTTGGCTCTTGCTGCTGCCGTTCTAGCTCTCTTTTTCCTTAGTCTAATCTCACGTTGCTCTGGAGTTTCATTAGCTCTTGCTGCAGCTGTTCTGACGCGTTGTTCAAGCCGCCTGGCTGCCCTTTCTTCAACAGATTCTCTAGCTCTAGCTGCCGCCTGTCGTGCCCTTTTCTTCCACAGCCTTATTTCGCGTTGTTCAGGCGACTCTTGAGCCCTTGCCAATGCTTGTTTTGCCCTCTTTTTCCAAAGCCTTTCTTCCCTTTGCTCGGGAGTTTCGTTAGCCCTTGCTTGTGCTGTTCTAGCTCTCTTTTTCCACAGCCTTATTTCGCGTTGTTGAGGAGTTTCCTGAACTGGTGGTGCTCTCGCGCGTTCTTCTATCAGTCTGATTTGTCGCTCTTCTGTTGTTTCCCATGACCTTATTGCAGCCATAATTTCCCTATCCATTACAACACTGTTTTATATCGCAATGTTAATAATTGCAGAAAAAGAACATTCAAAAATGCACAAAGTTAAATTAACACAATGATATTACAGTGGTGTAATAGTCTTAAAGTTGCATTCTTGCATTCCATAACTGTAACGCATGCCTTATGTGAGGAACTATTTCTTACAGTGACAAAGTGTTTACATAAAAACATGTGCAATTTCAGCTTAGAGTTCATTACACCTAAATGATGAAACAAATTTTAAAAATATATGGAACAGACAGGGAGACAGGAATAGGTGTTACCCACAGCAAAATTCAAAGATCTAAACATCCTTAAATTATATAAAAATGTAACCCATTTACAGGAAACATATTTAAAAAAATATATTGTAAAAATTATAAATAAATGAAGGCTCGATGAAAGCGAAATTAAAATAATATTAAAAAAATAAAAAATTATCCGTAATACAACAGCAGCTAACCGTGATTACTCCCCAAAATTCGACTTTCCTAACAAGTCAGCGGAGCTGGTAACCAACCTAGTTATGTTAATACAAAAGACTATCAAAGAATTAATCTTTAAAGTCTTATTTAGTATTTGATTTATATTAGGATTAGATTTACATCTCTTAATCTTTTTAGACATATTTCATGTCTATAAACAAAAAAGAATGAATTTGTTTTCGGGGTTCACCTTCAATAGGAGATCGTTTTTTCTAATAGGTCTAAATTGGTTCAAAGAAGGACTTCAGAACATACAGCTACGACTGAAAACTTTCAGTAAGAAAGCACGGAGAAAAGTAAGGTATGGTGTAATGTGAGGTACGATAACGTGATTAAACTGCGGAAATTTTACTTCCACTCTTGAAAACGAACTTCAGAATTAACAAAAGTTTAAATAAACACTTGCCAATAAAAGCTACGTGGAGTAAGGAATAAAAAACAATACTACGAATACATAATCAAGATACTTGCCTGTTTTTTCTCCCGCCATTTAATTTTTTCCGGGTACGTCAACTGTAAAAACAAAATATTTATATTATGTAAACCATATTCAAGTGCTTTTATGATTCCTTGCACCGTTTAACTACACAAACCAATGAGATGAGACTAATCTTCTCTTACTAACTTTTCTAAATTATTTTTCTCAATCACATTCTCAATCTAATTTTCATCATAGTTACTTGATGAGAGCGACATTGTGTAATCATGGTACGTAAACCGTACGAACACCTTCAATTTTCAAATCTTCTTCTTAAATATAGTCTTAAATAAACTGCGCCCAATTTCCTTCTTATTCTCTGGCAAACAACCTTCATATATAACATCCAAAGCTCAGGTGGTGTGTAAATTTGTAATTCCAACTTGAATTGGAATTCATTGTTTCAATCGTGATTACTCAATCATCAAAAAAATGAAGTAAAACACAAAAAAATAAATTTTGAATTTAACATATTCGTAGCACGTACACATTGAAACAAACACATTGAAATGTGGTGTTTGCTCAAAGATAGCGCCACTGTAGCACGTGAAAAACTAATTTAGGCACCTCACAGGCGCGTACTGCCTCTGAAATAGCAGATTGTAATGTAATAATTTAATTTCTTCCTTTTCTAGGTATTGTTATATTATCTCTGTTATTTTTGTTTCTAATTGCAGTTGAGGACTATTTTCGGCTTTCATTTTTAATAAAATTCAATTACATTAAAATTTCCGAAAGCCGCGTTGGTTACTTAACTCAAAGGAGTAATAATTGAGGCCCTTCTATCGTTACTCGTAGAGCTGGGCTTTTGCTTTTTTTTTATTCCGCATTTTAAAAAAATGCTACCAATAATCTATTTAGATATTTGACATTTATAGTCATTTTAACTTCCTGGGCGCAACGAAGCAGCGTAACTTTATATGCGACGTAACGGCGATTGTGGCGCTCCCCTTTTATTACGTTGCTTTAACTCACAGGGCTTTGTTCAGAAGCAGGGGTTCCAGCCGCATTTTACAAAAACAGTAGGCCATGTAAGTTTTATATGGCTCACCACATCCCTTTAATCTGTTCTCAAATGGCCAATCTTCTGTCCCACTGCGAATAAATTCCTTGCATTTCACGGCCGTTTCCATTTTCCAATATATTACCATCGAAAAAAAAGTAAAAAATCATTTTTTACGATGTCAAACAAATTCTGAAATCTACAGTTTGTGGCAACGAGAACTCGTGGCAACAGCATCACGTGATTCAAAAACGTAATGCAAACGTCATTGTCACAATGAATTAGTCAGTTCTATTTCTTTTGGCCAGAGAGAATTCAAATATTTCTTACGCTAGGCCAAATTTGCAGTAGTACCTAGTGACCCTTCATTGTTAAACATATCCAAAGCGTCACGTATCCATCCTGAAACAGTTCTTAAGAGGTAGAATTTCTGCTTTTTCCAGGTTTCCAAAACAATTTCATATCAAATTTGACGAACAGATCTCCTCAACATGTCGTCGTACCGTAAATGTTGTGGTACTACTCGGTAAAGAACATTAACCCAAACTGTATGCGAGTGCAAGGACGCCAAAGCATGGCTTTCATCATTTGTACAAGTACAAACACTGCGTCGGTTTTGGGGTATAGTTTTGTCTTCCCGAAAAGGAGGGGGGAGTTCCGTTTAATTTTTTCTTTTCAATAAGAAAGAATGTAGTTCTTGAAAAACACTCCTTGCCTCAAAAATGATATAACAAAAAAACAAATGAATTGAAAGAGGTGAAATCCTCCCCGCAACGGAGGTTAGTACTTACATTTTTATATATATGTGTATATATATATAAAAGTCTGTAATGAATGTTATATATTGAGCTCGCGAACAGACCAACTTAGAGCTGGATATGGTGCCAACAAATGATCAGTTTGGAACGCTTTCTTTTACTAACCGAAAACCAAATGCAATTTCTAACAAAAATCCATCACACCAATACGAATTGAAAACTCCAAGCAAACGGGACTCACGGAACCAATTGCAGGGTTTTTAGGCACTTAGTTCAGGTTGTTGCCGGCTACGCGAGCGCCGTCAAATCACCTGTTTAGGTGTCCCAGCCTGACTACCCGCTGAACCTTTTCCGTCAGTCGTTTTAAGATTACTAATTCGACGAGATAATTAGAGACTTAACTCTTCGTCTCGCTGATCAACATCGGTGAAGAAAGTGTTCTTTACTATTCAACAGTTTGAAGCAATCAAATTACATAAAACACAATCAAACCATACGAATATTTCTCCGGCGCGAGTACGCATGCGCGATGACAGCGCACCGCGCGTCAGAACTACAAACCGAGCTAGGTTTTTTACACTCTGCGAATTAAGTTGGATGGTACACGTATTGTATAGTTAAAAGGGCTCCATTCAAGTTTATGCCTTCCAGTGTGACCATTGAAGAAATCATTTGATGTAGGTGATGATCCCAAAGCCCGTTTAAAAATATATGTAAAGTGAAAAATCACACTGCATAGAATTGATACAATGGTTGAAAGTTGAGATGGTTCGTAACTAGTGAATTTTTTGAAAGAGTACTCAATTCTAAATTGTTGATATGTAACCAAGATCAGAAGTTTATGTTTACGAATAAGTTAATTCAATGTCATGGAATCGAATTAAATAATGAAAACAGTCTGTGATCACTCGAATGGCAGAAAACTTATTGTTTTATTTCGGTACGTAATATTCCCAGCGAAACAGAACTAGTTTTCGTCATTATTCTGTGAATTTAACTATTGTTAGACGAGAAGACCAAGAAAAAAGTATCCTCCATTTTTGTTTCACTGCGATTTAACACACGTGCGACATACAGGAAAAAGTCGAAAGGTGCAGACCCACACGGTGACGCTCTTCCCTCTAAAATTTTCGACAAGCAGAACGAAACACTCGGTTTTCAGTGTCTGGAAAATTGTCCGTGTGGACGGATGTTTTATTGCATTGCGCGACGAATTCATGTAGTGACAAAATATAATTATTATTACAAAAAAAATTGGGAGTATTCGAAATTTTCTGTTACGTTCTCGGAATCACCAAATAAATAATTTTTCGTATTTTAAACACTCAAACTCGCACTAATGTGATACCCGACTCGAATAATCCTTTCCAATTTTTTCTCATCCTCATTGCTTTAATCATCTACAATGTGTTACACTATTAGAAAATTAATCTGAGTTTTCATGTTAAAAATAGATCTGTGAATCAAACTACTCAGTCGAACATTTTTTACTTCAACGATGAAAACTGCCGAGGAATTGTCTAAGGAATGAGTTTTTGAACACTAATAAAGAATTATTTTCAGTTTTGCCTGTCGTCATTTGTATTGAGAACTTTATTGTTCGTTTACATCGAATCAGAGTCCATCACATGCAATAAAATTAAATTTTTGCCTTTCTTATACTTATTTTACGTTCTTTAATAGCATATCTTGATTTTGTACTATTGAAATAATAACATTAACATTGAGTGATTGGTATGGAGTGGATGATTTTTAAGAGCAACAGATCAGTACTAGTTATTTCTAGTTAAAATTACCATTCCTTCCGACTGACAACCAACTCATTCATGACAGTTCATTAGTTCAACAAAACTGTGCAACCTTCCAGAATTCAATGGATATTCACCGAAGTACATTTGATTACATAAACAATCAAGTTTTTATTTCAGGTTTACAATGTTTCATCAAGTTAAGACTTGCAGCAAACTCAAATGAAATTAGTTGAAAAAATTGTGTTTTCCGATGCTGTCTCCAGAGGGTTTGGGTGGTAATAACAATAGGGAGAAGGAAATTTAAGAAATGAGGTATCATGTAAATTTCATAGTCATGTGGGATGAAGTTTGGCCTTAATTCACTTTATCTGAAGTAGTTATTGTACTCTAGTTTATCCACCTATTATTGCTCACCAAAATTAATAATGATATTTATTTAGACTAATGGTGGAACTTCATCATTGTCAACAAAATCAGGTGATGGCTTCTTTTCAGGAACTATCTTCCTTGTAGGTTTTGCCTCATACTTCTTCCTTGTGTTGTTCTCAACTATTTTGCTGAAATCCATATCTCGATCAACTGGTCCTATTTCTAAATATTCTCTCCTGTTTACAATAAAAATTTTACTCTTACATTGTACTCATGAACTGTGATTAATATTTATTACATTACATACTATTATTGTGGTTCATGCACATGTAACAAAATTACAATTATTGAGTGGTTCAAGATAAATTACACAGTACATGTTGTGTTCCATTTAAAATTGGAAGGAGTTTAAATGCAAGTGTAGCATTTAACATAAATTAATATTATTGACATTTTGACCTATTTGCACCTATTTGTATTTAGGTACTAATACAAAGTAAAATTTAAAAGTATCACTAAAAGACAATATGTAAAAATATTTTGGGATATATGAGGCCACCAAGGTATTGATATTTCAAAATCTGCCAGGGCAGTGTTCCTTTCTGCACTCCTCTGATATAATTATAAATACTTTAAAATTAAGTACAGTTGTCATTTTACCACCATTCTAAGAGAAAACTTACTTCGATTGAACGCTGTACTTTGGTGGTGGAATTGAAGGCTTTTCTCTCTTGCGTGGAGGTTTGGGCTTCAAGCAAGCATTTGCCTTTTGTAATGTTACCACTAAATGACCTGTTGTCTGTGACCTTTGACACGTGGAGGCGTCGACTGCAATATCCTCATCAAATGTAATCTGCAAGACCTTGCCTTTGATGTTGATGGTCACGTATCTTGGATGAAGGTCCACGTCAATGAGCGATGTGTCTAAATACCTGACATAACAGGAATTCAGCATTATTCAAGGTACAGGTTCGTCTACAGGTTAAATGTCAATCAATGTTTTGTATGAAAGAAAACGACAGAAAATATGAAATAATGAAATAAAAAGCAAATGTGGCCATATTACCAGATATAAAGGCAATATAAAGGCCATACAACCTATATTAAAGTTCAGGTTACAGTCCATCTACCTGTACATATTGCCCCTGTATCTCTTCACCATGTATTACACTTTTCAGCTCACCTGTAAACGGACACATCTAAAACTTTACAACCACTTTCATCATCATCAGTTAGTTTAAATGGAATTCTGCTTTGGTTGATGTTCAAAGGTCTTCCGTCACTAGTGAAGAGCTTTATAGGTTTCGGCTTTGCTTTTTTCTCGCTTCTGTTCCTGTCAATATCTCTTAATTTTCGAGATTTCTTAGCAATTGCAATTCGGTCCTCTGGAGTGTTCTGACTGGGTGCATCCCAAAACGCTTTCAATTCCTGTTCAGTCATCTCCAGCTCACTTTCTTCATCCGACGAAGTCAATTCCGTGATTCTAGGCTTGGTATTTTCCCGCTTTTTTCTGTATGCATTTTGATCCCCTACTATAGATTTCGAATAATCATTGAAATCCTGATTAGCCGTTATTCTCTCCGATCGTGTTATGCCTACACCGTCCAGTTGCTCTAATTGTGGCAAGACTGTAATGACATATTCTCTGTAGCCTTTGAAATCCGTACAGGGATTACCTGTCAGATACCTGATATAATGCGACGGTTTAATGCGACCGTGTAAAAATTGGAGGATAACAATGTCAAGGACAGCGAAAAACTCACAAATTTTTCAGGTTATAGTTGTCCTTCAGGTTTCGAACGCTGGTAAGCTCGCCAACGAAGTTCAGTGTCAAATCTAATTTTTCCAGCGATTCCAACCTTTCTAGGTTTTCAATACGTTCTATATTGTTTAGGGCTAGGTTCAGATATCTCAATTTTTTAAGCTTTCCCAGGTTTTCTGTTGAAAATACAAAGGATCTTAATAGATTTGAATTTGAATAGTTTTGAATGTTGCACTACAGTAAATTGAGTACGAACTAATAACCAGAAACATTTCTTGGAAAAAACATTTTCTTTTCCACGGTATGATAGCGTTCGATAAAATAAGTGGACGAGAATTAAAACAAAAATATTACAAATTTTAAGTAATAAATCCTTAACTATTGGATTTACAAATTTACTCTTTTGACGATCATGCTTGATACTTTTCTAGGCAGTAAACCCGACTTAAAGTAAAGTACTCGGGTAACATACCTATCTTGGATATGAGGTTCGATTGCAATAATAAAATTTCCAAATGTCTGCACCAGTTCTGCAGGTACTCGATTTTCTCGATATCCTCCTGATGCAGGGACAATTCTTCCAGCGTTCCAATTTCACACTCATTGTGCTCAGACCTTTTCCTTAACAGCTCTTGCGTTACTGCAGTTCAAATGATACAAAAATTCATTTTGTCACTAATTATTGCAAAATAGATACCAAATTACTTACTCTTAACCATATCGAAGTTGTTTATTTAGGGAATGCTCGCGGCTCCATGACAACAGAGTACAATGAATTTTCTTTGACTTATTTCAGTAGGAATTACAATCACCTTCCTACGGCAACAAATATGAGTTTGACTTCAAGCCCAGTTAAGGCAACACTGATTTTTAATTAAGTAAGAAACTCTTCACAGTGGGATATTAAGGCACTTAATGTAAAACAACAAAAATGAGGGAGGTAATACAAGTCATCATAGTCATGATTCCATTACCAAGTAATCGTAACGGAACATAATAATCAAACTGAGATAAAATAGCTTCTAAATAATGGGCCATGAGGCATTAAAATGAATTTTAAAAAATTAAAATGATAGAAAAAATCTAAGCACAGGAGTGACAAGTAGTAAAGACTAGTTTATGTACTGAAAATAAAAGAAACTAGAAATCTTTGGAAACCTGGAGAAGGTGTAACAACTGTGATTACACAAATTTCTTGAGTAAATACAATGAATAAGGATGGTAATGAAAATCACCACAACATGAATCAAACAAAAGTATAATAAATTATAAATGCTCATAAAGCTATGTCTTTTCAGCTACCGCTGGAGTTTCAGCCTTCTTAGCAAATGATTTCAAATCTCTTTTCATTGCATAGGCATCCTCTCCATCTGCATAATATTTAGGTTCAATTTCTGATATGCTGAATTGAAGAGTGTTTGTGTACAAGTTAAGTGCAGCACGATTACTCTTTCTTACATGAAGAGAAACATATTTAGCATTAAAACATTCTACCATTGCTAAAGATGCCTGCAAAAAAGAAAAAAATTGTTGCAAAAAATCAATTTTTAAATTAAGGTTCTCACAGTTACTAAAATAATGATGTATATAACATACTTGATCCATAAGTTTCTGGGCTAGTCCTAACCTCCTGTGAGACCTTTTCACAGCTAAAGAAGTTATGTGTCCATGTGGATTATCATCACTGTCTTCTTCCATTTTTGCCAACACATAACCTACAATTTGTCCTTTTTCATCTTCCGCAACATAAGATAACTGTGGCCATGACAGACCATGGTAAAAATAATATTTCATCTGGTAGTTCTCAGGAAGACAGAGCAAATTGCAGTGTTGCATATTCATTAGGTCTTCAGGTCTGGCACATCTAATATTCATGATTGTCTTAATTTATTTAATTTACTCCTGTCCGCAGTTAAAGAAAATGAAATTCACTTTATTGTACGTAGTCTTTTGGGTCGAGTTTTCGAAGATTTGGACGGTCCTTTGTCGCCCTCCGACTCAGTCGAATAACCGAAGAGAACTCTGACGAACCAAAAACGTGACAATAGGTACTTCCAAATTAAATACCAACCTGAGTGAAGGAAAAAATATAGCCAGAATTATTTGTTGTGACTTGTATATAAATGTGTCATAATCGATGCAAGTCCTGTTTTGTCCGTACTAAACATTAAAATTAATTTTTAAGAAAGTTATAACTTTCCATTGCCTAATAGGCCTAAATAAGCTTCACCGTGCCAAGGCATTCAAAAAATATTTCACCTTCAATACTTATTATGATTTATCCTATTGTTCAGAGATATTCTTACCTATTACTACAAATATTAGGGTAAGTAATAAAGAGACGATTACTGTCAGCACACCTAAAATCCACTCACTCATCCTAAACCTATATGATGGCGTTCAAACCTCAGAGATGAATTTTTACGTAGGAGACATCTCTCGGCACCCCATACAATTACTAAATAGGCATTGTGTGCTAAAGTAAAACCGCATGCCGGATTTCTGTAAACAACAATAAATTAGTACTCCTTACCCGTGTCTTACACTATTTCCCGTGGCTGTGTCTAGGTTCTTCAGCGATCACCACACACAGTACCGTTTGTGGGAGTTAAATACGCAATCTCCGTTTTCTTCAGAGAACTGAAATTTTTTGTCGTCTGCAACGGCCACAAACAAAACAACATGGCGATCAGCCGGGTTGTTTTGTCTAAGGGTGAGAAAATTCAAAATTTATTTATTTTTCCTTGTGGTTGTTTCATTGATGCATGATAAGTTACTTTTTACAGGTCTCAGAATACTCAATTTTTCACAGAAAAATTTTTCAACATCGACACTTAATTGCAATGTATGGAGAAAAGGGTGCGCCTTATATTATTTTTATGTATTATTATATATTTTATTGGGATATTACTATTCAAAATATTTAATAATAATAACCACATTAATAATTGTAACTTACAAAGTATGATGTTATTGCAGGCAAGGATTAGAACAAAACCCCAATTCATACGGTCCACTAAGATTTACACCTGATTATTCATTTGTTGACGGAAGACCTGTTCCATTGAGTATTACAAAGCAAAGAAGACTTATTTTACAAAAGGAATATTGTGTAAGTAGACTTTAATGTTCTCATGCCTGTAAAATTGTGAACTTGGTCATTCTTCATTGAGGGTATAGTTACATAAGTATGGGTTAACCAAGTTTCTGTTCTGTCCAACAAACATCAGCTGTGAAATTTAAGTCACTCACCAAAATAAATAATAATTTACATTGTTTTATTTCAGGAAAAAATTAAAAAGCTGTCAAATGAATTAGATGAAGAGTTGAAAAGCTACCATGAAGCTAAAGCTAGAGAAGCAACTGAAAGAGAAGCAATCATAAAATCAAAATTAAAGCCAAAAGGAATAGCCCTCTTAAAATCCAATATGAAACAACCAATAAGAGATAAATAAAAATAGTTATTACTTCTTTGTGTTAAATTAGTTTATCAAATATTGATTTATTCAGTTAACTTCACTGGAATTGTTTGAAATGAAGGTTATGTAATTGGTTTAGTATCTTTTATTTTACTCAGATTCTTATAATTTTTGTATAAAAAATATCAACTTAATTTTAATTTTATTCCAATAATGGCTGAACATTAAACTTCCAATTATCATGCCACCTATGTATTTGAAATTGCTTTAAACTTTCCTGGAATGTTTCCCTAACAGGAGAGTCTTCCAAGGGAAAGCCTGTAAACCAATTTTTTATATGTGTAAAAAGTTCTTTATCATCCTTGAATACATAACCATTTTGTTGATGTTTCACCAACTCAGGTAGGCTGAAATAAAAAATAGAATATATCAGTTATTTATTTTTTTTTACTGGTTATGACCAGTACCACTCTGTAAAGACTATGTGAAGTAGAATTTTTACTAGCTGAAAAAATAATAAACAGCTACTAGATGATTTTATATCAATTATGTCTAACTGAAGCAATATAATTTTCTGATAAACATGCAAAATTAAGAAAACAACTTACCAATTAAAACTTATAGCACACACTGGAACACCACATCCAAACATATCGACAACTTTCATGGGTAAATCAAGTCCACTTGATGACTTGTGCAGACAAACACCTAAATCAGCTGAACCTGAGGTAGAAATTACACCTTATAGTAACTGATTGAACATTGCCACACCAGAGTATGTGGTTTTTAAAAATAAAACAGTTTCATACCTAGAAATTTGGGGTAATCTTCAGCTTCTAACCAAGGAGTTATAACATGTACATATTTCCATTTTCTCCTTTTAATAATGTTTATATAAAATTCTTTTAGTGGGCCTTTTCCTGTAATGGCACAAACCAATTCTGGCAGCAGTCCCACTGATGTTTGTTTTGCTTTTTCATATTCTAGTGCATTAAAATTATATACATATGATCTGAGTCAAAAACTTAGGTAATAAAAAAAATGTAGAGTGGAAGTCACACCACTTAATGTGCTAAACGAAATCAGTTGTAAAAGTGGGATAAGAGAACTAGAATAGTGACACATCATCAAAAAATTTACCTTCTAAAGCAGACAGTAAAATGGAGAAATCCTCATCTTCTGTCCAACTAGTACTTGAAATCAGTAAACCAGGTCTATCATTTCTTAAGACAACTTCCAAATTTTCCGTCACCTTTGTGAATGCAGTTTCACCATGCTTACAATTCCTTAAGAAAATATCATATTCCAAGCCCAAGGCTAAAAACAACTTGTGCTGTTCTTCTATATTTGTTCTTTTAAAAATATCTGGTGGTCTATCATAAAATGTTATGGCTTTTATATTGTGATTGTCTTGTAAATCTTGTTTCATTCCTTTTGTCACACACAAATTGTAATCAGCCTTCTTTCCAAAAAAAAATTCAAATTGTCTTGACAGTTTCACTAAAGTATGTTCTGCCCCTATTGAGAGAGCCAATATGGAATAGGCATAATTATGCCAGTCTATTATTAATTTATTTCTACATAATGCACTGTAAATGTAGCAGACTCCAAGTGCAGGCAGAGCAGGTGGGTTTTGGATTATAATATAGTCAGATATTCCAGATTTAATTAATGCCAAAAATATTGTTATAATTTGCCAAATGACTTTGAGAGTATAAGCAAGAAACGTTGGTAAATCTGAAAATAAACATAGAATAATTTGTATTTCTGTCTGTCAGAAGTTTTAATGTGACAGCTAACCACTTACATTGCTTAAACTCAGGACACTGATATATATTTTGGAACTTAACATTCTCGCTTGATCGTAAATATTTAATCGGCTCGGACTGACAGTAACCGACGAATGTAACTTGAAAACCCTCTTGGGCTAAAGAGAGCCCGTGGTATTGCATTCGTGGACTTCTACCAATGTCGCCCAGCACAACAAGACAAACCTTTTTTTCTTTTCTTGCTGTCATTTCTTTTTCTGTGCTTATTTAGTATTCTCTATTTGCAACCTTCTTACGTTCAAAGATGACAAATATACTAGTACTGATAAAAATTACAGGTTGCTTTAAACCTGGCATCATTACTTGAAAAGCTGAAAAACAGAACTATTACAGTGCTGAAACTGCCAAAGTCATACAACTTTCTGCAAATCAATTTTTATTTGTTAATTTTTTTTAAAATGACGGTAAATGAAGTTTCAATTAAAAATAATTTGCAATTTATATTTTATTTTATATGTGCGAAATTAAATTAGAGAAGTATTTATGTTTAAAGATAGAAATATAAGTCCTTCATTAGAGGGACGCTACTGTTATTTACAGTTTTTGACGGTTACAAAAACCATTGATTCGAAGTTGTTAGCATTGAAAATAAAATTTTTATAGATTTTTCCGAGTCGAAATGGACGAAGAAACAAGAAGACGAACTGAATATGAGGAGCAATTTTATGGAATGTCGTCAAGCTTTTTTGCAGAGAGTTGTAAGTTCAACTAGAACGGTTCTTAACGTTTTGATTAGCAAGTGCTTTTCACTTTAGCAATCATTCCACATTATCACAGAAAAGCCCAAATATTTGTCAAGCATGAAAATTGTAAATTACAACAGCTGATCAGTGCTTTATGCCACTCCCCTTTAGTAATTTGCTTTATTTATTTTTCAGTTAAATGTTTTTTGAAAGATGAAATCAGTTCGAAGGTTGAATTGTTGTTGGATAATTTCATGACCAAAATAATTGGTCAAGCTGAAAATGTTGAGACGTTTAAAATCGCAATAAGTGATATGAGACAATGTCTTATGGATGAATATAACAGAAATGTGGATGAGACCTTTAAGGAGGGAGAGAAAGAAATTTCAGATATTCTAAATATACCTTCCAATGTTTTAGTCAAGGAGGATTTACCAATAAAAAATGGAATCAATGGAGATATTAATGAAGTCAAGCAAGATATCCAAGATCTGACAGAGGTATTGCAGTCCTTGTTATATCTAAAACAGCAAATATTGGAAGAATTGCAGGATGCTGATACAGCAATTATGTTTATGGAAACCTACATGCATGATGATAATATCAATTTTAATATTTTACCTGTAGATCAAATAACTGAATTGTTGAAAGAAAACAAATTGCTTATTAATAGTCTCTGAGAAATAAAATAAAAAATAATATTATGTAATACATATGCAATTGTAAAGTTCACTTTTTACTTTTGTTGATGATATCTAAATGTTATTGTGTTCATTCAATAAGTAAATTTTCCAGTAGTGTTCCATAAAAACGATATTGACTATGGATAATAAACAGAAAATTCTTCTGAAATACAATAGTGGGCAAATTTTTTTATACCATGTACAGATTATTATTATGAAATAAATTTTTTATTTTTTTGTAAATATTAAGTTCCTAATATTTGGTTATAATAAATAAGTATGTAATAACTGGAAGTTGTAATCGGCAAAAAAAAAACACAAAATTCAAAGTAACAATTTAACTGAGAAAATGCAGCTAAGTAAAAACATGTAGCATATTATGTCTCTGGGTTTAATTGATGGTGTGGTGTGGTAAACTTATAATTGATAATTAACTTGCTCCTTATTTAACAGCTTAATATTTGCATGAAAAAAATGTTATGATTATAAATTCTTGTGCACACAAAAAAATAAGAGGAAAGGTCAGCCATTAAACTATTGGTTTATGCAGAAAAAATTTAATTTGAGAAGTAGTAATTTATGTACAAAAAATAGGAAAAAATAAGTTAAAAAAGATGCTCCGGAAAATAGTGTAAGATCATTTTGATTTGTCAAAGTAGCAGTAAGATACCTTTATTAATCAGAAAACTAATATGAGCATTATCAATAAGAATGGAAAGCATATTTAATGTTACTCTGATCAAGAAGAATTTGTATAACTTAGAATTTTGTTCTGTTGTACTTTTTATATGTTTAAAGTACACCTAGTTTTATTATGTCAATCAAATTTAATCAACTTCATCATCTTTATTTATCTGAGACTGCCTGATGCATGGTGCTACAAATGACCTGTCTACCAGCATTCCATTTTCTACCAAAAAATTTTCCACATCATTTGTTGAAAAATCTGTTCCTAATTCCTCTGTTATTTTTACAAAATTACCAATTAAAGCTCCATTTTTATATACCAACAAAGCAGGAACTCCACTAACTTTAAAATGCTTGCTGACACCTACATTTGAGGCTAACAATTTACAAAATTTAACTTGTGGAAAGTCCTGTGACAGTTCACTTAGGCAAGAGTTCATGGTTCTGCACTCTGCAACCTTTTCTTCATAAATATGTATTAAAACAGTAACACCTTTACACTCCTTATCAATTGCATCTAAAAATTGCTCTCCTGTTACAAGGGTTTGAACATCACCAAATTTAGGGGTTTTTGAAACTTGTCCTAACATTTCTTCCATTTTCTTCCTGGAATACTCTAGTAAGAAAGGGTCCTCTAGTAAGTCTGAAAGTTCCGGATCTTCTTCCTTTTCTTTATCCAACTCTGACCGACAAGTAAATGCAAGCCTTTGTATCAGTGCCATCCTTTCCCTCTCTCTCTCCATTCTCTGTTCTGCCTCAATTTGTTTAAATTGTTGCCAGTCTTTAATGACTCCCTTTGGTCCGGTGTTCGTAGAGCAGCCACCATCTGAAGGATTTAAGGGAGGTGGGCCGGTATCATGAACTTCAATGGTTTTGGGAGTATCTGCCTCATCACCTGAGCCCTCGTTTTCACTTTCACTGCTACTACAATAGTACTCTCTCTTTTCGCCGAGGATCTTGTCCTCCAATGTCGACATCCTCCCTCAACAACTTTTGAGTTCTCAATAAAAACTTGCAAAACGACTCGATTTACATTGACGTTTGCAAAATTGCGACAAAATTCGCTGAAATTATCCCATCCTCTATTGCATGATTATTCCGATTGGACAGCTCTTGTCACGTGACCGAAACAACAATTATTTTTCTATGCTGATATATTCGAAGAAATATGGGTGACGGAAAAGAGGAACGTCAACCTTTACTACAAAATGAATCTAAAATCAATTACAACAATGCGGAAGAAAATTCTCATACGGGTATGTAATTTTAATGTTTTACAAAATCTAATTATATGCGTTGACGGTCATTTTGATGTGAGTTAACCTTTAAGATTTTTGCTTTAATTTCGGGCAACAAAGCCTTCGATGATTTCTTTTGTATTACCAATTTATACTTAAGTAAGTTGGTTCCAAATCTACATGTCTAACTCATGGTTTGACTAGAATGGCCAGCTATCGTAACTTAACCAGGCTTTAATAAAATTAATTATGCGTTAATTGGATGTGAAGTTTATTTGGTGGACATTGATATGCAGTTGATTTAAATTGTATGATTCATCCCCCACAGGCCTTTAAGATATATATGTAATGAAAAAGACATATATAATTTCCACTGGCGTTGCTGAGACAAAACAGCACACCCAGCAAAATTTGTTCATTAATTTCTGATTTAGGAATTTATAGTTTTCTTAAATAATAATTT
Organism: Polyplax serrata; assembly: GCA_037055365.1. NCBI lineage: Eukaryota > Metazoa > Arthropoda > Insecta > Psocodea > Polyplacidae > Polyplax > Polyplax serrata. Next base: position 1,559,624 of record JAWJWE010000007.1, read on the forward strand.
ATGTAAACTAAAGTGAAAATTGTACAATGGTTGTCTCATAGGTATTGCTTCATTCTTGATTTGAAGACATACACTGAATTGACAACTATATTGAACATTAAATTATTTGAAGAAAATAATATACAAATGATATCCAGTTTATGTATAAATTACATAAATTCAAATGCCTGGTGACATTTTCTTTCTGTTGCCATGACTGCTTTGTCTGTACAATTACTAATTATAATTGTATTATTTTTTTTCAGTCAGTAACACAACAGCACCAATTGATTCTGATGAATTACCACCACCTCATCAACCCCCTGCACAAAATGGACTACTTATGGTAACATGTAGGGTGTGCCAAGGTATTATTGATATTTCTGGAAAGAAAGATCAACATGTGGTCAAGTGTAATCTTTGTTTGGAAGCCACTGTAAGTTATTTTACAAATAAATTTATGCATAGTTGTCTATCAAGTTGCCAAATAAGTTGCTTACTTCTTGTCTTAATGAGCCATTCAATTAAAATTATTTTTTATTTCAAACAGGTTTCAGGCTTGTTCAATTGTGTGATCCTTTCAAAATGTTGTTACAAAATTTTTAAGATTTTGAAATAATATTTCTTACTCTATAGTTTTGAAATTTCTTATCATGCAAAAAATTATTAGTTATTTCTCTATGTAATATGAAGAAATCCCAGAATACTTAAAATAATATACTATTATTTTAATAGTATAAAGAATTACAAAATAATAATAAAATAATAAAATACTTTTCCACAGCATTAAAGAAATACAATACCCTGATATAAATGATCTTACAAATGGAAGCTTCAAAAATTCATAAAACATAAGCAGATTAAATGAATAGAAACATTTGTCATCCTACCTTCTGTGTGATATATCATATTGTGAAACCTTAATTTTTGCTGGGCCCCACTTTTTTTTAAGTTAATTTAAAGAACTGTGCCAAAATATTGTGATTTGTTGTTGGAGAATTTATATATTGTAAATCAGTAACATTCGGGCACACTTGTTCTTTTGTTACTTCAAATTGTATGGGTTATGTTTTGTATAATGTGTAAATTACATTTCATGATCATTAAGTTATCTCCTTTCATACACAAATGTTTATAAATCAGAAATGATTATGACTCAACTTACTGTGTCACCACAAGGAAAAGAGGAAATGACACTGCTGGAGGACACAAAATAGAAAACAGTGTAGAAGTGTAGGAACTGCATGATTTTCAAATGAGTCAGCCTGTGGATTATACTTGTATCCTTCACCAGCAAAAGTCTATTCACTTCACTCTAACCAGTATTATTGGTTAAGTGAAAGAATTTAAATAATAATTCCAAATATTTTTAAGCAATCATTCAGCAACAATAATAAGTATTCACTTGTAAAACATTCCCTCTCATTCTCAATTAATTCTTTATTATTTTGCTTGTTTTTTCTTTGACTTTAAGTTCTGTTGTTCTCTGTCTTAATTGTACACATGGTGTATTTTCTGTTCTATTTTGTTTAATAAATTTGTTAATTAGGTGAATCTTAAACTTGGACTTGGGAATACAAAAATGTACTTTTTTCTTGCATATATTTTATAATTTTCTTCATGATTTGTTAGAGTTGTTTCATGATATTCAAATCATTTAAAGAAGGAAATTTTATTGTGTAAGCTTTATCAAGAAAAACTAATATGTGGTTGGTAAATTACTTTTTTTTATATATCTGAATGCTTAAAAAAATAAGGAGGTACAAGTATATAGTACTCTGTCTGATCTTTTTATATGTCAGTCAAGACTGAATGAGGGATTATTGATGAATATTTCAGGGAATATTCCAGGGAAAGGAAAAGGATTAGGAATATTGTAGGTGTATTCTAGGCAGAGGGAGGGGATTAATTAGTTAACTGGGCACCAAATGGCATTCTCGACCAGGACGGAAACTTAATGCTTTTTATATTCAATGCCTATTGAATTAAACAGTTTTTTAAGTATATTTATTTGTAATAATTATTTTAATATATTTATTACAGATTCTAACTGCCCATAAACCTTGTGTCAGAATTACAATATATTTATTAAATACGTAAAAAGAAAATGAATCAAAAAATATCCATGTGTAAAAGTTCTGTTAGGAAAGGTTCATTTTTGTATCAAACATAACAAAAAGGAAGAAAGTTATAATTCTATGTTCATTAACTACCCAGGTGTGAGTTCTCCCTTTTGCCGTAAAAAATACATTCTATGAAAATACTAATGTAAACATTAGTGCCGATTAAACTTATGACAACGTATCATACCAATTTCTTACAACATTACAAATCCGAAACACTTCAATATAACAATGCTATGTTATGCATGGTTATGTACTTTGGCCAAGGTCAATGCGCAGTACTTCATGTTTTTATACATATGAAATTATTGCTTGGCAGGTAGTCAAATGTCACTTTTTTTCGAATGTTTTACATTTTCGTAACAATACTGTGAAGTGGTTTGGTGTAGGGAGTTTCCCCGTTTTGAGATATTTTGCAGGCTTTTGTATCTGAGAGATTGAGGTGCTGGCATCCTCAGTGGACAAGTAGCTATTTTTATGGTTAGCAAACAACTGATTGAAAACCCTTTAAAATATTGTTAACGGAGAAGATTAAAAACTTATTGGCATGGAAAGAGGATTATTATTACCCCAATTATTTGGGGTGATTGGTTTTGAATTGAACATAAGGTTTGGATTTATGAAAAAGATTAAAAAAAGAGTATGGATTGACAAGGAATTTTAGGGCACAACACAACAAGAACGAATTGAGTAAAATCAAATGCAAAAGAAAACTATTGCAAAATCGTATGTGATATCTTTTATTTCAGCCTATACGAAATGCCCCGGCGGGAAAGAAATACGTCAGGTGTCCATGCAATTGTCTTCTTATATGCAAGAGTTCTTCCCAGAGAATCGCTTGCCCGAGACCCAATTGCAAAAGAATTATTAACTTGGCCCAAAGCCCAGTCACTCCACCTGCACCTACAATGCCCGGAATGATAAGAGTGACCTGTGCACATTGTAGTGATACCTTTCTGGTGAGTTGATGTGTGTAAGAGGTTTTCCTGACTTGGGGTACTTCCTTTTCACTATTTTAATTTATTTAAATACTTTCAGTTTAACTTATTGAACAATGCATTGGCAAGATGTCCGCACTGTCGCAAAGTCTCATCCGTTGGGCCGGATTTTGCAAGAGGCCGCGGAATAAGTTTTATAATTATAGGAATCATTTTATTGTTACTTGGCATAGGTGTGACCGTTGGAACGTATAAAATGGCAAAAAGTTCTGGTGGCATTTACATAGCGTATATTGGTGAGTCAAGTTCATAGAAAACTGAAGTTTTTTTTATTCGTTTATTCCTCTTGGGTATTGCCTTGCAGATCGACACTAAGTTTGTTAAGAATAGAGGGGAGATTCAAGAATGAACGAGTATTTCCTTAAACATGTAGGACTACTTAACCCCTGTCGTTTACATTTTCAAACATTTTGAAAACTTGAAAACCGACTGTCTGTGCGACAATGAAATGACTTTTTCGTATTCAAGCATCAACTTTTTTGTATCTTTGTTGTGTACCTTTGTGCTACTTGTTTGCCTTCGTAGTCACGGGATTTCGGCCAGGGGTAAAGAAATTTTAACGAACTATTTTTTTCTTTCAGGTGTATTTCTACTATCCTTATTGGCTCTTGGAAGAAGTTTGTACTACTTTACAATGAAAGTGAGCGTAATATCGAACGCTTCGTGTTTAGTTTGATCATTTTCGGGAGAAGTCTAAGAATAAATAGTCGCCAGCAACATGTAAAAATAGTTGAACGCAACAGCTGGTCATACCAAAATATTCAAGAAAAGCGAGAATTCTCTCTGTTCTCTGTCGTCCGCTCGCGTACACGTGCACCTGAGAATGCGTACGTGTTGGTCGGTTTATTTAATAATGGGGGAAAAACAAAAAATGAATATGAATTTAAGTGTTAATTTATAGTCTGTACAAATGACGTGTAGCAGTCGGAGCGCTGTCGATGGTGCTGACTGATAAAAAACACAACTCTCCGGTGGGTACCTCTAATTTTTGGAACGACCCTTACCTGTTGGTATGATAGAAAACGGTTTTCTTCGGAAACTGGGACTGTTTGGATGGGTACCTCCTTCCCCACAGAAACAAACTTGTACCTTTCGGGTGCTTCGTAAATGTCAGTGTGATAGCCTTTTTAAGAAGGAGGAAATTTTTATTTTTCGTTTGTTTGTCTACTGCAATGGAAGGCCCAGGAAAACTCCTCCCAAACAAGAAATTAGGAAACAGTGTCCCTTTTTACATGCACAAAAATGTTTGTTAGATTTTAAAAATTCCATTTTGTGTTTCTGTCGGGTTTGTTTCCATTATTTCCGGGTTCTGTTTCCAACTATTCCCTGCAGTTGTTGAATGAATAAACATTGAGGTTTGATACATAAGAGATTTTGAAACAATAATAGTAGTTATCTTAGGAGATGTGAGTGGCCAAATGGGTGTTGCATTTTATGCAAATCTGGGTGGTGTTTATCTTGAAATTGTTTGCTTCCCTCACAGACGATTAACAGTTTCGAATCGAACATATTTTGTTTATTTTACTTTTTATATTAATTTTCGGTTGGAAAGTGATAATTTTAAAGTCTGCATATATTAGGTTTTGATTTGTGGGGGGTTTGGAAGCGGTGCATCAACATGTTCCTGGCTTGTTAGTCACAGATTAATATTATATATTGTACTTTTTTCTATTTTAATATAAACAGAAGTATGCAAACGCTTCCGATACTTCACTTGAAAGACTTTTGTTGACCGATTTGTCGAAACATTTTGTGTTGCAACAAGCAGTTTCACACTACAGAATGAAACAAGACTGTTGCTTGTTTCCCGGACATTTTGCTTGGAATCAACTTAATTTTGCCTGATTCATAGGTTTACATTTTCAAATGTTTTTAATAAAATTAGTTATGCACTTCCTTGAAAATAGAAAAACCCCGTCTAACCTATAACTTTTGATTACAGGAAATTATCGCTTGTGTTTCCAGGGCGAACTATCCCAGGTGCATTTTTGAATTTTTTTCTTGCGTTCATTACCTGAACATTAAAGGATTTGCTTTCTTAAAGTCGCCACCATGTGTGTTACCGTATTTCAGTAAGCAGAGAATTTCGAACTATTGGTTTGAACTACCATTTTTACCGTAAATTTAGTTGTATAACTGGCAAAGTCTGATCTATTGCCGTGCCTTATTACTGCCCTGTACGTTTACTAATTTGATACTAATTAAAAATAACGTTGGTGTAGAATTTTTGAAAAATTCAATGTAGGAACGCCTGATGTTCCACCAGAAGGTGGTGAAAATAAGCAAATATCAATCAATATGAAATATCAACATGACATTGATGTTCCCGTGTGAGGAAAGACTGAAAATTTAGATATATGAATGTATTCCATCAAACCAGAGTTTTTTTCTTCAGAACTTTTTTGAAAAAAGCATTAATAGGTATTTTGTAACTTGTAGTAGTAAGGAATAAGTCTGAGAGGTACTTTTAAGGCGCACTTTAATGGGTACTACTTTTCAACTATTCGAAGACAAACATTCCAAATGGGGATGGAGGTTGTGGAGAATTTAGATTTGAAAATGCCTGCACATCAGGATTTTTTTCTCTTTTCAACTTCTGACGTATTGCCAGGCGATTACAACTTTCCTGGGTCCTTCCAATAAATATATGGCATTGACACGAAACGGGTTTCTACCCGTTTCGTGTACGCTGTTTAAGTTCTGTCGGCAATGTTTCCACAGACTTTTACATATTTTAAAGAATGCGAAGACACACAGAAGCAACGTAGGTACGCTTTTTACCGCCCCCGAATACTCCGGTTACTTTGCGGTTACCACCGATTGCTAACTGTACTATCGGATATTCGGTGCTTGTCTTATGTCATCTGCTGTGGTGTTACTACCAATGCGAAGGTCATTTTTAGTTTAGAAATTTCGAGTAAAATTCAAGTTGGAATCTTTCCGTTAGTTCTGCCGCCGCTGCTTCTACTACTATTACTGCTACTACTACCATTACTACTACTAATAATAATAATACTGCTATTTTACTATTAATAATTATCAAGCCATTATATAATCATCCCGCATATAGGGAAATTTATTAATTTTGTTTGTATTAATGATTTGTACATTCACAAGGGACATTCAATAAATTTATTTATTTTTTATTAAATTATTGCTAATTATTTTTTGAGAGTATGTTGTTTTGAGGTTGGAAAGGCACTCGTTAGAGGTGATAGTTTGATTATCTTTGTGTTTTCAAAGGTAGATTTTATGTTTATTCTCATGCCTTGTTGTTTTATTTGTTCCTGACCTTATTTATCGACTCATAACTATGAGTTAGGCACAACAATATCCATTCATAAAATGAATGTATATAAACTGTATGTGTTCAAGAATCTTCTGAACAAATAGGATGGATCAGGGCAGGTAGTAAAATTCTACCAGTGAGATTATGCGACGGTGTTGCCAAGGCCCTAATGTTTCAACCCTGTCATTCCTTCTTGTGGTGGCGGGCCACAATTTATGAGTTTTTCGATTAATTCACTCACAGGTATATTTTTATATGCGGCAAGCATTTCCAAAAATTCCACGAACTCTTGAAAAGTCAGCTTGTACTTTTTAAATTTGAAGTAACACACTCCTGTATCTGTTGTGGTCAGTTGCCTTCCTCTGATGACTCCCGCATGCTTCATCCAGTGGTCACTCTGGGATAACACGATATGAGTGCCTGGATCATCTGGATTCTTTGCTTTGATAAATAAAACGAACTGTTTCTTGAGAGCTCGTGTTTCCACCTCTTCATCGGAATCTTCCTCCTCATTTTCTTCTACCTTTTTCGAAACTTCTGTTAATTTTGTCTTGCCCGTCATTTAAAATTTGAACTTTTCAAACCGCGAAGAAAATCTTTGAGATTTCGTTCATTTTACTCGAAATTTTGACAAGTTTCTAAGTTTGTAAACAACACAACAAGTGCCTTAGATCACTTTCGACTTGACCTTTTTTGTTCGCGACGGCGGCGTTCGTTGTTTTAAAGAGGCATCGTATAAAACTACTTTTCTTTCAGCCAGTTGAACACGCAAGTGCCTGACACGAAATGGGGAATTTTCTATGGTGAGGGTGTCTGTTTTCTATTTATTCTGTTTATTTATTTAGGACAAGGGCGGTACTTTTAATAAGTAAGCATCATAAAAATTTTTCCCGAAACAGGTGTTGCGAAAAACTGTTAAGAATTTTTTCAAAAGTCAAGTGCGCGGGATAATGCATGATCTCATTGATGTTGGAAAAGTAGAGTCCGCATCACTATCAAGGGTAGGCGACTCGTCAAAGTAAGATTGGCAAACCTTAGACCTGTGTCTAGCCTTCTAAAAATATAAAGTTTATTCAATTAGGAAGCATTGTAATATATTGTAGATATGTGTTCTACAACGCTTGGAAGTTGATTAAAAACGACAATGGAAGCTAATTTAAGTACTAGTGAGACCAAAGGTGACGATATAATTGTGAAAGAATTGGTATGTTTTGATGAACAAAGAAGACTAGAAGGAAGTAGGAAAGAGAAAGATTTTTTAAGTTGCAACTAAGTCACGGAAAAATTAATTGAATAAAATGAAGAAAGGCATGAAAACTAGAAATGTCCATGCAGAACTTTGTCCATGAGGTGTCGGGTGTGAGAAATGAGACTGTGGCTCACCTGATAAAAGTTCTTCTATAAGTTGTTCCAAACACGCAATCTTACTTGGTAATCATCTGACAATTTGGGGGCATTTGAGACTAGCCGATATTCTGTCAACTTCAACTCAAATAGTGAGGTGAAGCTAGGTTTTGTATTCAGTGAATATCAAAATAAGCCGTTTCAAAAATTTCAAAGGTCAATTCCTAATTATTTTTTAGAAAACATGGAACACAATTCTGAATAAAATTTTCAAATTTTGACAAAATATTAAATTTTACCGAATTTCCACTGATCTGATATTATTGTTGGTAACATCAAAATGTATGATATTACTGCTTGTGACGTGTATTCCATGTCTACAACCAGTTCTATTTCTATCGAAGATGTTGAGGTTAAAATAAAAATTCAAACATTTTAAAAATCGAATAATTCACTTTCCTTTGAAGTCATGCTCCCGAAAGTTTCCTACTATTTTCTTGTTTCGTCCCTAGAACTTGCAATGGTTTGTGTTTTTACCGGTTCTCTGTTGCTTCAATTTATAAAACGTAACATTTCAGTCTTTCCTCATTGGTATTTCTCTGAGCCGAAATGAAAACTTCAACCACTCTGTCAAATGTAGTACTCGCAAGAGTTCGTTTGTTTAATATATTTTTATTTGTTTTTTTTTAAATTAGTGATATTGACTTTATTTTGTTTTGTACCCGACTATATTTTACAATGTGCTTAATTAAAGAGTTGGCGCGCCAATTCTTCTTGGGTGTTGGTGCCACAATCAAATTGCAACAATTTACTACTGATTGGTTGGGTTAAACTACAGCTTAAACTACAAAAATGAGAGGATAAAACCGTATGAAGACTTACAAAAAAGTGGTCAGCGTTGACCAAGAGAATTCGTAAATTGTAATAGGATTCGAACCCCCAAATTTTCGTGGAGGCTGGCCAACGAACCGTAAGAAAACCTAAGAAATCCGTTGAGTTCATTCGATACCCTGCCTTCGTATGCTGGCGACGAAATTCGCGGTTTTGCGCCAACTCCATTTTGATTTTCGCTCGTTTTAGCGATGTCCCTCTCGAATTCCACCTTTCTCTATGACAGTGAACTCAAGTCGACATCGTAGAATACATTGAGAATAAAAAAAACCGCATTATCGCTCGAATATTGTCTTCACACTTACGTTCGATCGCCTCTGAGAGAATCCCAAAGGCAAGTAAGTAAATATGATTAATTTATATTGTTAAAACTCCTGCCAACGGTAACGAATTTAGTAAATAAAAGAACCGTGGAAGGGACAAGCGAGATGGCGGTTAATTCTGTCGATTCGTCTCATCACATCTCATTGCTGGACATCGGGACTGCTCTATTCGCGAAATTACGTAACGACTAATTTTAAAGGGGAGTTAAAAGGATAGTCGTAAATATGAGGAATAAAGGAAATAGATGACTCATAGCAGTTAATGAGAGTGTGCGTGCACAGCCGTTCGTATCTGTTTGCAAAATGTGTGCTTGCGCCCTGGTTTCGCGGGGATGTTTCCACCCTCTCCTTGGGAAACCAATTTTTGTAGTGAGTAAGTGTGTTTGTATGAATCGTACCGGTGGGAAAAAATCAATAGTGTTTTGAGTCACGAATTGCGTTCATTTGCATCAACGATTCTTATTTAATTTTTATACTTTCCAAAACAAAAGACTTAACGCCGTATAATGCAGAAATAATGCGAAGTTAATCGCAATTGTTGTTATTAAACTGCTGTCATGTTTAAAGTAGTTGAGAACTGGAGTCACTGTTGAATTTGAGTGAGATTTCAATATATTACTGTTGTTTAATCGACAAATATAATTTTTCGGGGCAGTTCAAAGAAAATAAATTGTTACGTACTTCAGTATGGCATCACACTTGGAGTAATACTATTCCCTAAAAAGTATGAGTACACCAAATACCATACGAAGAGCCATAACCAATTGCATGTACATAACATATCAGCCCAAGAAAGGTACTAATTGTTTAAATATTTATTTTTTCAAAGTTGCTAATATGACAAGACTTAATTTATGTTATCAATTTGTGTGCCGCTTTTAGAAATTTTAGCTAATATATAGGATAACAGTATAAAATGCTGTTAACTTTTTACTTGACCTAAGCTTTTCTTTATGTTTACATGTGAGTGCCGAGGCGTTTGTTGTCATACCTACATTTTCAGATTTATATTCCCTCTTTTATCCACCACAACATTATTGAAATGTACCAATATATACTGGGCCACATTATTGAAATCGGCAAGCAAATTTGTAAAGATTTCACAAGCTAAATGAATTGAATAAATATTTTTGTTTTTGAAAAATAATTTTCTCCGATAAACGTTAAACTACTCAAGTTGCTACTCCCATTCTATTTCTAGCAAGCATATAACGTGACAGACGATTATTAATAGCAATAGTTAACAGTTTTAATTTTCATACAAGGAGTAAGGGTACGAAAACTTTCTGGGTCAGTGTCGTTGAAATTGACATTGATTTTCTTTGAAGTGAACTTCAGCTTTGATTCTGTTATTCTATTTACTCTGAGAGAACTATTATTAGATACTATTTTTTTTGTTCTCTAGTTCATGGAAGCTTTCACAGCTGATGTTCTTTCCCACTGCTTTCCTGAATTTCGTCTGTATCGGTCGTTAAAAATATGCGAGGAATTTCTTTCTCAGAAGTGGCCGTTTTTTGAAATTTTCACTTTCATGCAAAATTTTATGTGCACGGCTATCAACATGTTTTTAAGGCATCACATTGGATGATTGCTTATTTCATTGTTTGTTCCACAAATTCATTTGTAAACCTACATTAGGATGAAGTAGAAGAATTCATTTCCTGTTTGACTTGTGACAGACGTATATTGTTTTAGCGCTTTTGTAATAAAATAACTTCTTTACCGATTGTCATGTTCACCTGTAATTGCAGTTTGGGTGTGGTAGTTCTGCCGTGTTATTGGAGTACAATTTTGCAACAAGCAATGAAAGATAGAAAGAGCAATAACAGATAAGAAACACAAAAGTCATCAAACGGATGGCAGAGAGGAATAGAAAAGTTCATAGAATTCCGAGACAATTTGATTATCTCACATGGACATATTAAGTAATTGTTTATTTGTATAATCTTTACGGTAGAGCTTTGATATGAATTCAATTTGATATATAGGTAAAAATAATCACAAACCTTTTAAGAAAACAACTAAACGTTTTTGAGTCTCTTACATCGCTTGAAAACTAAATTTTCAATCAGTTTATTTCAAAAAATTATGAAAAATTAAATCGTACGAGATAGTTTGAATTTTCTTTAAGAACATTAAAGAAAGCCCTTTCCTAATTATTATATCCGTAGTACAATTTTCGAGATATTACGGTGGTACATCGGTATCTTGCCAGAATTCCTCAGACTGAATGAAAAAATATGTATAATACATAAACATAAATATGTTTAGTAGTTTTAAATTTATATAAGAATGACAGTTCATTTTATGAGAAGAATTAGTCTTTTGTGCATGAAAAGCCTTAATGTAATTAGATTCCGCAAAATATGTAATAAAATGAGTGCCCCTCAGTTTAATTCCTAGAAGGAGAAGACAGTTGTCATTGAAGTCAGTACCCAGAATATGTACAATATCTACCAACTAAGGAAAAACAGGTTCAAAAATAGTTATAACATTCGGCAGTTTACTTCTTTGAAACCTTTGACGTGCAGTTGCTTTTCTCCCCTCCTCCATAAATTCCCCCGAATTAATCTTCAATTTAACACGAATAGTACCCAACCTATAATAAACCTGTTTCCGTATCATCAAAATTGTGGATTTTCTCACGGAGGAAGAATAGTAATTGTTGTGCAAATGTACCTGTTTTGAGATAAAATTTTTGTTACAAATTCATGTAAGAAGACCACAATTTGTTTTTTTCCCGACAATTAAAGTCTTGATGGGCTTTCACTCGTGTCAATTCACTTTCCAATACGCCTTGTTTGGTTGTTTGTTTTCGTATGATTTTGCATTTTTTTTCATTTCCCACACTTGAAAATGTATGAACGTGCCTCTGATTTGGGTACTCTTTATAGTTTTACCAATTTCACTCTGCATGACTTACCCTATGGACCAACCGAAATAGACAACCTACCGTTTGTTAGTGCATCCACCCCAATAAAATTGATTTTATTGACAATCCGGGTGACCTGCGACCTACTTTTTCTACACGTGGCAAAGTTCTATTTTTGCCTAATTTTTATAGTTTTAATCACCGAAATTACCTATTACCGACAATGCATTAGTACTACTTCCTTTTTTAATATGCACTCAGTTACACTAACTTTGTATAAAACATGATGTCGTTTGGGCAGTAAAATAACTAGAACCGTTTTTTGGGTGAATCTATCATTAGTTTACTGTGAATTGCTAAGGTGACACTTTTACGATATTTTTTACTGTTGAAATAAAATTTAGATTAGGAAGGTGAATATTATTTGAGATGAAAGTATTTGCGAAGTTTTATAAAACAATACATGGTGAATAGTTTTGTATTATTTATCAATACTCAACCAACATATTGGGTGTTCCGTGAGTTGCACAACGAAAGTTTTCCGCTCCCCAGATGTACGTCATCAGGTGTGCAACTTAAACTTATTTGCATGCGATAAAAATTTCCGAAACCTTGAAACGTGTTTGATGCGTTATTTGTACAAGTAGTGTGAGGTTACAATTGACAATGGATCGACACGTTCGAAACCGTCATTTTGTTATTTGCACAATCGTTTCTGTATCGCAGAACTATTTGTAATAGTTACTTGTTGCTTTACCTGGGTTCAGTTTGACTCCCAGGTAACTTGTTATTAATATTAACCCATTACATTTTCAGTCAACTGCCAAAGGATTGTGCCGAGATAAGCGTGGGGTAGAATTAAATTTTCTAAGGTGGCCCAAATTTTTCTACACCGAGTATTCGTGCGACAAGGCATTGTATGAAGTTCATGTGAAATGAAGCTATTGATTAAGGAAAAAGTGAGCTTCCACAATTTAGTTGCCCACCATTTTTTGCAAAACCGATATGAGAAATATTTAGCGCTTAAAAAAGTGATGTTTGTATAAAACAAATTTCTAATGATATTTAGACTTTGGATACTTCTTATACCGGATTCTAACGTCTGTAATTGCATATGGGTGAAACGTTCCGTCTGTAAATAAAATTGTTCTTTACTGTTGCATTTTCATCGTCGATAACACCGATATAAATCGTCAAAGCCTAATATGGATCTTGAAAGTAACGTCTGTCAACGTGCTTAGAATGTTCCTTCAATTTCAGGTTCCAGGCTGACAGGTTCCCAAATGTATCCATTCCCAATTGTCACAGCCGGAAAGAGTTTCAAATTATTAATTTCCTGCACAAATGAATTTTTAAAAAGTTTCGCGTGACCTTTCTTTTGAAAGTTTTGTGTTTCATTTCAAAAGTATAATAAAAATAGCATAATATACTATGAGTTCAAAACAGTTTTAATTTAATAAAGTTTTCGTTTAAGTTCATGCTCAACACAGCCACAACAAAATTTGAACGTACTTCCTTGTCATATTTAATAATTTAAATTGTATTTACAACCTTCAATTATGAACACAAATGAAAGAAAAATAACTAAAAATGTTACTGAATGAAGTACCATTAAGTAGTTTTTGAGGTTTCCTACTTCTGACGTACAGTCACCTTCGATCGTTTTCTTTGTCACTTTCATTGCAAATGTTCACACGATTGTGCTACACACAATGTAGTTATTATCAGTGTCCTCCGCTATTTTATTGGTTGCCACGCCTTCATTCAGGCAATTCTGTAATTTTTAATTGTTCTTCTTTCACGTAACCGAATATCTCCTGAAGTGATCCCAGTTGTCCTCAAACATTCAAATGTGTTAATTTTGAAACCTCCGCGCAAATTACGTTAATTTACTTTTTTAATTAGTATTATTATTACTTTTACCCAGCTAACCGATAAATTTTGAGAAAAAGGAGGTTTGTGTTTCCTTCTGGAAAACATGCAATTACTGTGTGCTTGTAAGAAGGAAGAGAGAAATTCAGTTTTCCCTAATTCTAATTTCTTCCCCATTTTTTATTTAAATCATTTCGTTTCCTGTGGTGAAAAGGCCAAAATGTTCAGGACTTTTTACTTTAGTCTTCCGATTGATCTAGTACTGACCACGACGCTTCGTGTTCTTACAAGCGGTTCCTGGTTTGATTTGTTTTCTTTTTATGTGGATTATTATTAGGATTATAAGGGTGAATATAAAATGAATAAATTTATGTTTTCTATCAATTATTCAAAATATACAATTATTATCCAGATGGGCATCTTGATGAGTAGTTGATGATTAAGTTGCTTACAAAAATAATTTATCAGGAAAACATAGACCTATTAGGGACTGAAAAGGCGTAAAATAAAAGAAGTTTAATGAGCACAGTGATCGATATTTTCCATATGATGGAGAAGAGCCGTGCTGTCCTATGAAGTGAGACCTATTTGCTGCCCTACGTACCGCCAAACTCAAATGCAGAAATGGTATTTTCGATAAAATGATGATTCAAATGATAAACTGATAATTTACTTCAGTATTATCAAACGAGGTTAACAGGGAGGACAAACAACCTGATCACCAATTCTTCCAAGATCATTTTGCTTTTAATTTTGAGGAGACAATTCAAAAATAAACAGAATCAAATGCACTGAGACGTAAGAGTCAGAGCAACTAACAAATAAGCAGACAAACAAACAAACAGGGAGGTAAGCAAATTAATATCGTGAATAAAATGTTAATGGATGCATCACAAATTGGAATTAATTGTCGTGTAAATAGGACTTTTCAAATTTCCCGTGGCCGTTTTGGTGTGGTCTTAGTAAACATATTAATATTCTCATTGGAGTAATTTTCTAAATTTGTTTTTACTTAGCTACATTGATTAGAAAATTAGGAGAAGAAATTTTTAATTAAAAACAGGGTGTTATCGACAGGCTCGTTTCGGACCGTTTGGCTTTAATGATTTCCACTGTGGCACTTCCTCTACTGCCAGGTCAAGCCCAATTGTTATGAGTTGAAGAGGTCAAAAAGTAGTGAAGTAGTAAAGTTGTCTGTATGAAGAGAGACCGATACAAATGTTTACATTGTTAAATCTTTGTCTAGTTCTTGTATTTCTTGCTTCATTTATTTAATTGTTCAAACTGCTCTTCACTGTGTGTCACAAGGTTTTAGAATTATTTCCGTTTTATCTTTTGATTAACACTTCCATTTTTCACATCACTTTCACAGCGAAGTGATCCTCCATGAAGAAATTCTATATGGAAAGCAAAACTGGTGAGTTACGAACTCACACTCAAAATGATGCTAAATGCCTTGTAAATTTTAATTTCAGAATGTCAGAGGGCAACAGCGAACCAGTCGCCGCTGAATCTCCTTCCACGACCTCCGAAAAGGAGAACGAAAGCAAAACGAAATTTGGGACCAGTCAGGCATTTAAGGACCAGTTTAAGGCTTTCTCAAAGTTCGGCGATACAAAATCAGATGGAAAGCACATGACTCTCAGTCAAAGTGACAAATGGATGAAGCAAGCAAAAGTCATAGACGGAAAGAAAATCACAACAACCGACACAGGAATTTACTTTAAGAAATTCAAGTGTGTGCTTACATCTCAGATTAACTCCGACATTTTGGATGGTTCTGATGTTTTTTGTGGTTCCAGGTGTCTGAAAATATCACTGGATGATTATAGAAAGTTTGTCGAAGATTTGGCAAAGAGCAAAAAGATTGATGTTCAAGAAATAGAGACGAAAATGTCCAACTGCGGAGCGCCTGGCTTACATGGAGTTTCTGTATGTTTTTCAGGTTTTTTTTTTACTAATTTTATCTGCTCTTCTCTTCCTCATTGCTCCCCTCTCTTGTTTACCTGCCTTATTTGAAACATTCTTAAACTTCTGATGATGTTCATTTTGAACTTCGAAAAATCCTAGGAAATCACCCTTTGGTACCCAACTTATTGAAGAGAAAACCTTAACTACTTTTGTTAGGCTAAATACTAAATTTAATAAATTTAAATATTTAGTTCCACCGAATAATCGTGTGAAACAAATTTGTTTCAGTCGAACGCAAAAATTGACTCCACCGTCGAAAGATTAACGGACGTGAGCAAGTACACGGGATCCCATAAATTGAGGTTTGACGACTCAGGGAAAGGAAAAGGGATAGCAGGAAGGAAAGATATTGTCGACAATTCAGGCTATGTCTCCGGGTACCAGAACAAGGACACATACTCGAAAACACATTAGACGGTTAGCCGGTTTAAATAAAAATAAAAAACGCAATGTACTGAGGCACTAAGACACGTAGCCGAAACCTGCCATCAGTGTTAACGTGAAGAGAAAACTTTCATTCATCCCAGAAGACTCACTCAACAATTATTGACAAACTCACGGTGCCTGACTACCATGTGTTCATCGTCAACCATTGCCATCCGTTTAAATCACCGTTTTTAAAATACATATTTTTATCATAAAACTGATGTATACTGTTTATGAGACATATGAAAACGTTACTTAATTATATTACTGAGCTAAATGCTATTGCATCAAGCATGTACCAATCGAGAACGTAATCCAAATATTTGGCATGAAAGGTTAATTGTCATATGATAATGTAATCAGTGAGTGTGCTGCTTTTGTTACTACTCTGTTAATGTTGCGGCTAATCGATGAAACTATTCTGTTCGGGAGGTGATCCGATTTATTTTTATTGGATAAAAAAAATTATTTTCTTTTTTTGTTTAATACATATTTCATTACAAATAAAATCACCATTGTATAATACGAATTTTAAAAAAAGAAGTATTCCAAACGTCAAAGACTACCCTTCCTTAAAATGGAATGAAAAGTACATAATGAAAAGTAATTAAGAATGGTAGTACAGAACTACTTTTTTCTGTGCTGTGAAAAGTTATAAAATATCATGGGTAACATGAGTTCTACATTTTAAAATAAAGAGTAATTTGGATGCAAAAATATTACTAAAAAATATCTCAGTCTCTAAATTTGAAAAAAATTAAAATAATACACAATAAAGAGTTTAAAGTAGTAAGGAATAATAAAAATTGCCAAATTTGGATATCAACTGTAGCCAAACGACGAACTGTAACTAATGTCAGGCTCACAGCCTTTGGAATTTCGTAGTCGGATCGCAACACATATTGTATTTTATTTCAGATTACGGTAATTATTTTACTGATTAACTATTTTTCTATTTATTAGCTTTGGAATTATTTTTTTCCGGTGCCGAAGGACCACTGGTAGTTTATGTATTAGGCATTGTAGTTCCTGTCTGAAAGGACTTTTGTTGGCTCGTTAATTGGCTCTATAACGTTGACTATTTTTTAAAGATTTGTTTTGTTTTTTTGTTTCTTTTATCGAAATGCAATCCTGTGATTGCAAAACAAAATTATTTGTAATTATGTGAAAATAATATTCTTAGTGAAATACGTTGACAGAAAAGAAGTAAATATGGGGGATGAAGCAGTGAGAAGACATTCATCTGAAATTTCAGGTTCATTTTTAAAAATTGACTGTAAGACAGCGGTTGAGCAAATCATTTTGCATTAAATGTCTGTTAGAAACACTTGCGATTGTAAAAATACATGAATTTTTTTATTTTAAACTGAAAAATAACAGGAAATCAGGTGAGGTTCAAATACAAAAAAAAATAGCCTTTAATAATCAAAATCTATATTTTACATGAATTCACCGTAGGTATTCCTTTTCATTCTAGTAGTTTCATTGAATATTTTTAATATTCGCATGCTATGTTTAAAAAAGATTATATCAAAGATACAATCAAAATGGGTTTTATTTATTTGGAATCAGGTTTTTTAAATATTGATCTTTCTGTGTATTATGTAGATGGATTTAATTGGGAGAATTTTTTAAGATTGAAATTTTTTGAAGCTTCTGAAAAAACGTTATTGACATTCTCTGGGTTTATGTATATTTTGCATTCTTAATGCATTAGTTTGTGCGTTTTTTGTTATTTTTTAAATTCTATATTGTTAATTTGTAATTAATTTTTATTAATTTAGGGCACATATTGCCTCATTCTTAATTCGAATTTTGGAAAACTATTTGTATAGTTCTAATATTTAACAATATAATATGTTGAATATATAACACGCTTGGATTTTAGTGTTTTGTATTACTTATTTACTTCATTTTTAACTATGAAACAATGGCCTCTCTTTTCCTGCTACATTGCATGTTCATAATTCCTTCAAATTATGAAATACACTGGTCCTTCCCCAGGAAGATAGAAAACGTTGGAATCTTCTTCGGTGCACTGGTGTAACATGTGATTTAGGGCTGTCCTTCAAATTTTTTGTCAAATAATTCTTAGTTTTACAGCTTGACGCAGTGTCTTTTTCTATTTTTGGTAATGCATTTTAAAAATAAAAATTGTTTTAATTAATTTTCATTTTGTTACTAAACTTTTAAAAAGTTTTTTATGCGCATTCAATACGGACGGCACACGGCGCTTTTTGACCGCGAACGGTGGCAACACTGAAAGTAACTGTTCTTTAAAGTTGACTTCGTTTGCTCATCTGATAGATGGATTGGAATGAACTTTGGTTTACAATTATTTGAAGTAACGTGTTTATGTTTTGCGGACTGCTTCAAAGAACACCACACAACTAAGTGAAATTCAACAATATGATGAACACGGGGTGAGACAATTATACACGTTTACTGGGCTTTTGAGGATGTTCGCAGGCCTGTGAAATGTTGTTATCAGTTTTTCAGTATTCGGTAACGGGTAATTTAATATTTTGCAAATAAATCACTTAAAGCAAAATCGCAGGAAATCAAAACTATGACTCTGAAAGTATGACCTTAATATTTTTATTTAATATTTTTAATAATATTTTTTTGTTTGAAATTGTAAACCTTTGTACGAATGATATTAGATAAAAGTATTCAAAGTTCAATTAATTTAAAAATCGATAATTTTCTTTGGCCTTTAATTTTTGTCCTGTCATGTTGTGTTCCACATAATTTTCTGACTCTGTGTCTGAGGTGTTGTCAAATGCTTTTTTAAAAAAATGTATGCTTTGGCTTCATATACATAATTTGTCTATATTTCAGTATTGGTTGTTTTTTAATTTACACATGTTTTTTAGGAAACTAAAAGGTATGACCATCTTCATCACTGGTGCTAGTAGAGGAATTGGAAAATCAATTGCACTTAAGGCAGCCAGAGATGGTGCAAATGTTGTCATAGCTGCAAAAACTGCTGACCCTCATCCAAAATTGCCAGGCACAATATTCACAGCAGCCAAGGAAGGTTTGTATTCTCTTTTCATCAACCACTCAACTTTATAAGCCAAATCTGTAGAGTTTTTTCATTTATGTTTATGTAGTGGAAGAAGCAGGAGGGAAGGCCTTGCCCTGTGTTGTGGATGTTAGAGATGAAGCACAAGTTACCAAGGCAGTGGAGGATGCTGTTAAGAAATTTGGTGGAATTGATATTTTGATTAATAATGCAAGTGCAATTTCATTGACACCTACCCTTGATACAGAGATGAAGAGATATGATCTAATGCAAAATATCAATACAAGAGGCACCTTTCTTGTGTGAGTTAAACTTTTGCATTGATAAGAAATAACTAGAGTGAAGGGTAATGCTTTGAATCAACATCAAATTACTTTCAGGTCTAAAGTCTGCTTACCTTATTTAAAAAAAGGAAGAAATCCACACATTTTAAATTTAAGTCCTCCACTAAACATGAATCCATTGTGGTTTGAGAATCATGTCGCCTACACAATAGCAAAATATGGTATGTCCATGTGTGTGCTTGGAATGCATAAGGAATTTCAAAGAGATGGTATTGCAGTAAATGCTTTATGGCCAAAAACAGGTAATTTTAATTCAATAAAGTTAATAAATAAGGTGGGCACCCTAAGACCATACACTATGGCTTGAAGGAATGGAGGACAGTAATTGTTAAGGGGAAGTTGTTGAATATTTGTATAATTAGGAGGACAGTGTTAAAACTAAGTAGTAAATAAAGTATAGTATAAATAACCAAATAATAGTAAATAAAAGTAACCTTTAAACCATAAAAAACTAAATAATAATCTTAACCCCTGACAGAGTGCTCTGCATTTTTATTCAATGTTTTACATTGTACTATTTTCCTATTTTCCACTCTGCTTCAAGTAGATTGTAAAATGCCTTCTAGTAAGTCTTCTCATTCTCCCATTGTAAAAACCTATCACATCTTTCAGGGCTGAAATGAAGTTTTGATTCAAAACTTTGCAAAACTAATGTTGATACAACTGCATGTCATTAGATTTTAACATAATTAATGATGCAGGTAACTGTTATTCAGGAAAGATTATTTATATATTTGTTTTTATTGTCAAAGTTGATTTTATTTTTGCATTTTTTTTGTATCACAGATAGAAATAATTACACTTAATTCATTCTTGTTTAACAATTTATTTTCAATTTTTTAGCTATACTAACAGCTGCTATTGAGATGCTGACAGGACCTGAAAGTTGCAATCATTCTAGAAAACCTGAAATAGTAGCAGATGCTGCCTATGCAATATTAATTAAGGACTCTAAAGCAGTGTCTGGAAATTTTTTCATAGATGAAGATGTCTTGAAGGCAGAAGGTATCACAGATATGAAACAATATGCTTGTAATCCAGGTATTTTGATATAACTTTTTTGGAAAAGTCTTGATTTTCATTTAAAACTTTTACTATGTAGTGTGATATTAATTTTTTTCAGATAATTCTGACAATTTGTTGCCTGATTTCTTCTTGGGAGACCCTCCCCCTAATTATGACTCTTCTCTGGCATCAAAGAAAAAGCAAGACTCTGAAGGTACAAAAGAAATTTTTTTGCTTCATTTTTTCGTGTTCCTGCACAATCAGTTGTCCTCACCTAGATGGCAACGTAAAAGAAGAATCAACACAAACTTCATTGTCATTGTTTATTGAATATTTCAGGTACTGTCAATTATGAGCAGAAAATAGAAGAGGTTTTTAAAGCCATAAGGACCCACCTTAACGAGGATATTGTCAGGAGAACACAAGCAGTTTTTCAATTTAATGTTAAAGGTAAAACAATATAAATTTCTGATTGGTTTCTGTCACTTAACAAGGCACTTAATCTTTGCAAATTTTATTTCGTCAAGGTCCGGTAGAAGGCATCTGGCACATCGATCTAAGGACGGGGAAAGGGCATGCTGGACGAGGAGAACCACCCGTTCCACCCGATGCCACCCTCACAATGAATGCAAAGGATTTTTTTGATTTATTCTCAGGTATTTATCTCAAAATCCGAGGTGTTTATTAATGGGAAACCAGAAATTGTATTAAATAAACTATTTAAACATTAAGGTAAAATGAAAGCAACGGCGGCATTCATGAGCGGCAAGTTGAAAATTTCCGGAAAAATCCAAGAGGCAATGAAATTGGAGAAATTGATGAGTTCACTGAAATCAAAGCTCTAGCATGAAATCTGTTTTGCACTCTCTGATATTGGCAATTTTCAGTATTGATTTTGCAGTCAATCTTCTTGTCAATTTCGGTAAAGAATGAACTTTACGATGTATGGGAACACCGTTAAAACAATGTGAATATGGTAGTTTCATTACCTATTGGTTCTTTGGCTAGCATAAAAGGCAAAAGAGTCTACTCTCAAATCACCAAAGAATGTGGCCAATTCTAAAGTCTGATTTAATTTTTTTTATTCAAATGGAGATTGGGTATTTGACGGGCTAAGTATTTATACTGATAATAATGGGCGCAAAAGTACTGTCACCAGTTTATTATATTTTAATTGGTGTAGGTAAATCAGATGCATAATAATTGTTAATTTTTTCACATTCACCGATTGCACGAATTAAAACAAATAAGTAAATTGCCATTGTATTTTTTTGCAGAATGAAATAAAATTTTTATTAAACATGTATTAAAAATCATACTTTTATTTTTTTATCAGAAATTATTAATTAAATTCATTTCAGTTGAATTCAATTTAAATTTACCCTCGTGAAATATTTTTCGGGGCCCTGCGCTATTCTTTTTCTTCTGCTGGATATGAACTTCCAACTGTACATTTCAAAAACTTTCCGGTTATTTTTGCAAATAGAAACATTATTTTTTTATTTTTTGTTACTGTTTTCGTGTTTAACAATGTGAACATTTGGGTATTTCCGCATAGCCTTCAGTGACTGTCAGTGAAGAAGATTTATATCTTGTCACCTAGTTTACACAATAATTATAATGGGAAGTCAAAATGATAGCATCTGCACGGGTGTTTCGCTGTAACTGCGAGGATCACGAGGAGATGACCAAACGTATTGAATGTGTATTTATTGAACGGGACTGCAATGGAGAAAAGTTTGCTGCCCAAACATTTTGCGAAGACGGCCAACGGTCACAGGACGTATATTCAAATCGAGGAAGACGACGTGAAAAGTTCTCAAGTTAAACTCACGTTGCTTTGGTTTGATCTAAGTGGCCTGAGCAAAACTACTCAGTTTTTAATATGCTGTGTGGGATTATTCGCGTTTTATCTTATTTACGGATACTTGCTCGAATTGATGTTCACGTTGGACGGACTTAAACCTTATGGGTGGTATGTCACTCTCATGCAATTTGCATACTATTCCATCTTTGCTTGGACTGAAAACTTTTTAACTGGCGGCGAAAAACGAAAGTATGTGTCACTAGATTATTTTAACTGATACTGAACATGTCAGTCTTAAATTTTTTTTAATTATACTTTTATTTTTCCAGAATTCCAATTAAAACTTACTTACTGTTAGCAGCGTTAACACTTGGGACAGTTGGTTTTTCAAACACTTCCCTTCAATATCTGAACTATCCAACTCAAGTTATATTTAAATGTTGCAAATTGATTCCAGTCATGCTGGGAGGCATTCTAATTCAGAAAAAGATATTTGGCCTCCTTGATTTTTTGGCTGCCATTTCAATGTGCATAGGACTTGCCTGGTTTACCCTTGCTGATAGTTTTGTGTCACCAAATTTCAATGCTCTAGGAGTAGTGATGATTTCATTTGCTCTTCTCTGTGATGCAGCAATAGGAAATGTGCAAGAGAAAATGATGAATGCTTATAATGTGACAAGTACAGAAGTTGTGCTTTACTCATACTCATTAGGATTTATTTATTTGTTTGTCTTGTTGATGCTCAGCAGAGAATTTTTCAGTGGTTTCTACTTTTGCTTACATGTGAGTCTCTTATTACTCATAATATTATTTATTTTTTATCTCCAAATAAGTAAGTGTAATTACAAAGTAACTTTGTTATATGACTTAAGCAAACCAAAGTGAGTAATTTTATTTTACTGCAATTCTGCTTGTGTTGATTGTGTGACAACTGTACCAAAAGACAGCATTAAAATGAAAGTTATTAGCTCTACATTAATTTGAGTTATTAAAAAAGAACTGGTGATTGTTTTGAATTACAATTTAATACATACAAAATACAATACAATACTATACAAAAAAGAAACCCTTCAAATTATCAAAAACCACACAACATTAACTAGTAAACTTTAATGGTTACTCAAACAAAGTCTCTTTGCTTGAAGCCTGGTATTGCATAATAAATTGGGTTTTGTTTCAGAACCCAATACAAACGTACGGCTACGGCCTTATATTCTCAATTTCCGGTTACCTAGGAGTTCAAATTGTCCTGACACTCGTCAAATCGAGCGGAGCTTTCGCTGCAGCCACAGTCACGACCTGCAGAAAAGCCGTGAGCATCGTTCTTTCCTTTGTATTTTTCAGCAAGCCATTCACGATAAATTATTTCTGGTCTGGACTTCTCGTTCTTCTGGGAATTTACTTGAATATAAATGCCAAGAACAATCGGAACATAACGGCAAAGGAATTACTCTCCAGGTGGTTATACAAATTGGACTTTTTAGGTATCTTCAAGAGATGGAAGAAGAAGAGATCCACACACGAGTTAACCGTGTGAAATTCAAGTTTATTGTTATTGTTAATAGGAATTAAATAAATCTATCGGACGCATTGAAATTTTAGGTCACTGAAATTAGGCAATTAATCTAATTTTTTTTTCATTCCTACGTTAGGTTGCCTTTTTACGAAATACAAATCAAATATTTGTACTTGGAAGACAATATTTACCCTCTTTTGTTCTCTTTTTTGTTATAGTATTCCTAGCTCTTAAGAGTGTTTTGTGATATCAGATATATGTTTATGTTGTAAATCGTATTTATATTTTATTTCCATTAAATGGTACATTGACTACCAATAATGAAATGAGATTTACTTATTTTTAATAACAGTTTCACAATATGTAATTCTTTTAAAGTTCAATAATTTTATTCATTTTAACACTTGCAAATTTTTATAAAAAGCAATTCATCTCATCCGATGTAGTTTATCGTTAATTTGTAATATACAAAACATAATTGATGGGTTTCACAATCACCATTGCCTGTCAATCTCATCGTTTGGGTCTTTGGATTGATGACACCTGTCCAGATCAAGCTTTGCACTGAACAATCGTAGACACCACGGGTAATGGCGAAGCGTAAAGACGTCATCGAGATAACCGGTTTTTCTTTTGTAGTTCTTGACTAATCTTGACACAACTTCCTGTGGCTTTGTCGACTGACAACAGTAAAACTCCTACTCTTTAGTTGAGTTTTAAGTAGACTGCTCTTCACTAGAAATTGTTAAATTTTATTATTGAATGTAGGATTGGGTCTTGGTAAGGTACGGTACATGTAAGAGAATCATTTTGGATTACGAAAACATGAAGGAAAAACATTAAACAACTTCGAGTGTAAATGATAGAAAAGAAGCACATTTTATTTTGCCATGTAAAACTCTTTTCACTAAATTAAGACTTACAAAAGTTCTGTACAAAATAAAAAAATGCAAAGATTTGTCATGATGATAATTATAATACTAGAAAATAGTAATCGTAGTATAAATGATACGTACAAAACAATACAAAGGGCGAGGACGAAATAAAATGACTTAACACAGTTCGAATCGTACAAAATCTCTAACAGCAATACTTTCATATTTCATCAATATTTCGTGTTTTTCTTAAGTTCATTTTCACTTTCCACATTTTCTCATACGTATTTTGTCTACATTATAAAAAAACTAACGAGGAAGTTATTGGGTCGTGGTGGAAGTCTTATTAAATTGGCCCATGCCTTTAAACAAAATTCAAAACCACAAATATTGGCACAGGCATCCTTTTTTGTGGACACTTCTATTTCTAATCTTTAGATCTTGAAGTATAAAGTAAGGAAACATCTGTTTGAAGATATTATACCAAAAAAAGAAATAGAGAAAATAGAGAAAAACTGTATACTCTCAGTTCCCATATACCTCATTATATGCCCTTCCTCTTCAAGTTTTGCATATTCCACTTGGTGAATAAGGTACAGTCGCAAGAAGAGTTCCTTTATAAATATGGGGGAGGGATATGTGGGCTGTGCCCTGAAAGTTTAAAACCATAAAAATTACCGCCATTTAGTTGGTTTCGGTAAGGCATTTGATAAAATTTGTCAAATATTAGCCATCATATTCATATCTAAGGTACCTGTCGGTTGTATGTACAATAGTTAGCAGTTGCAGAACGAATGGCTGCTTAAACGGAAACAAAGGGTCCACAACTTTGAACTTTTGAAACTTTACCCACCCCTTAGGTTTACCCCAAAAGTATCATGCGAACTGTTAAAGTCACACTGACACCCGTGACTGGAGTCAAAAAATACTAGGAAATGACTTCTCCGTCATTCCCAAAATTGCAAACGCACAACTTAAAAATACTCAACTTGTCTGTCAATAGGAGACTTAAGCAGAAAAATAATTTATCGGTCCTTCTGTGGGCGGATGTCTACAAAATTTACGGACTGTGCTACACAGAGCATTGGCTTATAATGTTTTTTTTCTGTTAAGCAACATCCATATTTGTAAATCGTTGATAAAATTTTGGGCCAACCCCCTGACATTAACCAATTGTTTTTAATCATGACCTTCTTTTGCCTTTCCTACTAGACCAGGAATGTTGGCATAAAGTCTCGAATTTTCCATCTGTTTCGTTGGGTTATAATTGAATTATAATTATATTATTCAATTTAATTTAATGAGCACTTGAATGTAACATAAAGGCGGTGAGCAAAATGGACAGAAGAGCAAGGTATATAAAATGAGATGGCAAAGAATTGAGGTGGTCATAAATGATCCACCACCACAGTCAAATTAAAATCTAATGTCAACAAAAATTAGAAGAATAAAAGGGGACTTTAAACTGAATGAAAGTGTACCATAACCCAATAAGGTTTTACTTGGCAAGTCCTATTTGGTAACGTGAGAGGGCATCAATCAAAGAGTAACCGAAAGATTAACCTTAACCTACAACCTAAGAATAGTCACCATACGAACAATTTGTTTGGGTGCTTAATGGGAGTGCACTAAAAAAACCGTTTCACTCACAGTGTAACTTATTGAGCAGAAAGTTGCATGTAGTGAACACTCCTGCAAACTCGGGACAATGTACCTTGAAACGCTTCAAAAAAGCACCATTTTTTGCACCTTAGTTTCTCGGCATCAATCAGTTGTTCTGAATTCAACTTTGACTTTACTTTTTTCACTAAATTGTTTATCAAATATAAAAAGTTGGACAGAATTTTTAATAAACAAAAAACGAGTATGAATTTTGTGATATTGAAAGAACCTGAAATCTGATGAGTTGAATATAATTTAAAATTTGAATTTAAAAATCGGAATACAAAAAACTCCCTAAGAAATTACAAATTAGGCCTTTCACATATTTCCGTCTCTCTCATATTTACTACTGTATTTACTATTTCTATGTTCGGTAAATCTCACCACGCCCTCAGACTACCCCTGCTTTTTTTGCGATAGTTTCGCTCACGTTATATTTCTCTGACACACCTAAACTTCACCTTCGATGCCTACACACGGGTATTATAAAGGGAGTAGTTTTTTGTGTGTGATGAATTTCACGTTCCAGGTAGGCCTTTGCCACCACGAAGGTGAGCGGTAACCTTGTGGGTACTGCCCGAGGTGTCGTACATGTGCAGGGAGAATATATTTTTTCTTTGATTTATTAGTATGGACTATACCAAATAAGCTTTATACATTCCTCAACCCTGTCCTTTTTTCGCTCTCTCTTACTGTCTGTTCCTTTCTTTCGCGGCAATCTCTCTCTCACTTGCTTGCTGTGCACTACATCAATTGAATTCTTCCCTGTAAAGCAAACAACTTCCTATACCTAAAAAATGAACCTAACTTACGAAATCTTTGGTTAAGTTTTCCAAAACGAGCATCCTACTAGAGACAAATAAACCCTATTATTACAGGCGAACAAACATTTGGTGTCCTCCTTTTTCTTCTCCAACTCTTCTGCAATCGCGATTTTCTAAAGGTTTCGATCTGAGGTGCCATCCTAGTCGTCTACCTCCTTGTACGGTATTTCGGACGTGATGCTGAAGTCTTCAAAGTAATGTCTGAGGAATTCAAAGGTGGGCCGTTTCTCAGGTATGGCATCCCAGCACTGAAGCATAACTGCATATATGTTGTCTGGCAGGGGATGACTAGCGGGTTTGGGCATCCTGTAACCCCTTTCCACCTGCTCAATGACCTCGCGTCCGTGCATGGCCGGGTACGGGATTTGGCCGTACGTGAAGAGTTCCATCAAGAGTATGCCGTAGGACCAAACGTCCGATTTTATTGAAAATCTACCATAGACGATGGCCTCAGGAGCCGTCCACTTGACTGGAAATCGAGATCCTGAAATGAGAGACTCAACATTCAAATGTACATTCTAAGGAATTGATTAACAAAATGTTGAGGGAGTGTTACCTTGTTTTGGACAATACTCGTCGTCTTCTATAATCCTAGCTAATCCGAAATCACAAATTTTCGCTACATTATTATCACCTATGAGAACGTTCCTGGCTGCCAGGTCACGATGAATGAGTTGCTTCTGTTCCAGGTACTCCATTCCACTAGCTATCTGTGCGGCGATGTACACCAGATCGCCGAAACCGAGATCTTTGCCTTCCCCATTTCGGAGAAATTCAAGCAGGCTTCCCTTGTTCATGTATTCCTGAACTATGTAGATGGGCTCTTCCTTTGAGCACACGGCATACAGGGCGACCAGACGGTCGTGCCTGAACTTCTTCATGATGGCGGCCTCCTGGAGGAAGGCAGCCGTCGACATGGCTCCCTGTCTAAGGGTCTTGACAGCCACTTCGATATCGTTCCGCCATTTTCCATACCAAACTTCGCCAAAGTTGCCCTGGCCCAATTTTTTGATCAGGTGAATCTCCGATCTATCAATTTCCCATTGATCCCGCATGTTAACCGACAAGTCCCAAATCTGGGGTTTCGGTTTGGGACAAGGTCGTGACAGAACGTGACACAATCCCAATGCATTTTCTACAATAATAAAAAATCAAGGTGTTAATAACTGTTATACAAACCCCATAAAGCCAGGTTCGTGTTGTGCTTGAGTATGAGAAATGCTTCAATATATTTCCGTTTCCAACTATATATATATGTAGTTATAAGTAACCCAGGACCTTATGGAACTTACTGGAATAAGCCATAACAAGATTTTGCAAGCTAGGAAATGTCTGATTCGTCGCAATGTAAAATCCTCCATTATCCAAAGGCTTGATCTTGTAGTGTTTGGGATGGTATCCCCTGGCTTCTTCCCAGTCTTTTACGGATAATGAAAAACCGTTCGGATTGTGTTCGCTATTCCTTACAAGGAAGGTACCCCGTGGGTTTTCAACGGACAACAACAAGCGTTCGGCTTCCTTTCTTGAGATCTTTCCGAAAAACCAACTGAAACGAACCATAAAAAGTAGTTAGATTTTTATTCGACAGTCACAGGAACTGGTCAAGAATAGAAATTCGACGATTTCGGTCTCAAGTTTTCATCTGACCGTTGACTTACTCTTCACTCTCGATGGACTTTTCTTCGGCAACAAAATTCCATGGAATAAAACCTTCTTCTCCTGTCCTTAAATGCTTCACTCTCCACCAGTCGGGCTCGGAGTCATCCAGAATTTCCATTCGGTCTCCTTTGAGGAATGAAACATCTGCCATTTCCCGCGCATTGTAGGGATATTTGGCGACAACTATTCTTCTTTGGTTGAGTGTTGGATGGACTGAAAGAGTACGACAAAGCATTTGGTAACAATGATCTAATTTGTTTTGGCAAATGACTGTAACACCATTTAAAGCATTTTGGCGTTGTGTACAAAGTAAAATCATCTTTTCATCTTCAAAACTATCATTGAAACAGGGTCACAGGTAGGTATGGTTAAGGGTCATCCTCAGAGTGTGCGAAACAGGTGGGACCTACATTTAAATTTAGTAATTTATTAAAACAAAAGGATAAGTTCATATTTACTGGTCACCGTTTATTATTTTACTTACATGGAGTAGTTGGTGTCCGAATAATGTCTACACCCTGTCTTTTAACCTGCATGACAGGAGGTCTATTAGGATCAGGGGTGTATCTCGGGTCACCTCCATTTACAGTGTGGACTATAAATTCTCCGTCAGGAACTTTGTAAGCATGTTGATACACTGCAAACAGAAAAATAAAACGTAATTGATGACGAAGGACAATTTATTTCAGTCAAAGGCATATTTACATCCCGCACTCAACACCTGCCGAGTCAGTCAATCCGGATCATCATAATTGTCATATCTGTCAGGTACTACCAACCAGGAATTATAGCTGGAACCCCTGGATATGTTTTCAATTTGGCTTTGAGTCAGTTTTGGGTGAAACTCATTTTTGTCTCAGTCTAATTTCTACCTTTAATTACTCAGGCTCATTCTGTTCAGGTTCTGACCTGCAACTGTCCGATTTCTCCACAAGTCCGACTTATTTGTGCGAGTTTCCGGTCGAGTTGACTTCCTTTTGACTTTGCAAACCCCCGGGGGGTTGGGTCATTCGCATTAAACCGAGTGGCACCGAGAAACATTATTATTTCAAATGTAAAATTGTATTTCAATAGACATATGAAAATTGGTCGTTTTTGTGGAGAAGACCAGTTTGACACTTAATACTCCCGATACTGCGGAATATATTCGTAGAGCAATATTTTCCAATCTAACTAGACGACTCCTGGAGAATTCAATTGTTTATCACTGGTTCTGTCATTTTATTATTTGTTTTATTGTGCAATGTCATATGTGAAAATAACGTTCGTCTGGGGGGAACAGATACGTCACACCGAGTGTTATGGATTTATTTGTATCAAAGGCGGTGTGACTTCCGTGGGTAAATATTATGGAAGTGGAAACTTCACAATAAGTTCGTTATGGTCGTTTGGTCATTATTGAACCCTCTTGCAACCATTTCTTGATGACAAATGGCAAGAACCTTCTTTCACTTCAACATTTGATTTTAATCTTTAAATAGTTGAAACTAGATGTTCGCTCACCATTTGAAAATTCTTCGTACTGGAATTTAATTTAGGTACGCCCTGTTAAGGTGAAAACTCGAGGAAATTAACATAACAGAAATTAACGAGAATATAATATAAATGCATGACGGTAATCGAAATATTGTTTAGATTTCACGGATATTTTTTATTTGAACTAGATTTGTTTCCACCAAACGACAAGAAAATAAAATTCACCTGTTCTACAACCGTGAAGACGTCACCACACAATTTCATTCATTAAGACACGACTAGATTAATGATTTAAGCCACAACAATTTACACCAAAGATTTTTTAAATTACATTTCCGGTAAATCGGTGACATATTTATTTCCGGCGCACTCCAATTCGGTAATCTTAATATCTTTTTACAAAGAACATGAAAATGGGTCGTGAGGGCACATGAGGTAATACAGCTGCAATATTCATGGTTTGCGACAAAACTGTAAAATGTAATGATGACAACGAAAATTGTACAGACATTGGAACTTTCCAATGCGGAAAACAAAATGGTGTGTGACATGTAGAAGTGCATTAAACGATACAATTGAACGTTTTGCTCTGATGTGCAATATTTAGTGTCTCTTTCGGTTGATTAATGCCACAATACTTCACAGTATTTCAACCATCAAAAGACAACAACATCATGTCGCTTTTGTTAGGGTAATTGATAAATGTACTATTTTCTCTTCTCTATTTTTTTGTAAATCCACAATATATATTTCTGCATTGCTACTATTACTGAACTTGTTGCATTCTTCTTTCTTGGAAACACTTGCTAAGCATTTGTTTTCTGTAATGTAATAGGTAACTCACCCAGCGGCCTCCCCGTCTCATTTGGACGTTTACTGCAGCAGGCTCCCATTTTTCTCATTCGGTTTGGTGGTCCTCCGTTTCAACAGTTCTCACTTCCTCCCAAGCCACGCGGAAACCTCATGGTTTTTACACTCCCAGTCGCATAACTGTAAAGAATATAAAATTAAACAAATTATTTTGGTGACAATGCCATCAAGAGTTGTGAACGGGTGACCGCTTCTATTGTCTGTTCAACATCAAGACTAACGTTTGATCATTTTTGGAAGTCCTCCCTACCCTAAGTTTTGCCGTAGTCAAACGTTTCAACGAACTGACCACGAAACCACATTTTGGAACCAAATGGATAAACGTGTCACACTGAATGATATTCGATCATTTTTTGAATCATACAATGGCAACAAGAAAGTTTGAAAAATTCGAAAACTTCGGGCGGTATGAACCTATGAATTTCTATTAGATTCGGCATGAACGGAACAAATACATTCTATGATATAGATGAAAATGAAATCGTTTTTACCTAACAATTTACTAAAGAGCTAAATACATAAATAAGGTATTGACGTAGTGAGGTACAAATTGCAATATGATGATACTTTCCCGAACTTCATTTGTATATATGCGCACACCACTCATAAATGATCTAATTAATGCCTTTCGTGAAACCGATTCAGTATCGAATCAGATGTTTCTATGAGGTCGAAACAAAGATCAAGAATGGTGACAATCTGATGAAGAAAATCAGTAACAATGGTACGAGGGTTAATACACCTTTTAAAATGGTGTACCTTGTACTGTGAATCTAAATGTGTATGAAAATTAAGTTGCAAATTTTCCATCCCGTTCGAGGTCAATAATTTTCGGCATTTTTCACACATAAGGCAAATTTCAAACTCCGTGGAAATTACCTGTAACAAAAACAATGCAGCAAAAAACTTAGCAACGACCCGCGTAACCTGAACACCATATTGAAACAAACCTGGACTGTTTCGCCTCTACCTGTAAACTATAATTTACTTCTGAATTAAATGTAAATACTTTTCTTTACAATATTCATACTACACATGCCATTTTTTCGCACTGGAGTAATCACCGGCGATAAACTTTAAATTCAAGTGAATAAGATGTGAAAAGTTCATTTCTAAATTTCACCGGGCAGAAATTTCTCACACGAAAGTAGCAGACCATTCCTTTTGAGTGAGTTCGACCGTGAAAAATCACGCATATATTTTAGCTGATATTTTTATTATCGTGTTTGTTTATGTTGGGTTATTGGACATTCTTTTTGTGGAAGTTTAATAACCCTTCAAGGACGTACATCAGTCATCTTAACAGTGAAAATGAAGGAAACTTCTAGGATACAACGTTATTAATACATCAAAAATACAACGTGCATAATGTTATGCATCTAGGATGATTAGAGTGTTGTATCGGATGTAGGATAGCAGGACTACTCATGGAAGAAAGAGTAGACTTTTAAACTCCCAAAAAAGGCCGGACAAAGCGGGTGCTAGATTTATTTAATAGAGTAATATGTAGTATATCCATGGAAACTCTGCCTACAAATAATAATACTTTTCTTAGAGTTAACTTAAAACTCCTTAACTAAATCCAGAACTTATCATATTAAGAGTACATTTTAGTACTTATCAATTTACGCAAAAACCTCAAGTGAAAACAGCAAATTATTAAACAGGCAAACATCTACTCCACTAAATATTTTTTAGAACATTCAAATTTTGTTACCAGACCTCCAACCAACAACTGAATAGATCATTGTACCCTGATTTTTTTAGGGCCCTGCTATAAGAAGCACATTTAATTTATGAAAACGACATCACATGTCTTCACCAACTGCTAATGAACAATCCTCTTGTTCAACACGAATGAAATTGATGGTATATATTTTCAGGTTTGTATGATGAAAGTAAGAGTTAGTCTTGGGAGAACGTTACGGCTGGTTCGGCTACTCGAATGAACGTTAAACAGAAAGCGAAAGAAATTCTTGGTGTTTACGCAGGCAAGGAGAAAGACAAATGCGGATTTTTTGGGGTTAACTTAAAAACTGTTACGATGTGGATGAGTTGAAAGCGAAATAACAATGCCGTAACGTGAAAGAAAGTTCTAACAAATAAAAATAATTTGAGTGGTAGACTCCGGACTAATTTTTTTGGCAGTTAGCCCAACTATCTGCTTTCATTTTTCTCCCCTGTGATATTGCTTGTTATTTATGTTTGGTACGTCCAAACTCATCCTGGATGCATGAATAGATGATATTCTACAGGGCGTTCAATATTCCATGCAGCTAAACCCACGTGTAAGTGAACTTGCTGCTCTCCTCAACCTCTTACCCTTCAGGTGTTGACCCCAACTTTTTAGTGTCATCGTGACTTCCTGAAGAGGTGTCGTTGCAGGTATTTCCATGTACGAGCAATGAAAATGAGTTTGTTTGATGATAAAAAAGAATTATTCTTGTCACAATAATTCTTCTCAATAATTAAGTAATAATAAAAATTCGGCGATAACATCATTTTTCCCCAGAAGGTTCACTAAAATATTTCCTTTCAAATAAACATGAACGAGGTTGAACCATTAATTTCACAATTCCAGTTTCAATTTCGGATATACAATTTCCTTTCCATTTTCTTCAAACTTTAGGGTAGCTTCAAGTTCTTTCCTAAAACAACCAATCTTTTTTGTTCCCCCTTTCCTTTTTTGTTTTCTTTGAACCTTTAATTGAATTAACATTACTGTGCTTTCCACCATATAATTAGTTTTCGTTTATTTTTCTACACTTTCTTTTTCTGTAATTATCACGGTGTTGAGGTACTATAACACTTTTCAAGTAGTGACTATGAAGCACCTTTCTTTCATAGCTAAGTCCTGCTTTGGGTTGTGCTGGGCGTTGCACGTCTTGCTACCCTTTCACTTCGAATGGACCAGACATATGAATCCGTTATTTTTTATAGTTTTCGGTATTTTTTATAATTTATCTAAACAATACGGAAAGTGAGTTGGTGATGCATTATAATTATGGACCAGGAAGCAATTCCGCATAAGATTTAGAATACATTAGGTAAACACATATTTGAATCATTTGCGAATCCCGATTTGCAATCAAATCAAGCCTTTGATGAGATACATTACATTCATCATTGAGATGTCAGGTTTTGGGGTACTCGCTGTCAAAATATTTTAACTTATCCGCAAATCTCATACCTCGTATTAAACGATTTAATAACGGTACATTCACAAATACCTTAAATATGACCAGTCGTCTTGCCTCAAATGGAAGCACTCCCACCTTATCAGTCAATTCCATTACAGCCATGAAAAAACTCTTGTCTGACATTGAATCTTATTCAGAATAAAAAAATAAATGCATTCCTCTTATTCGAACATAAGAGCACTTTATTTTAACTATTTTGCGTAAGTAACGGATAAATCAATTTAATGTAAACCAACAATTTATGGTTTGAGATTTTAGTAGAAGAAACTTGAGGATGGGGATGTTGAATTAGGCATACAAAAATTATTATAGAAATTTCATCACATTGAACAAAGAATGTAGTATAAAAGGTCAAAAGCAGTTTTATAACATTAGTAGGGCACATTTGTCATTGCTCAGAATGTGTTTCCTTTAAGAGTTGCACTTAATTATTTAGTGTATCAATGTCAGTTTATGTATATAGTCAATTCCTACTGTAGGTTCACAATAATAAACTAGTATGGGATGGCAGAAGTTATACTCAAGCGGTTATTTTCGATACTGAATAAAAACATAAATAACTAAGTAATAAAAATTTCACTCAATTTGCACCCCAAAAATTCTAGCTATACTTCAGCTATCGTAGCTATCTATAACATATATTTTATATACTTTTAAAAGGGCAATTCTTTACTTATTTTATTTGCACTGTATTATTACTCTGCATTACACAAGAATCACCGCACAAAGAACATAACTCGATATCTGACAGTATTGAAAATTGTACACTTAAATTTGTAAAGACTACATTAATAATAAGACCTATACAACTGTGAACTAACATATACCAAGTAATGCAAGAGGGGCCATTTTGGAAAACTTAAATTTTATTATGACCTTATTAAATATGTTATTGATATCTTAGTATCAATGACTGAAATCTTCCGCACTGATTTTCTATAATTTCCTAATGGTTTTTGTAATCTGCCATAGAGTAGAACATGGACCAATCTTGGCTCTTTTACAACTCCTACTTGTTTTCCTTCTCACTATTTCAACATTCTTTAAACGAATGCTATACATTTTTGAATCGACTATTATTAATTGTAGCATTTGAATTAAGTAGAGCAAACCAACAATTATAGTAAAATATCGGGCAATCGCGTCCTTTAGTCTTCGGAACATATAAACAGGCCGTGTGACAAATCGAGCTGACTGGGTTTTGGCCTAAAATGAAGTGGAATTAATTTATTTAAGAGAAGCTTTAAATAAAGGAAATAAAAAAAATATGTACTGCAATATTCTGATACAAGTTTAACTTCGTCGACCGCCTTGTATAGACCTCAAATGTGCTCAACAAACGTTCAGACGGGTAAAACGGGTAGAGAAGAATGTTAACAATAACAACTCGATATGCGGTAGTATTGAACACAATAATTGTAAATCAAACACATTCGGCACTGATACTACTGCACTTGCTGATCTTCATTATAAGCAGTTGGACCCTAGTCATGCAGATGCACTTCCAATGTCAAGCGACCATTTTGTGTCCAGATGCTTAAATATCGGGCTCTAAAGCCATTAATCCGTTCACAATAAAAACAAATATAAAACTAAACCAAGTCAAAGTCCTTGTTGAATCAAACACGAGCTCAGATATGAAGTTGAACATTTCCTAAATTAAACTGAACTGTAGGGTCAATTCAAACCGACCGACTTACCCCTGCGCCATGATGGGGGTGAATTTCCTCGTGAGAATGAAGCGGGGTTGAAGACAATTTATCCCACTGCCTAATGGCAAACAATAAATTGTGTCGTTTCCCAACTGCATTTATAACAATTGCATGTGAAATTGGAACACAAGGCGAACGAGTCATATCATGTTCAGCCGAGTAAAGCTCGGCACTGCATAAGAAAAAACATACCTTTAAGAAATGGCCAGAAACTCGTCAGGGAAGAAGTGTATGCAGTCTTATATATGCCTGACAAATTATTTACTAAAGAATCAGCACTTTGGTAATCCAAACAGCCGCAAGGTGAAATCCTTGGGCATAAAGTTTGAGATGGAAATATAAAAGGTCGCATCTGGGATTCCTACCTGGGAGTATCGAATATGAAGTTAACGACCTGAAAAAGCATCAATAACTCAAACATGGTTTTGATGAAGGAACGGTATTCCTGCAGGAAAAAGGAAGTTTTACGTTAATAAGGCATGAGCAGGTGCAAGGCATTGAAGCTATTCCGAGTAAAGGCGCAATAATAATAAAAAGAAATAATAAGATTACAATTACAGTGTGAGGCAGACCAATCGAAAAATGATGTGGCCATTTTAACTCGAAACTTTGTACAAAAATGTTGTATGCCAGCAGATGACGGGTCAAAAAAATTAATTGATAAAAAATTCAGCAACCTTTCTCGGAATTACAACCATTCTATGAGAACCCACAAAAATTGTGAGATAATGTAAACAGTCACACATATATGTAATTTTTATTTTTAAGACAAAGGAGCTGAGTTTACTCATTTTGTTAAAAGTAAAAATGAATCGAAAACCTAGATTGTTAGATTATACTGGAGGATGTAATGAAGTAAAATATCACAAAATAGTGCCGAGAGTAAAATATCACAAAAGAGTGAATCAACCAGGTACCCCACGGAAGTTCACTGCGACCGTGACTTAAACTGTCAAATGACACTGTAAAATTTATTTTAACTGAAAAGTTCATTCCTTGCCTCCGGGTATACCAACAACAAAGTAGCTACCGCTAAACAAAATACCTTCGGCATCTCACATAAATTTTCAACAAGTAAATTTATTTTCAGTGCGGGATGGTTATAAACCCATATGTTTCATTACGCAAAAAAAATTATTCCACAAGAATAAAGAAGGGATGGAAATAATTCATAAACTACTGTAGATCAAAATAACAGAATATTGGTACGTGGGAGACGACACCTTCGTTGAAATTTGAACTGAGTCGAAGAGACCGCTAGGCCATACAAATAAATAAAGAGTAAAAGTAGGAATTTCC
Source organism: Polyplax serrata (assembly GCA_037055365.1). Lineage (NCBI taxonomy): Eukaryota > Metazoa > Arthropoda > Insecta > Psocodea > Polyplacidae > Polyplax > Polyplax serrata. The sequence continues at coordinate 1,596,989 of JAWJWE010000007.1, forward strand.
ACATCGAGCTTTATTAGTCACTCCGAGTCAAAGGGATGACGTGAAGACATTATTTATATCGATTTTCTAGGGTCGTCTCTCGCATAGCCGTTTGGCAACACAACGTACTTTTCACCAGACGTTTTACTGTCCTAAAGGAACTGGTTAATGGTCATTATCTGTCGGCCGCCACCATAGGGCCAACACACTAATTATCCGCCGAAATTAGTGGGTCTGCTTTCTTAAATCCTTGCCTCTTAAACAACATCCTGACCACTTTATTAGGTTTCAAAAATGGTTTTCTTTGGCTTGTGCGCGCCACCGCCCATTAAGTAACAAACCATTCACTACAAATGTGACATACATAGACCCACAGCACCTCCCCCGGGTTCTCGTAGCCGTCTCACTCAGGCGTCGGATAAACCGGGCGCCACAGCACAGTGAACCCGAACGGCTAAAAACACTGTTGCATTTCACTTTCGATCTGTTACAAGATTTAAAAATGAAATTTACAAAGGACAAATTTTTTAGACGTGTTACAAGCTTCTTTTACTGTGCTCCTAGACAAATTTATTAAAAGGAAAATAAAAAAGCTGTTTACCCATGAAACTAAGTTTTTTTGGTACACTTTCTGTTACTCCATTTTATATGGAAATACTCCTATCCCAAATTGAGGTGTTGATCTTTCTTTGAAACCAAGTTTTATTTTCACTAACAATAAATAAATTTTTAACAATATGAGAAGTAGTAAATAAATATTAATAAGAACTTGTTGAAAATGATTATGACATTTTGCATCATTTTATTTAATATGGTTATTAATGTTGAAAAATTTCTATTTAATATCATTTTTACTATAAATAAAGTCAGAACATCATTAATAAAATGTAATGTGCCTTTTTGTGATTCTTGGCTAATTACTGGCACACTTTTGGCAATGAGTGTAAATGCTACTGTAGCACAATTTTGACTACATTTTATTGATATTCATCATTAAGTAGAATTATTAAAAGGCAATTTAAAAACTGTTTGACTGTTGGAGTAGTATTCTAACTCACAAAATCCTAATGATGCAATTCAAAGCCAGATGGAAATCTGTTAACAATTTCATATTGAAGAAATACATATTCTAATTTACCCACTGTTCATTCATAATTATAACTAAGAAAAGAGGAAAGCATTATTAATTATTTGCATTATTCAAAATACCTGTACAGTTTCTTGTTTCCTTTCCATTCCTTGGAGGAATTTTTTATGTAAAATTAACTAAATAAACAATTAAATAACAGTAAGAAATTAAACCTTACAAGAATGAAGCCTAAAATAATAATGCCATTGCAGAAAATATAATTAGTGCTTCAATAAATTAACAAATGGTTCAGGGATGAATGATTCTGAAACAACAAAACATACTTTCCCAGAATTAAATGGCATTAAGCCAGGAAATTAATTGACATACAATTTTCCTTTTCTGATTTTAACAATGCAAGACTGGCCTGTAGGTTTCCATTAACTAAAACATTTTAAATGTTTTTATTTAATGGGACTTAATGGCATTCTTTGTTTTACCAGAAAGTTAAACTATTTACAATAAAAAATCATATGTTTTAAAATAAAATACTTTGTAAATGCTTGACGGGAGGTAAATTGGTTTTGATATGGTTACCAAAAATTGCAAAGTACATACAAAATTCTCAGAACAATGCAATTGATTAATAGAATTTTGAACTTTGACTTCAACAACAACAATATTCTGAAGCATAATTATAATTGTATAATACACTTTGTGTCAGTTGCAATTAAATATTGCTACAATATACAATAAATTTGACTACAACTACCCAAAGGGTAAAAATTAGAAGAGAAATCTATTTGGGTGAAGTAATCAATTTCATGCCACATAGTAATAATTACTGCTCTTTAAGAGAAAAGAATAACAATTGGTTTTTCAAATTCTTCAATTTCAATTATTTTCAATTTTGTGACACTAAAAATGCAAGCTTCCAGTAACGATCCGACTGGCAGAATAGGGCTGAGTAATTTTTACTTAATACATAGAAATGGTGAAAGAAAAACGGGTTCAAGTTACGATTCAAAACAATTTAGGCTTACTTGAAAGTCGTTCTCCAGTTAAGAAGCAAGTACAATCATAATTGAAATGAAGCTGGACCGCAGTGCTGTTATCACAACATTTCACTCGTCGGTCTCCTGCTAGCATAAATTGCACAGGAACAAACAATTCGTTCGCAAAAACTACCGCAGAAGTGAACGAACAAAATAATTTTCTAGTTAATTTTCGGCAAATAATCCGTCCGCAACAACTAGTACACCGCCTATTCTATTGAAATTGCTAACTAAGAAAAATGAAACCCATACGCATTACAGAAAATATCTATAACCATTGTCACTCATTTAGAAGTGCCAACTACTGCAATTGAAGGGCCCGTTCTCGGGGCCCCATTTGTGCGCAGAGATATTTTGTTCACCTTTTCTTTGACCAATGGCATTTATACTTTATTTTGTGGTTTGTGAATTTGTGTTTTTACTGAACAGATAGGGAAATTCAGGTTCGCACGAAAATGTCGAATATTTGTTACGATTTAAACGTAGACCCTTCAAACTCGTGAAGATAGTATCCAACCTCGAATTCATTGGTGAGTTGTGGACTAAAATTAAAACGAACTGGTTGGAAAAAAGTAAAAATGTGGGACTACCTAATTGCCGGCACGCCATTGGTGAAGCCGAGTGAAGCCGCGTATAAATTTCATAAAATATGGTCGTTTTGTGAAGTTCCTGCCAGATTTGTTCACCGCCACGAAAATTTATACAGGGAAAATATGGACTGATGAGAGAGTTCCGAGTTGTGTGAAATTTTTATATGTAAAATGTTATGGTTTATTATGGTTTACAAGCATATTGTTATATGACAATTCAGGACTGACTGGAGAACTTTGTGCGCTTTGAATCATTTCCACTTTTGTCAAGTTGATTTTCTTTTGTTTCGGAAGGTTGTTACACATTAAAAGATTTACAAACTGAAATCCGGTTGTACGTGATTGTTATTAAACGTCGCCCGAACACTCCACCTTGCAGCCGACTCAATTTCCAAGGCATGCACTAATTTATATTTGTAGAATAAACAATCATTGTTTTATTATTCCTATTTCTTTAATTTACTTATTTGGGTGTGGTATTGAAATAAATTTGTTGTTTTGAGTTTGAACGTGTTTATTTTACAATATAAGATGTGTGAATTTTTGTTTGAAGGAAAGCATTCAAGAAATGAAAACAAAAACCTAACACAGTTTTCAACTGAAATAAATAATAAATGTATGAGGAACTGGACTGCTTTGTGAATAGGTATAAAAAATTTAATTTCACAAACAATTGTATTATTGATTACTCTGTGATGTAGTGCTTGATTTGTCCTTAAAAAGTGCACATCAAATTAAGTGAATTCAGTTAACTTACAGGTTTACATTATTATTTTTGTGCTTAATTTTGCACTCTACTTGCTCATAAACTTGTTGCCCATTAATTGTGGTGCTTCATGAAAGGCTGGAGGCAGGATATTTAATAAAAATTAGTAATTTTATTGCAACTTAAATTTGATTGTTTTGCTAAATTTTTATACCTGTAGGTGTATTTATAATAGGATTTCTTTTCAATTAATTTAATTTAAATTTACAATTCTAGTAATTTTTTGAGCAAATGTAAATAAGACAATACCTGATGCTGGTAAGTAAGAAATTTTACAATTTAAGTGAAATTTTGTACAAGATAAGGTTCAAATGAACGTTCAGTGAATGATTATTTACACAATTGTTTTGGTCATTAATCATTGCATTTTGTAAAATGGAATATTTAATTACATGAAATTATTTTACTACATTAATTGTAAAAGCTTAAGTGCATGTATTTTTGCATTTAGTTTCCAAATTTATGGATATAATTAGATGGAACACATACAGCATGAAACTTTTACAGTATTTGATGATGATTTATGTGCTTCTTATTTTGTGAAAGTGTAATTTTAATTATAAACACCCCAAAGCCCAGAAACCAAGACAATTTATTTTTTTTCAATATTTTAGTGACTTAGATACTCAATGAGGAATAATCATGTCTTGTGCCAGATTAACTAAGACATTTTGCCAGAATTACTTATAAAGGTGTTTCAATGTTTACAGTATGCACACAATTAAATTTATTATTCAGATGAAATATTTCTTGAAGTGATTACTTTTATTGATTCTTCATTTGATCACTCAATTACAAAACTGCCATATAGTTGAAATAATTTTTTTCAACTCTTTAGAAAAATTCATTTTATGAACCTTTTATCCTGTGTTTTTTGTGATCAATACTCATGATAAGTAAATTAGTTTCCATTTTAATTGATTACAAAGCAAAAACAAGAAGTTGGAATGAATGGTGACCATTGGCAGTGTTTCTTTCTTTGATTTAAAAAAAAAAGAACAAAATTGGGCAGTGTCATCAGCTGTTGTGTTTTTTAGTTTTCATTTCGCTGGATTGAAATGATGGGTTTTTAAATTAAAGGCCGACGATACTGATTTTAAAGTCGGTTGTTTACATTGCAATAGATCAATTTTTATGCCTATTGTTGGATGTTTCAGGTGACAAAGTGGATTTGATTCAATACATTTTTGTTATATGGGACAGTACCGTTCGATCCCCGACAAAACAGACCGTTTAAAAGAAAAGATGATGAATGTGGTGATGATGATGATGATGATGATGATGATGATGTTGAAAAAAGAAGTGATTTCATGGACAGAAAAAAAGTGAACTAGGACTCCTTATAGAAATTGTGCATTTGTATTGAAATATACGGGCCTTGTTTTTGAAAATACGTACAAAACAAATACAACTATTGTTTTGTGGTAAAAATGAAAACCAAAATGGACTCTGGCAAAGTTAATCGTTTAACTGTTCGCGAACCGAAAATTGTTTCTTGCTCTACTTGTTCTTTTTGTTCTTCTTGTTCTTCTCCTAATGATGGACACTCTAAATTACCTAGTGAAACGCATTGCGTGGTCCGTAGCCGTACAAAATTATTATTAACAAATTCTCTATCTACGATGATATATTTCTCTCAGGGACATTTCGTGAAACGCGGCGATGGCTGACGCACTCACCGACAACAATGCCGAAGAACCGACGCTCAACATTAACCTGAAAGAGGAGGACATGAAATTCGATGACATGACGTACGACACCCGAAGTGAGGCCTCGTCGTCGAGCAGCGGCTCACCCAGCATCAGTTCCGTTAGCACAGGGTCCTCCAAGGATGGCAGACACAAGCGGCACAAGCAGGAGAGCAAGTCGCCAACACCTGAAGCACCCGAGGAGAAGAGACCCACGCCGAAGCCTGCCGTGGTTGCCATGACAACCAAAGGAAAATCCTACGACTACATGACCAAATTGAATTACCTTTTCAGAGATACGCGGTTTTTTGTAATTAAAAGTAATAATTTAGAGAATGTTGTCCTCTCAAAAGCGAAGGGTGTCTGGTCGACTCTACCGCAGAATGAAGCCAAACTGAACCAAGCATTCCAAGAATCCCGAAACGTTCTGCTCATATTCTCCGTTAAAGAAAGCGGGAAATTTCAAGGATTTGCAAGACTTCACGGGACATCTCGCAGGGATGTGTCTCCCATCTCATGGGTACTTCCACCTGGTCTTTCTGCTAAAGCCCTTGGCGGCGTTTTTCAGGTGGACTGGATCTGCCGGAAGGAGTTGCCCTTCACGGCAACAGCCCACCTGTACAACTCGTGGAACGAAGGGAAACCCGTTAAAATTGGTCGGGACGGACAAGAAATCGAGCCCAAGGTTGCCGAAGAACTCTGTCGATTGTTTCCCGAGGACGAAAACATAGAAATGACTCCAATTTTGCGGAAATCCAAAGAAGCCTCCAAGTTGGGACGAACGAAGGTGTCCAAGAGGGAAAGTCACTCACGGGGAAGCTTTCCTCCACACACTAACTTCGCTAGGGGTAGAGGAACGGGAAGGGGCAGACGAAACGTTTTTCTATCACCTAGGTCTAGGATAGGTACCAGTAACGGTCACTCGTTAGCATATAAAGCACTCAGAGAATCGAGCAGGGGAGAGTACTGGCGGAATCGCTCCTACCCAGGTCCCTTGGATGATACCTATGTCACTTACATGAGAACGTTACATGGGAATTTACCTCCAATTCCTTACGGTCCTCCCGGACTATACCCACCACCTAGCACTTTCGAACCTCCTAGGTATTACGATGGAATTCCACCATTACCTGATTTTCCTCCTCCACCACCTGTGATGAGAAGTGCATCCCATTCTGACAAAAGATCGTATGACAGATCGGTCGACGAATTCCTGTGGCGGACAAGCGAACGGAATCGCGAGAGGTCGAGAAGTCGTAGTCGGGACCGAGAAAGAGACAGAAGGGATCGCGACAGGGATAGAGATAGGGATCGTGATAGGGACCGAGACCGAGATAGGGATCGGAATCGGGACAGAGAGAGACACCGTGACAGAGAGAGAAATCGATCATCACGATCCAGGTCGAGATCTCGAGGTCGAAATAAGTCCCGCGATAGGTATAGGTATCGCGATCGAAGATAATTTTCAAGGGGTATAGACCGTCAATAAAGTAATTTCTGCAGTGACAAATCCGCGAAGAAAGAAATATGCCCGCATAATCGCGTATTAGTACTTCGCGCTTATTTTTGAGGCACCCGAGCTGCGGTTAATCGGCTTGAGATTGATCGTATTCGTTTATTTCTTAACAGACACACGCCGAGTTGACCTATTGAGACACAGGTACTTGTATATCGAATCATAAATTTATACAAGGAAAAGTATTGTATCGTACTCTATAACGATGTACTGTCATAAATGATACTGTACTGCTCCCAATTAGTACATTTTTTGACTTGGTAGGCCAAGTTAGATTGTAGTACAAACATATTATCTGTCAATCTCGACCGTGTACCACAATTGAGTCTCAGTAACAATACGATAATACATTTTCCTTGATTGACTGATCGATTGACTGGTAATTCGATCGTACAGGAGAGATATTAAATGATGAAATGGTAATTATCAATGTAATCTGTGGAATACTTTTTTATGGTTTAATGTAAATTAATTTTCGGTTGATTGACTCGATCGAAAGCAATACGCGTCGAAGAAGCAATAATAATAGTACACGTTATTTATTATTTTATTGATTTGTGATTTTCTTTATCATTTTGAATGATTGTTCACTCGGTCAGTCATTGTTTTCCTCGCATATTTTTCATAAGTAAAATATTAAAAATTTAATTATTTATTTTTTCTTATTGAACCTAATAGTAGTGTGTTTAATTTAGACAGTAACGGAGAATAACCTGTTTTTTGGTTCTCATAAGTCTCATGGTTCTCTGTCAGAAATACATCAGGTTAACTGTTTGGTACATCAAAACGAATTCCTGGGTTCGGAGTATTAAAAAAGTGGATTTGTATTTCAAAACTTAGTCTGGTATCTGAGCGATATACTACAGAGTACATTAAAGAATTGAGTGCGCTGCCTTAAGTTGAACATCAACCAAATGGATTACGAATAACATGTAGCCCGCGGCCCATTCGTAGTATTACTTTTCATTGTCCCAACGTGCTACTGCACCCTAGATTAACACTTGCCAAAGCATAACTTTTCAGTAGAGCCTGATAATCACATGATATGTTAAAATGAGTAACCCAATTGTATGGCCTCTACTTCGAGTAAATATTTTCTTTATTATTCAAACAAGCTGACTTAAACAAAAACAGATGTAACTTCCCGGAATGACAAAATCAAAACAATATTTTAGGATAAATATTATTTTTGAAAAAAACATCAATAATTATGTTGTTAACTCTTGCAACATTGTAATTAATTAATTGGTTTATTATAATTCATAACAGCTTTTTTGTAGAGGTAACTATAAGATACAATAAGTTCCTCAATCAGGTCGAATAGCCACAATAAAGTTATTGGAACAATTCTCAAACATTGCATTAGTTTTAATCAACGACAACTTTACACTTTTTTAATTTTTTAACTGTTAACAGTAATTCTTTTTTTACTTTATTTTATGGTTAATCAAGGGTCAGTAAAAGTAACTGTTACAATTTTAATGTTTACGAAAATGCTGGAAGCTCAATTCTTCAAGTTAAGAGTAACATTTAATGTTTGCAGTGGTCTCCACATATACATGTTTTATTCGAACAAGAACATATGCCATAAGTCAAACCAGGCAGGACAGGTAAGGGAGCGAGGCTTAAATATATATGCCCTTATACCCGGAATTTAGTCAGGCATTCGCGCATTTTAGTATCAATGGGAAGTTCCGAAACTCCGGAAGCGATGCATAGCGGTGCCTTACGAGCCCCCATCCTTTGCCAATTCGTCGATAGGGAATTCAGTATTTGTTAGGTTGGCAACAAGATTTCAAAGAAGCCGGTGTCGGGTGTGGGATTTTCTCTTATCCCGAGGAATGTAGATCGTGATCGTGTTGTAATTTTTGTCACTTGATCCGCAAGTGAATTTTACAAACTCTTCCCCATTACTTATTGTGTCGTTTAATTTTTCAACAAAGACTTTGGTTTCACGTTCTCGCGACTCGGGAATAAGTAATCTTTTCGATCCCAAGTGTTTTCATTTAATAAAATGGCCGCCTCCGTTTGGGTTGTTGACTGCTTTGAGGTCATTTGAAAGTATGGTTTCAGAATTGTCATTAACTAGTGCCTTATTTTGTGTCCATTAATGCACGGATTGGCGATGTCTGATGTCAATTATGCATAGCGAAAGGTTTCACTGCGAATGACAGAAACGTAGTGACGTTTTCGACTAGTAATACTACACAAGCATGGATACTTTACATAGGTAGAAGGATATTTGGAAAACTTATTAACCACCACGAAAATGGTAAGTGGCAAATATTTGGGAATAAAACTTGTCACATCTCTATTTTTGCGTAGAGGTGACGATAAATAATGATACAATTTATTGAGATTTATTGTTGAAATGGAACGAAAAATCAATTTACAAATAATTAATTTATTTACGATTATGACGTGAATTATATTACAATTATCACAAAAAAATTAAGTTTCATAAGAAACTAAACCTAGGTTTCAAATGGTTACTTGTTTATTACCCCTACCTAAATGTCACCTGTGAAAATACTCTCTTCAGGTAGGATATGCTTTCACCATGATCTGTTTTACTAGAAATAATTTTCAAATATTATTATTAAAAATTCAATCTATCATAGATTTTTAAGTAACACAGATAGTTATAGTAAATAGCATAAGTTTTTCACAAACTATATGTTGTATAAGTTGTCTAAATTATCAATCAAATCAATTACTCAAGGCATTAAAGTTCAAATAATAATCAATTTCATAATTAATGCAGTATAAGTGATATAAACTGCTCATTTAGAAACTTCAGAAGATTGAACAACACATATCAAGGTTCAAGTTGGGTACACACTTGAAATGGATGATAATATCTAAAGTGAAAGTATTGTTTTTAAAGGAAAATTATATTTAATGGTTTGAAAACCATAATCAAATATGTGGTGCATTGAGCAGTACAATAGTAATAATGGAGAGCCCTAGGTGATATGACTTAGTCAGTGCCAGCAGGCAGTGCTTTCTATCTGTGGCAGCACAGTGAACAATCTCTTTGTTTTAGATAAATGAAACTCATCATACGATTGCACATTAAATTGAATTGTTAATGTTGTCTTGTAAAAATGTATTGTCACAAGCTATTACTTTTGTGTTACTACTGTTGTTATGGTTATAGGCACAAATCTATCTAAAGTCAAAATTTGAAAAATTGTGATAGTTATATTTTACTTTACTTTATTTTAAAAATATCTCATCAGTGGAAACATTAAGATGGTAATCTTATATATTTTGTAAACATAAAAGTTTGAAAAAGTCAATGAATGGATATTAAGACATCTAAAATAATTAAACTATTCTTTTACAGTTTCAGTTTCATAAAGGGTCATTAATGTCTGACCTGCTGCGCAAAGTCACATTCCTTGAGAAAGGTAGACATTCTTCAATTTAGTGAGTATCTTTTTCTCTACTTTACTATTTATTGTAATAATTTTAATGCACAATTATTGGTTGTAAAATGTCACAATTGTATTTGTTTGAAGTGGTCAATTTAGTTTTTAATTCAATGTATAATTTGGTAGTATCAGATTATGGTATTTGCCTCATTTAATTTTGAATAGTTCAAACCTGGTTTGTCATGCCCATGTCATATCATCACAATACAAAACATTTCTGTGAATTGTGAACTACAAACACTACAGAATTTAACATACACAGACCCTCTCACATAAACACATAAAAGTTTAAAAAAATAATTTAACTGATTAATTCTTATTATTTAAGAATTTTGCTGCTGGAGGGAACAAACTGTGCATTTAAATATCCCTGAAGATAATGTATCAGAACAACAGAAACTGTCATTGATTAACTATTATCAAAGAATTACCAAATATTACAGACATTTACTGATAGATTGTCACCAAATAACAGAAAAAGAATAAAATTCATTTTTAATTTCTTATGCCAAAATGAAAATTATTGGTTTCATTTTAACCTTGAAATCTGAGAGCCTTATATATTTTGAAAAGTAAATAGTGAAAACTATTAGTTGAAAATGTATATGTGCAATTGAGTGTTGATAAATATTCGTTGTTCTTGGGTAAAAGAACAGTTCAATCCATCCGTCATACATTGAAACCAAAATATTTGACAGTGATGTTTAGCTAAACAAAGTCGCCCTGGTCAATAATGGCAATCTCTATCGTAAAATGGAATGACTTGCGATTACAAGTATTGTTCTTACGGTAACCTGTGCCATGAACTTGTTTATGGTTTATATTTACCTTGGTGTCGCATGCATATATAGAGAGAATAATCTATTAATAGATTATTTGAGTTGTCATTTAAAATATCTGACCACTCGATGAATGTTTGACTACTACCGTTAACACCATGCCTTTCGTTACTGGGAAAATCACTTTTGGCAATTGAATTTTCCATATGTAATGGTTTCCTTCTTATGGATATATCCTTAACATGTAGTGCACATTCCGTTTCACAGTCCGCAGTATTTTTGTTACGTCAAGCAGGAAATAAAACATGTACTTCTACTGACTGCATTGAGAAAGAGATGTACAGATTCCACAGACCCTATAGGCCCAATGCAGGTTTGCCGAAACATGCTTCTGTCTCTTGGCATTCTGACGTCTCAAGCAAAGGCTTCAAAGAACATTAAGACCACAGCTCTACTTGTTTCACAGATTTTTATTTTGTCACGATGGATTTTCAGGTGCGAATGAATGAAATGAATGAAATGGAATGAAATAAATTAGAAATCTAAAATAAATAATAAATGTAATAAAAAATAAATGTTTGGTGAAAAAAGTTCTACAGAAAAGGAGGGGGTACTACCTGATTTTAGAATTGATTTTGAGCAGATATTTGTTTAATGAATGAATTGAAGTACATGATTTAATAATGGAACTGGCAGTTTACTGAGTAATAGGGGTAAAAATCATGTTTATGTTTAAATAAACACACAATACTCAAAATATTACAGTGTCTCACACACACACACACACACATACACACACATGAGGCAGATATTTTGACGCATTAAAATATTATCCTAAGCGAAGATGAGTATCTTGTAATCTAGTAATCTTGTTAAATTTTGCATGTTTGTATCAATTTTTTTCAGACAGAAATTAGAGTTAAAAAAGAATGTCGGGAAATGATATTTTAAGGAGGGAAATTTTGGCGTACAGTCGGAATCCAAGGCGCAATCTCGATCACGTACCTACTCCGATACCAAAAAGAAAAATGATTTCAATGTTACGGTTCAGCTATGAAAATCCAATCGAGGTATCCTGTGCGTGTGTGCGTGCGTGCTAATGTGCACACTTGTTAAAAGACTTAGACTGACTTTTCCACTTGAGAAGTAGAAAACTCTGTGATAGTCTTGAGCACATTTGTTGTACTATACAAATACACGAATGCGTGGTTAAAACTGTTTTTGTGTGAACTTAAAGGGTGAAGGGTTTGTTTCTCCTTTTCCTATTGTTTGTGACAAAGGCATATTGTCAAAAACAAACCAAAGTTACGAATAACTGAAGCAATAAGAGTTCGAAAAGCTGCATTGAATTGACAGTGGTTTGTCTTTTACATTGAAATACTCATCTAGGTGCCACTTTTTTCTTTCTCTCTCTTGTCCGCTGTAGAGATTTCACAACCCATATTGATCAGACCTCATTTCTAATTAATATAATTCAGCCCAGTGTTAAACAGTAATGAACGGCCTTCATTAACACTTGAATTAACCTGTATATAATATGATGACTTCCTTCCCCCTCAAATTATCTTAAAATTTTGTACTCTTTCATTGTGTACTACAAATTCTACGAAAGTGATAGTGATAGACTCTAATGTAGCTACTCCTCATTTCAAAACAAACCAAAATTTATAGTTAGGTTTCCCTGAGTGAGGGTTGCTTCTGGCTTGAGTTTGCAACGAACATATTCAAAATTAAGTGGGATAATGATCTGTTGCCCTGTACAAGTTTCATATCGAAAACCGTAAATTTCGGGAAAATCAATCCTACTACCCGCGGACCCACTATTTTAACCTACCTTATTAGTAAAACTTATTTTTAAGGTAGTGATGACGCATTAGGGGCATATAATTAGTTTTACTTTTTACACATATTTGGGTAGTGGACGTGTATCTGATTATTTTCACTCCTGTACTGATAACCTGATTGAAACTCTCTTCCCAAAAGATATTCTTTATCCCTTCATTTTTGATGTACAACCAGTTAGTTAATTGCTGGTGAGGAAGTTGAAGTGTGCCGTTTTTATTATTATTTGATTGACTAACATTTTTTGGGTTATGCTAATAGCTTGTCGTATTCTTAAATTGTGTACCCGAAAGTTACTACTTGAAATTCTCTAGCTTTTAAAACTTCCGTTGTAGTTTGCATTTGCACCTGCAGGAATTGTTTTTCTTTTCTGACAGGTAATAGAATTAGCTGTAATTTCAGGTTTTTAACTTATTTAAAAATCTTATTTACAATTTACAATAGTTTATGCTCTCTTATGTCTCTTCCCCATATAACCACCCATTTTCCGTTTGCTTTTTCCTCTTATTCTCTTCGCAGATACCTTCTTACTTAGGTATAACTATCACCTAAAATACATTTACTATAGCTCTGCAATCCTATTAATAAAACTGAATCCATATAAAAATATCAACAGTGAAATATATCATATTCTTTCCTTTGGTTACGGCCCAGCGGTGTTACTTTCCTATTATTAGATTTATTAAAACTTATTTATTCCTAAATTATTTCTTCTTGTTACGGAAAACTTGTCTATCAAATAATAATAAAACCAAGGACTTCAGCCAAGTCTTAACACAACTCTCAATAATTGGTATTGTGAAGTTCACCTGTCCAACAAAGGGTCGGATTTTCGTCTGTTATCGGCTTAATAAGAGACATCAGGTTGCTGTCCTATCGTTTTAGTTGCCTTGTACTAAAGTGGCATTATGCACGTCCTTATCGGTTGTAATTAACGATATTGATCTCCGGGGTCAGACAGGTTGGAGTCCGCTAATTTTAGTGAAAATTTCTGCACTTTCCTTAGGAAAGCAATGATCACCTTCAGGTTGCATATATGTGAGTAGCATATTGCAACCCTTTGCAAATACTCTGTCACAATAGAGATGACGTAGATTTTGATTAATGAGACGGGTTGAATTCATTACCTCATAGTGATTCCGCTCCGTCGTAATAGACAAATGTATGCAGCGTGGACGTGTTTCTGTCCCAAAACAACCTCATGAGAACGGAGCTCTACTACGCAATGTTACACTATTTCTGAGTAACTGATGTATCCAAATATATTCACTCACTGTTTTGTTTGACTAACTAATCCACTGACGTTTTTAGTGGTGTTTACAATTCTTTGTTGTTGTTCCCAATCTAGTGTTACCAATGTAAAGGGGAAGTGTTTAAATTCGACTGTTGGTACTCGGTATTTAGTCTGTATCGTGTTTGGTTTTTTATGTTGAATATGTAACACTGACTGTTTTAAATAAAGTATTAGTTGCATTTCGAAAATATTTTATTTGTAAACTCTAAATTTTAGATAATGGTGTCAGACTGGTAATACCATTCTTGTTGTCAGACGTAATTCTTAATCAATTGTTTCCAATTTTTCAGAATTCAGAGGAAGTCAAAATGGATGACAAACGATCCGGACGACTTGTCGGGTCGAAGGTTTCCCAAATTGCAAATATATTTCAAAGCATGGCACCCGGGAAGGAGGAAGGAGTTCTTCTGGTTGGCGGAACTCGAACTCCCGACAGCCCGAAATTGACGCGAAAGGAAGATCCATTTAGGGACCTGCACAAAGAACCCACTACGGTAACTGTTGTTCGGACGGAAAGCCACGTCGCCAGGTTCAATAACGCGCGGGCCATGTTTGAAAAACTCGGGGAAGAAAACCAAAAGGTACACCTTCGGTCTCCAGTAAGCAACGCGCCCAAGTCGCTGACTGATCGCAGGTCCAGGTCAAGTTCGGCGAATTCCTCCGATGGAAACTCAACATCTCCTTCTCGAAATAAGCAAATTTCCTCTAGGTCTCCGTCGCCGTCCTACAAACCCAACAGAAACTCGCTGACAAACGGCCACGACAGTTCCGACAATGTGGGCAATAACAAGCTGACGAGCAGGTTGGAGTCGGTCAGGCAAAACTGTGTATCGCATGAGGGCAAGGACAAGGAAAACGAGTGCGTTATAGCGGATCCGACGACGAACAACACCGTCAAAAGGAATATTTGGGACTACGCGAAAATGATAGAGAAACCGGAACGCCAAGAGAAACCCGACAAACCTGAGAAACCTGAAAAGCCCGAAAGGAAGATTAACAATTTGATCGAGAAGCAGAGGAATTGGCCAAGTCACTTTTCAAATCGTAGGTCTTTTCCTAAGACAAACAGTGGAGGTGGTGTTATTCGTGCAGAGTCGAAAAACAATTCGGGGGATGTGAATACCTTCGGGAACAATAAGGTGTCGAGTGTATTAGATAAAAGTGGAAAAGTCGGTTGTGATACAACATTTCTATTTTCTGGAAAATCGAATTCACCTGTTAGTCCGACAAGTCATGTGCCATACATCTCTCCATCGCCATCTATGGTGGTCTCGCAAGAGGAGAAACAGGAGAAGGAAATTCAAGAGAAAGTTTCTTTCATAGGTAAGTTTCATTTTCGGCTACCGTACAATGACTACCACTAGTAATGCAAAAACTCTTTAATTTAGTCGTCCATATTGTAGTTCTTTGTACGGCGATAAGGGATGGCATCAGACGTTTCGAAACTTTCTATTGCAGTAGGTACCATCCTTGTAGTGAACACTATATCTGATGTACAATGAACACCATTGATATAGAGAGCATTTTGAATTTAAGTGCGAGTTGTGTTGTAACTATTTGCCGGAACGATGTAAATCAAGAGAGCATGACCGATTGGAATGGTTGAAGATAAATCGAGGTATCTACTGCATGTACACCTCAAATTCGAAGTTTTTGCATAAGATTAGAAGAAATTCATTGAGTTAGAGAATGAGTGCTGCCGTTTAGAACAATAACAGAGAGGAAAGTAGGAGAAGATATCTAGGGTACCAAAATCTATGGCTGTGAACCTATTTGGAAGCCTTTTTGGGATTTGGCTTCTTAATATACAATCAATATCGGACGAGTCGTATGAAATTCTCCCTTAACTCTTTCGAGAAATGGAAAATGGAAATGGAAAACTAGTTGGACCAATGCCTTGCGATTTCGCTGGATTAATCCGTCTACTGTCTAAGTGTACAGAGAACAGCCAGGTGGTCGCAAAGGTTTCAGTTACATTGATTGACTCAACCATTTTGACACAATAATCCGTTCACGTAGCGAACTTGGGGCACTCTTGATAATTCCATTCGTATTTCTATTTCACCATGGATTATTTGATAGATTTAATGTATTACACCAATCAAGATAAGTATTGCTGCTTTGTGAGTACTTTTTTAAAGCAACAATCCTATATAACTCATTAGAAAGATTATTAATTTTCATTGCTGTTCTGAATTGTCGGTTTTGATAAAAAAAGGTTTAAGGTACAACTAGAAGTTGAACCATGTGCTTTGAATATTGCAACTTCTCCGGGTTCCTATTTGTCTATTCATGTGTTTTGGTCGTACCAATGAACACCTGAATACCAGTTCACCAATCTTGAGATTTCAAAACCATTAAACATTGAAAATTGGTGTCCGATATAAGCTCGGCCCTTTCTCAGGAACCCATGGCAAATATTTCAATTATTCACTACTCCTCGCATTTTACTACTGTTGTCAGCTACTTCCCGTGTCGATTATTACGGTAACCGTAATAAAAATTTATTAATTTATTATTGAATGGATGAAGTGTGTTACAGAGAACCAAGACAAGAATGTGTCATGTTGAAAACCCTACAATCTCGACCGGTTTTGTTGGTTTATATTGCAAATACACTAGTGCGGTAGTCAAAATTATCGGATTAATTTGACCAAAATATTGATCGATCCGAGACGTTTCAAGTTTTAGAGCATCACTAAGCAGTGGTCAAGGTAGGGCTGTTTCAAGCTAAAGTTCCTAGAATAACGAATTCTAATTATGTGTGTTTCGCCGTTACGAAAAGAAGAGCACATCGAAAAAGAGAAACTTAGTGGAATTTATAATTAACAAAACGAAGTACTTGTTGTAATTAGACGCGATAGGCAGAAGCGATTTATTGTGTCGAAAACTTGATTCTTACCGGAAGTCGGTCGAAACCTTGTTCTTTAAAAAAATTTTCTTCCACGCATAGACCGCGTCGAATTGCATGCGGATTTTTCACCGTGACCGGAAGTTCCTCAGCAAAATTCAGAGTTTTTTCTCTGGTCTTTGAGCATCCATACGTTAAAACGATAGCAAGAAACTTCACTTTCGAATAAAATAAATTAGAATTTTTAAGGAGGTTTGAGAGTGAAAGACCGTGACAAAAATTTTTGTTGACAGTTAATAGGGTTTCTTATGATACTACCTTTATAATTGAGAGTTGATTCGATTGTTCACTTGTTGTTTTATTATATTTTGTAATGCTACACTAAATTATGTGTTGCAGTATACTTCTCCCACTACTTTTTTTGACTTATTCGAAAACTACTCCCGGATAATTCTATTCATCTTCGGTGCGAGTGGAAAAAGCAAAATGAGCATTTTTTTAAGAATTCAAACGCAAATCGACCAAGTCGATGCAAATATATAAAAATGCATTACCCATACAACCATCATGGTAGTACATTCACTAAAGTATTGTTTGCATGCAAAACCTGTTTTTCAATTGCTGAATTTGCTGGTACTCAACTGCGTTCTATCACCTATTAAAACGTTGACCCCCACAGGTTCAGTTGGTCGAATCGAGTTGTAAACGAGTTGGGAAATTCTCTCGGGAGCCAGGTATTATGCCTTAAACTCCATGGGGGCCAAGACCTGGTGTAAAGGATGGGAATGTCAAATTGAATTGTTTTAAATGGAAAGTTGAGAAGACAAGGCGGTGAAATAAATTACAACGAATGGAAGCGTAATAATTTTGGCTATAAAACCGAAGTAATTGCTTATTTTAATGACCGATAGTACTTTTAATTAACAGTTTGTTAAAGTCAGATCTCACTAATTGATGGAAATGCTAATTTCGATTGATCTCAGAGAATCTTTTTGGTCGTTTTTGTCTTTTGAGCCCACTCAAACGTTTTGTGTAGGTGTATTCAGTGCCAAGGCTGCGTCCTTGCACGGGAAGCCGGAAATTCCACTTGGGTAAATGATAATTTCTATGAAATACCTGGTACAACTTAAATGGTATGACGGCCCCGTTTAGCATAAGCGGGATGTGCTACAACCAATTTTACGGAGTCATTGTTATGACCTGGAATATTTTTCTACTCTTCACGGCATTAGACATGATGACTTCTAGTTGACCTCCGTTTAACTGTTGGAGTAGGTTATATTTAATATACAATAAATCTAACCTACAAAGAGGCCCCAGGTGAACTAGCAACCGATGCTACTGCCGTGGGGTCGTCAGCCACCGTTTCAGGGGTCGCCATAGGTAATAAATAGGAATGAGAAAGTGGGACACGCGTGCTTAGAAAAACCACCCCAGCACTAGCTGAAGAGAGCTTATACGAAGAAGGTTGTCATTAAGTAGTGACAGGCCACTTTGTCACCCCGTCCTGATGAGCACCCCACGCTGCCCGCGGAGAACCACGTGGAGGTGGACCCCCCTTTCAGCCAACCTTAGGTAGTAATGTATGATCAGACGTATAGCGTTGATTAACATAGACATAATGCTGCAGTATTTGTCCAAGATCTGCTCTCCTCCTCTCCCCTCCCCCAATTAGCAGGGTGGGCAATTAAGGTTCCCAATGGCATTACTGTTGGAGTAGGTGTGCTTTCGTAAAATATATGCCATCTCCGAGGAGGTCCCAGGTGGACTAGCTACCAAAGCTATTGCCATGGGGTATCAGCTAGGCCGCAGCTTCGGGAAGGCGTTGATGGATAGGAGCACTGCGTCTCCTTTTCGGGTTAGGGGCAAATGAGCGGGGAGGACCAGAAAAAAAGAAGTGTAACGGACTTGGAAAACCCTACTGTTGGAGTAGGTGAAAAGTTTGTGGGGACAGTCATTTGTTGTAATAATATTAAGTAAAAAATCTGTTTGCATTTTGTCATCCTAGGAGAGTAGTCCCGTGATTTGCTCTACAGTTGCCTCTAAGCCATACAATTTCTATTGACGCGACAGAATGGTTTCTTGCACGACCAAAATTGCTTCTCTGATTCTGTTTATGTGAATCATGACGAAGACAATGAATGAAAATAGTTTTTGGCTCATGTGCTACATCCATCGTACGAAAATACACGCTTAAGAGTTAAGTGGCGTTTCTTGCAGGGAATTTTTCTGCAGAAAAATTTTAGCCGCTTACCGGCTAGAAAAACGATTTCGTTGAAACGTGTGTTTGTCGTTTGTTCATGTCACTGGGCCAAAAGGGAAGTTTTATTCGATTCAGTCAGGTTCTGGGTGTCTCTTTTCGGTTTGACATAGTTGATTTCATTCCGGGAAACCATCGGGGCTTTGTGGAGATAACGAAATTGCCATGTGCTTGCGTTTCACATGCCTTCAGTGCACAGGTAAACTAAGACGGATTTTGACATTTCCTTCAGGCGGACGAAACCTAGCCTCTGGGTGGTGAAAACGGTTCTCCAGTATTGTGTACACGAGGTTGGGAAAGGATGGATGTCAGACAAGTTGAATTGGAAACAAATACGGATTATGTAATGGAATACCTTGGTAAAGACCCGTTTTATGCCTGAATTTTATTTTTAGCAAAATAAACTGTTTGTTGCAAAATGTTTTGCTAGCGCTTGGGCGGGAATTAAGGCTCTATACAACATCTGAATTGAGAGTTGTGAATTTACATTTAGTGCTCTTATTGATGGGAGGAATGAAAAGGCTGAACGTCATTCTAGATGGCTGTTGGTGAATTCGAATATTACGCCAAACAAACTCTTGCACTAAACTTTTTACTATAGAATTGTGTTGGTTTGGTTTTCGCTCGAAGTAAAGCATTTAAATTTTAGTCTTTTAATTTGGATAGCCAAATACTTGATTGCTTCAACCGTCGGCTGTCGATAGTGTTATAGGTAATAAAATACCTGCAAACGTAAGTCATGATAAGCTTAAATGTTCGGTGTTTTTTGGTATCCAATAAGATCTGAACTGGTTATCTAAATCATCTCGTTATAAATGCTTGCTACAGAAGTTACTGTTGTAATTTAATGTTCTACGCTTTCTGTTTTTCTTATGATACATAGGTTGCAGTAATAAATGCTATGAAATTTGCGAATTTTGTCTAGTCGTTTCTTTATTTCTTATTTTGTACGCTTGGCAGTGGCACGTCCATTGCGCATTTTTTGCGAATTGCTGAAGAATAGATGAACGACGTCTGGGCACATTAAACTTTTCCTAATTGTTTTCGTGATTATCCGAGGTATTTGTTTGTGTTTTGTTTTGTTTTGAAATGAGACGGGAAGCTACTTGTTTTTCAGTTTGGTCTGATGGAGTCTATAATGTCGGATTGCGTGTTTGTCAACACTAGAGTTTTGGTTCTGGATCTTAAATAACCAGTAGCCTTCGCTAAACCAGATGAAAATCTCATTTTTCGCATCCCGGGATGTAAAATTTTACAATAATTAATTTAATTCGTTGTCAACGTTCGAGGAAAACAATATTTCCGAAAAAGTAAACACTGTTATTACTTAGAAATGTACCATGTTACATTTTTCGTCGCAAAATATTTGCGAGTAAGGTAACCGTCAGGGCTGTGTAACCTTGAGGGTCCTCAAATATCTTGTTAATTTTGTTCAACAGTCCAAATTTGATGCAAATAGACTAATTTCCAAAATTAGCGGGACATGACATGAAATCCATACGCTACCATTAGCAGTTTAGTAATAATTAACTAATACTGAGCGATAAATAATCGAGACATCTGCATTTTGCAAACTAAATGGATTCCGTGCTTGTTTTTCGCTATGGTCAACTCGAATTTTGATTTTGACTGAACTTCTTAGTAGTGTTCAATCAGAATTGAACACAGAGTGGAAAATGGATCATATCCTACGAAGTCTCTTGGGTATAACTTGACCGAAACAACGAAACCTGCTCGATTTACTGCCTGATTAAGGTTATCAAAAAGCGCAAACCAATGTACGCGACCCAAATTCTTAGGAGCATTAAATTGTATCTTCCATCACATGTGTCCTCATTGAAATTCATTTTCCTATTCCTCCGTCTGCAATTTTTGTTACGGGAACAGCAATGCAGATTGAAAAATGTGATTCCAGCCCAAAATGATCATAATAAATCGAAAAGGTAAATAATAGGGGGCATAATCATTTGAGTAATAAAAAGGCGCAAAATTAAATTTTGTGTAACTTTGTGCGTTTTACTTGCCGCCTTCGTCTTTTTCAGGTTTTTCTGAGGTTTGAGTTTTTCAGGTCTTGATTCCGGAATGCAAAATTTGATTGATTGACAAAGGTTTTCACTATTTGGATGACTATGATTTACGGGCAGTAGTGTTTCAGTATAATTGTGGAAGATAATTTTCTTAATTTCAAAATACTTTGAAATATAATGTAACGTTTTTGTGTAACGTAGAAGTGGCGGCTGCTATGACATCGTAGAGAGAATGTTTGGGCGTTGTAGTACATTTCATGTCTGAATCGTTTGTAACTTTAACAGCGGGCTGTAATAAGCAAAATAATATACGTCCGGACGCATTGGTGCGTAGTTTGGTGGGCTAATTCTATTCGGGGTAATTCCTCTTGAAAAGTTGGTTTCCAGTTGTACTCATCCGGTGAATGTTGTATATAATTTCATTGTCGTTGCAATGAGGCGACAATGAATGAGGTGCTGTGTTCTGAAATATTTAATTCACACTGTTTATGAACACTCTCATGGTGCTGCCAACATAATAGATCGATCGAACTTAGCCAACATTATTATTCGCAGAACGTAGGAGTGAAAGATGAAAATTTGGATATTTATTGTCGATTCTAATCCGCCGATTGTAGATTCTATTTTTGAAATTTTCGAATGTGAAATGTAATATCGTTGTTTTCAACGAGTGGTTTTATGAACTTCCGAAGATGCCATGAAAATGACTAGGTGGGTGTTTTGTCTCTTTTTATCACTGGGAAATTTAGGTATGCTTAAATTTGTGAAGAGATAAGTGCGCAAAAATGGCGATGAAAAGCCCTAACTGAAGGTTTCGTAAATCCGTCACGCAAATCATATTGTTTATTATCTTCAACCAACTGTAAAACGATACCTCTTCCAACATTGGTGACAACGGACTTAGAACGTATAATAGAGAAGATATCATTTGAAAGAACGGCATTGGAAGCACTCGAGAAATACTGTAGAACAGTGTTGAGAGAAAGACGAGAACAAGAAACAAGGAGACATAAACGAATGAACATTTAAGAAAGTTTTGACAATAATAAGAATAAAAAGGATCAATTAAGAGACCCCCAAGTCCATTCAAAGGAAATGCTTCTGGCGGTTCTTGAATGGACTTGACATACGGCGAAAGTGATGAGTAATAAAAAAACATAAAAACAAAATACCTCTTCCAGGTTTGATTTATTTGCAGTGGTGTGCTCCTATTAGCATAACATTTGGAGAACCATTCATGGATAACGATATATTCTCGTTCGACTAACTGTTACTAGATCAAAAATTAGTGTCTGATTCAAAAGTTTGGGATCAGTCAAACTCTTTGCAGTACACACATGAATTAACTTTAGATGCCTACTACATCGTCACATTGATTTAACTGATGTCCCTTAGAAGCGTATTTTCATCCCCATGTGATTTTTAGCCTGCACTTTAAGTTACAAAAACTAACTCCTAACGGCGTCGAAATAATAGACATAAAAGTTATAATTAAGTTGAGGTTCAAAATATTTGATAAAAATTGTTACGGGCTTTGATTAATTCATGAAACGTTGTTAAACAGATTTGCGGTTTGCCGCGGTTTAGTTTCGACCCGGAGCATATTGGCACGACTGGATGTGGTTACTCGAATTAATTTTTTTAGTTTTGGCCATTGTCATTAGACCACATAAACAACAAGAACGGTTCGTACACCCACAAATACGCACGTAACACTGTACTCGAACATAAGAGTGAATTTTAACTTAAAATGTATTTACAACAAATTAAACAGACATTAGTGATACCACATTAGCTATAAGATATATTTTGAGATAAATAGGAACATACATGCCAATTAATAGAATGGTATTATGGTGCAAGTAGAAATTAATACGTATACTACTACAATTAGAACCAACAACTGTAGAAGTCTGCTGAAACGGTAGTATCGATGACTATTTTGTTACCCTAATGGGCAGAACAATAACCCAATTCGACAATAAAATTGTTTTACTTAAAATATCAAAAAATTGTAATAATTTGTAAGAATATGTGAAAACCATGTTACACTGTACACTTTTCTTCACTTTATATACTTTTTCAGTATGGTAATGCACTGTCGGTTGTTGTTGTGTACTACCGGTAGTAATGCAATGCCTCAGAAGTCAATGTATTACGTGTTTATGACCCTTTACTCTATTTTTTTTTTAGCAATAAAAGCTTGGTTTGCTTTAAAAGTCCAAAAACAGGTTTACCCACCTGAGTCAACCTTCCTAACTAAGAGGTGGCAACAGATTTGCACAGTAGCAAAACCTAAAGAAAAAATCTTATTGTACGATTCCAATCTGTTGTTCTCAAATTGCTTGTCCAGAGGAACCTTTCATTTTCCGGGCATTTCTGTATTTATGAACTCTCACAATGATTTCAATTATCAGTGCTGAGCACTTAGGCTTACATGGCATATTTATTCGTAGCATTGTTTTTTGCTTTTAAGTATCAATGTCAATAAAAAAGTTACAAATGAACTGACCTAATATGTACAATATGCAACACAATATGTAATTTGTTACAGTTTAAATTCAATTTTTTTAAATTTTCGAGTTAAAATATTAGGTCTCAGTGTCCATTTCCAGTATCTTCAATTGATATTTTCATTTATAATTTTACAGCATATTGAAAAACAGCATTAGAATACTGATCGCTCTAAAATGTCACATTTTTATGTTTTGTTCATTGGACGTTTAGTCGTTTATCAACTCTTTCCTTCAAGTAAACAATAGTTTTTGACTATTTGGCGCCTTTGATTGACAAGCATCTTAGTATTTTGGAACCCGTGGAAGTATTAATGTTCTTGCAACCAAAGATGGAAATGTAGGAGAAATTGTCTTGTTTCATGTTTACCATTAGGGCTTGAGAGGCAATTATGGGCGCTCGAATTACGTTTGTCTGATAAGGGATATAGTGATTGAGTTGGTTATTATGGTTAATACTGAATAAGTGATTCGTTGTAATTTGACGAACGAAGCTCCCTCCATTTATGTAAATATTATTATACCGTTGTCGTACATTTCTTCATTAAATGTAACTATAATTTACGGCCAGCTAATGGGAGACATTTTAGGAGATGTTTTACTAACACAAAATATTGTATATACTAGGAGTTGTTCGAATATTTTTAATTCTTAAATAATACATCAAATACAAAAGCAATTCTTTGATTTTAATATTTTTCAACCAGGTCGAGTGTCTATTTCACGTATGTCTCTTACAACTCGGAATGCTGGTGTGATGCAGTTTACTTTTTTGGTGAAACGCCTGTTGCCTGTTTCTCGGGCTCATGTCATGTACAATAAGTTAGGAAATTTATTTCTTTTAAAGGCAAACTTTTGGAACCGAACTGAATCATCATTATGCCATACTTCCAATGTGCCAAACACAAGTCCACGTGTTTGCGTCTCATTTCGTAACCCCTCTCGTGTCCCTGTGACCTGTCACACGTGAATACAACAGGAAACTGCTTTTACTTTTGCACATTTTTACGTGGATTGTACTCTTTCGTGTATATTGAAAAAAAATACTAGATTAACATCGACAAAGAAATGATTGAAATTAATAAACCCAGAAGTTTGGAGCCGAGAAATTATCAATTGATTTCAATTGAACTTCTCAACTGTTTATTTGGACGTCCATCAAACTGTTGTCAGACAGGTCACCAACGCGGAAAAAATAATTGTAGTTTCCTGTTTTTCAGATCAAATCTCATTGCTCAAAAAACACTTTCTAGTGTGCTATTCCATTTTTTTATTTTGTGTAAAACTATTTTGTTTAACTCATTGGAAAATGGTATATTATTCATTTGATGGTTTACATTAATGTAGTTACAAATGTGTGCCTTAATATTTTTTTAATTCTAGGGATATATCAATAAATGCGTGACTAATATAATTATGGTTATTCAATATGATTATTCATTCTAAATTAAAAATTATTTTACGGGGCATCAGAAACTTAACAGCAAAACTTCGTTATTAATTTGATGAGTTGAATTTCAATTTCGAGTGACCCCGTTACGTTTGGGGCGTGCCATTCGAACCCGTGGTTTAAATCGTCTGTTAAATTGGCCTAATTTGGCCCAAACGAGGCGGCATGAATTAAAAGATTACCCCAAAAGGGTCGCAGCCTCTATTTCTATTCACCTATCAAGATTTATTAAAAACCTGGTTTCAGGTACACCTATGTCGGGACTGCTATTACTAGATAGGCCTCCCGTCTCTAAGACTTGGTCGGATTTGGAATCCAAAACGACCGTTACCGAAGGTCATCAAACTCTCGTATTGTTTTCAACGGAAACCGCGCAGATCGTGGCTTCCCAGGTAGGAAGACCCGACACGAACGCGGATACCTGGTATTGAAAAAGTAATTACTTCAAATTAGGAAAAATACAAAATTGACCTGTTCCAACAGTTCTTTATTGGCAGCACAGGGTTACAGCACGGACATTACCCGCACACTTACTGACATCCACAATAATATCTTGACAACAATGACACCTAGACTAAAGTTAAACGTTATAGCAATGAGTAGTACAATGAGTATGAGTGCCTACAATACACAAAATATGTCAATTCAAAAAATGATGTGTTAACCTTCAATTACAATGTTTTTAGAAATTCGGAATATGATACTAACTTTAAACGATTCATTATAATCAAATTATAGCGAGCTCATCTAAACGCTTATTTGTTGCTGGTATCCAAGTTCGCGTAATAAAAAAGTAGTGGTGGTGAATATGGGCACGCACCACAAACTTTGAGTTTCGAAAAATCTATAAGGCATTTGCATTTAAACGGCAAATGTGTGTTATTCCGGGTACTGGACTACGTGTAACATAGTTCACCATCGTACATTTTACTCCAAATTGGACTTCTGCCGACAGTTTTACAAAGTTTTCGCCGTCCTCTGTCGTATTCTGACTTGTCTGCGACAGGTGCCAGGAGTCAACACTTTGCCAAAATATTGCCACGTTGCTCTCACGATCAGAGGACGAAATCGGGAAAGTTCATTCGCTGAAAATATTGCTTGAACTCAATAATCACGCGAAGGCTACGCAAAGCGCCAGAAAAATAGTTTTCTTAAATAGCACAAGGTAGTTGTCGCGATAAGCTATTTAAATTAATCAAACAGCAGACGTAGGACGGATAGAAATTATTACTCCAGTATGTTAAGACAGAGAATAGAGAATTAATTTTGCCGGCGTCACGTGCAAGTTGGTTCGAACACGTGTCACGTTTGTTCTTGATTGTTTTTTTAGACAGTAAGAAATACTTTTTTGCACTTTATTGTGTTCATTGGGTACAAAGGAGAGTCCTGGTTAGTCACAGACCAAGATGTCAAGAACGACATCCAAAAAGGTGGGTATCATCGCCTTAAACGAGCAAATAAATGGAGAGAACGCTTAGTTTTGATTAGAAATGCAACGCGAAAATAATTTTGCTGATGGAAGACTTGCTCATCAAGTTTTGTTTGAAATTTGTGGTACGACAACTTGCGCAGAAATTACTGGCTTTCATCCCATTGGATTATACGTAAAAATAGACACAGTAGTGGACTTTAAACCCTCTGCGTAACGCCACGCGCGCGTTAATATTATGCAATTTGACTACAGCGGGGAGCGATGTTTCTGCGTGATACTTTGCAGTATGTGTCAGGGGTTGTGATACTCTTTTTTATTTTGTTACAATACCCTTAATGTTGCCGTTTTATTTCATTACATAGGGCGGAAGGACACGACAAGGACTGGCGAAGATGATTCCAAAGAAGATCAGAATGAGAAGATGGGGGCGCAGAAGATTTTGGAACTCATGGAAGAAGAAAAATACAGAGACTCGCGCGGTCCTGTCAGTCTTCAGAGTCCAAGAGTGATTCCTGACGTGTCACCGATGTCACAGTTGTATGTTGACTGCAAGGTCGAACATGCCAAAACAGAATTCAGCGATCTGAATAGTTCGCTACTACAAAAGGTGGATGAACAAGAGCCCACATCACTTGCATCCATGGAAGACAGGTCGCTCAACAGTAGTGAAGTGTCTACGATGACGCCAGATGAAGCGGACAAATTGCTCAGCACAAGGTTCGTAAGTTCCCCAAATACATCCATGCGCCATGTATGAACAGATATTTAGGGTTTCTATTAACACCCTGCAGTAGGGTCGAACAGATTGGAATAAACGGCGAATTTGAATCAGTTATTTAAAATAATTTATTACGTGCAATACTTTACTAATCACTGCAGCATTGTAACGGAACAAATTTACCCAATTCTATTCGTGCACAAGGACATTAACAGCAGTGAACTATTAATTACTAATGCACGCCTAACAAGTGTGTAAGTGAACAATGATGTATCATTAATTGCCGAATCGCTATAGACAAACCATCCGAGAGTCATTACCATTATTAATCAATGATATTGCGCCAACACCGGAGTTTGCGTCTATATGCAATGATGCGTTGAATCAATTTCTAATACTATTAAGTCAGGCATCTCCTAGGCATTTAATGACATTACCACAATGAAGTCACTACACATAATAGCTAGAGAAAACGATAGAAAGCATACACGTTACATAACGACGCAATTCTAATTTTCCAATTGTAAATACTTAGCGGATTTCACCTTCGTCAGCACTTGCACTAACAAGATTTTTTTTTTCTCTTTTCAAAAATGGGACGCACTTTTTAAAATCGACAACAGGATTATCGAGAAGAAGAGGTGAGTGGCTAATTTCACAAAGGTTCGCACGTTGCACTCGAACCCTTGGGGTTCTTTAAGCTGAAGTGTTTAACTTGCGCAATCGTAATTTCAGGGAAGCTTTGCTCTCGGACGAAGAAGCTCAAGAAGTCGTCAAGCTACTGTCACCAGCCATCGAGTCAGAGAGAGAGTGGCAGGATGAATCGAGAACCAAAGACGAGACGACAGAACAGGCTTCGACAACTGAGCAGGGGAAAAGTGTCACCACTACGGAGGATTCTATCGAATACAGTCGAAGAGGATCACACTCAGGTTCAGAAAGTGGAAACTTTGGCAGTATTAGCAGTTTGGGTGAACAGGTGCGAAATGCCAGGATTGTTAGGGTCCTAATTATATACGTCAACTTATATAAAGTGTCGACATCACTGCTATTTATTTACTTCGGAAAATGTGCTGCATAAACAAAATTAAATATTATAGAGAAATAAAAATCGGCAAAAACACACTCGAATTAAGACATGCTGTGATTTAACTCATTTGCCGTAGTGCAGTTTTCCAATACATTGACTCAGTTGTTTTTCGAATTAATCTATTCATTATCCAAACTTTTAACGACAGCATTCTCATAGCTCTTTCCACCACACAGGAGGTTACACCTGCTGCAGAACATTACCAGGAGGAAGACCGCTATGAGACGGATTCCTACATCAGACCCCAACCCGGTAAAGTTGTTCTCGTTGACAATGGAATGCACATATATGAGGACGGACACTTTTGGATGGAGGTATCTGGTCTGCCAGAAACCGACGAAGAGGAGGATGTTGCCTATTCGTATCCTGTCAAAAAGAGCTCAAAAGTCTCCTTTTCGACGAGCCCCATTCGTGTATACAGCACGTTTTCAGTGAGCGAGTACGATAGACGGAACGAAGACGTGGATCCTGTGGCAGCTTCAGCAGAATATGAGCTCGAGAAAAGAGTAGAAAAGATGGACGTTTTCCCCGTAGTTTTGGTCAAAGGACCAGAAGGCCTCGGCTTATCGATCATAGGCATGGGAGTGGGAGCCGATGCAGGTATGCTGATGCCAAATGACCACTTATTTTTAACATGCATTGTGTGACTGCTTTACATCATAATTGTAAAATGCTTTATCACTCGCAAGAATTGCATGGCAAAGGGTCAGATATTTTAATACATATCTTTCTTGAAGGTCTGGAGAAGTTGGGAATTTTCGTCAAAACAATTACAGAGGATGGAGCAGCTGCTTCAGACGGTAGAATTCAGGTAAATGATCAGATAATCGAAGTCAACGGAAAGAGTCTCGTTGGTGTTACGCAAGCGTACGCGGCTTCTGTCCTACGAAACACATCCGGGCTGGTCAATTTTCTCATCGGACGCGAAAAGGACCCGGAAAATAGTGAAGTTGCTCAATTAATTAAGCAATCTCTTCAGGTGAACTTTGGTGTCTGTTATTGGTAGTTCATAGTTTTTGTATTGCAGAGAAGTAACTCATTGAATTTGATTTTAGGCTGATAAGGAAAGAGAACAAAAAAGACAGCTCGAACAGTCCATCCGTTCGGATGACAGTTCAGTCGGGTTTCTCACATCTCCAACTAATTCTTCTTCCCCGGAGGAGAGCACTACTCTGCCAGCACTGTCGGAACCTGTCTCACCCGGTGGTACGGCTCTCGCCAACCAAGAAGAATCAATCAGAATTCTCCTCCAAGAGGTTAGTCTAAATTAACCGTAATTGTAAGGATATTTTAGAAGCTCTAAGATATCATGTATTGTGTTACATATTTTAGTTGATGGAAATCACAGTGTCCTCAAATGAGAAGGAGAAATACATTGACAGGCTGAGGGAGTTGGGTCTCCGCCTTCGTGATTCTGAACGTCAGTTACATTCGGTCAAAAAGGAGATGCGAACGTATCAGGATATTCTCGAACAATCGCAAGGTCAACAAATGGCTTTGGAAAAGAAGTACACTAAAGCGAAAAAATTGCTCAGAGAATTTCAACAAAGAGAGACTGATTTGCTGCACAAAGAAGAGTTTTACATTCAACTGTTGCAGGAGAAAGATACGGAGTACAATGCTTTGGTTAAAACGTTAAAGGACCGAGTGAGTAATAATTAAGGAAATGCTAAGTTAATGGTTACCACAAATATAGAAAAGTATGAACTAACCAGAGAAATTTATCTACAGATCATACAGATAGAGCAGGAGCTTCTGTCGACCCAACATGCGGCCGGTTTTCCTGTTTCTCTGCCATTCGACAGCACAGCCCTGAAGCAGCTAACACCCCAAATGACTAGGAAGGTAGCTCCCCCGGTGAAACCACTCTCACTTGACACGGACCTCTCCGACACGGAAATTTCGGATATATCTCCAGAAGATGGTGACAAGACTGCAACAGTGGAACGAAAAATTCCAGTTAAGGAGGAGTTGGATAAAGCCGTTCCACAGCATGAATTGTTGGACACAAGTATTATAAAGGCAAAAGGAGAACTAGGTGAGATGTCGGCCAACAGGTATAGTTATTAGATAAATTTTATCTTATTCTATCGATGACTGAAGTGAGACTCATCATATTGACAGGGCTGAGCCATTCCAGGGATTCTGCTTGACACCCTGGCAAGTTTGAAAATGTTGACTGATCGTTCGGTGAATGATTGATTGATTGGTGGGGTGTCTCTCTGGGTTAGGGGCAGGCCTCTTTGCTGTAGTTCTCTACCTTTGTTTTAAGTTAAAGGGGAGGTTACGCATTTCATAATCAAATCACCTTTTTGTAGACAAATTTTGATGAAAAATATGGCGACAGTATTGTCACAGTTGCCTAATTCTTTCTGTTATAGGCACTGTTGCAAAAAGAGCATGCTGCATGAAAACAAAAAAAACATAAAACGCGCTGTGCCGGCTGTGATTTTGTCGTGTATGTGAACCAAGTTTCAGAATTTTTTTTGTTCATTTTTAAGAATGAAGTCTTGGCGTGATCAAACAATTTCCCTTATGGTAATTTTTGTGTACCCCTAATTAGAACTCCTGTGTGTTTCCTTACAGGGATGAAAGGTGGTTTGGCCAACAGGCAGCTGCCTTCAAATAAGAAGTCCTTAAGCAATAGCAACTCAGATTTTGCTTTGGACTCTACCGAAGGAGAGAGGGAGGACGAGCGCTTGCAGCAGGGTACTCAAGAAATTATAATGGGCAGTCGATCAGTTCCTCAACAGCATTCTCAACCGAACTCGAACTCTCAAAATTTAAATTCACATTCCGGTCTGTCAAGTTTTAGAACTGATTCTATATACTCGCACGCGACGCACACACCTGCCAATCAGCCTTTGCACGTGGCTACTTCCAACACTTGGAACTCGGGGAGTTATGCCAGATCGCCGAAGGTTAGCTATGGCGCTGCACCGCCGAAACCGCCCTCCTCCCTAGCCGAACAGCTAAAACAAGTTTTGGCAGAACGGGAGAGACGAATCAGTTCTGGTGAGAGTCCGCCTAGGGAGGAGCTAGAGACGTCCAAAGTTCCACCGAACTTAGCTGAGGAAATACGTCTGGCAGTTAACGAGGCCAACGCGAAAGTGAGAAAAGCCGCTGTGCCACAGATTCTGATGCCACCGGGTGGAATGCCGTGGCAGCAGCAAGTGAGTCCTCTCAGGGAAGTACCGCCTAGTCCCAGCACTATCTCGTCTTCGGGTAGTGTCAGCCCCGGTGGGGCCACGGGTGACTCCATGCTGGGTTCAGCCGATTCAAGTGAACTCTGGTGCACCTCTTTGCCGCAGGAGATCAACTACTCTGGAGACAGGAAACCCAATTCGCATTTTTGGCAGAGCTCGCCCATTACGGACTGGTCCAAAGAGCAGGTAGGATGTGAATTGTCATTCAAAACCCGAGTCCTGGCCATCTTCTATGTCACACCGATCTAATGCTTGGTTTGTGTGTTTTGTCGGTTGTCAGGTTGCGCAATGGCTTCTTGCCTTGGGATTAGAGCAGCACATCACTAAATTTCTTGCTCAGGGCATAACGGGCAGTACCTTAGTCCAACTAGAATCGAAGGATTTTAAGGTTTTAGGAATCAGTGGCGACGACAAGAGTCGACTCAAAAGAAAATTAAAAGAGCTGAAAGCACAGGTATCATAAAAGCTAACAATTTCTCCAACCGTCTAATTTACTCTTCGTTTGAGCGCTACCCGTTTTGCACATTTTCTGCTTCTCACAGGAACTCTTGGTTGGGTCCAAATGCTCCTCATTCTGTTATTTGTTGTATATGCTTTGATAACTGTACCTTAATGGCCCAGATCTATTTCATTTCTTGGTTCATGTGATATCGAGCAAATTGGCCACTAAATTGCACCACCAAGCATTCGAAAAGCTAATTAAACTGCAACATATACAAGAAGTAGGAAAATATTGGAATGCTTTAAGTGATACTGGTGGGTTACTTTTTGAGGGTTTACTATTCGGCAAAAACAATAGGCTTGGTAATTATGTTTTATCCAATATACACGTTATGTAAATATTTCATTCGAAAGATCATAGAAAGAGGTAAAGTGAAAAAAGCTTAACTTATGGAATTAAGGTAAATTCCTGCAAAATGTTTAAAAGTATGAAGGCAAAATATGCTTAAAAAAGAGTAACATTGGAAACAATATATCTATTTATTCTTCTGCAGGTCGAAAAGGAGAAAAAGGCACACGAGAAAGAAAAAAGAGAGAGAGAAAGACTACAAAAAAAAGCAGAGAAACTGGCGGAGAAAGCGAGCAGGAAGAAGTAAAATGGTTTGACCTGGAGACAAAACGAAAGTCAAAATGCTTGAAATCTGAAAAGAATGTGAACTGGAGTTGCCTTTTCCGGTTGGCATATTCCTCTCAAGGTTGAAGGACCTGCGGTTGTGCGTGGATAGTTTTACGTAAATGTTCGTTTTTTATTGATTTCTACGCGTCCTAATTTGGCAGTTCCATGCTGAAGTTCGAGTTATAAGCAGATTTGACTTAAGTGAAAGTACCGAAACACAGTAGTTGATAGAACATTGAAAATCCCTAGCTGGAAATATGGCAGCAGAACCGTCCTCACTTATTTATTAACTTATTATTTACGTATTGTGTCATCGACCTTTTACACTATCACAGAAGTTAATCCTCCTTCGTAACCCTTTCTGTTTTTAAATTATGTCTAAACAGCCATATTTGTTGTTTCCTTTATCATTACTCTATTTTTTAAATTATCATTGTTTCGTACTTAATCGGCCAATACTTAAGATTTGGGGGGTGAAAAAATGTTTTTTCTTTGCCTTTGCCTCACAAATTGTTGAAATATCTGAATTAAGCATGCAGTGATTAGTTACTATATAGAGTTACTATAAATAACTCTTTATTTTTCAAAGAATTCGACTCACGTTTGGAGTTTCTATTTTTCTGCGACGTCATGTACTAACAGCGATTATAACAGCGATTATATGTACGGTAATACATACAGCTATCACATATACACGTTTATGTGTGAATACTCTGCGAGATTGGCCTACTTTGAGGAGTGCATTTTTCACCCAGCTTTTTTTGGGTTATTTCTACTTTCAATGTAACCGGACAACTTACGTTTATGAGATTTGCAGACATTTTAATATTTTAAAACAATAACTCAATTGGCTTTGACTTTTTCAGAAAAATACTCCTGAACTTTGAAACTAGATATCGATTTGATCGATATTTTGATGAGATACGATTATGTTCTAGAAACACAATTATGATTTTTGTACGTGTTCGTGTGCATGTGGTGCGTGTGCGTGTTTGTTGGGCCCTACGTACGTTTTGTGCGTGCCAACGACTGACCTTTGTTTTTTCAAGACTGCTGAAAAGCAATTATTGTCCAGCAGACAATAAAGAGTGAGATGAATTCATGGAAAACTAAAATGGGGTTTTCTTATTAATGTAAATATTAAGGATCTTTTTGTTTAAAGAACGGCGTACATACAAGAACGCGCGCGCGCGCCTAGACGTGCATTCATTCATATATATGTATGTGTGTATGTATATATATAAATATTTGTGCGCATTTTTTGTAAATTGAATTTGTTATATTTATGTAGAGCGTATTTCTTGAGAGACCGAGAGCGAGAAAGAATACTTAGTGTTAGTTTGTGTTGTGATACAAAAATATGGATTACGTTAATTTATTTATTTGTAACCAGTTCGTTTTTTAATATTTTTTTACATGATAGGCATATATATATATATATTTACGAACACGTAACTAGATACATAAGTTTGTTGGGGTGATATTAAGCAGTTGACGATAATACGAAAGAAGTGACAAATTTTACCTTATTCATCTTCTTGTTTGCCTCTGTATTGTAATCAACATAAGAGAAAAGGTAGCGGTCGTTCGGTTGACATCTCGCGGAGTCTGGCCACCTGGAACAAACCCATAGTATCCTATTCAAATTTTCTTTAAATTATTATTTGCCGACCCAAAGAAACTATTGCATATATGAGTTTGTTCACCATTACCACGTGCAATTGCACGTGAGGCAATCGAATTTATTTATTTATTTATTTTTTGGTCTGTTGCCTACAGAAATTTGGGTTTTAAAACATTGTTTTTATTATTGGTAATATTATTTCTGTTTGTACTTTTGTTTTTGTATCTATTTGTTTGTTTGTTTTCCGGTTTTGATTGTCGCGGCCGTCACCTTTTGCCTTGGAGATTTCGGTCTCCGATTCTTTTGCCGTGATCGGGATCGAGACCAGATCGAGAGGTTAAGAGCAGATATTTTGCGCATTCTGTTATCAGACATAAGAAGGCACTCCCCTCTGAGTTTCTATCTTCCTTCTTCTATCTGACTGAATCCTGAAAAATCCGGTTTAATTGTTTTTCCCCAGTGGTATGACGTATGCTGGCACAACCAAAATGTAAACAATTATTGCTCCTGTGAAAATTGACATAGTCTGTCACTGATTCAGTTGAAAACTACCGTTTATCTAACCGTCTGTTTTGTAGAACTCGCGAACTTTTTTAAGTTTTAAATACACTGGACCGGTTCAAATACCTCAAAATTGAACAAATTGTTAGGTAGTTTTCGGTTTTTGCCAATTTTTTGGTTTCAACTTCGTGCGCATTCCAAAGCAGCCCGAGATAAAACACTTGTTTGATGTCTTTAATGTATCTCAGTTTATAAACTTAATCAGGTGTATAATTATACAGCTGTTTTTAAAATTAGTGGCTGCCTAATTAAATGGGATGTAACGGGATAATATAATGAGACATATTGTAAAATACTGCCGTAGTTTAATAAAATATTTCCATTCTGTGAACTATTTCTTTCTTCACGAAATGGAATCTTTATATGGGGTATAAACATTATGCCAAGCAGAAACACTAGAATTAAGTGGTAGCCCAATTGGAAGCATCAAACAATTGAATTATTTCTACTAATAATGAAATTTTTATATTTTTGTGTTGAACACAATGAAATTACAAACACTTAATGCAAATGATGCAATATGATTAAATCTTGAAAAATGCAAAATCCAATAACCCTCAGAGAGAACTCATTTCAGAAGAAGTTCGATTCAGGTAAAACAAAGCAAGAAATTAGTTAATAATTTTTCCATTAACTGGAGCATCAAACTAATGATAAATAATGGGGTTACAAAATTAAAATACCCAACGGGATATTGTTGATTGATCTCAATTCATTCAAACCCGGGTGCACAATTAGTAGGATATATATTTGGAATTACACGACAAAAGGTTCGATCAAAGTAATGAAAACTATACAGAGCACGTAGAATATCTATTGTCATGTGACTGGTCTAAATAATTTCTCAAAGACACGAATGAATGTCCCACCTTTTTAAACTCCTGATAAATTAAGAAAAATATATGCATGACGAACAACAATGTTTATTGTGGAATTTTGATGAAAACGATGTGATTTTAATTATTGGATAGGTTACATAAAACTGGCAAACAATTACAAAATGTCTTAGTATTGTTTAAGGCTACGGGTAACACCTCCAGGGTGGCCGGATGTTGTTTTTCTCAATTTTCTTTATTTCATCGCCTTGGACCGATGGTTGACACTATCAACTTGACACTTGAAAATATTTCCGAAATATTTTTATTTTGTTTAAACGGGTCAAATAATAGTTTTGTGACTTCTGACATGTGACGTCTGTCTTGGGAAGAATAACTGAGCTCTTTGAATCCAAGTATTAAGGGAGTTATTTCATTAATTAAAACCAATTAAAAGAGTTTTTTTTAAACGCACAAAATTTAGCGACTGTAATTTAGTAATGAAACTTGTTGAATTGAATCATGTCAGTCCACACCTGACCTTGCCATGAACTGGCAATTTGGAGTTTTATTTTATAAAAACCAAAATTAGATATAACGATAAAGTATGCTTTACACCCAAGGGAGTGCCTGGCTTAATTCCTACACAACCATCCCCGTAATGAGTTACTTAGTAACAGATCGACGTAATCGAAGAGATAGTTTGTCCACATGTTTACGAAGCCGACAGGGTAATGCTGCAACGAACGCTTTAGTGCTAGTGAAGAATATATAAAAACGTGTAACATCCATATATACATTGTTTTATTTTGTGTGCAAAACCGAACGGTTGGTGGTTGCTTGTGGAAACGATCAGATTGTGATGTAGCAAGAAAGAGGGTAAAATTGACCGAATGTTAAGCGAGCAAAAAAATAAATAAATAAAAAATTCTTATTGTCAGTATCATCTTCATCGATTTTATTTAAATAAAATTGGCTAGTCTATTGTAGTCGTTCATTTCTTTGTTTTTATATAGAAATTCATTTTTTTAAATACATAAATAAATATATATTAAAATATTGTGTTGGGTTTTTTAAATTATCGTTTTTATCATTACATTATTTTTTCCAAATTTTTCTTTTTGTGTTAAGAAAGAATTTAACTCCTAGGCTTGGACTAGAACATTGAGAGTCGTTGTATCTGACGTCTACCATCTATTTGCTGGCAGTTTTGACCCATTGTTGCTCACCCTTACGCCATAACTGAAGAAAATTGGCTGTTTACATACAACTTTTCAACTTTTGATTATTCAATATTTTGCTTATATGTCGGCCTACTGCATTTTCTCTCCCTTGTACTTACTGCCATTTTACAAGAAAAATTTGGAAGAGAACGATTGACATTCACCTCCCCTATCGAACATACCAACTAAAAAGCCAATAAGAGGTTTATATGTTTGATTTCTTTTCCTTAAATGGATCTTCCACGCCACATACATAATATTGAGTGTTGTTCTACAGATAACAATATCATTTCAACAGTTTCCCCTTAATCGTCAATAATTTAATTTTTAAATGTTTGATTGGTCAGGGTCACGATTCCCACCAGCGTAGATGGTTTGCATTGATTTGTGTTTTTGTGTGTGTGCGATCGGGTTACTTTCCACGTTCATTTTTTCCACGGAATCTGTCGACATATCTTGCTAAAGTTCTCAGTACGACGAAGTTGCTGTCTCGATCAGAAGTGAGTATATATTACTTGCTATTGAAAATTGACAATTGAAAACACGTTCAATTTCGACAGGAAAACAAAATTGTTTTACGCCAATAGTTTTAATTTTTTAATACAGAGATCACCGATGGTTCGATTCTACGGTCCCTCGTTCAGATAAAACCATCAATTCAAAGAGATTCCTTTTTCCCATAGGCTTGATAATTGGAGTTTTTATCTACGCATATTCGTCTTAGGTCTGGGTCATGGTCTTTGACCGTGTCCCGGGAAATGTTTAACATTTATAGATTACCGTTGAAAGCCGAAACATAATCTGGTCTTCAGACGTATGTCAATTGAATTTTAGGCTCGTAACCGTAGAGTCTTAATTTATTCTTATCATACGAGTGCATTCGAAAAGGTGTTAATAACGTACTTTGAAGTTTTTTAGAAGGAATAAAGTATGTTATTTTTCATTAATAAAACACAGGTGGACGAATTATTAGAAAATTACAACGATTATTTTGTCTTTTGTATTGAGTAGTTTCAAATCGTCGATGTCTGCTTTTATGGGAACCAAGGGCAGAGTATTTTATTAAAAAAATTAATACTTCGTAACGTGCGAATTAAATTAATAGTTTGTATTGCTCAGTGGTTAGGCACTCTTTCTAAGTGTTATAGACGTATCAATTTCTATTTTCTGTTAATTCAATTTAAGGTGTATGATATAATGGCATGAAGAATCATTGTCGCATGAAAACAGTCTGTTTTTTATTACTATTATTAAAATAAATTTGTTTCTGAGAATTGGAATATAAAAATTGTATTTAAGAAAATTCGATTTTCATTTACAACGGTTTTTATTTTATTATATATAAATTTTAAATAATTTTCGGGGCCTTATTTAGAGCCCGCGTGTTTGTTTTCTCTTTCCAAAACCTATTTTTAACTTTAGTTTATTAAATAGAGATTCTGTAACAGGCATGCTTTCTTCGTTACTTCTTAAGTTAAAAGAAGGTTTCTGGTTATTTCGAACTGTTTCACACGAGTGCCGAGAATGTTTCCGTAAAAGGAACCGTCAAGATATGACATTGTCGATAAATCAGATTGTCCGAGTCAACGTTCAATGATCGTGACACCGGCAGAACGCAAAGCCGTGATTTCAAATTGCCGGTTTTTCAGAAGTGACGCATTTCTCACCTTGGGATAGATTTTTGAAAAATTTGGAGCTCCCTCCTATTGAATCGTGGTTTAATATACATTCTTTAAAGGTGATGAATGACAAATGTAGGATTGCGAATTTTTGGATGTTACTATCAGTTTTGTTCCTAAGAATTATAATGTGGAACATGACATTTTATCATTTTTAAGAGAACACCCAAACCGTCTATTATTTAATTATACCAATTAAAACTTGATTCATTTAAATTCTGAACATGACTTTTGAGCATTCTAACCACTCAACTTTTATTTTCAATAGGTTAAAATTTTAAGGAGAAAATGTTGGGCTCCAGTTCAAAGTCTCAATTGAAATGCTCCAATGGAGAAAATACAGGGAAACCTCAGTCTTGTAGCAATATCAATGTACCAATTGAAAGTTTAAAATACCATAGTCAGTTTGGTGAACTGCACAGTAATTTGTGAGTAGTCATGTCTGTAGACTTTGGTCTTAAGAAAATGTATAAAAAAATAGATTTCATATTGTTAAATACATAAGAGAATGGGAGCAATAGTGTGAAATTTCATTACAACTGCACCAACTCTTTTAAAAGTTTTAAAATGTATAATTACAGTTATTCATATGAAATGATACAAAGCATGGCTGATTATTTGTTGAAAAGAGTAAGAAGTAGACCCAAAATTGGCATTATTTGTGGCTCAGGATTAGGTGAGCTTGCATTTATGACATACAATTGTAGTCAAATAATCACATTAGTCAAAAGTTAATTTTGTTTATTTTTTAACTAGGTCCCTTGGGGGATCAACTTAAAGAATCTCAATGTTTCCAATATGAAGACATTCCACATTTTCCTGTTTCCACAGTTAAAGGTCATGCTGGAAGACTAATATTTGGAAAATTAGACCACATTGATGTTATGTGTTTGCAGGGTAGATTTCACTGCTATGAAGGATATCCCCTGTGGAAAGTATGTCTTTGTCAGTCCTCAATTAATCAAACCTATTCCTTGCAAAATAAAGTAACAGTGCTTCTTGTTATTATGGAAAATGTAATTTCATTTGTAATATTTTTAGTGTGCTATGCCAGTCAGGCTAATGAAAATTATTGGAATTACCCATTTAATAGTAACCAATGCAGCTGGAGGCTTGAATCCCAATTATAATGTTGGTGACATAATGATAATAAAGGATCACATAAATATAATGGGTTTTGCTGGAAATAGTGCACTAAATGGACCAAATGATGAGAGGTGAGACTACAAATTGTATGGCACATATTGTGCTTACCACAATTGGAGGATATGACTGATATGTTCAGAATCTTTGATATAATGTTATTTATGCAGTTTTATTGGCTGCTTAACCATTAACTAAAATTGTAAAATGCAGGAAAGTATATTCTACTCAAGAGTGTTTTGACTGTTATGAATGTTGACATGTTTTTAGGATGTGTTTCAGAATTGAACTTTAATAATTATTGACAATTAAATATTGAAGGGTTCATTTTCTTTCATTCAGCATAATTATATTTTTGATAGGTTTCTTTTTAATTCTAAAATTTAAAAATTTGTCTGAGAAGTAAGGGATAAAAGATATCAACTAAAAACGCTTTTTTATTTAAGCTTTTTGGTATTGTGGTTTTTGGTGCCTTTACCATTGTAAGATATAAAAATATTAAAAACAAAAATTTCTCAAAATTTATTTTTCAGATTTGGACCTCGTTTCCCTGCCATAAACAGGGCATACGACGCTGGAATAAGATCATATGCTAAAGAAATTGCCCTTAAACTGGGAACTCTAGGAACAGTACACGAAGGAATTTACGCCTGTTTGGGTGGACCGAACTATGAAACAATCGCAGAGTTGAGAATGCTGAGGCAAAATGGCGTAGATGCCGTCGGTAAGGAAGAAGATTCCCGGCTTTTATTACTCCTTCAAATATCTTAATTCATGTGATTCTATTTAATTTCAGGAATGAGTACTATACCGGAAGTCATCACAGCAAAACATTGCGGAATGACCGTTTTCGCGTTTAGTCTCATAACCAACGCTTGCGTTTTAGAGTACGAGGACAAGCAGGAGGCTAACCACGAAGAAGTTGTGGAGATTGGAAAGTTGAAAGAGAAAGTTCTAATCAATTTTGTGTCCAATATTGTTCATAAAATTCATGGGGACTTTAGCGGTTGAACCGCATAGATTGGTTGAATCGCATAAATTACCATTGATGATAATTACACCGATCAATCGTAGAGCTGCTACCAATTCATTTCGTACATGAATTCAATGTCATATCCAATGTGGAGTTATAGACATTCGATCTTTTCAAATCATATCACGCACACCCACCCAATCAAAATGAAAGTAAAGGTGTATTTTATGTGATGCAGCAATATTTTCAGTATAACTTGGTTTTATCATTGTTAACATATTTTGGAAGTTTAAAATAAATAAATTATTATTTAATAATAGTTTACAATCATTTTCTGTATGAATGAATTTAAGCATTTGCAAAGAAAAAGTTTTCCTGGGAGGAAAATTAGAAATGGCGGTTGTCTGAAATCTCGAAATGGCAGCAAGTCGTTTTCCATAGAGGAAGTGAATGCATTC
Organism: Polyplax serrata; assembly: GCA_037055365.1. Lineage (NCBI taxonomy): Eukaryota > Metazoa > Arthropoda > Insecta > Psocodea > Polyplacidae > Polyplax > Polyplax serrata. The sequence goes on from JAWJWE010000007.1 coordinate 1,638,144, forward strand.
AGAATCGCTTTTGAAGCATTGATAATTGTATTGTTGCAGCTCAGAGAAATATGGTGGACGTCGGAAAGTTGTGATTGATAACCATTGGTAAATACCACGATTATTTGCGGGTTATCTCTACCTCGTTTCTCGTTTGTCGGAATTTTTGAAATTTTTGAAATCGGCTCTCCCAACGGCGGCCGCTATGATGTTCGTTCTCATTCGTTAACCGAATTTTAAGTTATGTTTTCCCGACACAAAAGTTAACCGTAGATTTAGGGGCCGCATTTGTTTGGAGAGAGAAGAGCGCGACAGCTCTGTCGGTGATGTTATTATTTGGCCATTGTTAAAGAACAGCCTCGATGGGAATTCTCGGTGGTTTTAAATGACATGTAGTATATGGGTAAACCATACCGTTAACCGAGTTTAACTGAAGTACCAGAGAAGAGAGCATGGCTAGTGTAGGTTACGGCAGGTCGGGGGTTTTGGAAACCTATGTCAGAGGATACTGGTACAAGGTCTTCGTGTCCGTCGAAGAGGACTACTTGTCAATATGCCTGGACGAGAATTACGACTCATCCACTACCTTAAACGGAACCCTCAACAACAATAATAACAACATTCTGGACGGTGGGGCTGGAACGATGGACGTCGTCGATGTTCCAGACTCTGTGGCCAACCAAAAGAGAATAGTTCGCGTCATTAAATCGGACAGCAATGGGTTAGGGATATCAATTAAAGGTGGTAAAGAGAATAAGATGCCCATTCTAATATCAAAAATATTTAAGGGGTTGGCTGCGGATCAAACTGAACAGCTTTATGTGGGTGATGCGATATTGTGTGTGAATGGTGAAGATCTTCGGGATGCAACACATGATGAAGCCGTCAAGGTTTTAAAGAAAGCTGGTAAAATAGTGGAATTAGAGGGTGAGTTTCTTTGAAAATTTAACTTATTCACAAAGAAAATCTGTTGGAAAATATCCAAATGTGTTAAAGAGGGTTCAGAAAAGGAAAATTTTATTCAAATTACACATTCATTTTTGGTAGCTAGGCAGGCTAAAATAAGGTTTTTCAATGTTGATGAATTAAATGCCACTTTTGAAATTCCTATTGCAACACTGAATGCTACTTTGATGAAGGAAAGTTGAATCTTATCATTATGGTGTTGCAAATTAAGAATGTTGTCTATTGACATATTTATGGTTATTGTGACTTTGATTTCTAAAGTTATCAAATGGGAACACTTGCTGCCTCATGATGTGATAATAATGAATCTGGAGTAACCATGAAGCAGTTTCCCCTTCAACAATTCACCTTCCATTTTTTGTTAATGACACATACCAAAGCAAATTAATTTAATTACAGTTGAATGTGGGACTCATGCCAGGAAGTATGAAACTCAACATTGGTTATAATTAATGACATTCATTTATAAATTTTGTTAGCTTGACTAAATAGGTGTGAATGATGCATGCTTCTCATGATTAAAGTGATTGTTAATATTAGTCAAAAAATTAATAAATTGATATTTTCTTCTTTGAAGAATAACTTAAATGGTATTTGGTTAGAATGATCAACTGTCAGATTAAAATGTTACAAAGTAATGATAAGTTAAATCATTAGATTTTAAAATTCAATTGAATGATAAAATCAAATATTTTAAATATTTTTTTTGAGTTTTCATGAAGGCTCTAGAACAAAGATGTAAAGGTAAGATGTAAAGATAATATGTAAAGGTCTTTCAATGAAACTAGTGAAAGTTTGAATATCCATGATGAACAAATGTGTGATCATCAGAAGCTTAATACAAAATTAAGTCACCCATAGAGAATTTGAAATAAGCATCAAATTCTTCGTAAATACAGAATTTGCAAGTGCATAAGCTAGATTCCATTGCTTTAATTCTGCAAAGTGAGAAGAACTTTGCGCTGCAACATTAAACATTTTAACAATTTATCCCATTATGTAAACTATAAAATTAGAAACTTATTGCTTTGTGTAACTTTTTTCCAAAGTTTGTTATGAGGAAAAGTATTATCGGTTTTTTTATGTGTCAACTGATTCTTTTGTTTGACTTGAAAAATGGTTACCTCAATTTCTTATCCGCATTTTTCCAATTTTTCAATTTCGTCTTCATGTCTGAGCTGAGTCGTACCATTCCTGACGGCGCACAAGGATCCCATAATATTTACTTTAATCTTAAAAAATTGATTGCGCTGCTGCAAAAGCGGGCTTTCTCATGGTTATTTCTTCTTATATATTGAAGACAAAATTAAAAGGTAGTTTCTAAAGTTATAGATATTGCATATAGATGTACATTTCTTAGAACTGTCAAATTGAGGACCACATACTTATACAACTTTTGTGCTTCATTTTGTTCATTTAAGTCTGTGACAAACATATTTGAATTATTTTTTTCGATTTCCCCAAGTTGTCATACCATAACTGTAAGTGTAATGGATACTAATAAGTATAATGTGTGACCTGCAACCAATCACCATCTGACATAATTATATATAAAATGTTTAATTTTATTGAGGAAGAGTTAAAATAGGACTCAGAGAAATCCAAATGGTTGCACAATATTCAATCACAACTGATGAAACGAATTAAAAAAAATTTGAAAATTCTTCGAATTGTACATTTGGGGTCATCTCAGTGGTCCTAGTCTAATTGGAATCATCCACAATGCCAGAAAAAAGCAAGCGAGAGTTTGAAAAACGGTGCGAAAGATTTCAATGAAAGTTCTTATCAGGAAAAGCATATTATTTATCTTCCAATGTGTATCAACAGCCGTACAAAGGGAGAAAGATGGAGAAAAACTATTTGAATTTGAGGTCCGTTGAAATTTTAACAGTACAGCGGTTTATTTCTACTTTATATTTTTATATATTTTAACCCGACCCTGGTTGGATTTTATTAATAGAGAAGTACCTTAATGTGATTGGCTTCTTGTAATTGCTTACTGTAGTTTTTACAATTCATGTTTAATTCTAATCGTTCAGGAACTCAAGGAAACATTAACAACATACAAAAACTTCTTGAATGAAAATGTTCTTTAGGGATGAATATATATTTACGTTGTCTACCACTCAATTTAAGGTTGACTAGCCGTATATTTGTCAGCACTTAATTTATTTTTTACCCCAGCAAGAACAGCTTCTTTTATTATCAACTTCTTATGTCCATAGTTAAGCACAGTGAAGGACCTTCAGAAGCATTTACTTGGGTCTTGGTACCTTACTATTTTTCTAATTTTCGTATCATTTTTTATTGCTTCTTATGTTTTCTCTCTGTGTTTATTACCGTTGTACAGTCCCTGCTAAAAGTATCTCATGCTGATCTTTCGCTGATAATTTTGCGAGTTTTATTATTTACGCTGAGTGATTTTGGAGTGGCCCTCATTTTTTTCTCATATTCCCATGCTTTGCTGTCTAGGTGTTTTCTTTTTGCTGGTCTAGGTGGGTCTTCCTTAATTCTATGGTGTGCGTAGTATTTTCTTTTTAACTTTAAACTTTTTAACGTTAACTTTTCCCTGTTTTCTGTGTTTGGAGTGCTGCTACGCTATGGATAGGTGGGATTACAGGCAATGCAATAACGAATCCTCCGATCCTTCTTACTGAATACTGTTTCCAGTTGTATTGCAATGCTCTCTAGCTTTTTATTATTCGTTTATGGTAAGTCCTAGGTATTTTTTTGTTTTTCCTATCATTATTTCTGAATCACATATTGTTTTTTTATTGTGTAATATTTTTTGTTTTGCATGTTAGAAATGCTGTTCATTCTGTTTTGTGTAGTCTATTGCAGTCTAAGGGTCAATCTCAAATCTTGGATTCTTTTCATAATTCGTTTTAGTACCATTTACGTTTTACTGATTGTTACACTTATTTCATATCCTTGTGCCATCAGCGTAACGTGTAAGGTAGTAGTAAACGTAACGTAAGGTGGTAGATTGATACAGACGATTTTATAGAATTCGAATATTCCATACTACGGGCCCCCCCTGAAAATCACTGTGGTTCTCCGCTGTACACCACACTTCATAGCTTCACAGATTCTATGTGAAATATTTGTGGAAAAGGAAGATATTGACCTGTCTTGGAAGTAATCGTTAGCAGTTGTGAGGAGGTAGAGTTTGCCTTGTAGATGACGCTTGATTTTTTCCCAGGGAGATTTATTGGTGGCATTCTTAATGTCAAAAGTGGTTGCTGCTGCTACTCTGTGGTTGGAGTTATGATTTGAACTTGTTTTTACTTATATGCGCCTATTGTTGATTTATTTTTTAATCTGAATTGATTAAAGTAAGAGGAATCTTAATCGTTAGGCTTGTTTGGTTCCATTGTATTATATTTGCTTCTTTCCAGGCAATTGGAATTTTCCTTGCCTTAGACATTTCGTGAGACAAATAATAATGATAAATGTCATTATTATTTTGGGAATGTTGTCTGGCCCTGTTTTTGTGTTTTCCTAGCTGTTTTTAATGATTAGTATTTCTGTAATGGTGACACCCCAGTGTTTGTTTCAATTTATTGTTGGGTATTCCTCTATTTTGTTGTCAACCTCTCGTCTTGAGAACAGCATGTCTGTGATATAAGTGAGTTTGGTTTCTTGCAGTTTTGCTGAAATTGCTGTGATGGACGGTAAGAGTTTTTTAGTTTTTTTCGTATATATTTTGAATGGTTTGCACCCACAAAGCTAATCTGTATTTTTGGATTACAATTCATGTCTTTGATGAAGTTAAAAAAAGGAACATTGTTCAATTCTCGAAAATGAGAATCGTTCTTTTCAGTCCAAGGCCATAGAGTTGACCCCAACTAGCCGCAGTGGCCTACAATTAATAGACCAAACTGTAGAAGTTTTAGTCTACGTGTTACACAGTTTTACATCTTGTAGGCGGTTATGTGATGCATTCACTAAAACTATGAGGAAGCAGAGATAATCATCTAGCCAGTGTAAGACAGAGCAAAGCTCAAGAAACAGTGAAATACGCTGTACCGCTACAGATCCTCTTACGGGTATGGGTACCTGACCGGTTCCTTGAATGATGATTTTTCTAATCAGAACTGGAAAAATAATTCGCTTCACATTCGTGTAAAGGCCAAATAACTTGGTTTTATGTAGTAGTTCGATTGATGGAAAGAGAAGGATATTTATATTTTATTAATCGTCACAAAGTTTCCTCTTACGACCTGGCGTCGGATATTTATTTACTGTTATTTGAACAAACTATTCTTCAGTCATTAAGCGAAATTGATCATTAATCGGGAAGATAGCGGCGTTCTTTTACAATAACATCTAATTAGGTAGGATACATAGATGCGAAAAAATTGAACTCTTCGTGTTTATGTTCAATACAATTATTTTAAATGTTGTAAAGGAGAACATTTGTTTTTTTTATGATGAATAAGAAAACAGGAACTGTACCGTCACCTCTTCTGTCATTACGAATTATATCTGTAAAGTTAAAACGTTTAATTTTTTACAAAGCATTTTTAAGATGTGCAATAGTAAGGTACAAAACCAGTAGGTGCAATCCAGTTCTTTATTCAGTAATATTTCCATTATTGGCTTAGGAACAATTAAGGATGCTGGTTTTTCTGCTTCATCGTGTACTTTTGTATTCTAAATCATAGTGGTGGTATTTTCTCAGTTTCTGATTTCTGTGTTTTTTCGTACACTTCCTCTCCTCCTTTTCTCGTTTTGCAAATTTTGATTCACTTTTATTCTGTAAAGCAGTAATATCCGGTAATTCTTTCTTCTCTTAGATCAAGATTCAGTCTAAATTATACTAAAATAGTTTTAGGAAAGAGTCGTGTAACTTATGACTCTTTTCTTGTGCACGTGTTCTTGAAACTGCCTGGAACGAAAACATTTTGGTACAAGTTGTGGTTGTTATTAGTGTTTTGAGTGAAACTTGACTTTTCTTTTGCAACTTGTACAAATTCTACAAGTAAAAATTGATTCCAATAAACAATGAGTTGAATCTCAATAACCTTTCTTCGGACGAGATCACTGCCACATTCTTTAGTACACGCCATGAGCAATTGTAATGGACATCTCGGAGGTGTTGAAAAGTGTATGTAGTCTCAGTGTCAATGAGGAATAGCTAATTTTCAGCAGTTGTTGTTTTTGTCTCAAACTACTTCATTTGAATATGAAATTACCCCATTATTCTGTAGTTGGTGTTTTAATTTTTCTTTATTTGGTGCTCGAAAGTTTGAGTTGGGACGTTTTATAGTTTAAAACTGCAGCTTCCGCGGTAGTTATTTTCATTAGAAAACTGCCTTATTTTACTTCTCTTCAACCTAACGAAGAATGCAAATACGAAATTTCTCTGTGAAGTTTGGTCATGTTCAAAACATTTATACTGCTTGTTTTCTATAAACACGGAATTAGAGCAATTCGTGTATTTCCATCCGCCCAAGATAAAATTGTATGCTACTTCAGTGTGAGTGTGTTTTCTTCTCGAGATATAATGGTCGTTAATAGTTGCTTCACACTATCCAGCACATGTGCTAATTTGTTGTTGGTCAAAGTAAATAGTATGACTAGTAGTTAAATACCATTATAAATTTCTTGTGCCCCTTGTATGCGCTTTCTTTAGTTCCAATATGTACCAATGATGTATGTTCTCAGGGAACGTAAAATAGCAAATTACAGAGCCTGTATTTTTCCCAAAAAACAACCAATACTAATAGGAACGAACCATTAATAGATGCAGGCCGCTAAACCGTAGCACACATTCAGAAGCATCCAACAAGGATGCCACTCAATCAGTCCTCAATGATTATAAGGTTAGGATGGCATTGTAGCTGAGGATGAAACTGTTCAGGAGGCAAAATGATTTCTCAAATAGCTAAAATTGACACATTGATGTCATTAATATGAACAGCAATTAGTCAAAGCAAACTAATACTCAATTTAAGGTTTGGAAGAGCTTATTTTCTAACAAGGCAAAGGAATGCAAAAGAAATTTACTCCGTGGTCAACTTGAGGGAGAATAATTCAATTCACTTTCCAACGAGTTTGTTTTTATAAAAAAATTTGCTTTTGGTAACTTGCAGGTCTAAGAACGGCCGAGAAAATTTCAGACCCAGTAGACAGAATACCGAATTAGGGTCATATTCCCTCGCCACTCATACCAAAGAGTGGTCTATTTATTTTCACCCGATTAAAATGAAGCAGAGTGGTTTGCTGCAAGCATAAATTTAGATAAATTTACCTAACAGCACGTGGGACTAAAAAAAGAGACAAAAAGTTAGAATGGGGCACTTAAACTATTCGTACGTATATACGGCAAACAAACATAATTAGAGGGAAGTACTTCACTAAGTGTACACTTTGAGCAAAATGAAAGTTCCGAAAAGTGCAATCTGGTCAACCCAGATGTGTTTCTCGTGGTTTACCTGGCAAAAAAGTCACCTTCAATTTGGATGAAATTTAATCTTTTATTTAAATTGTTTTAACTCTCTTTTTGTCCACATTTGCTGACGAGTTACATATTTCTCTAATCAGATTATGTCTAGTATTCGAGAATCGAATTTCTCGAACGTATTTTGTCCATCAATCAATTTTTGCCCTTCTTTCCTTTCACTTGGGTTCGCTAAATCAAAAAATACCGCTAGGGAGGTGTTTGAAAAAAAATTTATTCACTTTTGACTTAAATTTTTAAAGTGTGGTTCTCGACGGGAGATAGCAGAGTCATTCGAATAGTTTGATGAATTTTAAAAATCCTTAATGATTCGTATATTTTTACGGTTTTCTGAATTTTACTTAACGGAATACATTATATTGCAAAGCAGATAGGCTTCATTTTGGTCACAATAAACGAATCAAATATCGTCGCTCTCTGATTCAATTCATTGAATTATCATCACAATGTTCAGTATCATTCTTTTTGTTTTACTCCCATCCGTAAAAGTCCTACTGGGCGCCATTTGAATTTTACTACACTTCCACAAACTAAACAAGCTCACTGCGTGTATTTTTATGTTAGTATTTATGAATTTGGACAAATACTGCTACTGCTGGGTAAGACTATGTAACCTAACTCCTAGGGGTGCAAAGAAAAAATAAATTTATATATAGTTGCATTTTAAAGTTATTATCTCTCAAATAAAACTCTTCTTGCCATTCGGAGAGAGAGCTCTCATTAATAAACAGAATTACTAAGTCTTGTTGCAAAACATTCAAGCCGTTTGCGCAATGGCGGCGGATTTAGCTCAGTGAAATGTTCATTGGATTGTAAGCAAATAAATATCTTAACGTTTCTCGTAAATTAATACGGCGACAGTAATTTATAAAAACTTTTCTGAGGAGGCAATAGATCAATTTACTCAACGGAATTGTAGGGATTAATTCTGATTGGATGAGTCGATTTAGTGGGTAGCACGGGGCCGGCAGTACAAATTCCTGTCGGGTACCTCCCCTCAATAAATTTAAGTTTAGCACTCAATAGTTTAAGTTTAGTCAAAAATAGTTAGTGATTTATTTTTTATATGTTTCTCTCTTGTCACTTTCGTCGGTCTTTTTATTTATAAGCATTACCAATATTTGTTTATTATTATGCGCCGAATGGGCTCCGACGTGATCTTGAGCCGGTGCCTGGTCGTTTGTAATTCATGACAGGAAATTAAATTAGTTTTAATGCATCCATTTTTAACTTAACATCCGCACCTTTTTTTGGTTGAAATTCCATGGCGCAAACTATCCTTAGGAACAGTAAGAGTATCGCATTCATGCAAACCACTGCCCGCAAGGTATTCCTTAGGGAGAAAGTGGCAAATGGCCCAAAAGTACGGTACTCTGTACTTGCTTTCCGCTAGATATATACTCTTTTCGGTCATAAATACGTAGTGTTTCCATCCTCACTAATCTACGTGGAAGAAACTGGACTTCAACTGGAGTTCTCCACTACTCGTAGTCACCTCCAGCAGTTTACTTACATCCCATGTTCCTAGATAGACCCTGTTCTGCCTGAATTGCAGTAATTTATTCGTGATCCGGAACGGCGATGAAGTTGGTGCACACATTGGTGTACCGGATGATTGACGATTTTCGACTTTGCCAATAATTCACAACCAGAATTTTAATTTCGTTTCACTTACACCGAAGGACTTAAATAAAATTATATGTCACATACGAACTTTGCAAACATAAACGAGAACAAACCCTGTTGTGTAACATGAATATTTGAGAGTAGTTGGGACTTTACATTTTGATTTTTACATTGACTTTTCTTTGTAAATAAACAAATTACATATCGATGTTAATAATTAAATATTGGGATCACACAAAATTTGACTTATAAACGAGAATTCAGTTATTTGTAATTTTCAACGAATAGTTTAATTAATTTAGTGTAAATCAATTGGCAAGAGCAAAATTTTTTAGTTGAATTCCACCCGGGCCGAAGCAACGCAAACGAAGTCGGATTAAGGCTAACGGTTAATTAGCCATCAATTCATTTGTGAAAATTAAATTATTGACCCGTGCCAAATTTTTGTGTGATCGGCTCGTAATCGATCCAGGTGATTGATCGATCACTCGCGAATGAGGAGATTGATGTAATTATTTTAAGCTCTCTTGTTTGACGGATGGAATTGCAAGTGTTGTCATGATAAATAAATGTTACGATTTGTTGTACCCATATACGTGTGGCGTCACTATGGCATAAATGAAGTTACATGAAATGAAACCAAATAGCTAAGTGAAGTGGAGTTATTTGTCATTGGAGCTCACCCCGTTAAGAGCGTCTTCTCTTGAACAGAAATAAGGGATGAACTCAGAATGTTAAATCTGAAGTACGCACAAAACTCTTATTACTATGGAATGTTTGCTTCCTTTACGAGTCTGGAAAGGCTGAAACATCATTTAGCAATTTCAAAATGGTGGTACACGTGTAAATGTTTATGAACCTTTTCTTCGAGGCAACTTCTTTAATCCATGCAAAAGTAAACAGGAACAGCTTTGAACAGATTTTGAAGTTGTCAGCACAGGAGTTTATTTAAGGAAATTACCTGACATGGAAAATTAATAAAGTATAATTCTATTATAATATTGGGTGTAATATCGAAACGTATAACATCTTTGCAGTTCGTAAAGTTGTTGATTCTGAGAAACTTTCACCAATCGCTTGTTCTGTTTAATACTAAGTGTATTTGGATGTATTGAAAATGTGAAAGGCTTTGAAGCTTCTAAATAGTAAACTTAATACGTTCTTAATATAAATTGTCATGTTGTTAGACGGCCTATTAAGTGTCACATTTTATGGAGAAATTATTATTCAAATCTCGATCTATTAAGCACTTGTTAATGATCGTACCTATAAGTTAAATCTAGGGAAATGTTTTGGTGATTACCTACAGAGTTGCAGACTGATTTCAGTTTAATTTTTATTTTAATTTCAAGTGTCACTTGTATTAACGTTTCGTCCGTACCAGGAAGAAAGAAAAACGGAAACAGCGAGTTTGAGCTCTTAGTGGTCTTGCAGGCCGAAAACCCCCAACTCTTCCGTGCCCGCGGTTTCATGCTAAGTGAGAACTTAATTTGGCAAATTCAAATTAAGATTTATTATGAGCGGCAAAACGGAGAAACTCGTTTTGTAGAACTTTTTGATAAAGTTTGGAGCCTGACAGGGGACTACTAGATATATCCACGTTCTCATAGCATTAAATTAAACCAATGAGAGGAACAATAGCAACAGTCGAAATGTATATAGTAAATTATTTAATCCGTCAAGAGGTTCCAGTTGGGTAGTCGAACAGCGGATTTCTCACTTTTTTGTAAAATGGTATTACTTAAAATATATATATATATATATAAGTAGGCGCTGTTGCACTGTGTGATCAAATAATAAATCAGTTGGCTGGCAGGAGATGAGATTTCCTTTTGTGGGAACATAAATTTTTACACTATGAGTAAGCAGGAGCAGAAGAAGAAACCGAGGGATGTTATAGCTGGCTTTTGCTCTTCCTTTCCAGTTTCGAAATTTCCGCATTTTGCAATTCAAAAGTTGAGTTTTTCCGGCTCCGGGAGTTACTCCAGGAAAATTTACAACTTCTCCAGTTTGCTTGCTTGGACAATAAAATTAGAGGAGCTGAAAGTTTTTCGAGAGCGCACACACTCACTGAGAGACAATGGCGATAAGTTTCCTTTGTACAGAGAAACGTAGCAGGTAGTTCAAGCAATCCTTGTTAGCATAACAAATGCCCGTGAAAAAATGACGGAAGTCGTATAAAAGCAGTTTGCAACTCCTTCAAGCTATTCTAGTTGTTTATGTACATATATGTATAAAAGCACGTAAAATTACACATTCGCGGCAGGCAACGAAATATTCAAGAATGGCCAGCAGTAGAGGATTGGTTCAGAATTGGAAAGTTTTCTTTCTGCTGTCGGGTTGGTTTTTTCTGTAAGCTAATTAATATCAAAATACTTACATTTTGTTTTATTGTTTTGGCACAGGTTTGGCTGACGACCAAATGCAAAAATGTCTCCAGTGAAGTCATTATAAGTGCAACATCATATCTCTTTGTAACTGAGATTACAATTTAACTTATAAGATTGGAATAAATTATGTAATTGATATATAAACTTAAATGCAAACAGTTGATGAACCGCTTAAAAATCCTAAATATTTTTGTTAAAAAGTTTTTTGGGAAGTATCCAGATGATTTTGACTTGTTGTTGATCACCCCCGGTCGACGCTCATGTAGTCGAGTTATTTAGGTACTAGATAAATGCCGTCAGTGGGTGTGTTCGAAATAAATCGGTCGTATTTTACATTAAACAACTCCCATAAATTTAACTCTCCTTGAGAGCTGAAGACACTGAACATTTAAAAAAGGGAAGGAAGAGGGGCATACCGCGAATGTAACAAGTGAGACTTTTCCTGGGCGTAACTCTATTTCATCGGACCGGCGCCATTATTCTAGGTTTCATCATCATCATCACCACCGGCACCACCATTCCGCAAGAAAGTTTTTGGACAAATAGATTTGTTGCAATCCTTCTGTTGCAGATTTTAATTAAAAATTTTTATCTTGAGAGTTAGGAGTAACTGAAACCGGTAAAAGGGGGACATTGTGTTTAGACTAGTGTTGTTGTAAAAAGCATACATCTCTACAATAAAATAAATATAAGTTAAAGAATAAAACAATACATTCAGGAGCAAAATTTTTGGAAGAGAGTTGTCGCACTTGAAAGTTTTGGGAGTGACTTATGTTGTTTGAAAGTTATTTTTGTAAATTGAAAGTAGTATGTGTTTTCTCTAAAATTTTTCTGAAAGGACCCAAATGATGCTAGGTAACTAGGCAAATTCCATAACAACACGAACAATCAATTTTATTACAGGAAAATGTCAAATGATTTAGGAAAAGAGCACCAAAATTCTTTTCACTGCATCCTTGGGTAACACAAGTTTTATCAATTAACTTCAATTATAAGCAATTAATCTCTCAGAATTGGTAACTAGAATGAAAAACGCACAATTTTATGAGATGACAAGAATAAGGAGGTGTAGGTCACATGCCAAACTTACTTATTGGCACGTCCTTCGGCGTATCCAACAGATTTGGTTTGAAACATATTATTTGTCACAGGGTTGACCAACTTGAAAAATTAAGTAACTCCGAAGAAGACGTAAAAAGATTTGTGTTGACGTCTAACGTCACTCACGTTATTTTCATTTGCTTGATATGACGCAAAATGAGGTTGTCGCAGTATTTCGAAGGTAAATAGATGTAGTGTGCCAACACTGAGTATAACTAACATCTGGTACGCGAAGAGGTTTTGTTTAGTTTTTGTTAGATGTTTTCGAATGTGCCGGAAATCTTGGTCGGTGTGCCATTCACGTTCTTTCAAAGGAAGAAAATCAACGTTTGGTCTGTATACGTAAGGCTGGAGGAAACGTTAAGAAGAGCCCGGTTTCCCATGGGAAACCTCTGCAAACAGTTCGAACATGTCTAACCGAGTCCTGACGAGACTTTCCTTTTGCATTCTTTTTCTTTTTCTTTTTTTTTTAGAAATTTTCATGTTTTATGCTTCGGTCAAAGGAATAAAGGTAATAAAAAGCGATGAATAGGATTCGAATATTTTCCTTTGATTCTTAAAAAGCGTTGGAAAAGAGGAAACCAAGAGAGGAAGACCGACAGCCTGCAAGCTTTGCCAATTAATAAAGTTCCTTTCGATTGAAACATTTGCGACAAAGGAATTTGGGCCTTACCTTGGGACGTTCGGCCATTTTATGTTAGGCAAATGTCGGCCGCCACCTCCGCCTCAAAAGAAGACATTTTAACTGTGATTATTAATAAGCAAACACGGCAGTATTTGTGCAAGGTAAATCATCGAAAAGGTTCAATAATTATGTGCTTTATCAGGGAATTTCCCAATGGAGCGCCCCATAATTTTTACATGTTTCAAAAAAAATTTTTTTATCTTAACTGGTGAAACGATGAACAAAGTCAGAGGAATCGGGCTGGAAAAGTTGAAAATTCCTCATGAATTACATCAGTCATTCTCTAATAATTCGGACAGACATGCTGGTTCAGTCCGAATTTTTCGAAAGGGCCTGAAATTTGAGGGAGAAACTCGCGTTTTAAGTTTCACCATGATTAGACCAAAATTTCAAGTTGAATTAGAGACAGAGAGAAGGTTCCTGTTGTTAACAAGTTACCCTTTAATTGTATTTGTATTCACGTGTATTAACAAACTTCTGCTCTCGAGGATTAATACACAAATAGCTCGGAGGTACACGCATCAGTTATTTTCCATAGTTACTTCAAGTGGAGCTGCAGTTTACGTTCCAATACTGAAATGATTCTATGTGCGAGGGTCGTCTAAACGGTAAATGTTGTCTTGCATGTTTTATTTATTTATACATTGACTAGGAGATTTCCAGGCATAGATTTTTACGAGAAAATGTCTTACAGAGCCCTTCTAAATTACGCTGTGATTTTGACTGTACACAATGAATTTTATCTTATTTTGGAGGTGATGGGAGTAAAATATGTTGAATCGCAAAGGGGCACTATCTATTTAATTAATTATTCTATCTAATTTATTACATTTAACAAATTATTTTAATTGATTAATCATCTATTTTATTAATGAAAATAAAGCATTAATTATTAAGAAAACGGGGATTATCAATTAAAGTGAAAACTTATATAATCTACACTTTGGGACAAGTACCATTTTATTTGAGTAGAGCTGTACAAATTAATAATTAATATTTTATTATATGTTGTATGTAGTATTGTGTAAGGGAGAACTACATTTTACAGGTTGAAAATTAAACTAGGGGAGTTTGAGCCTTATTTATTCGGAAACGCCCCCATACTTTAATGTGTCTGACACTGTACTTTTGGGATTCCTACTTGCATGTGAGGAGAAGGTCGCCTTATTCTATTATTAGAAGAATTACAGCAAGAATCCTAACGTGAGTGAGGAGTTCATGTTGCATTTATGTTGGATTATGTCGAGGTATTTAATTGACTTTAGTAATAATGGCGTTGACAATTTAGGCAAAGTACATGCATAAGTTTGTATGTAAATAAATATCCATTTCGTAACCATCGTTTACATTGCTTTTGATTACAAAAATATATATGATTGTGTTGGGCCACATCACTCAAATTTTTTATACTTATGAAAATCGTAACTTTGATTTTAAATTAGTTTTACTAATTGTTAAAATTGTCTTCCTACTATTCTTCATCAACTTGTCAGAGGAATCATCATCAGCAGTGGTGGCAACAACAAATTTTTTTGTAATGGGAATGTGGCCAACTGTGGCTGGGACCCAATTTTTTTAAGGCCCTCCCCCCCCGGGTTAGCCTTGTATGCAGAAACAAGGTTTTGAACTTTCAAGTGACTTACATGCATTTTATTTTAGATAAAAAATGACAATAGCACATCAAGTATTTTATGTTTTATTATTTAGTTGTTTTCGATTAATTGCAAAGCGTAATTTTATAATTAACATAACTCATTCTCCTGAAGTTGTTGTCTCCTGCCTAAGTTTGGTTTTAAATCTCTTGTTAAATTTTGTAAACAATTGGTTATGGAATGATTATGAGGCCTAATCCTATATTTAAAACAGACTTTTTAGTCGGATATTGAGTTTTTCGCCAAAACTTTTCTAATTGTTTTTGACGTGACGTGAGTATTCCACTGAAGATCTCTGGGAACAGTTGTCTTGTTTGTGTACAAGTTGAGTAGTAAAAGAATGGCAATAAAGCCATCCAAAGTATGGCGTTAGCAATTAGGCAAGACAGTACTTGCTCGAGTTAAATGGAGCACCATCAGATCCGCCATTATATAACTGGCTCTTACATTTTAAAAAGCAATAATGGACGGTAATAGAGTCTTTTCGTCCATGAATTCTTTATTTCCTTCATTTGTTTCCGGTTTAATATTTCTTACTTCACTCCATTCTTGCAATTTCTCTCTTTGTTTGATCGTTAAAGGTTTTAGTTCATAAGTAGTGGATCTATGTCTTTCGTTGGTTAATTACTCTTTAGCTTCATCGTGTGTTCCTTTGTCTGGGTTATTTGAAATATATTCGAGAGCGAAGGTGTGACGAATTTCTTAATGAGAATGTGGTGGTTCGTATTTTGATATATAATACACAGTTTGATGCAAGGCACACTGAATTTGGGAGCATATTTTTACCGCTTTTTATTATTTTGTTTTCAGCTGAAATGATATAATAATATTTTACCATTATTCCGTGTATCCGTTCGTTTCGTTCAAAAAATAAAGGCATGCAAATTATGCTAAATTCAGAAATTAATTTATAAATAAATATTTTTTATAATTACCTGGTAGAGTATTAGAACAAATGAAAATTTTCTGTTAGAAAAGGCTTAACACAACTCTGACAGCATCGTGAATATTTTTGTCCAAAAAGAATTGGTTGTTACATCTAACCAGTTATCGTAAAAAACGAGCCTCATGGGAGTCAGGAACCCTTCTTTCCCTAACAAGGGTTAAAGGTTGAAATCAAAAGGTGGTAGCTAACTTGTATTGGGCGTTGTCTACATCCGGCGACTTTTCGGCTTAAATTGCTTCTTCCATCGCTACCTTGCTAACCTGAAAAAAAACAGGGTATTTTTCTTCATTGGTCTTCTAACTCTGACAACTTTATGTCTCGTTTAAATTTTAACAAACATCAAATGAGGAACAAACGTCCACTTTATATATATATATATATATCCATAACCTTAAATATATAGAGTTAATACGTGACGTAAAACTACTATTACTTTATATTTATTAAATGAATATAAAATACAACATTTTAAGATGATTACTCGAACATTTTGAAGAAGAGCTCAAGAATTTTTAGGCCCGTTTATTCTTACGATTTTAGTAATTTGAATTTTCCAGAAACCGTAAACAAAATAAACGATTTTTTTTATCGGTGTTGTTCATATCTTTCGAATAAATTATTATTTAACTAATAAAAAAATTAACTTAAAAATAACCAGAAATTTCATTACATTTACCAACTGAATAGCAAGATATCATGGCTTCGCAGAAACCAAAAAGTCGAGTAGGAATGTTCAAAACATTAATATAAAAAAGCTAGAGTAAAGAAAATCCTGCGTTGGAGGAAAGAGAGGGAAACAAAACTTTAAGGTTTTAAGTCGTTGAATTGTAAACAGAATGATATAAGTTAAAGGCATGTTCCCCCCGGAGAAGAAGTACTTTACTGTACGGCTTTCCCTTCATGAAATTTGTTGGGGAAGAAGACGTGCGACAGCAGCCTCATTAATCCCGCTGTGCTTTCGGTTTTTTTTTGTTTTTAAAATTAAAAAAAGAGTGAAAACAGAAAGGAAGAAATAAAAACTGCTTCTGCCGAATTCCCGCAGCAAATCCTTGCTGTTTTTTTGGTCTGGTTAAAACCAAGTCGGGTGCAGTGGCTTATGGGAGGTTTAGGGTCAGTGGACTTTTTGATCGGTCCATCCACTGCGACCGTCGCCCTGCAAATGTTTGACAAGACTTATTTATTCATATTAACGTGGAGATTTTTGGTCGATCCGCAGGCTTTCCTGCAGGCGAATTTGACTGGAAAAGTCAGGGGATTCACACATTCCCACTGATATAGCGAAACGAGAAAATTAATTTTCGGATTTACCAGGCGTTGTTCTTTTTCATGTCCTCCAACACCCGCGGCTCTAAATCCGACATCATCCGTCAGGAAATCGTTGCGAATAACAAATTTCGTGAAGTATCGTCGTTCACGGTCATGGTGCCACATTTTCCATGTTCATGTCCTGGGCATCCGTGGATTGACGGGAATCTTGAAGAATGTTGATTGTAGTAACATTTAGACCAACAGCGAATAAAATTACCGTGAAGAAAAATGAGAGAAATGCAGAAAGGCTCCAGGTGCCTGCTGCACACGTTTGACGGGAAACTCATTATTTTTCCATAACAAAGAACTCGAATTAAACGTTTCCGGAATTTTTCTCTCCTTTCTCTTTCTCTGTTTCTTAAATAAACACTTCTTTAGGGCTCAGGAGTCCATAGAGAAAGTGAACTTTCGTCACTTCTTCTCGACTCTTGTGCAAACATCTCTCATGGATGATAAATTCTCTATAGAACAGTACAAAATGAATTGTCAGGGTATCTTAATGCTCATTTCCAAGAGACGGCCTCGACAGGGATCAACGATTTCTACTACTTTTGGAGAAATCAGGAACAAAGATTGAGTTCAGTGGCACCCTTGAGGCAAGCAGGCCTCTTTGTGCCATCCTGTTGGTGTTGAAGTAGCCGAATAGCCTGGATCCATTTGTGCAGAACCCTCGCCACAAAATGGTTTCCTTTTTTCCTTTTTTATTCTTGCAGGTTTTTTTTGTACGTCAACTTCCTCTTGCCTGTAGTTGCTAGATTTGTTGTGTTACTCTTTCGCTTTACCGTCTTCAATTTGTCCTTGTGGTTGTTTTGTTGCTCCCAACCTTTATTTCCTTTTTCTCCCCACTTCTAGTCTTTATCAGATTTATCAAGTCACTCGTTCTATTTCCTCCCTTCTTCGCTCTTTCTCTCCCCCCAGATTATGTTATTTGGAATTCTACAAATGCTTTTCATTTTCGTCTACTTGGCAGTTTACTGTACAAATTTTCACAACCTCAAACATTCCTTAATTTTGTTTTTACACATAAACATCTTAGTTGCTTTGTTAACTGTCTAAAACCTGTCTCTTTCACCTGTAACCACACTTTCTTGTTTGTAGTTGGTTTTCAGCCGGCTAGAAAATGTTTAAATAGTTTTGAAGGATTCTGCCCTCATTCACAATTTTCGGCTTCCAGTTTTGCCGTGATGTACTTGAATTTACTCCTCTCTTTTCTGGTATCACTGTCGTTGTTCTACTCCCTTTTACCTTTCCAGTACGTTTCTCCTTCTTTCTTTTATTCAAAAATATATTTGTGTATTTTCGTTGTGGATCTTAAATTTCAAGAAATCATCTGAAAAGCTGAAAAAGCTGATGAGATGTGCTTTTACCTTTGACACATTTTAACCCTTCAGAATTCCATCTTCCTCGCACATTTTTCTTTAGACGAATAGTATATTCTCATCCGACGTCTTTGGTTCGTGGGAGTCAAATTCTTGAGATGTTTTTTTCAGTCTTTACTTGATTGATTTTGCTAAAAAAAAATTAGAAAGTCGCAAGCTGTTGTCGTTTCTGCACCACCTGCTTTATGTAAAACAAAAAATGACAAGAAAATTGTCGACACGAAGAGGGAGAAAGGAAGGTTAAACACGAAAGGGTAATGAGAGATTACTTCCTTGGGAAGAAAAATGAGGACGAGGATGAGAGAAAAG
The DNA here is from genome assembly GCA_037055365.1 of Polyplax serrata. NCBI lineage: Eukaryota > Metazoa > Arthropoda > Insecta > Psocodea > Polyplacidae > Polyplax > Polyplax serrata. Next base: position 1,656,951 of record JAWJWE010000007.1, read on the forward strand.
TTGAAATGACTGTCTCTAATAGTTGAAAAAAAGTAAAAAAGGTAACATGATCTTAATTAAAGAGCGAGAGGGATAGCATAGTTGATAAAATGATGAGAAAAGGGAATGGAAACGTGAAAGAGATACAAATACAATGAAGGAGTGGTGAGAAAGGTAGTTGTGATTGAAATGCCGAAAAGTTGAGAAATAAAAAAATGTACGAGACGACGAAGACGATAGCGATGAAATAGGTGAAGAGAAACATGGCAGTTTAGTGCCTCGACAAATTAAAAGGACATATTGTGTTATAATTATATTGCTGCAACCTTTGTGGCACAAATTGCAGTTTTGTTTCTGTTTTCTTAGTGTTCATGGTTTATGACTGTTAAAAACTCTTCTCCTCGGTCAGTGTTACGGTGTGTCACAATAACCGATGGTTTATTCACCGCATAACTTTCAGGTATTTAACGCCTCTTTTTAAGAGCATTGAAAGTAATGCAATGCTTTTATTATGACTGAAATCCATGAATTCACACCCAATTTATTCGTCTGACTATTCCTTCGCCTACTTCTGTTGCTTTACATTGTGACAACCCAACTTAACAACCTACTGTTCTCTAGTGTTATCGATAGAAAATAAACCGAATTCCTTCCATCAAGGCGCCACATTGACCACCACAAATTGCATTGTTCTTTGCATGACAGCTTCTTACAAAGAAGTCCACCAACTACATTTACGATAAATTATATCTGGATTAAGTTCAAGGTAGTTTAATTAGTGTTACAGGGTTGTATGCCGAGGCCTTTCAGTTTTCCACAGCCCTCCACCTACCTTAAAAAACGCCAATCCTGAAAATCCTTTTGCGGATGCGGCATAATTTCCCTATGTAAAAATAATCCCTAAATTCATTTCCCTAAAAATTATCCAGGCGAATGAGAAAACGGCAAATATAAATTTTCGCGTCAGAAACCAAATTGCGTGGGCAAAAATTTTTTGGCGGGAGTTTTAAATTTGAATGATTTTATTTGTGGGCTCCGAAAATCATAAAATAAAATAAACTATGAGAGTAATAACAGTTTCCGTTTATGAGAAATTGCCTCCTGAAGCAGAAGAATAATTACTATTATCTATTTTTCGATTCAGGCAATTGCTGCCACACTCGACACGCAATCGTTTTACACGTTGATTTACGCGCACCTGAAAAGGTACCTGCCTTATTTGAATGGGTACCTTCACCGATGAGTGGGGCATATGTAATTTTTATTTATTGTTTTTAATGATTTGGTTCATTGTCTTACGTGACTTGACGTATTATTATTTATGTAATTTTTCACATTGAAGTGCCCTTTAGGTGTCAAATAGTTGTTGGGAACAATGCCTCATTTTGATAGTCCCACTTTCGGTTGAGAGCCTGAAATTTAAGACCATTCATTTGAACTCTGACTGCTTTGACTTTTATTGAAGAGTTGGAATGTCCGCCATTAAAAGAGACAAGCACAAGCTATCCCTGCTTGCGAGACTGTGGCTTGCAAATTACAAATTTGCTGGTTTTAATTTCTAGCACGACCTTTGTCCTATTATATTCTTGGGATTTTTATTCTAAATCTCTTTTGCCAAATATTTTGTTCAGTTTGTTGAGGAAAAGTTTGAGTTGACAACTCCAGTTGTTTGACTGAGAAAAACAAATTTTTGATCTCGCCTTGTCAATGTTTTTCCAGTTGTTGCACTTGTACACACACTGCATACTGCCTTTCTATAGATGTCTCACTGAATCTTTTTCATGTGCTTTAAAAAAAATCTGGTACTACAAACAGAAACGTCTCCTGCACTAAATGAATTTCTGAAAGAGGTAGGAAAGGACAACTAGGCCAAATTTCAGGTATAAGCTTTTGTCATTGGGCTTTGTTCGTTTTTATTCAACTCAATTGACATTGAGAGGTTTAATTTTGCCGTACTGCCTTTGTTTTGCCTTTTCAAGTCTTTCGAAAGGTTTCTTTAATAGATTCTGCTTTACAATACATTTACAAGTTCATTTTCTATTGTACCGGTACAAAACAAAATATTCTATTTTTTTTTGTATTATATTTTATGATCTGCCACATTTTTACTATATAGTTTTACACAACACACTTTTAATACCAGATATTTTCCACCTTAGTTCGTGAAGGCGCCTCTGGCTAAGGGGTTTTTTTTTACTCTCACTACATTCCTCCAGGCTTTTTATCTGGTCACGAACATCTTTTTATTTTCGCCTAAGAATTTCAATACGCCTTAATTGGATTATTGAAGTTCTTTCAAAGTAGCATTGGAAGGACATTAATTAAATTGTTACGACATCATCCCCGATCGTTTTCGTCCCATTGATCTTCCCCGAGTTGTCGCCAACTTCTGGCAGTGCCTGTAATTGTGCAAAAATGTGTGCCTGAAATTGGATTTTCTTCTAATGTCTTGTTGAAAATGCCAATGTCTGAAGTTCGTTATTCTTTTTGTCTTTCGAATCTCAATTCACCAGGAAAATGTTGTTTTTTTGTGTCCTGTAGAGGTCTAATGTAGCTCAATGTTCAATTTTTCACGGTTTTGCTCTGCTTCAGCGATCTCTCTTTTTGAGCTCTCATTCCCTCCACGAGTGCCCTCCACTTCTGTTTGCATTCAGTCACGGTTCAAAAATTTGTCTGGAACCATACGAGAACTTCAGTGAATTCCTCTTTTACGACATTCAGACGTGATCGAATTAAACGGTTTTCCATGGTTTTTTTGAAGTTAAATTACGACGTTGTATTCATCACGTCGAAACAGCGGGTCAGTCACTCTTTAACTTCCCTCTTTTAAATCTGATTGTGTCTGTTTGTAATATATATGTGGCATATATAGATGAGTTTCACACACACACATTACATGTGAAACTGATCCTCAAACAGGTTCACTTCAATGGTTCACTTGCGTTCTCAAGCAACCATTTTAAATACCTCGCAAATGAGACAGATTTGAATGCATTCAAATCCTTAAAGTCCATAAAATCCTCTTCACAAGTACTTTTTGACATGGTTTGCATGTACTCAAATATTTATCATTTCTGTTGTTTTAATTTGAGGCTATGAGTTGCGCTTTTGTGTAGTCAGCTGTCGGGCACCCTTTAAATTAATGTAACGTTTTATTTGATCAGTTTTCCTTCAGTTCTTTTCGGGAGGTAATAGATGAAAATGATTGACGAGACCATTTAATATTGAAACATTTGAACTTGAAAATTAAATGACGATGAATTAAAGTCAGGGTTCAAAATGAGGTCAATTCCCTGTGTTTAAGTTCAATCATTACAACATGGAGGTACATATGCTTCATTATTTCACGTTTTACTGGGTATTCTGGGGTACTGGGTAGTCGTTATCTAATAATGTTACATAGAGATAGGGATTTATTTAATAACATTTACGTTAGTATGGTGGTATATGCAATATATATTACAATATATTATATTATAAATAATAACATATATATTTTGTAAGAAAACCGAGAACCGAATTTTAATAGAAAACAAAATTGAAAAAGCATTGAAAGTAATGAAACTTAAAGAGCAGAACAAATTAAAGAAGAGAAATAAAAATTGTAAGTACATAGTCTGCGAGTCACGGGAAAACTAAATGATGTAACAAAATAAAACTAAGCTCCTAAGTGTGTGTGTGACACGCACACGCCGTAATTGTGCTCGATATTTACAAAACCAAACTTCAGTGGCAGCGTAGTTAAGTTTCAGGTCAAAATGATATCCCTATTTTGCTCATGACACTTGACCAAAGCCCTCAACCCATAGATCGAACTTCATCAAGACAAAGGCGACATTTAATAACGATAGAAACTAATAGAAACTAAAAGGTCATTAATATTGGCAGGCTGAATTACCTGGAGGCCTTTGGGGGTGAGTTAAAAGGAAGTTAGGAGAGGCTAATCGTTTCACCGGAAACGCACTTCCTACTCGTTTCCAAAGTGAAAATTCGCGGTGAAATTTAATAAGAAGCCAAAAAGGTCGAAACTCCGGCCATTTCTCCCGTACAACCCCGTAGTTTTTCTTAAAATTTATTAAGCCCGAACGGTCCATACGGAGGAAATAGAATTGCGTAGAGAAGCGGGGGGGGGAGGGGGGCAGATCAGGTGAATTAATCTGAGCTTTAAAATTGATTGCTTTCCCTGTTAATTTGATTAATTAACAAACAAATAGGCTGTCAGAAGGGTTTCCGAAAAAGATGAATTACGCACGGTTCATAAATTCACATGTTTTTTTGGGGTCCTTCCTATCGGGGAAATTGGCGGAAAAAAATCCATTGCTAATGGTTTGGTACTAAAATCATCTCCACTCGGTTGTGATAAATATTTTTTGGCTGGAGTATTACCAAGAGACCGATACTTTATAACAGCAGAAGACGGTAAATTTTCAGTAGGGTAAGAGCGCACAACCGGTAAAAAGTTTGTCTTGCCCAAATTTCGTTGTAAATCTTTAATAATAGTTGGATAATCACAGGTGGCCCGTCATGGAGGCTGACTAAACTGAGAGAAGTTTCTTTCCCTGGTTTGCGATTGAAAATTAAAGGCATTGTTCATAATGATCTGCACGTTGAGGGTTGGGGTGGTTGACTCATGAGTAATATTCTCAGAACCCAGGCCAAGTCACCGGCTCAAATCGGCCCACCTTTTTCATCACATATTTCACCCTGAATATTCTCTTTTGTACTTTATCCATCACTTGAGGGTTCAATCATTAATGGGATTTAAAATTCTAATTTCCGGGCTACGCGTTCGCGTTATGCGGTGCTCACGATTGTGCCTTTTGTGCCTGTGGGGGAAATCCTCTGACTGCCACGCGTAAACACGCAGGCGTTGCATTTTTTACGCTTGTAGAAAACGGTTTCTTGTTGACTCACTTTTGACGGAGTAACTCCCCGTGTACGAATGAAAGTACTTCCAACTCGATCTTGTCTTCAAATTTTTATCAACTGCAGTGTATTACATTTATTTTCATTAATCTCTGTCTGTTGAAATGAATGTTGTGTAGAAAGCTGTTGCATTTCCCTTGCTTTGCCCTCACGTATTATGTAGCGCATATTGCAAATTTAATAGATCTGACATAAATATTAAAAACACTTCTGTCATTTAAATATATTTAATCACATATACATGTGTACTTACACACGGAGTTTATCTTTCTTATTGACAATTATATTAGGTTTCAGTTTAATACTTTTACTGTAAAGTTTGTTGTTACTGTTAAGTGTTAATTATGACTTTTCAGGTAGCGGACTTGGTACTATTTATGTAAGATATGTGCGATTTCCTATTTGGTAGTGTAAAAGAAAACGAGTATTTAAGATATAAGATATAGCTTACATTGGACACATCGGATGGGTTTTAATACTTTAAAACAGAATTTTAATGCCCAAAGGACAACCCTCTGAAACGTCACTTCTAGGGGCTTTTTTGCTACTGCCACGACCATTACGTGAAGCCGGCTCTTGCTAAGTGACCTACGACTGCAATTTCGCTTGTTTTAATTAGTTCACATTGCATTTTCGCCAGGTTGTTTAAGATAGCAAAACGATATTCTTTTCAGTTGCCAGAGTTGCTGTATTGGATTGTAAATAAAGTTTTGTATTTTTCTAAAAATACGTAATCAATATTGAAGTTAGTTTTTGAATAAGTCAGGATGGAGCTGTGGTACGATGCACTTTCAATTGCAAGGGACATTCCTCATTTTGGAATTCATTTTTTAGTTGAAAAGCAGTCACGTAAACAATTCAAACTGATTAATATATTTACTTTCAGTCATTGGTTGTTTTTCTTTTTTGTTTGATTGATACATGGTCAGGGCCTTGTTGTCAAACTGTAAAACAATCAAATTAGCACGTTTTCTTTTAGCGGAAGTATTATTTTTCAAACGAGCGGAAATTGGGAGCCCTGAGCTGATTCACGAAGGGTAAGGGTAATTCGATTCAATAAGGAAAGGTGTTGGCTCGAAGTAAAGGAATCGAAACGGCTGGGGTGGAAAACCTTTAAAATCCCGGGACGAGAAGAAGAATAACTTTCGAGAGTCATGGGAAATCGATATTCCTGAAGTTGAAAACGTTAATTGCATTTAAGAAGTTGAATTGAATTTGCACGGACGTTGAATGAACTCGCGGACTTGTTGTTTTTGATAAAAGAACCGTTGTTTTTACGTTTCACTCATTTCTAAAGTTCTTTCTACTGGTACGTAAGTATGTATATATAGGTACATATCCTTACTTGGGTGTAACAGTAGATACACCTGCACTGTTACAGAGCTTTATTGTTCATGCTTCGGAGTTAAGATTCAGAAAAGAGAATGAAAAGATTTTCGTATTATTTTTCTAGGAAATTTATGAACGGTCGAAAATAGGAAAGGAAATAGAAAACTTTTGTTTGATTCGTACGGGATAACGCTTCTAATATTTCGCCAATGTTTCTGAACATCAGCGGAGCAAAGGTTCGATGAGAAGCAATAAATTTTTTTTTCATTCGCACCGAAAAAGTTGAAAAAATTAAAGGAAAATTGGTCGACAAACTGAGTTTGAAGACAATCCGGTGCCTCTGCCTTTCGCCTTTCGCATTGATCCATTGAAAAAAAGGTAGCTTTCTCTTGATTGATGGCGGAGGCAGTGTACTTCCGGTCGGAAGAGAAATTTATGATGTTCTGCACGCGTTTTTCCCCCCGGATTTTGTTACGCCGCTGATCTCTGGCGTTTTCTGATTTGTCGCGTCGGGAATTCTACGGTTGTCGCTACATTTCTTCACATTATTTCTACAAGTGTTGAAATGTTACTGCTTTCTTCGCACTGATGTTGTCTACCTATGTTGGTTTATATATATTTTTTTTAGTCCCTTCCGTCTTCCATTATTTTGTTTTATGCTTTTCTTTACTTCCTACACAATCTATTATGTTGTGTGTCTTTTGCGCAAGCATGAACTTTAAATATTATTAAACAAACTTCCCGTGTCACCCAGGTAAAGTTAACAAAGAGGAAAAACAGGAGAGGAAGAAGTGTGCGAGGAAGAAATGAAAGAAGCAACAGAGCGTAAACAACTCCTCGAGGGTAATGATAACGGAAAGAAGAGCCATTACCGTCTCAAGTAAGGGTATGGGGAGTGCTATGCGTTGTTAGGGGTAGAAACCGAAGCCAAAGAGCAGTTGAGATCATTAAATTTTGGTTCGACAATTCGGTATATGGAAAAACACGTCTCGACTGATCGATCCGATCGTTTAAAATCGATTAATCGGTTTCTTGGGATGCGTTGGCGTTGGTCTTGGGATGCCAGCGAATTTCCCTTAACACTCAGTCAATCAATCAACACGACAGGGAAAAAAGCCCAATTAAGAAATGTCACTACTAACGCAGTAGTGCGCACGGGGTCACACTAACATAACCGCAAAACACCCCCCTTGCGAAAGGGTAGAAAACGATCGGGTTGATTCACCACCGAAGGAAGTTTTATTTTTCACTTAATGGAAAAAACATTTCACGTAAGTAAGGAGAAGCATTCATCTTGAATTTCACGGTGAAGAGTTCTTCTCTCCTTGAAGGCCATGAACTGGATTTTCTGTGCTTTCAGTTGCTCTTGAACTGTGCACCTAGTGCACCAGGATGGGAATTTTGGAATTCTTTGGTATTAGGTGACGAGAAAAGTAGTAATCCCCTCCCGTTAGTTTTTGTAATGCGCAAAAATTACAATCTTAAAAAACAGTTCTTTTTGCAAATTAGGCGGGGGGGGGGATGTCGGTAGATGAAAAAAACAGGCACGAGGAAAATATTCTGTAAATCAGAAAAGTTAAAACTTGTAAAGATATGAAAAAAAATAGCAATTTAACTTTTGAAGTTCTTAAATAATTGTATCTTGTACATAGCGTACAAGTTACAAAAATACAAATATCGCTTACCGTTTTTGTCACGAGCAGAATTAGACAGAACTGTGAAAAAATGTGTAATAAAATTAACACCATGAATATTGCCACGAATTTTAAAGTTGGGTGGTGCATTGATCTGGTTGAGTCACAGAAAACAAATTTCCTAAACAAGGAATGACAATGGCACACAACATGAGACAAGAATACAAATATGGGCTCACGCCTGTACATAATATTTAATAATGTGAACTAATATTAAATAATTAAATTGTTAGAACAATAAAAAATATTTATGAAAAAAATGTAGCCAACGTACAGGTAAACGTAACAGATCGAATCCAAAATTTCTGATTGGAAGGTAATAATAAGTTCTTCCCCATTTGAAAAGTTTTCTAACCATCGGAGACATTAATAATTCATTCAAGTCTAAGGGAAAATGGCATTGTCTTGAAAGCAGAAAAGCTCGAGAAGGAAACCCTCAACTCGGGCCGGTCCTTCAAACAAAACACAACTTTGGTAACAGAAGACTTCTATGACCCGGTTTCTGGGTACACATGTTTGACCTTTTAAGGGTTGCCTTCTTAGCAAACAAAGAATTGGGAGGACAAAATTGTTGAGCTGGTTGTGGAGGTGCAGGTCTCATTGAGCACACGGGTTCTCTCGGCCCTGCTGTAGTTGTGTGTCAGACCTAACCTTCCTTACTTGCACTGACCAAATTGCAAAAATTATGTAATACAAAATCTGTATTTCTACATAAATTTAAAAATTATTACTTTTTGCTGTCATGCATTTTAAGGTGTGATTGACCAAATACTTCAAAATTGTGGTACAATTAGACTACAGAAGAATGGAAAGCATTTCAGGAATGCTGGAAGGTCAGTTAAGTTAAACCACTGGAAATGTGGGTGATTCTTCTCATCCCTAATAAGGAAGACTGTATAACTGTATTAATTGTACCCAGTTAATTGATAATGGATGTACAAATTAGTTAAATTTTAAAAACCAGTGGAACCACGTGAGTTTCTTTAGCCTGTAGTTTTCGAATACTCACTCGAGAACATGTAAATTTGGCACAAACATAAATGGGGAAAAAGTTTTTTTTTTGGACGGAAAGAGGAAAAGGAAATTAGCCTTCCGACGAAAATAACCAACTTGACGAACTGAAAAAAAATGGACATGACATTTTTATGAAAGTCACTGACCACCTGCTTTTTCCTCCTACACGAAATTCTTATTTTGCAGACCGGAAAAAATGAGAGAAATGGAAAAACGAAAATGTAAAATTAATTGAGTGCGTCCGTGGAAGAGAAGAACCTCCGCGTGCGCTTTTCGTACCTGAGCCTGCCTCTCATCCGCAAAGGCCTCCAGATTGTCACCTGTGTTGTTAAAATTTCGACCTCTTCCTGAATGATGAAAAAAAACCATTTCCGGTTCACATTTGTTTTACTACAGAAATTTAACACGTAGTATTTTACGTGTAGGATACTTTAAAATGAGGATATTTCGCGGATGTAGCGAATTTTTCAGGTGAAACTCAGGTGTCATCTGAAGCAATCTGCTTTGGTCTTCCCTGCATATTTGATGGGCCTGGAAAATTGATTTATTTTAAATTATATTTACTTTTCTGGAGAAGAATCAGTAAACATGTTGACGACACCTCTGCTGAATTATTTACAAAATGAATGGGAAAAAGTTTGGGCGGAAATGGGCGCGGACGCCCTCGAGGTCGTGAAATTCACCTTTTCATTCCCCTTGCTTTCTCTTGTTACTTTCCTTTATACTTTCTACTCTCGCTCAATCTCTTCCTTCGCTTTTCCTTTATTGAATTCTCGCATCTGGAGTTTTCTTTCTTTAGAAACCCGTTGCGTCACGTGCGGTTATTTATTTTGTCGTTTCATTTCACGGTGGACGAAAATAATTTGTTGTAAAAATGTGTGTAACCATTGGGGGCAGTTTTAATTCTTTCCCTTCTGGTTTTACTTCGGATGAGACAAAAGCTAAAGAGAATGAGGAAGAAGAGAAAGATTGAGAAAATCTGGTGAAATGGGAAATGTCCAGGAGTTGACTGGCAAGTTGAGTCTACCACTTGGCAAAGACGAAGGATAACAAATGGCACTCAGTCGGTTATTGATGTGAAATAGAAATATGACTGAAAGAATGGAATGATAAAATTTTTAGAATTGGAAGGAATGTCTGAAGAAAGGACTTAAGAATGAATAAAAAGAAGTAAACGGAGTTTAATGAGAAATGCAGAAAGTATGACTTTGAAGGAATAACGTTTTTATGAGGGAAAATGAGAATGATGAAAGGAATGAATGAGGGGGAATGAAAGCGAATGAATTGACTGAGAGAATCTCCATCAATGAATGATCGACAAGGAAGAATTTATTTTAGAAAAGTTTGAATGAATGAGTCATAAAAATGAACTTAGTTAATTTGAGGTTTTCTGGGGACATTCTGCCATCGAAGAATGGCACGTTATTCTAACGCCACGTTAAATCTTTTTAGGGTTGTTTCGGCCCCGTAGTCCGCTCCAGCAGAGAGTCATTGTCTTTACGTTTTTCCCTGAAGAATGAAAAATGTAGTTTTACTCTTGCGGGGGCGACTTACCCCATTGAGTTGACGGCCTGCTTTATCTTATTACCACATTTTGTTTGTTATTCCGTGGATGTTCTGCGAAATATTTCCTGTTGCTGTTGTTTGTTTGTAATAAAATTATGGTAATTAAGTGAGGATTTTTGGAGGATTTTCTACATTCGTAGAAACATTCCTCTGTTATTTTCCAATTTTTCTCAAGTTTATTTTTTTTACATTTGCCCTGTAACATACCTTTATGGCTGGTGACTTTTTTATGTCACTACAATGCCTTTCCTTATTTCGAAATTTCCGTTTTTGTCTTTATTTATTTTTTTTTGAGACTTGACACGACAACGACATGAGAAGACCCTCGCTGTGTGCCTTTAATGTTTGCTTGATTTTCTTATGTTCACTTAAAGTCACTGTTTTTAGATTGTTCTAAGGGTCGACTTTACAATAAGAAGATTTGTATTTTCTCGTTTTCATTGGTTTTTCTACGTATTGAACGAAAAGCATGTGTAATTGTGCTTTTTTACACGACCCCAGTGCTCCTGTCCGCTCACATTCATTTTATCCTCTATTGAAGACGTGTGTTTTACTTTCCAAGTCTTTCAGACTGTCAAAACAAGTCAAAGCTTTGCCAAGTAATTTATCATTTCGAATAATTTCATTTAGAAATTTTATTGTCTTACCTGCAGACATCCTGTCAAATCGATTTGAGCCATGCCCTTCCCTCTCGGTTCCACGCCGAATGGGAATTTATCGATTATTCAAATTGAAATTTTAAACTCTGATTAAGCGGAATCAAGTTAGTTGCAGTCAAGTTCTTACACTAATTTAATCCTCTTTATTCAGAGTTAAAAAAAAAGTAAAGAGAGAGAGAGAGAGATGAAAAAGTGACATAGATTTTGGCATATTTGAGCACAAGTTAAGTCACTTTTCTGTTTCCCTAAAGAAAATGTTTTTCCTACTAGAGAAAACTTCACAAATTTCTTATTAACATTAGACGTTGACACTTGTCTTGCTCATTTCGACTTTTGACTTGACTTTTGAGTTGGAAGAAGATTCATTCCATGAAAATACATTCACTGAAAGTGTAAATAAAACGTAAGTGTTGCTTAGAGAAAAGGCAAAGGTTCTCGTCCTGAACGGAAATGTTGAAGGAAGGTTGTTTATGCGGAAGGAAGAACTAATGTTTAAGGTGGATGACCGGGAGAACAATCCTAGGTGATTTGAGAAATGGACAATTGTTCGGCCAGTACGAATACTAAAGTCTAACAAAAAACAAAGTGAGACGGGGGAAGCAGGATTTTTCTTTATTTAGTTTTATTGTCGTCATTACTCGGGGGGAAAAGGTCATTTACGTGTCGATCCAGTCGTAAAAATACGTGATGAAACATGGGAGAATCCGACCGTCAGGAGGACATATCAACAGGGAGAAGAGTAAGCTACATGAAAAATTAATTCATTGCATTCGACGGACGCTATAACAGGAGACAACCAAGACAACCAAAAAGAAAACAAGGAAAAGAAGACATGCAAAATTTGGAAATGTCAGAGAAGCCACCCTTAAAAGCCACGGGGGCAAATCAGATCGGGTCCTACCCTGCCAAGCGGGATGATCACAAAACGGCCCACATGAAATGGCGAATAAAAGTTTTTACGGTAATGGAAAAAAAATTGTAATGAATCAATGGGAGTGTGGCGGTAGACACCAGTTCATGAAGATGTAATGTCGGAAGTTGGCCCGACGTGGGGGTGAGGATGTGTCCTGTGTGTGTTATGTTTCGATTGTTGGAAAACCTTCAACCTCCCCAGGCCGTCGACTTCTTTTATACCTTCTGTGGTTTCCGTTCGCTCAATATGACGGGAGTAAACAATTTCTAACGAAAAAAAGGGAAATTACATCGGAAGTTACGTGACTTGTGTTCTTGTTGAAACTTTGGCAGGTCCTCCCAACTCCTTTTCCGGGCCTCCGTCATTTTGCTTGACAGCCGTTCTGTTAAAATGAGCCAACATATTGTTTTGTGTATTAATTCATTGTTGGGGCTGGGTGGGGAGCTCAGAGGAATTGATGTCTCACTAATAAGGTACCCGTTGGTTCTGTCGAACACAGCCTGCGTCTCTCTCGTGGCCTCATTAAATCCTTTTCAGGTAAATCGCTCTAGGTCAACTCAATGGTAACTCAGTAGTTTGATCATTTATGCTACACGGTACGTGAAGTCAGTCTCGTAGACGATCATTAATATTATTGAATTTAAAAACACGATTTAATTCTTGGGTTAGTTTTACGTGGATTACACAACGCGTTAGTGGCCGTCCAAAATTTAATTTAAAAAAATTGGGAAAGCGTGAAACGTGTTAGACCAACACGAAAACCTCAAAAATAGTTGGAATTTAGCTGTGTCCTGCTGCAGAGGGCTAGCCGCAGGGGTTTGTTGTCGCCAGGGCATTTCCTGGGACAGGGACGTGACGCGGGTCCTGCAATGGCATCCCACGGGAAAACAAGAACGAATTCTCGAATTTTTTTACTGAAGCGGTCCTCTCCATTTAAAAAATTTCAGATTAAACGTCCGTTTTTATGGGAAAACATTCAAGATGACTGATGTGAATTCAAACGTTCAATTCTGATTTTTCCTGCCGCTCTCAATCCTGCAGGGGATGAGTTTTTGGGGTGAAGACAAGTTTGCCGGGGCGTAAGCTAACCCTTTTGACTTTGAAGTGTAGCTGAACCTTCTAGCTTAGAAATCAGCAAGAATCCTGCCAAGTAACTTGACTCCAGGCAAAATTTTCCGACATTCAAGCTCATCTTGTGGGTCTACCCGATCCAGCGCCAAAAAAAAAATTTTATATAAAAGTTTAAATCGGCTTAAAAATATTTCACAATATAATTCTCACGAAAAAAATTATCGCCATGGAAAAACAAACTGGGAAGTCATGGAAACTCGAACGAAGCCCAGCCGAGTAGGAAGTGCAACAGTTTTCATTCACTTAATCCTTACATTTAATTATCTACCTTTGTACAGTAACGATGCCTTCTAAACTACTGCTTATATATATGTATGTAAATTATGTAGAAAGCATTAGCTTCGGAGCCAGGTAGGTACGTTTGCAATATATAGAATATACAAAAACTATTGGCCAGAGGTGGTTTCTCTGCACGGAATGTTTTAAGAACCAGAATGCTGTACTTATTTCAGCGTGTTTACAATTAAATCCCGCTTATAACTTTTATTCATATATATTAATTGTATATAAAATGAAAATTATTTGATACACGTATATTCTCGACTGTACGATCGAAAGCAGAGGTTGAACAATCGGACAAAATATGTCCTTCACTACTCGTATCTTACTAGACACTACTCGTATATCTTTAGACGACATTTTACTGCATTAAGGAGGTTTCCATCGGAAGGTGGTTTATGTCTCGTTTTTTGTATATTGTTGAAATGCTTTGCCAACCCTCCCGGACGGTCCTAATCGATTTGTCGTCGAGCAAAATGACATTTCAATTAGTACGAAAAAGAACGCAAATAGTAGTAATAAATCATTTCCTATAAACGTAGTAAATTAGAATGCAGGCAAAGGTAAAAGAAAAACCAACGGAAACTAAATTTACGAGAGTGATTTATTGCTCCCAGGAACTTCGGAGTAGATGATAACCAAATGATATTTTCGAACGAATTTCCAGACGGAAAATTTCCAAAAATAACTCGACTTTTCAGGGAAGTTGGCACTGCGAGGAGACCCGTAAAAAGAAGGTCCTTCCCCAAAGGGGCCCAGAAAAAGGGATGAGGAAGAAAAAAAATTAAATTTTGCCAAAGAAGTACCCGCAGGTGTAGAAATGATATTTACAATTATTTTGTTGAATAGTATTTTTTTGTAAGTTACGATATTAATTAAAATTATTTTAAAAAATACTTTTTAATTTTGTTTTGCCTTTTATTGAAATTTTTTGTATTATTGCTAACTATTAACTAGTTAGCCTTTTAATTGTAGTGACATATGACGGTTTGACATAAGAATTTTGTTTTAGTTGTCCCTGTTAAGAGAAATGTTGAGAAGAACAATAGAGTATAATTACAAATTAAACTCATAATTATAGTAAGGTATGACTTATAACTCTCCACTTAATGTCACTAGTTGAAACAGTTAAAATAAGACAAGGCTTGCTTGGTGGAAGTTCCAATATAAAAGTGTTTACGAACTTAACAAAGTTATTAATTTGTGCATAAAGAAGAAGAAAGTGAACTGAATAATAATAATATTAATATTAATATTATCTACCTACTGCTACCGACTTAATCAAAAGAAGCCAACCCTGAACCTTTTGTCAAAGTGTAATACTTTCCTGCAGGTGTTGTCACGTTGGTATTCTCCTAACTCTTGATGTTTTCAACTGAACAGGTCATCGACCTTGAATTTCACGTCGTAACTAACCAAAAAAAACTGAGGTGACTCTACTTGGGGAAAAAATCAAGGAGTAACGCGGTGAATACTAATAAGAGAAGGAAACAGACGAGTATAAAATTGGCAATAAATCTGCAAGTTTAAGTGAGGAGAGAAGAAAAGGCAAGATGACGAAGAAGGAGGCAGAAGAGAAAATGATGGCCCGTAATAAAAAGAAGTTATGTGAAGCCATTAGAAATTGAGAATAAATTTTCAGTGGCG
This sequence comes from Polyplax serrata, assembly GCA_037055365.1. NCBI lineage: Eukaryota > Metazoa > Arthropoda > Insecta > Psocodea > Polyplacidae > Polyplax > Polyplax serrata. The sequence goes on from JAWJWE010000007.1 coordinate 1,672,088, forward strand.
GAAAAAGGAAGAAGAAGTAATCTTAAGGGGCCTCAGAGGATGCTTGTCAGTACCTTCCCGAAGAAAACTATTGCGACCATGACAAATTTTATTTTAAGAAACAGCACGTTGAATGCTTTTAAAGTCTGACAATTTCAGTTACACCAAGAAAGATTTTCTTTCACCGAACGGATGTGGGTTTCTGGGGTCCAAGCGGAAGGAGGAAGAACTCGAGCTTTCCTGTGCACCAGCAGAAAGTTCGGTTGAGTTTATGAATTTTAATGAACCAGTTGGAGCGAGAGACGAAGAGAAAGTTTCAAAGGTTCTGGTCCGTACACAGCATCCAGAAACTGGACCACCTCTTTACTCTCCCGGTCTCTTTCCTCTTCGTCATCAGGTCCATTTTCAAGACCTCTATTAACTTCCGGTCAGCGAACAATGCCTTCTGTGACTCCATAATGGGTCATCTAACGTTGAGGATCTCGTTCCTGCCGAGGAAACCAACACCAAAGGTCCTTTCACTCCGGTTGTCTTTCACACAGATCATCACAGGATCAATTTCATCTCAATGGAAATGGGCAGATTCTACCGCGTCGCACCTACCTCGTGGTTACTCCAAGACCCTGGATTAGGCTTATTTCTTCTCGACAAATTTACCGGGTCAAATGGTACCCTCTCCCCAATTAGCTCTTTCCCAACTCTCTTAACCAAGTGGGTTTTAACCATTTTATGAAAAATCAGAGTTGTTGCATTTAAATTATTTTATAATGATCATTAGAAGCCACAACGTCGACTGTCTTTACCTTTTCCTTCGAGTTTGCAGTCTCATGTTGACATGTTTACCTTCCTTTCTATTGGCCGACATTTTATTATTCGCTAAAATGCCACAAGACCGCTTCTCTAATAAAGTCATTTCCATACATATATTTCCGGATAGTATAAATTGTATCAAATTATAATTTGGTTCTTGGCTGTCACAGGAAGCAGTTAACTGACCACCCGACACAGGCGGGGGTGGCAACAGAAATTGACCGGAGTAATTGTTTGGAATGCGGGCTGCCCACATTCGACTTCCACCCTCCAATTAATTCATTCGTTTCATTTTGAAAATTCAGTTATTTTTGTTTGCTTTTACCAAATTACGGAACGAAATACAGTGGAAACCTTTTAAGGTTGACGTTGCCGCGGGAAACTTCACTCAGAATGCTTCTGAAAAGAGTGGAAAAAAGATCCTTCCTGATCATTCAGTTCGCCTGAACGACAGCATCTGTTACGTGTGAGCCTTACAGGAGTATTTGATATTTCATCCGTTATCGAGTTTGGAATAATGAGAAATTGGGAGTGTATCCAAAAGTGGTGCTGGGTTGGAAGAATATTTTTTTCAGAGGGGAAATTAATTTACCACTTGCCCAAGTGCTTCAGCATTAAAAATTTAACTGTTGTTTTAAGTGAAACTACCATAAGGAGCACATGCTTGTCCTTGACCTAGAAAAGTTGATGTGACAGATGCAACAGGAACTGAAAAAAGAACATATGTATCAATCAAGATCATAGTAATAAAACTAGGACATGTAAACCAACACAGTAATAGTAATAATCATAATAATGGCGCATGTGTGTGGTGCGTGTGTCGAATACCATAAGGAATAATATAAAAATAATGTTACTGAGCACGTTGAACATAAGTCATACAGAAGAGAAACAACTCCGAGCAGAAGTAAACGGTACAATAAAGAATTCATAAGAAAAAGAAATGAAATTGTGTACAAACGTTTATCAGTACGGTAAAAATAGTGGTTCAAATAGTAAAAATAGTTCAAGCAATTATAGGTGAAAAAAAGTGAAAAATTTCGTGTTTATAATCATGGAATAAATATATCAATCAATCAATAAATTACAAAACTCTTTATCCGGGTCGTTTACCGAGGGACACTTGAAGATCAATTTAACAGTGGATTTTGTTGACCTTTGAACCCAACTCACTCTGATGGTGCAGTAAACAGCCAGAATTCTTTTCCCTCAGAGCTCTGCTGCTTGTGGATTTCTGCAGGAGTCCCTGGCATTTCTAACATTCGCCAAGGGTTTGGGGCTGTTTTTGCAAACAAATTCCGAGCACAAAAGTATCTGCTGCGATTGTTTGTTGTTCGTCCGTTTGATGTTTCTGCTGCAAATAAATTTGAATCGGTTGTTAAACCTCTTCTCTTACTCTCTCTTGTGAATATTTTGGTAAATGAGAAACCGCAGATGATCCTATGCCACTCAGACAAGCTTTTATGTGTGCAAAGCCTCGCTCATTAAGGTCTTGTTGTACCTGCAACTTTCGAATGATCCATTAACTCCTCCTGTTGTTGTTAATGGATTAAATCTTATAATTCTATTAGGCTTAAAGGTTGGTCACCCACAAATATTCACTTTCGGTTTCAGGAACTTTGTTGTAGGAATTCAGCAGGTATAAAAGGAGTGTGTACCGAGACTGAACTGTGGAACGAGAAAAATCATGTCTGATTGTCGTAATGGAAAACGGAAGGAAAGTTTCAAAGAAAAAAAAACTATCTAAAGTAAAATGAAAATCAGAATTTATTGACAATTTGCTGATAAATCGAAATCAATTTTAATAATTTGGCAATCCTCCAAATTCTGCAATTTATTGGGTACTAGGGAATTTGATCCACGCAGACTCTGAGTGGAACTCAACAGGTACGAAGTGCTCCTACTGTCTGATGATGAAACAAAAGTGGAAAGAGGACACAAATAATGTTTTTAAGGATTAGAAGGAATAAGAAAGATTGAGACAAAATGGAAAGATAAAACTATTGGAATTTTGAAAGATTTGAAGGAATGGGAAAGGAAAAGATTAAGAGAAGGTAGAAAGGAATGAAATGTAACTCAAAAATATTTGTAAGACTCCATGCAGTCAGGTAAGGGGGGGGATTGAAGTTGTACCTGGAAGTACCTACGACTAATAGTAAAGTACGGGTACTTGACCTTCTGCTCTCAACAGGTACTTTAGGGTACTCATTCAACTCTTAATCTTCGGAAAAGATCCAACGTTTGAGGACTCTCGTAATTCAAGTGGAATTCCCTGAACGATACGAGTAAATACTTTCAGAATAAAAAATAAATAAAACTAAGGTATTGTTTGCGAGTTGTTTTACTGTCTCATTTCAGTCACTTCTAGGGATAGAACGTTTTAACGTTTGTAGATTTGGAGTTTCTAGTAACAGAATCTAAATCATTGTGCGGGGAAGCAGGTGTACTTTTTCCATACGTCGTATTATCACAAGCTTCAGTAGTGACAAAACAAAAAAAATTGCGGTTCTCAGAGGGCAACCAGTGGACGTTAAACTAACCGGAAAAACTTTACCATTTAAATTTGAGTACATTTATTTATTAAAATGAAAAGGCTTGTTACCTGTTGTCTTTTGTTGCACCCTCGGTTACCAGGACAACCTTAGATGTTTCTCACACTGCTACAAAACTAAGGCAGTGAAATTTTTGTCGGTAACCCATTAAATTAACTTGTTTCTTAAAATTGACAAACCTGGAAACTGGAGAAAGGAAAAGATAAAAAGGATATTTTCCCGTTTTGTGAGCTTCTGTACGCCATAATTGGGACCTCGGCAGTGAAATTAAAAAAAGGTTCGGTCCAATTGCTCCGGGGAAAAAATAAAACCGGAAATCGCTTTAATAACGAGAAAGAGATAGAGTAGTGAGATTAATTATTATTTTTTATTCCAATCCGGGGAAACATAAAAGCTCGGCCATTAAAACTTTCCGAGCTTTTATGCATGTCCACGTTTACATTTGTTTAGGTCCTGGGGGTGCCTAGGAGACACACAGAAATTGGGCTGTTTGACCGAAGTGGCCACCAGTTTCCTTCCCTGGCTCAGTGATGTAAAGGTATCAATGATCAACGATCTGATCATCAAAGTGCAACATAAGTTGATCTTGTAGGAGTACTTAGATGTCTCATACCACTGGAAATTCACATTGTTTATTGCTCATCTGCTACAATGATGACCACTTACTTTTATCGGTTGTATGTGATATTTTGGTGTCGCCTACTTTAGAGGTGCTTCAGTATATGAAAAGGGGGAAGTTTGAAAAAGTAGAAAATACAAATTGAATCATTTGATGAATTATTTGTCATTCGAGTCACTTGATCATGTACTATCATACTGCGTGCTTTATAGGAAATATTTGGAGTAAGATCTGTGAAAAGAACAAGCACCACACTGTTTTGAAAAGGAGAAAGGTTGCAGAAAATATTTTTCTAGAAATTCTCAGCGTAAGCACACGGTCCGACCTGGAAAAATAGCGAAATAGAGAGAAACCCGAAGAGGGTGAAGAAGCAGGCAAGTGACCGACAGCAGAAACTGCCCTATAAAATTGCATCCCCCAAAAGCCCTGGAGTTGGGGGTTGTAAACACTGGCCTCACTTAAGAAATTTTCATTCCCTTTGACCGGCGCATGTCCCGGAGCTGAGAATTTGCTATTTTAATTACATTTCCCACTTTTGATGTTTCCGATTTTCAACTATTTCCGGTTAAGAGTTTCCCGAGAAAAAGGTCACGAATTTCCACCGCCTTCTTTCTGGCGGGCTTCCCAGATGGGAAACAATTTGCTTGGTAATAGAGGAGACATTTTGTCCTTTTCTTTGGCCTTTGTGTCTCAGGGCGGTAGGTTTGTCGGCGCCAGTAGTCTGATTGATTTCCACAAGACGTCCCTCACATGCATTCGTTATGTTGCAACAAAAGAAAAAATTAAATAGAAAAACTTCGTGGAAAGCTCAGAGAAAAACCTGGTCGTTGTGGAAGTCTCCTCTGGGATGCTGAGATGCCTTGACCTCGTTAATTTACCACCCTAAACTCCGTGTCTCTATGGGAGGGATTACGAGCATCCTGGTTCTTGTCTTCTGGAGAGGGTGGAAATCCTGGGAGAGATGGCCTACCTTTTTCTCTCAGCCTTTTTTCGTCTTATTGCATGATTAAAATTACCAATTTACCTTTTGTTTTCGCTCTGCTGTCTCCACAGGCAGCGGCGCCGAGAGAATTTTTCAATTTTCTGTTGTTGTTAACTGAAACTATTCACGTTCGCTCACCGTGTGAAGCTTCCATGGTGACCTTTGCCCCCGGAATGTTTGTGAATCATTTGGTACATCCGTGATTGGAAGAGACAGACTTACTACCTGGTTGTTGGGATTGTGGATGGTACAATATATCGGGTAATCACAACACTATGTAGACGAGGTAGCGTCAGTGTGCCTCTAATGAAATGTAAGGAAATTTGTAAAAGAGACAAGGGTACTTATTGTATTTTAGCAATTTTGTTACCTGATTTTGATTACATAAAATTATACAGCGCAATAAAAGGCGTAACAAAATATATGCTTAAACTGTGGAGTACACGTTCAAAAGCTTACACTCAAACCGGGTCGTCAATGTATCTAATCTAATTCAAAAACAACAGCTTTCGCCTTAAGGTCTATGTGAGTTGAATTTAAAAACTGTAAAGGTACCTCTCTTTGAATTGGAAAACCTGTTTGTACAAAACTAGAAAAGGTTCCCATCAGCAATGGAGAGAAGAAATGGAGAGAACTTGAAAAGCGAGACGTAGAAACAAGTAATCCGACGAGATTAGACCGTCCGATTAAGTCGTTTTCCATAGACTTATAACAGTTTTGAGAACAAGATAATAAAATAAAATAGACGGAGAAAAGAAGGGCAGAGAGGAAACGATAACTTTTGCAAAAGACTTTTCGAACAAAACAAACTTAAACTTAAAACTTGTGTAGAGTAAAGATAAAAATCCGTGAAAGAGAAGAAGAGAAAAAATAAAATTATTTAACAGGAGTTCGTTGTCGTTGAAAAGCTTTTGATATTTCAAAATGGCGGAAAAGGGGGAAATGAAGGATACGAAGGAAAAGGGATATGAAGGAAAAATAATAAAATGCGAACATTTTAGAGGGAAAGGGCAGTTTCCAGCCTTGACCGAATATGCGGGAATAAACCTTTTCTTTGTAAAGAGGCAGGTAATTATGGAAAGGTAGCTGTGAAGGATTTTGCATAGTAGTGGAATTGTCAAAACAAAATCTGTCGTAGAATAGGTATTTGTGGGATTTTGGCTTTGACTATGAAGTACAAGCTTACCGATCACAGAGATGGTAGTCCGTGTATTAGCAATGTTAGAGCCATATCACTCGAAGTCAACCGAAGCTGCAACTTAAAAATACATACAATTGGGATTTTTGACGTTTTCAAAAGTGTGACATTGACCCGATAGCAGTGGAAGGAACGTAGTCCCTTTTTCCTCGGCAAGTTGAAATGAAATACAGTCCCTGAAAACTTGAGACCAGTATTAAAATAAATGCAGGTGGTCACTACGAAGTCTAGAAATTGATTCGAGCAGACTTTCAGGAAAATTTGGAAACAGCGAACGAACCCCCGGCCTAAACTGGAAAATCTTTCATGTGGTCGAACACGGCGTAAGGGGGTGATTCTGCCAAAAAAGTCCCGTTCAGTAAAATAAAATTTGTGCAGGAAATTGGTGAAGTAACAGGCTTATTCCTTCAGCTTTTGAAACTCAAAAGTTGCTGTTTGACCAATGAGAAACCGCACGACTGAGTTAGACTCTATTAAAGCATTTCCGGTCTGACATTTTGCCTTTGTGTACCCAAAAAGTGGCTAGGCAGGGCGACCTCCAGAGTTGGCAAAACAAGAAAATGTTGTTGAACATTGTGATCAAGAAATCGATCCGAAGATTGTACCAAAAAAAGTTGTGCCCAACCAATAATTTCTATCGTCCTGTCACTAAGTTTTACGACCTGTAGGGTGGATTGAGGTTCATTAAAAGAAAATACCTGTTTTTTTGAAAATGAAAACGTTTTATTGATAAATCAATTTGTATGCCCCACTGATCACCCCGTAATACGACTTCGAAATGAACCGAATGAACGAAATTTGTTGTATTTCATCCCCCATCGTCATCCTTTCAATCAGTTCCGAGCGAATTTGAAGGCGCACAGCCAGCTTGACAGCCATCAGTTTTACTGGAATTCAATTGACACGAACATTCGAGGATAACATTAATTATTACCCTTCACTTTTGCGTAATTTTTTTTAAATAAGAAAGATGCAGCCATATTGCCCTGTACGGCTATCTGAGCTATGGATACACCGTTATTTTATTTTATTTTTATTTTATTTCTGCTACATACACCGTACCGAGTTTCATTTCTCAACTGTTACCCATACCTGTAACTTGGTAAACCTATAATGTATAACCTTTTCTCAAATATTTTTTGCGATACAAGTAAATAGTACAAACAATAATTCTTAAATTGAAGTGTACCACTTTTTCTATTTTAGCTATTAGTGACAATTGTGCAAATTACCCATAAAATTGTTTGTGTAAAAAGGTTTCTTACGGCAAAAAACAAGTGCTCAAAAAGAAGTGTCTCTGTAATGCCTTAATTAAAGATAATATCTAGACCGTAAATGAACAAAACAGGTAGTGTAAAGTAGACTTGCATTGTACAACTTCATAAACAAGGTAGGCGAGACTTCCCTGTTAGATCTGTCCTACCAATAAATAAAATTGAAAAAGCGACGGAGGTTGGGCAAAGAATAGAAAGTAAGGTCGGAAATAAACCGTAAACCTTACTGTCACTTCATTTCACTGTAATTGTCCAAAACTAATGTAAAAGGGTACATTACAATTAGATTAATATTTGAAATAAAATAAGAATTTCTAATACGATTCGATAAAATAATTGTTATTTTATTTTGGTAATTTCATATTAAAATTAATTTGCATTGCAAATTACCATATTTATATAGCCTAACAGGTTATTTGATTCAAAATACAGGCAAATTTTAATATTAGAAAGAATAATTTTCATAATTAAATAAATTAAACATATGTTTACATTAATAAATTAGGTAGCTCTTGTTTTAATCATGAAAAAGTCTTTTAGATAATTCCTTTGAGGGAACAAGTAAGGAATTTCCCTAGAGAAGGAATATGTTGATCTATATCATGTGTTATACTGAAGATGCTGTGGACAACATGACTGGTAAACTACAGGAATAACATAGATATGATGTGATGATACAATAGTTGTAGCCAGTTGCTTTGGATCTGCTGTTTTATACACTGAACCAAAGTCTCTTGAACATATTTTCCCACAAATGCAGATTTTTGTATGATCCAGTAAAGGAACCAAATTTCGGGGAAGTGTTCCTTCACTGTATAGAATCCTATGATAAGAATTTTGAACTTGTTAATTTGAAGAGAGCATTTGTACTTCACAAGAAACCAGCTACTTACAGAACTCACCTGTTTTCCAATGTACTTCTCACAGAAAGCTCTAAAAGACTTGGTATGTACTGCTTCAATTTAGCCTGAGATGTGTGGGGTGTTGGTTCAAACTGAAGTGATTCATTTTCTGATACATCAAGTTTATCAAATTTCTTATACCTTCTGGTAACACTGCCTGGCAGGGCCACCAGAGCATTTTTGCTAATATCTAGCTCTTGAAGATTAGGTAGCAAACATATTCGAAATGGAATTCTATTGACTGAAATGTTGCTCAGTTTCAGTATCTTAAGTTTATTAAATCTAACTAAACTGGCAGGGAAATATTTCATCTGTAAGCAAATTATTATTAAAATTATTATACTTAAAGCATTTAAAAATTAATTTAAAAAATAATTCTCTTTTATTAATGATTTTGTATTCAGTTAAACTTACCTCATTCCCAGAAAGATTTAAATATTCTAGGCACTCTGAGAGAGGCCATGATAAGAAGTTCCAGCTTTGAAAATTCTTTCCTAATTTATTATGAGACAAAGATAAATGTTTTAAGGATAATTTTCTAAATTCAATTGGTATTTCTGTCAGATTGTTTCTGTCTAAACTTAATGTAGTCAAAGATTTTAACTTCATAATCCTATTATCAACCCTTTTTAAGTGGCAATTATTTATCTAAAAAATTAACACCATTTTAATTAATCAAAAATCTCTCAATCAAATTTTTCCCTGTGTTACTCAACTCACAGTAAGCGTTTGTAGGTTACTGGGAAATCCCTGAAATGTGGGATATTCTGATTTGGCTGATATTTCCAATTTATTTGTGCTTGAAGATTTGACAGTGGGTACAGTCATTTTGCAAATTTCTGGAACGGATTTGACTTCATTGCTCCACACCTTTTTGAGGAACACCATAAAATTGCCCAGTTGTATTTTGTCAGCACTTATTAGAAGGTCATGTGGTGGTTCTGTGAATCTAATTGTTGATTTTCCTTCATGTTTGAACTGTCCAAATGTTTTTTCTATATTTCCGCGAACCTAATATCATGTGACAGATTTTAGAAACCGCATTAGAAGAAAAACGATTACCTTACTGGTTGCTCACTTTGTAACGTGTGCCAGACTTGTTTTTGGACGTGACTAGCAGCAGGTAAATAGTTTCTTCCTTTGGTGGTTTCATGATTGCTAGAACTGCATTTTTGTACTTTTGATCGCCCTTCATACCCATGTTAGTCGCAAAGCGATTGACAATCGTCACGCTGCAATTCAACCTCATTTCTATCACCGTTCCCTTCCTCAACAACTTGCGCAGTTTTAGTAAGTCAACAAACGAAAAGGCGGGAAGCATAACACAGTGCGAGTGAAGAGCTCGCTTAACAGTGTTGCCATGTCCATATCCGCGGCATAGAGTAAAAATTTCTTTTTGAAACAGCCGCAAATTTGTTCTTTTCGGTTCCACCTATTTAATTTGACTTTATTTTTTTTCCAGTTAAGTATTTAAGAGAAATTACGCCTTATTTTCGAAAAGCAAGTATAATATCAGAAATTGGTTGGGAACTTCAACGAGGTTTTCTTTCGAGTGAACCGCCGTCACCGAGGTCTCCTCAAAGAGCTGACACAAGGTACTTGCCTCTTCAACTCTGCTACTTGATCAGGAATTTTAGACATGCTGACTCGGGTACGTTTGGACTTCGAATATATATTCAGGGTCTACAATAAAGAAATTCCTAATGGTTTTTTATTTTTCAGAAAATAGAACCTTGGAACTACATTCTCCGGATAGCGTTCATGCCTGTGTTTTGAGAGCGGTTGATTCGGCAGAAGCGGGGGCCTGGTTCAACACTTTGCACTCGACTCTGACTTTATTAACTGAGAAGGCATTGAAAGTAGCGTCAAACGCACTTAGCAATATTTTAGGAGAATTAAAACATATTGGTTGGTTGTCGAGAAAACCACCATGCTTGGTTTGTATATTCACTACCTAAATGATTTTCATTAAAAGACACAATATAATTAGCAGGCTTTTATTCACAGAATGGACGTTCAAGCTCAGAAAGCAGCGAGGATAGTGAAAGATGGCAGTCAATTTTTGCAGCTGTGACGGACAGGGAATTAAGGCTTTATGAATCGGCACCGTGGAGCATCGAGGCCTGGGCCAGTTCCGTAGAAACTTATCCACTTCTATCCACAAGGTTTGTCAGTCATATTTAACTTGGCAAGACTATTCACAGAGGAAACAGTTGTTCTTTCTCTGCACTGAAGTAAAATCCATACAAAACTAAAAGTATACATGCATAGAATGTGTATTTGAAGAAAAGTTATCAAAATTTTTTACTCTTTCAGATTGGTCAGCTCCAGCAGACAAACAGACTCAATTGTATTTAATATTAGATGTGGCACAGGAGAAGGTGTTGTCACTCATTACCTCAGGACAGAGACTCATAGGGATTTGGCTGCCTGGGCGCGGACACTCGTCCAGGGAGCCCATCAGTGTGTCTTAAATCAAAGAGAATTAGTCTGCAGTGAGTTGGATGTCTATTACATTTTATTTATTTAATGTCACATTCCTTATAACTTTTTAATTTGATATTTCAATTTGTTCACAGGGTGTTTGTATCAGGGTCAACCTTGTCAATTGATACTTCACTACGAAAACGGTTTCAAATTGATCGAAAGAACTAGTGGAATGTCCTCTCTGGGGAGAGACACGAGGGTACTCTGGGCGTATCCATTTGAGAAATTAAGGGCTTCCGCTGATGACGGAAACAGATTACTTTGGCTGGACTTTGGAAGCGAAGATGGCGAAATTGTAAGCAATTAAGGTTTACCTTCTGTTCCTGGGACTGCCATGGCTGTTTACCTAAAAAATTTTGTTCTTTTTGGTAATGAATTTGGACTTTTCGACGGTCTGCATTTCACCTGATCATTATTTAGTTCACTTTCTTCCTCATTTCTTGTTATTCCATCATTCTATTTTTCTGAAGTTAGTTTTTTAGTGCAGGTGGTTTTTGTTGTCATATCAATTTCACATCTTTTTATTTCACACCCTTGAAAACTCAAATATTCTGCATCCTGTTGCCTGCTACAGTTTTAAATAAATGTCCATAAAAACTGAAACAGTTTTTACATTCTTTTATTCAGGAAGGAGTAGAACACAAACAGATATTTTACACAATGTTTATTCCAAGTTTTAATTTTTTTCTGTTACAGGAATTGGATTTAGAGGCCTGCCCAAAGCCGATGGTTTTCATCCTGCATAATTTTCTGTCAGCGAAAATACACCGATTAGGACTGATAGCCTAATGTGAAGACAAATAAGAAAGTTGGCGCAAACACTACACTTTATATATAACGTGCAATTTAAAAGGATTTCTGTGTCACGTCAATTGTGGTGGTGTTTTGAACACTGTGGGTCTCTCCCTCCCTCTCTCTATTTCTTTGACACATGTGCTTAAACTTTATTACGAGCTGTTTGTCTACTCTAGACGTTTAAATATTTTACCTGCAAAGCTTTAAATTAACGTTTAAATGTCTCAACTCCCAATAAACTGTTTTTTTTCTGTCATTGAATTACTCTTGTAAACGTATTCTGGGTAGTACTCAATACTTGTTTTAGTAAAACTCGTAACCACTTTAGAATGTTTGATAATTTTAACTCAACCGAAGAGAATATAATAAGACTGCTGGAGGTAGCCTTACTAACAGGTTTCATCATTTTAAAGAATTTTGAATCGAGTAGGTATTGCTTCAGTACACACAAAATTTTGTCCATTGTAAAATCTATTAAAGTCTTTCATTCAGTACGTTCAGGCTAGACCTATTTTTAGGTGACTGAACATTAAGTACCAAATAAACACAATAAACTGTTCTCACGTGACAGATATGTGGCATTTAACATTTTTGTTTTTGCAATGCTTAGTCCGTTTTTAAATTTTAATGTGACCGGAGGTTTAAAAAATTAACAGAAAAGAGTAGTGGGAGTAACAGGAAGCAATTTTGTTCTTGAAAACACATAGAAACTTAGGAGAATGAAAGGGAGAAACCAATAAATGAATATAAATAATAAATTCAGATCAGTTGGAACAGAAAATTTACTCCAGAGTGTTAACGCTAGCATTGCTAGTGAAAGTGACTGTTATTTTACCTGGTTATCACCTTTCATTTCACACATAATGTTTCATACTTATTTTTCTGTATCTAAAAATGGTTGTGTTATCCCTGAGGCATTGCATCTAACCTCTCAGTCAGAGCAACGAGCAAATTGTTCTTGATGCCTTGGTGTAAGTTCTAGTCCGGAGTGAGATAGATTTGGAAGTAGATAGGCAGATACAAAAAGAGAGAGGAAGGGGAAAGGCAGAAGGTACAATGACAAGAAAAGCTTGTTGGAAAACAAGAACATGTGAAATAATTGTGAATATTTTTACTATTTAAAGTTTCGCTTCTAGGCAACCGAAACGACGACTGATCTTTTAACTGATCAAGCCTGTAAAAAATAGAAATATATTTCTTCCCTTCGTCATGTCGCGAATGAGAAATACTTGATAACTTAATCATAATACTACGATATTATTAATTTGATATTATCTTTTACTTGTAATGTAAATATAAATATACTGGAGATTTTGAATTGCCTTGGTTCATTTTTGTTTCCTCCTTGCTTAATTGCAACCGACATTTACATACATCCATATCGATTTGGAAGTATTCGAAAGAATGAGTGTCATTCTTTAAGCTACTTGTGTTTTATTATTCATCAAATATAACAAAGAAAATTTTACCTCACGTTTACAAGGATATTTAAACCAAAATTTTTAAGAGTTCTAGGTCACACAGCATAAAAAGAATAATTGGAAAATTAATAGGAATTAGGAAAATAAATAATAAAAAATAAAAGTAAATAAAAATCCCGTCTTTTATAAGTTATCTACACTTTTTATTTCAAATTATAAATGCACTAAAGTAAACTATTGATGTTTACCAATTGCATTTTTGTTTTACTCCAAAAATATTCCTCAGTGGACTACAAAAATCCATTTTTGCCCCGTCAACTAGCACTACTCTGCCCAGACTATTTCCTTCCAATTGTGGGTATTCGATTAAAAACAAACATAACCTCTCCACAACCAATCAGATTTCAGTAAAAAGCGGAGCGCAAAACCTTTGAAATTAATAATTAGAAGATGCAGTCATTGACGAAGAAAATACCCAAAACTTTGAGCTCTCCAAAAGATTCAATTCGGTCGAAATTCTTCATACATGCAACTTCTCGGTTCTACTGCGACTCCAACCAATTTTTTGGGGATTTTCGTTTTCAACTTCTTCGTATTGTCCATAGAAAAATGTCCAGTGCCGATGACTGCCGACTTCGTCATAGCCTGGCACAGGCACTCTCGGAGGCCTGCGAATATGGGCGTTGACTTCTATCCATACGAAGAGTAAATTTCTGATTAAGCAAACTGCCCAAAAAAAGATTTTAAGCTGAAAAGAAAAACAGAAAAAATATTCAGATGCCATGTCAAACGCGACTCGGACTCAAGTCACATAAAGACAAAGACAATTTTCTAAATCAATTACCAATAGATAATTAACAATGGATAAATAGAATTATTTAAGACCATACCTGATTTTGATCGAGATCTACTAGAGTAGCTGTAGCTCCGTCGCCGCTTTCTCCTAACGGGAGATCTCCCCCTTCGGACGGATGATCCAGAACTGGAAGACGACAGAGATCTCTTCCTGCGTAATCTAGATCTTGATCCCGATCTCGATCGTGACCGTGATCTCGACCTGGACGATGTTGAAACCGACTCTGATCTGCTTCTGTCTCGAGAACTTGACCTCGATCGTCTTCTCCTCTCCCCCCTGTACCTACCTCGACCACCTGCAGCTGAGTACAAAGGTTATCAGTGTGGAACATAAAACAGTACCTGTTCTGCAAGGTAACATCAACTTACTTCTTCTTCCAAATGATTTGCTCTCGGCTAATTCCAAAAGCCTAGGATTGATCACCTGATTGGCTTCCTTCAGGACTTCGATCAGATCTCGTGCTTTGTTACCGTTGCTGGGTGTGAAGAAGGTATACGCCGTGCCTGTGTTGTTGGACCTTCCGGTTCGACCAATTCGATGCACGTAGTCCTCCGAGTTATTCGGGTAGTCAAAATTTATGACAAACTTCACGTCTTCGACATCTGCACGATATAAAAATGTCACTTTAGTAAAAAAATTTTCACTCCATCGTGTTCTGTTATTCACAGAAGTGGATACTTAAAATAAAAATAGTTAGAAAAGCTTAAGTCTCCCCGTCGAGTTTTGTCGCACTTAACTGACACAGAAGACAAAGTGTACTTGTTTCTAACTGCTAACTCCATTGAAATGTCAATTTTTACTACGGTGCATGTAGAAGCTCTGGCTCCAACACACTTGACCCGAGAATCTTTCCGAATCTGTTCCGCTGGAACAGAACTGGAAGTACTACAGGAAAACAAATTTGTGTTTTCTATCTAATTATATTCCTCTTTTGGAAAGCATAAAAATGTGTACAATTTTTGAGAATGGAGAATTACAACGAGGAATTTGGTACGATTTGTGTAAGAGTAATATGTACAACTTTATGAAAGGGTACATATTTTTTTGCCTTCTACTAATATGTCGGTTTAGGTATGTAATTTCATAAAGAAAATTCACTGATATTAAAGGGAAACATGAAGCACGGAGTAACCGTTCACCATATTCCATCAAAACCTACATATATCATAGATAAATGAAATGACGACGAGGAGAATTTTTAGAAACTTCTACTGATTCTGAGTCAAATAAGCGACACTCGACATTTTGGGAGACAAATGTTTCATTTTTTTAATGAATTCCATGGCACTCTGGGGGAGGCTATCTAGACTAGGGCTATCTAGGGGCATTATCTTTACTTTCGTTTGAAGGAGGTAGGTATCGTTTTCTGTCTGAACCCTCAGACATGTTTGATAACATCGAGGTTACCTCCCTGATGATAAATTACATGCCCTGTGTTGTTACATACTTTGGTGACTTTCGAACAATTAGCTCCGGGGTACGGCTCCAGTGATGCCCCGGGACATGGAAAACGGACAGGAGGCCCCTGCAGGCCCCGACAGAGACAGAGAGACGGAGTTACGGCGTACACGCCGCCTGCGTCCCTGCCAGAGGGAACTGTAGTGAGTTGTGATGAGCTCGTGAAAGCTCGTAGGGAGAGGCACAGCTTTGCAAGAGTACTCTCATTGCAATCGTATTGCCTGTGCCTCTGCAACATAAAAACGTCAACATGTTTTAGAAGAATTTTTCTAGTAAATAAATAAGTAAATAAATAAATAAATAAACCATGAATGCGCAAACACAAACTAAATCAATTAATTCAATCAAATATATACATTTAAGAGTAATAAGAACGACAGAAAGAGACCAGTAGAGATAGTTCACGAACAGATGAAGATAGAAGGTACAGATAAAAAATAGAAAATAAGCCTGTCTACGGCACAATCTGCAAAACGGGAATTCTGGCCAGGAAACCTATTCCTGAAACCAAACTGCTTCTTATCCACAGGGCTCAACAATTAATCGCCCACGGCACACTACAACTTCACGAATTATCAAAAAGCCTTGGATAACCATTGTCTAGCCGAATGTCCAAATACAACAAATTCTTCATCAGGCAGTACATCAATCAAGTACACTCTGATGACAGCTACGCAATTTTTAATAAAGTTACATTTTACCCCACCTCAGGCTTAAAACCCTTACGTACTAAACACACAACTGGTTTCAACTATGGCGACATGTTTTAAGGACGCATCTTGAAGTCGATACCGATGATCAGGAAAAAAAGGCTTGCTTATTTAATTCAGAAATAGATCCAACCCATAAGACCTAACGAAGTACGGTAACCTCAAAAACAAATTGTTCAGAATATACTATTGTAGACTCTATGCAGGCGTGAGGCTATTCTCCTTCGACCGGGACTGTCGCCTGTCTAGATGAATGAATATTATTGACATAATATGTTACATGTTAACTTCATTGTTGGATCTCATTTTAAAACATTCGTGAAATCTAGATTGACCCGAACTATTTGAACGTTACACACTCCACCTTAACTACTGACTCATTGACCGAATGTATCACTGAATGACTATCCGAATGATTCTATATCAAAGAATTATTTGCTGTACACATCACAGACGCGAAAGCAATTGTTTTCACTGGCTTGGGTGCCAAATCTCTAAAATTCAATATTAACGGAGGCCTCGCCAAAGGATCGAATGAAGGTGAAACCTTGCGAAAGGTTTATGATCACCTCAATGTGCCAGACAATGACATTGTTGTTGTTCCCAACAGAACGTTTTTTTGTGTTTTCTGGTCCTGCTTTTGTGACGGGTTTTTGCTTTAGGCTGCTGGTAATATTTCTAGATGTTATTCCTTTCGGGTTCGGACGGTTTCGATATTATTATTTTGGCCAGGTTGCCATGACCGATGCGGAATTCATGAAATAAATGGCTCAATCGCTACACTACAAATTACGGAGTCCAACAATGTAATATAATTAACAGAATAAGAACCGCTAAGAAAAACAACGAAATCGACTAAACGTCGAAATTCAAAACCAATTAACAGACTATTAACTGAAAAAAGTCAAATGTGAAAGTAAACCATAAATTTCAAGTCTCTAGATAGAAATGGTAATAAATAAAATTATTTCACCTACCTAAACCTCGTGCAGCTACATCCGTTGCAACCAAAATAGGTCTGCGGCCATTTCTGAAATCTGAAAAAGTAAACCAAACAATATGACAGATCAAATCAATTGCGTCAGTCACATCAAACTAGGTGATAACAAGTACCAAAGTACTAAAAGTAATAGATCGTGTAAATAAATAACTAAAATATGACACAAGATGTTTAAGCTCCAGTGTGAAGCGGTTGGTTCAAACAGGAATGGGAACTTCAGTTGGTAGTTCAGAGAACGGGAAAGGAAACGAAAACCGATTGATACGAACTGAAATATAAATAGGATATATAAATTAATGCTGGAGGTTTTAACATTAGTCTTCATGATCACCGAGGGGTAAGTTGGTAGTGTTGCGTGGCATACCTTGCAAAACATGATCTCTCTCTGTTTGATTTTTATCCCCGTGAATAGATTCGGCCGGCCAACCGTCTCGCCTCATCTTCCTCGTGATCTCTTCAACTCTTTTCTTTGTCTCAATGAATACGATCGTCTTATTCTCCTTCTCAGACATGATCTCCTTGAGTAAAGTACTTAACCTGAAAGCAATGTATAACATTATAAATCCGAATTTTATGGACACAACCTAATACCAATTCCCAAGTAATAAAACCTAGATGAAGAAACAATTACAATTATTATACACATCACAGTTACAATTATTATAGTTTTGTTACTTCCAACTCACTTTTTCTCTTTCTCTGAGTCCTGGCACACATCAATAATTTGTAATATGTTATGGTTAGCAGATAGTTGTAGAGACCCTACATTAATTTGTGTGTATTCATTCAAAAATTCTTCAGCCAAATTCCTAACAACTTTGGGCCATGTCGCCGACCACATCAAAACTTGTCTGTCAGGCTACAACAAGATAAATTTTTCTTTCTTTCAACAATTTTTCTTGCACTAATTTTCTCCGCACTTCACACATGTCATGTAGTGTTATTTACCCGTATCTGTTCAAAAATCTTCCTTATCTGTGGTTCAAAACCCATGTCGAGCATTCGATCGGCCTCATCCAAAACTAAGTAAGTCGTCCGTTTGAGGTTTGTCTTTCCACATTCCAGAAAATCAAGCAATCGCCCAGGGGTTGCAATAACAATTTCTACACCCCTCTCCAAGTCCCTTGCCTAATCATAATAATGGAAAAAATCATTTTCAGTTATTTAATAAAAATATAAAAATGTAAGACTATTTTTAGATTGTAAAGCAACAAATTGTAACATATTTTAACATAGAAAAAATACCCTGATTAATATGAAAATCAAAAAGTTAACTGTAATTCAACATGTCAACCTAAATGTTTAAATTTTAACTAATCTTCTATAGATATTTATTTTTACAGAAGTCTTGTAAAAGCATAATTAGATGTAGAGTTTAATAAATGCAGCAAACTTATACCTGAGAGATTCTCTTTGCTCCTCCAAAAATACATGTGTTTCTAATGCCAGATGAGTGACCAAAATCATCAGTAACTTCTTTAATTTGTTGTGCTAATTCTCTAGTTGGAGCTAAAACTAAAACTATGGGACCATCTCCCCTCTGAAGCCTAGGCTGATGATTGATGTGAACAACAGCTGGCAAAATGTACTAGAAAAAAATCAAATATATGTAAACTTGACTGTCAATTATGAGAAACATTTAATTGAATGTACAGCTACTACAAAAAACTTACAGATAATGTTTTTCCAGATCCAGTTTTGGCAATTCCGACTAAATTCCTACCACTCAGAGCTATTGGCCATCCTTGAGCTTGAATTACTGTTGGTTCTGTGAAACCTTGTCTCCTGTTTAATAGTCAACAATTATTATAATTATCTTACAATAATGGATACAGATTATGATTCCCCAAAGGTCAATTACTAATTACTTACTTCATTTCCCTCAGAACATAATCTGGGAACCCAGCTTCTCTAAAATGTTTTATGGGCAGAGGGACATTTTTTCCCCTTAAAGTGATTTCGTTTGCCGATCTGAATTCTTCCACCTCTCGTGGAGATCTGAAATATAGAAAACGATTATTTGCGGCAAAAGTTAAATGATAAAGCACCGACCTAACTATAAATGTTACCTGTCTTCCACATCTGGATGTGGTACATAAAAATCCTTCTTGAAGGGTTCTAATTTCGTTAGATCCCACTTCGGTCTCCTCAAACGGGAGCCAACACCCTTCCTACTTCCTCTGTCTCTGCTTCTTCTACGTCGATCTCGATCCCGATCTCTCCAGTCCCTGTCCCTTGAACGTGATCTGGACCTAGATCTGTAAAGGTGAGCGACATTAGTTAATTGAGTCAAAGCCGTCGAAACCGTGTTTCTTTTCTTGTACGTTAATGTCTCACCTATCTCTGTCGTATCGTCCCATTTCTTTTGGCTACACTGAAACACTGGTCACGGTCAATCCCATGAACAATCAATTTCAACCAATTAAGTAAACGACCGATTCAAAATAAACAAAACGTAATTGTCATTAAGCTCAAGTCGGTCACTCGTTCTCTATTGCCAACTTCAAAATATGAAATCGAGGTGGTTTGGCGCAATAACCGAAACTTCCAAGTCATAGAGAAAATATGCCAATGATCTCATTCAAATTCGATTTCAAATTATAAATGAAATAGATTCCGTTTTCTAATAAGAATTTTTAATTTAAAAAAGAATTATTTTTTTTGATTTGAACATATTTCTTACTGGTCTTGACATGCCGATCACTACTTCTTTCCCTAAGTTTCAGTCGTCAAGTTACTGCCCGAACACTCGAAAATCCGTTACGCCATTAAACAATAGAATTTCAAAGGATTTTATTTTTGACGAAACTAATCTGTCATTTTTGTATATTTAATTTACACGGGTAAAGGAGTTCAATGTCGGACGACGCCGAGGACGCTTCGAAGGGCCACGCTCGTTTAATATGGTTGATATTGACGGCCATAATATTCAGAATAGGATACGGCTACGGCGGCGGAGACGCAGAATAATGTCTTGAAGTTGAAGAATATGAGGAAAAACATCGAGAGCACATGACAAAAATATGACCTGTGTCTTCGAAACGAGAAAAACAAAATAATCGATATGTAATTATTTATAAAAATTGTAATGACATATAGACAATAACTTTATTTTGGCAATAATTGGTTTATTTACGATCACATCAATAGAATATCACCAGTAAGTGTGACAGTTTATATTGAAATGAAAACCAAGTGAATACTAGAATATTTGCTAAGAAGAGTTTTAAATTAAATCAAAACATTTAAAAAAGTTTTACAGGTAGAGCATTTAATTAAAAATTCATAATTTAAAAAGTTATTAGGAATTTAAAAACATTATCAGTTAAAAAATAGTGTGTTCAGTTATTAGTTCATTATCAGTTAAAAAACTGAATTGAAACTATACACCTAAACTAAATTTAAAACTACACACCCATGTATCCTAAGATATCACTTGCCACGCTATTTTTAGTGTTTTCATTTTATTTTCGCTTTACATATATCATGAACGCACTTGAATTTCCTTTCCAAAGTCAATTGCATAATTCAAAATACACAAAACATCAATCTATACCCAGAACAGCACAAATTTTCATTATTCGCGTGCCGCTGAGCTAATTGTCGGAGTTGTTTTCTATTCCGCCACACAGTTTGGTATTGTCCAACGCCGTGTTCACCAATGCTGCAATTCTTTAGGTATTACCACAGACAGACAATAGAGAGAGACAATACCGTATATTGCAGTTGCAAATTGTGAAACAAATATATTGGAAATGCAAGATAAAAATACAATAATTTATGTAAAAATCTTTACAGGTACTGGAAATAAGCTGGAATACTCCAGTTGGACAAATTAATAGAAATAAATAACATGTTACCTTTGATTTAATCTATTAGGTTAAATAAAACAGTGTATAATATAAAATCCTATAATACATATTCAGATTACACAAAAATATATAAAATATATATATTACAATTTATTAAAAGATTTCAAATATTAATTAACTATACATTTTTTCAACCATTTTGATTATTCACTTTCCCTTGTAGAATTTGAATAATTCAGGTAAAAGTGTTTTCTCACCTGCAACAGGTTTGAAAAAGACACAGGTTTCTGCAACTCCAAGTACAATTATCTAATGTTACATGATTTTACCTCCTTACTTCTCAGACTTGCATAATGTCTTGGAAAGTGTGATGTAGAGAAGGAATGATGGCAAGGATACTGTTCATCAGCTGCCTGCTTTCTTAATTGCCATCAGTGAATATCATTTAGCTTTTTTAATTACTTCGTAAATGTGCATCAACCTCAGGGCATTCAGTTTTATTTCATTGGTGATCTTTTCCTCACTAGCAAGCACAGACTCATTTAATTCATTCAACAAAATTCTCTGACAACTATTCTCAATTTTAGAATTGCAGTTTGCTGTATAAATCTCTTGTTGGACATCATCCTTTACCAAAATTCTGAGTGAATCACAGTTCTCCTTAAGCAACTTGAACTTCTTGTCAAAATCATTTCTCATTTCTTTCATTTCTTGGCGAACTGAATTGATTTCATTTAAAATACTATTCTGGCAAGATCTTATCTCACTGACTATATCATTGTAATATAAGTTTCTATTTTCTGAGTTGGTTGAATGAAAACCATCCCCACAGCCACCATTGACATTTACATTAGGAGAATTTATTTCTGGCGGTTCCACCATGGTTTTGACTGGTACATTGAGATTACAATCAATTTGTTCTGCAGAGTCAGGTTTCTCAATTATTGGAAATAAAATAGAAGATGAATAATTGTTGTTGTTGTTGTTAGCATTATTTGATGGTGTTTCATTGTATGCAATTGCATTTGGTGAAGCATGACCTGTGTGAGACAATGAATGTGTACTCTTATGTTGGGGCAATGGAGACAGCACTTTCTTCAGGAAAGAGTCATCATAAATGCTGGGTGACTCTGTGGTTGTGTTGAGAGCCAAGTTTGGTGTTGAGTGAACAGGAAGCGTCTTACTCTGACTCAACAAACAGTTTGACACATCCTTTTTTGGGTTACTTCTCATAATAGGTGAGAATATATCCATCACAGACAGGTCCAAAGTTTTGGATGGATTCTCCACAGCATCTGGTGTGCTCATTTCTACTTCTGTGTAAGACTTTGCTATTTTAATATTCTGTGTCTTGACACATAGAACTGGACCACTGTGAGCTTTAAAAGCTTGCAAAACCTTACTCACTCTCAAATCATATATAATAACAGAACCACCTGTTGTGCCCAGGGCCACTTTGTCTCCATTTAATATTATATCAACTGAGTTCATGGGTTCACCAATATTCACACTTAAAACTGATTTGCATTCTCTGATGTCAAACATTTTGAGTGTTTTTGTCAAACTAACAGAGGCAATGACACCAAAATTGATAGGTGAAAATGAGATGTCTGTACAAGCACCTTCATGAGCTTTTAATTTTTTGAACACATAGTCAGATCTCATAATGTCCCAGACACAAATTGTGCTTTCCAAGCTTGATGCAGCCAAATAATTCTTTTTACAAAGGCAGAATTTCAAGCTGGATGTCTGCCCTGACTTTGGCAGACAGAATGTATTAATAACTTTATTTGTTTTTAGACCGTGCAAGCATATTTTGTTTGTCGTCAAACTCGCCGATGCAATATAGTTATCTTCGGAATTGACGGCTATTAAATCTACCGAGTGGTTTTCTGTGTATTCTACTTTGGTGGCGATTTTCTTGTCTTTTATGTCCCAGACAAAAATCTCGCCACTTTCATTTCCCACGGCTATGTTTCGATTTGTCCAATTGAAAAAGGATGCCGACGCCACGTTCGTCAGCGTGATATACCTCATTGGCTGAAGTTGCTTGTTGGAATATTTGAAAATAGGAAGAGGGCCTCTTACGCGATCCACAGGAGCAACGGCCAACCATTTGCCATCTCCGCTCCAGGTGATTCTTCCATGAGTTGGATTGACGGTGGTAATGGACGCCGTAACTGGTGACGAATACTCATCTTCAATGCTGAAAACTTTTAACTCTTGGGAATAAGTTGCCAAAGACATTTTCCACCGAGAGGACTGACACGAAATCCCAGGTGAAAAATTCGTTAAGATAACCACACAACCAGTTTGACGCAAACATATGATTCTAACGCCACGACAAACCCCGCCAAGCATCATCTATCTGTATTCGTTGGGGAATGTAACTTTCATTTAAATTTGTGTTACTTTTTGGGACATTTACACTTTGTATTTAGAGAGTTATAAATTAGTACTTGGGAAAACCAAAAACCTAATTTTGTTTTGTATTGCTGTCTAGTGTCTGTTATTTAAAAAAGTACCCAGTCATGTGAGGTAGTAAAAACATTACTCAATAAAAGTCAAAATGGCGGCGACAGAACGTCATTCAACAGTGATTGTGACCATCCCTCTATGTCGAACTTGAATTTTATCCATGCCGGACCTGTACAAAAGTCGCAATGAATGTGACCTGCGCAGCTCTCGTCGTAGCCCACTCATCCAGGCAGAATTGCTAATAACAGAAAAAACAAATACCGTACGAGAGGAAGTGTAGCGAAACCATCCATGTCTTTCGTTCAGGTACGTCACTCTCCTCTTTTGTCTTCTGTCTATCTTCTCTCCGGCATGGCACGTCTCTACCGGACCGGTCTATTTTCTACCCGTTGAAGCGGTCACGCATCCGAGTGCCTACGACTGGGATGGGTACCTTTAAAATTGTCGCAAACCTTATTAACGATTTAATCTACCGAGAGGAAGGTGCATGAACCTTCCGCTGACATCTCGTACAGTCTCTCTGACTTTACTTTTAATGAGAATTTCTACGAAAGCAAAGGTACAGAAAAACTAACATTTTTGTCTTTATCAATACAATTCCTTCGTAATAATTTCTTTCTTTATTACTATTTTATCTTTCTGCCACTTTCTTTTGCCGTTTGTGGCCCCTTGTGAAAATGAAATTTTCACCTACCCTCCGTTTTTGCGTCCATCATAGTCATCGTCATTCCATAAAGATCACTTCTCATGCCTTCATCGTTTATTGTAGCTAAACTTTCATCTACCTCTATTTTCTCATCTTCAATTGTGTCTCATTTTCTCTTTTTTATCTTGATTAGTTGTATTACGTGCAGCCAAATTTTCATAAAACCATTTTATTTGAGTGTGTCTCTTGCATTTATTTTGTATCAAATCTTGTTTTTATTGACCTTCCTCCGGTGTGAAGGATGAAGTATAAATACTTTTCCTTGCATCTGGTAACTATGCCGTCATTTATTCTTTGTGTACTTCTACAGATGTGATAAGTCTTTAAAACAATTTATTACTTTCCACTTTGCCTTTCTCTGTGTGAAAAATGTCACACACACCTTAATAACATTTACTTTATTCAACATCTACATCTTAAAAATGGTTTCGTGTTCAGTGATACACTCAAGGAAGTTTGGATGAAGCGACCCACATCCACATCACCACAGAGATTAAAAAAACAATGAAGTTCAGTTATATGATGCAATCAATCACTGAATGGAATGTTTCAAATTATGTAGAGATGACCATTTCAAATTCATCAAATTAAGTACCCGCAATGCGACTTTTGACATTAGAAGACTTTCAAATTTTCGGACAATACAATTTCCTTGTCCCTCCACCGCTGGTATTCGGCGGGTACCAAAAAGTACCTTCTTGCCGGCCCAAATTAATAACTTTTATGAACTCAAACTTCTGCCTACGTCCAGGTTGACATTTTATATTTCCGTGACCTCCTGTGTCACTTATACAGTCACCCAATTGCACGCAAATTGACCAAATTTTTAATTAAAAGAAAAGGTTCAGTTTAATGGAATGAACGTCATATTTTGTCATGCCCGTCATTACAATACAAGAAGTAATTTGTTTTCGAGTGACCGAACTGCCCCCGTCACTAAGTAGAACAAGGGGCTACGTAGTTGGCATGAGGGCTCTCTCAGGTTCTTGTTGATGGTCCCCCAGAAGTTCTTCTTCTTTTCTTTAGAAAAATGCAAATCCGTGACAGGACGTCGTTTTGACATGTTTTTGCGTGTTCGGCGGTCCATGGCAGTCTTATTCGGGCTCTGCGTGTTATTCATTCTTCAGGTACCAGTCACATCAACTGAAAAAGTTTATAAATTGTTCTGAACTTTTGAATTCGAGTGACCACGTTGAACCACACTTTTATTAGCGAATGTGAACATTTGAAAAAAATTAATAAATTTGATATTCAACATTAATCAGAATGTTATGTCAACCCTGTTAGGTCTTAAGTAAGTTCTGTTGCACGACGATTCTCCGTACGTTGTTAAAAGTTCTCAAAATATTACAATAAGTTGACATTAATTTAGTTTTTCACCTAACAAAAATAAGAGTTGTAATTATCGAGGCAGAATAGAAATGAGAAATAAAAAATAGGAAATACTGATTATCTAGTGCACTGATATCTGGGTTTCCCATTTGTACGGTTGCATATCTATTTACAAGTTAAGACAAATTCAAGGAGTAAAGGAACCAAAAATATTAGGTACCAATGCTAATACTCTACACTAGGAAGAGATACTTTGCAGGCACAGTAATCAACAATTTTCAACACAGACATCACATTAAAATTTTGTATATATGGAAATATAGCAACATTCATTAACCCGTTCGTGTTGAGTCGTTCACGAGTATCATTTAACGAAAAACCAGGTTATTCGGCACTTGGTTAACGATCCTGTCCGGATCGACGGATTTAACGCCGCTACGAGAATCCCATTGACTGAATGACTGACTCTAAAATAACTGGACACTAGCAACTTCGAGTCCGACAGAATTAAGTTTTAAACAAACTTAATTATTGTAATTTACCTATATTGATCAGTTTTATTGCCTGGCTTTTAATTATCAGGTTATTTATTTTTGTTTGTCATTCACATACTTTTTAAAGGGTGACTCAAATTCCCCTCCCCCTCAAAAAACCAATATCTGTATGGTAAAGGAGCCGTGAACGAGACACCAACAATAGTGGAAACTAATATTCGTGGGATTTTCAGAAAGAGAAGAGAAGAACACATAGGAAAACTCTCCTCATGATATAAATAGTAAATTGGAAAGGACATATTAAAAATACAAAGTAATTACAGACGTTTAATTGGAACGGACAGGTGACAACCCTAAACGTTTTTCGGTTGAAATTTCCAGGTGCCTTAAAACGGGAAGTAGGAAGCTTCTGAGCATAAATCCGTAATATTCTCAATGAAAGAAAAGTGCTTTTAGAACTTGCACACAAAAAAACTACTCAAGTAGCACGAACTGGTATCTTTGATTTTTTTGGGTTAAAGAAACAGCCGTCACGTGCCCGTATGTTCTAATTAAAAAGACCTGGTTAAGGTGGTGAAAAAAGGGGCAAACGGAGAGGGTTAGCTAATCGAACGAAAACAAATCGACTTCCTACTTGTTACCGGGTACTGACGCCATTTTTCTACATCCTCGTCTTCTTCCACGCATTTTTTGTGCTCCTCTGGTTTTTATGGTACCTCAACCGTAATGTACATCCACTTCCACCGGGTTTCTCAGTTCTTAACCGTTATTCGAGTAATTCGAGCAGGTAGTTAGTTAGTTAGTGAGTGAGTGAGTTACTACAAAGGAAACACTCAATATTTACTTATAAACATTTTTTGCATTGTGCATTATCGTATTTTTTTCGTAGTGTTTATTTTATTAATAATTCAAGTTGCTGTTATTTTTCGGTATTTTTTAACGTGCTCTGTGTGTTTGCATTCACGGGACATCTGCAGATTTGCAACAGTAATATTTTTTTATTTTATCTTACTATTTCTGTATTGCAAAGTAACATGTTTCCACGCTTCATATAGTAACTACCAATAACCTCTATTAAAAGTCACTTGTACAATATAAATTCACTTTTACTTGCTTCCTTTGAACCTTAAAAACAACTTGAACAATATTAAAATTTTAATCTTGTGTAAATTCATTACAATTTATAATTAAATGATGTCATTTTCAAGCACGCTATCGTATTCTGCACCTCAATAAATTGAATTGATTGTAATTCAATTACTTTATAATAGTAAAGTAATAAAACTCATGAACTCATGAAATGTCGAATTTGTGGTAGAATGCCGCAATCATTTTCAAAAAGGTCGTCACATTATCACTTACCACATAGTCAGAATGAAACAAAATAAAATACACCGATAAAGAAATTTTTAACCTAACGTTGAATATAAGCAACTTATTTGTAGAACTCAAAATTTGGAATTAATTTAAGACGTCATGCGGATTTGGGCTGTAAGCCAGTTCATATTATAAATTGCTTTACTATAAATTTTATTTTACATACACATTATATTCCTAAATTTTTGTCACTGGGCCAATATACGGGAGGATAGGTCCTCCAGTGAAAAATTTTATGAAGTATCATTACGTTATAGTGTCTCTGTGTTATAAAGAAATTATATTATATAGGTTTGCAGTTAAATTAATTGTAATTTATAGAAAATTAACTACTTTATCTCTATAGAGAGTGGTAGTTGCACCAACTATACTATCTATTACGCCATAATGTACTGTTCTCATTCAGTATAATTTTATTTATTTTAGCAAACTATTTGATGAGGTTAATTCAGAATGATAGTTTTATGAAGATGTTTCTTCTTCTATTTCTTAATATTTCTTACATTTATGAAATCATTCATTTTTAATGTCAACATTTGTTTTACCGTAACGAATGGTCTGCCAACCGCTTACTTTTCATCTGTATAAGATTCTAAAAAATCAATTTTCTATTTTTTTTTCTGTTGATATATCCTTGGGTATTTATTTAATTAGAAAAAAGACATTTGCCACACATCAAGGAACCTAATATAACTGTCGTACTCTTTCACAGGAACTTTCTATTTTGTTCTGCTTTGCATACAATTTTTTGAACTGCATATACAGACGATTTAACATATCGGATATTTGTATTTTTCATATTTATGTTTATGTTTATGTATTTCATATATAAACAATTTAAATGTCACTAAAAACGTGGTAGCAGTATAGATAACGATACGTGAACCCTTAACTTTATTGCACAGAGTAAATGTTTTATAATATAATTATATTATTAAAGAATGAAAAATTTGCTCTCCAGGCTCGCTAGAATTTCCAGTTTTGTGTCTATATCTATATGACCTTTGACATTTGGATCTTTTGACTTGAATCCTTACAAGAACCAATGAATAAATCAATAACAAAATCAATATATCTCAGTCAATACCAAGAATTTATATTTAAATTATTTAAAAGAAGGTCAAACAGGAGCTTATCTTAGTAAACATTATTTTTAAATGATTCATTTTGTTTTTACCGTTTTTTGGGCGATTTTTGTACGAAAACAACGAGTTTCAATTTTAGATTGGAATCCGTTATATATACGTCAATAACCTGGTGACAGAAAACTCGAATGAAATGCGTCACATAGTACGAAAACTTGAATGAATTAAAGTCACGTCCCGTTTTTCGTCTGTTACGTTCTTATATTGTTTTATAACTGATATTATGGGTACTACTGACATCACTAGATATTGCAGGGAAGTGATGGGCGTTTCATAAACCTAGAAACCGAAGGATTGTACGACCGTACTCATGTATTAAGAAGGAAGTTACAAGATATCACTACAGGGCTAACACGGTTTTTGGGAACCTGAAAAAATACATGCGGGTAGTAGAAATAAATAGTCTGAATAAATTACATACATGAGGGTTTCTGACGTATTAGAATATTACATTTTGATTGCGGACGGAAAACTAAAGCTTACGTACTAGTAGGTAACCCGAATACGAGAATCCTTTACTACTCATTTACAGTAAGATTTTTCGTTGGTTTTTGTCACGTACGATAATAATCTCATGAGCAACAACCTGTAAACATACCTGCATAATTCAACTTATTTCCGTGTAATACAACTCATGCGTCATGATTCGCGGCACACGCCGGCAATCGGAAAATTAGTATTAAATGACAAAATTTTATACAGTGTAGTGATTACAATGCGTTACAACATCCATAATCTCTGAGCTAACTGTACAAGAGCGAAAGAGCTTAACCTGTCTCTCAGCGAATATGTTTTAATTATTTTTTATCAGTCTATCGATAGGGATGTTTTCCTTAACGAACTCTTCATTTAACATTTATACTTTTTTTATTGTACAACGTAGCTTTTTCGCTACATAATTATAAGCTACATAAGTTTATATTTTATTATTGTTTATAATTTGGGTAAAAGGGAAGGAAAGCAAACGGAGGAACCTTTGGTGGTCAGCCAAACCATCTTTCCGTTTACTTTACATTTCTGCATCGAGAGAATATTAAAATTACTCAGGCATTGTTATTAAAAAATTTTTGGATGATTGAAACTTACTATATAAAAATAAAGTAATGAAATATATTCTACAGAAATCATTATGAATGACTGTTAATATCACGCTTGAAAGAGTAAGGGAAAATTCGATGTCATAATGCTGCGTAATTCATTACGTTTACATTTTAATTTTATGTGGCATAAAATATTTATTTATATGTACAGTTTGTACATAATATAAGTTTGTGATGGTTAGAACCATGACAAATAAAAGAAAAAAAGATGTCATTCAAATGTCATGTACAGTAATAAATGCGTTACTTTTGTGGCCTTAAACTCGGTAGGTACCCAAGAAATAAACCCGCTTTTACGCGTTGACAAACGAATTATTCACGCTGCAAATTTTATTTTGACTATAGCAAAGAGTTTTGTCTTCTCATATTATCTGCTCAAAAGAATTAATTATCATTTACATCAGCAGAACGACTTCAACACACCAACCCGTGGAATTTCTAGAAGAACAAATTACGATACGGTAATATAGAAAAACAGACGGACACGCTTTTCACCGTAAATGTCAAGTGAACACTTAACTGTACTTTAGTGATAACCACACTTTAAGAGAATTAAAAACGAAATCTTTTACATACATAACTCAAATTTGCACGATGCAGACTGGATGAACAAAGTTTCCACTCGTACATTCTAGACAATTCTCAAATAACAGTGAAGTCATGAATCTACAAAATATGTGGATACGCAGCAAATCAAAAACATAAACGACATCGGTTACACCATGGAAGCTGATGGAGGCTTTCATTAGACTTCTCGATTGAGATAAAAACCAATTGGAACGTAGTAACAATCTAGTGTTAGAAATAATTGTTATAAATAAATAAGTTTTTACTAGGTTTGAGTGTTACTGCAGTCAGTAGCTACTCATCTGTTGTACTTGTTGAATCCGAGAATACAACACTACGCGTAATGGACATATCAATGTACGAAAATAGTTAACACACAGCTTAAGAATTGTAATAATACTTATTAAATGAATGAATAAATGACAATCAGGTGAACATTAGTAATCACCACATCTTCAACTCGTTTAACACTAAACGTCACATGTACTAATGATCAGTTCGGTAAACGGTACAACATGAGTTTAATGAACATTAAAATCATTAGCGCATTGTCTTGCTGAGCTCGTTCCCATCATGGAACTTGAAGAGTATTGTTTGAGCTCAAAAGAAACAAAATGTTGAAGCGGTCAGAAACCGTGATGATGGCACACAGGGAGCGAAACAAAACTGTTTTAGAGTACACATCATAATTTTATGCTACAGCGCCCGTGAAGACAGTTAATAAGTGAAATAAATTAAACAACAGTGTGAGAATTCAATGGGAATTAAAACAAATCGAAATGATGCCGGTCGTATTATGCAGCATACAGCATAAAGTCAGAGAAGGAAAAATAGCATTAAAATGTGAAAAAGTGCGAACCCAAACAATACAAAACAGGATTATTGTTACTTAAAGCAATTTCTGAAATCCTTTTTTCTTAAATTCTGTTTCCGAATCAAGATTGAAAGATCAGGTAACTGGATTTGAAAAGTCAAAACGCTGGTCGGCTTTAATTAATGTTGTAAAAATTTAACGTTGTTTTAGGAATTTAACTGCTTTTGGTTTGAAACACCAAAAGTCGTTAAAAACGTTTTTAACGTTATAAACAAAGTGGTGAAGCAAAAATTGAAGCATAAAAACTATGTGTCGTATATATAATTATAAAATTACATTAATTTAATGCAATCAATTTAAGAAATAAAAAATACAACCAGGTGGCTGAATGATGGCAAGAAGGAGCAGTAAATAACACCATAGGTTTACAAAATCTGTCTAGTACAGCTAGACATGCAATAGCAAAGATTTGAAGAAGCGCAGTCATACGCGACAGAAATACCTGAGAAACAGGTACAAAGGGGTTGAGCAAGACATAAATCTACCAGAAAAAGGACGGAGTAATGAAGCAAAAGAAGACCGAAAATTGTAAAAAAAAAAATCGTTTTCTAATTTCCCCTAGCTAATGTGAAAACCATTTGTATGAGCAAATTAAGTGTTGAGCGCAAATGGCGTACGGTACCGCAAATTATCATACAAGATGCTTGACACAGATTTGAATTTTTCAAAAAAAGTGAAAAAGTCATTGGGTCCGCTTTAATGGCCGGTCAATGTAAGAGATGAAGAAGATGGAGATGAAAATGGAGAAAACCAAAACGGGACTGTTTCGCACCTGTCTCGTACAAAACCTGTCCTGGACCTGAAAATATCCATACAAATGTGACATTTCTAATACATAACGTATTTGGGTACCAATGATCGTTCCTGTTTATTTAGATGAAACCTGTTACACAATTATACGTCATAAATAATTATTAACGCAAGTCGGCTTTGGAAATTCATTTTTTGCAATTCTAAGTTTTATATTTACCTCTGGTAGTATTATACTTTTTATGATTTTATTTAATTGTGCGCAATACTAATAAGTTAGTCAAATAACGAAAAGTAAAGTTTTCTCTTACTAACATTTAAATTTTACAATGCCTGAGTATTTTGTGTAGTAAATAATTTTGACTGTTGCCTCGACCAATGTATTGGTAACGCCCAGTTTATCATTTTGGGAAGTATCCTTTCGCTTACTTTTTTTTATTTTCGGGTCATTTTTAACTCGTGAACTTGACCATAAACTAAATCTACAAATTAAGACGAGTTTTCCTATTTTCGAGTTCTGGTGGTGGACTCCCCCCCTGTCCTTCCCTACTACTTTCACAGCCCAGCTGATTCCCCGTACTTGCCACGAATTGGACGGAACTGCTAGGACGGAATTCTGCAATTACAGCGCAAATCGTTAAAATGATCGTGTAAACATGTACGGTAGAATTAACGAAACAATAATGAACATAATAAGAAGAAAAAGGAGTTGTCATTTCCAATACCCCGAAACTCGAAAAGAAATGGTCAAAAGTGAAGTACAAGCCCGTTAAATTGTGACTTTCAAATAAAGAGCTGGGGGTTATAGAATGAAGACAACCAAAAATAGAGGATAATAGTACTAATAATTGCGGGTAAAAGAAGAATGCCATTAACGACCGTTGAAAAATTAAATAAACCAATACAGTTAATTATGAAAATGGGTTTATCATTGTAATTAATAATAATTACCTGATTTACCCGAGGTGTTCCACCACTGAAATTTCAAATGGAATCATTTAAGTACATTTAAATTGGCTCACATGCGGCCTCGAATTTACCTAACTGTGGTTTCAATCATTTTCTTACTACTGAGATGACCTCCTGGTTTATTTCAATTTTTTCCTTAGCAAATTTCTACAATTTGCTAACCCTACGAACTCTTCATATTCTTTTTTCCAACCTTCAACACAACACCTCCTTGGTTGTATTAATTTATTATGTCACAATTTGGCGATATTGTTTTTATGTATTCTTCTGTAATTGAATGCTGAAGCATGCTTTAATTATGCAAACATTATAACACACAGCATTACTCGTTTAAATTGATTACATTTCAACTCAATTCACTTTTTACATTAATTAAAGGACCCGTAACTGAGATTTTCAAATGACAAGCGGTAGTTATTTGACATTTTATTTCCTTTATAATGCGCGTCAGAAGTGTTACTGAATTATATTGTTATACATTAAATT
This sequence comes from Polyplax serrata, assembly GCA_037055365.1. NCBI lineage: Eukaryota > Metazoa > Arthropoda > Insecta > Psocodea > Polyplacidae > Polyplax > Polyplax serrata. The sequence goes on from JAWJWE010000007.1 coordinate 1,705,221, forward strand.
ATACTACAATGCTACTAAATCTTATATGGTATTATTCGACAGAAACCTTGGACGTTAAGTAAACTAATTCACAGTTTTTATACATTTATTGATTTTCTAGCTAATATAAATTATTATATTACCTTTTTTTTTAATAAAGGCTGTGAGTGTTGAGCAAAAAGAAGTCATATTCAAGGAATTTCACTAAAATGTTAAAAATTGTTACTTCCTTTTCCGGAAGAGCGACTTTTGAACGAAACTGCTTCAGAATCAGTGGAACATTCAAGTTCTGCCAGCAGATTATCTTAATAATTCGAATTTTCAAGAGGCATTTAAATTAGAGTTGTAATAGGCAGTCAGGGAGAGAGAGAGAGAGAGAGAGAGTAAATTAAAAGGTAAATTAATTAAAACGGGGCTAGGTGATTACTCCTTAATGGTTGTCCTAACGGAAATTTTGACTCTACAACTGCAGTTGAATCCGCCGTCACCATAAGTTTTAAATTTGTGCAAATAAATTCAGGTATTACGGAAGGGGTCTGCCTCCACTTTAAAAATTCCCGATAAATATATCACATTAAACTTTCTTATTAACTTTTTGGTTCCAGTTGTGCATTCCATTCACCGCAAACATCCTACTTTTGCTGTTTGACAACTTCAACAATTTATTTTACTTCTGTCTTCTTTATTTTTTGTAGTACTCAGCAAAAGTATGTTAATATACCAAAAATAACTTCACAATTGAAGAGAATTTTGTTAAATTTCCTAAAATTCATATAAAGAAATCCTATTAAAATCTTCATAGTGTAACAACTGGCGCGACAACAGCAGCAATGAATTCGCAGAGTTCGTGATGCAATGAGAGAATTCACCATAAGAAAAAACCACAAGATAGGTCTTACCTATGAAACATATCTAGATTGAAGAATAGAAAATAGTATAAGTTAAACGTGACAGGGGACGAACCGTTCAACAGTAAATTTATTTATTGATAGCGTTTAGGTGTAACCTTTAGAAGTGTTTAAAAGCAATCCTTCGTTAATAATTAAACATTTGCCGCAATTTCTACAGGGTTTTACCGTGCCGCGTAACGTAAATAAATTAAAGGACACAAAAATATCCGCAAGAGTTCATTAATAGACTTGCGTACTACTAACTATTACGTGTTACGGTTCATGTCATTAATCTGGTTGTGTAAATAACATCCGGCAGTTATTAATAATTAAAACTAACCAAATAAAAAGGGTCAAGGTAATTAGTTTACGTTCAAATTAATCGTTCAGACCAGTAATGGCATTTGCAATGTTATTTAACAGTCACCGGTGCCCCTTAGTAATTTAATGAAAACTGTAGCTGCGCATACGTAGTGGAACACAATTTAAATTGTTTGGGGCTAATGTAGAGGTACCAGTACCACAGTTACCTAAAAGATATGGAATTTAATGTATATGTGTGCCACTAGTTCAAAAGTGGCGCGAAAAATATAGCAAAAGGAAGCGGAAATCGTGAAATTGATTGTAAAATTATTCCTGTGCAGTTCAATACAATAGAAGGAAATAGTTAAACATTGCGGTCAAGAGGAGTAAATAAAATATTGAAGTACAACAAGCACGTGTTTCAGTTGGCGGTTTGTGTTTAAACGTCGGGCGAATGGTATGATTAGCAAATGAAGCAAAGGTGTATTACCCACCTTAAAAATCGTACTCTGTCGGGCACTACATTACTACCCTGTACATGTGCTTTCCTTTATTTTGAAACTTGATACTTTGAGGTAAAACGACAGTCAACCAGTCAGGTAATTGCAAAATGTTGACGCCCATGCGATTATGGTCATTTGACGTCCAAGCACTTACTCGTATTTTTTTCTTTCCTGAGGATTTAAGGACGCGCTGAACCATCGGGTACCTGAGCATTTACCAATGGTAATTTATGCGTGCAATTATTACTCGGATAATGACCAAATCGAACGGACCCTCGCATTAAACGGTATAATAAAAACAAGATGGAACCTCCTTTTACGCGGCCTTCTCATTACTTTGCGACGTCAACCAAAAAGAAATTAATCGAAACGATCGCAGCGGTTATGCCGAACGAATTTGGACACTTTTTTTTGGCATTTCTCTTTGAAATTCACAGGGCCAAAATAAACGGGCAATTTGGCACTAAGAGTATGCTAACGGTTTCAATTCCAGTGAAGTTTTTAATTACTTTCTCTCTCTCTCTCTCTCTCTCATCTTTCCTTCTACCTGAACCTGAATGTCAGTTTTATTATTCAACAGGTAATAAATAGAGAACATTTCCACTAACTGTAATTCTTTCGATGTTTACGATCAAATTGGAAAATTAAATTATCGCCGACAACTTAATACATAATTCAATTTTTCTAACTGACTGTAAACATACACGGATGTCATTACTTCAGATTCCAAACAGATTAATGTTGTTACTTACTTCACGGATGTGAATACTCCTTAAAAACTGATATTTACATTGAAATGACAACACTGATTTTCTACACGTAACCAACACTTCTTTACAGACTTCATTTTTTCTTCAAAAATTTCCCTTACTTTTTGTGAGTTCCATTCTCCATGAATTGTCCATTACTAACTAATAATTTTTAATTTACAAATTAATTGTATTCACAAATTGTTTTCCATAAATTTTAATTTTTGCGGGAAATGATTGCACCTATTATTGTAATATTGAAACGTAATTGCATATTAAAACTGCCCGAACAAAGTCAAAGTGATTGATTTTAAGGCATTTAATTTGTACCTAAACCTTAAACTAAAGGTACAAGGATTTTAATATTCAATAAAATAAAAACAAATAGTAAGACTCCAAGTTTTCAAATTTACTGTTAAATTAGGGAAGCACAGTACATGTCGAACAAGGTAATGCCCCCTAAATTATTACCGAAGTAATTAAATCATTAAATAAATTTTATATTAGTGAACGGTTTATTTAAACGAGAATGAATAAATTACACGATTTTATTAGCTTGAGCTGATACGTCAGTATAAAAATTTCCATTTATTATGAGAAAATTATTAGGTCGAAGAAGCTGCGGGGCGTATCTTCTCCGGTGCAAGAGTTGACTCGACTATTTGGGTCATTCTCAAATCAGAGTGACTACCAAGACAGATCACCATAAAAATTGGCATCGATCTAATGCGGAGAAAAGTGGTTTGCTTACAAAAATTCTTACTCCAATCAGGAACTGGTTCAAATTCTTTATGCCACGGCCCGTAGATTGACAAAATTGAAATCGGTAAAAGAGAGAAATTAATTTAATAAGACTAACCTCAATGCTACCGTAGAGATGCAATATTAGAAGATGCAGACCGTAGCCATTCTGAAATTGTTTCTCGTAGGTTGTCGTTTCTTAAAAGAATAAAAGACGAAATTTTTAGGTTGGATAATAAAATTGTAGATTTCATGTGTATCAACCACAACTCAATATGCTCTTCAAGTAAACTAATTGAAACTAAAGTCAATAAAAATAGATATTTGTCCTGTTGTAATTGTAAATAGAAATTTTATAGAAACACTGGAAATACCTATAACACAGAATAAGTAATGAATATATAAATATGTATTTAATTTAGCAGTTTATGTTTTTATGATATTTCATATAAACTTCGGAATCGGAAACTCGAATAGTGTTAAGCATTTCTAACAAACAGTTACATTAAAAGAACGTCATATGTGACGGATACCTTCAATGCTAAAAGGAAGAACCTGGTTAGAGGGTACGCAAGGAAGAAGTAAAGAAGTAAGTATCCATTGACACGGAGAGGCAGAGGAACGCCATGAGAAGGACACTAAAACAAGACATATTGAGTAGAGGAAATATATTCACGATAAATGATTTATTTTTTACTAGTACTGGTACTGTTATTATCAGTGCGTCAGTGGTGTGATGATGAGGGTGAAGTCCTATCGACACGGTGACTGACCACATATAATAACAAGGATATTATCAAGTTTGGGTCAGTGTCAGGATGTGCGCGACATTGAACTCTACCAGGCATCAATGATATGGGCTAAATAAGACTAATTCTGGCATCCTCTTCATTGCATGAAATGCAGACTTTGTTACTGCTCTCCATATTTACTGCGTCTCTTCAACGAGTGACTTATTGTTACTGATAATGATTCGCTTCCTTTAAATGACCTGAATTTGTTACCTCACCCGAAACCGCTTCGTTAGGACTGGGCTTACGGTTCATCAACTTAACGTTCTTTCATTACTACTGTAATATGGTGGAGTAATTGGACCAAAAGAGGTAACAGGGCCAAATTATTAAGTTCAGAACAAAAATCTAATGACAACAGCCTACTACCAGGAGTGATAACTATCTGAAATCAATCGGAAGATACCCCTAAGTGTGAATGTATATAATTAGACCAAGTACTACAAATTCTTTCTTATTAACAAAACATACGATATGAAACATGCAGGGCTTTCACGTATATTTATTAAACGTCATGCAGAAAAGTATTTCACCTCAGTATAAAATTAAACACTTATGTGTGTTCATTAATTTTTATATCTTAGACTTTTAATTAAATTACTTTACTCTTTATTTCAGATTAAAATCAAGGCACGCCTCCAAAAGAAGGGCATATAAAATAAGTAATGTACTTGCGTAACAGCCGGTCAATATCAAAATAATGAGTTGACTTTACTTATATTTGAACATAACTCAGTGAATCTGCGGTACGGAAAAGAGGAATTTAACTAACTACAATTATGGCGGAAATATCAGGAATATTAATCTTTGGAATTTTCTTTTTACTATCTCACGTAAGTATGAATTTCACTTCGCGTTTATCAAACAAAACAGAAATTCCCTTGACATTTATTGAGTCTCATTTAAGAATTTATTGTGTTTTTATCTGTGTTGCATTTGTTTTATTACCATAGCTAAATATGGTTTTCAGCTTTATTCAACCTTCATATTAACAGTGTTACGAATATGAAAAGGGCAGTGCTATGCACATAATATAGAGATATTACACGTTTGCGTTTACAATTTTTCTTATTCTCACTATTACTATAGAAGACGTTACATATGACACAATTACCTTACAAAATATATATGTTTTAAATTTACCAATAACACTGAATTCATTGTTGGTAACAATAGCGCACAATCAAATATTACAAAGGGGTGGTTTAAATCGGATAGGAAGTAAAATACACAAAAAATGTGAGTTAAAAGACGGGAAGTACCCGTACACCTGTGAATAAACAAACCTACCAGAAAAAATATGTTGAAATAAAAATATTCAACTTCAGAAATGAAAATCTTACAGACTTACAAAGAATGAATAATTTGTTTAAGAAGAAATACAAAAATAATTACAAATAAAACTTTGTCAAACTTGAAATGATAGTCCCAGAGTTGACCTAGAATTTCTTACTTTAACGAATACAAAGTATATTACTGATATGAAAATTTCCATTTCATACGCAATTCTACATATTAAGCTCAGTTAGCTCAGACTGACTTTGTTTTCCGTACTGTGGGCATTCAAATTTTAAGATTACAAAACTATCGGAAACGATAAAAAAGGACATAATAGCACTTAAGCAGAACGTATAAAATTATTCAATTCTTCAAGAATTGTAGAAAACTAATATTTCACAAGTTTATTTGTGGGTGCTTAAGTAAAACTATTCAGCTTTTCGGGTAGACAAAACACAATTCTGTCCCTGTAGAGCACCTCAGTTCGAGTGTCACGGTTGTCCAGAAACCTTCGCAGGCCGTCTTCAATATTCATAGATGTAAATGATGTTCAATCAATGTTAATTACACCGAACCGAATGGTAAGGTGTTTTTTGGCGAGTATCTGAATGGCATCGTTAACCAAAACCGACAGAGTGGAAAGCGTGAAACGGGTAGAGATTTCCGTTTGTCCTCCTTCCGACTCCTTGTCTACTTGGGCTGCTACTTGGGTAATTTCGTATTCGAAATCCAACGGTTTCCATTGTATTAGTCCCCATGAGTTTTTCCGCAAATATCCTCCCTTTACTTAAGTTTAGTTGTTAATAATCAGTCGCTCAACAATGTTTCTGAATTTTGACTTTTGAGAAAGGAAGAAACGCGAGAGTTTTCTCCGTTAGATCCATCATCATCTGGTTGCTTGCTTAGCCCATTAATGCAATGCATGTGCATTGTTCTAAATTTTTTGGTTCATGTAATTCAACCGACGATTTAATAATTTCAGGTCGTTAATACGGCGGTTATGTCCTATTTAAGTCGTACGGTACATGAAAACTTGAAATTTCTGCGTTTTGTTTTGTTCTTTCTTTCATTTACGTCTCTCTCTCTCTCTCTCTCCCTGACTCTCCCTGACTCTTTTTCTTTCGTTTTATGTTATGGAAATTGTTTAGTTTCCATTCGGTTGAGTGGGTTAATTGGAAAGCTAACAAAGGAAGTAATATATATAAAATAAAAATATGATTTTAAGGTGTGTAAATGGGCTATTTATAATTTGAACCGCGAAAATGTGGTGAATTAGGGGTCCGTAATCGATTATGCTTCTTACGTGCACACTTAAATATATGTACGGCCTTAATGAGAAGCAGGGTTGCCGATGAGATTATTAAATCTATCATTTAACATATTAATATAGGTTGTTTCAATTTTAAAAAAATTGGGCACCAGAACAAATGAGTTTTCAAGATTAATTTCGTCTGAACTATTTCCCAGAAAAGTAGTTTATGGTAATAGTACTCAATGTGTTTCTCGCAGTATTTCAAAACGTAACCGGTATATGTCAACACATGTCTCGAATTGGTTATTTATTTAGTCAGTGATATTATTTTTAAATAATTATTGTGGTGTTGACATATTATTCTTGATAAATTCTTAATGCTACTTTTCTTACTGTTTTAGGTTCAACTAATCATATGTCAGGATTATGACGGTAAGTCATCTATTTATATTATATTAGATATATACATAGGGCTTTTAGTAACGAAAAATAATTCTCAATGCAGTTTATTGTTGCAAACTACGGCTATTATTAAAACCATTAATTCAGTAATTAATATTAAATCTATTCATTTGTAAATTAACATTGAAACTGTTAATTATCTCAAGAACATCATCCTTGTAATAGTTCACCGTATTGTTTCTGCGTTTTAGTTCTTCAATGCGTGTAATTACCAGTACATATAACTAATTTCCTAACGGTTCCAACTTCATCCTCTTAACAACAGTGTTAACGAAAATGTCCGGTACGTATTGCCAGACGATGTTAACGAAAAATGTTGATGATGAGTTTCTCGAAGGACCAGACAAATCAATTGATTGAAACACTATTTGGAAAGGGTAGCTAACTCACGCGAGCTGATGCACGTAAAATTGTTAACTTGTACAGGTGTATCTGATCCAAGAGAGTTTATCAACGAATATTAATATTACAATGAAAACGGAGGTTCAAATATTTTTAGAAATTGCAGTAGAATGAATGAATGAATCGAATGAATAAAAAAATGTAAAACCGATCAATGAATGAATAGGAAAAATGCGTTTGACAAATAGTTTTATTTGCATTGCAGTATCCGACATATTGTGCACATTTTCTGGTATGGGTGATAGCAAGAGCAGAGATTCCATAGCGGCCAAACTTAGAAAACCAGAGGGATTTAGAGGTTCGCCATTATTTGCAGACGACAGGAATGCAGATCCATTGACGGATTCCTCTTGTCAGATCAGGCCAGACCTCACGGATGCCACAGAACTAACCTACAACCTTCTTATCACAGACTTCAGTAGGTGTGGCGTTCTCAAGAGGAATGTGAGTGAATTTCTTTCATTGCTCTGAGGCACAAACATCAACATTATTCTAAAAGTACCCTTTTCACAACTCAGGGATTCGTCCACGTACGAATTTGGTTCCCGCAATTTCCAGGTGTTGTTATGATGTCGGATCAAGAACTAATCCTAATGTGCAAGCCCCCGGAGCCCACTATTATTGAAAACAAAGCTGCTGGTTTCGCTGGAAGCTTGTGAGTTTTGGTCATTTACCAAATTAGAGAGAGAGAGATACAGAAAAAGCGTTAGAGAGTAAGGGCACGTATTAATGTTTCGGTCTTTTGTAGTCCTCATGGTGCAAGAGTGTCTGGTGTTGTGGAAGAAACTCCAGGACATTTAGAATATGAAGTAGCCCTGTACAAGGAAGCACCAGCGAGGATAAGTAATAATTTGACGAGTGAACTACCTGTAGATCAGGCGGTGCCCATAGGTACCAAGCTTCAGTTGAGAGCAAGGATAAACCCTGATTCAGGTAAATTTGTTGCAATTCATTCGAGGCAGGTGAATGCAGACCAAGACCCAGGCGATTAAATTTAAATTAATTGCAGCGTGGAAGTATGTCAAATTGATGGAAGTGACCGTATCTCCAGATCCTGATGATCCACATAAAGCAGGAAGTGTAGCTTTGGTCAAAGATGGGTAAGTTGGTCACCCTTTTATCGCTCATTTCCTTGTAATTACATAGCATTAATCGAAACTTTCTGTATTCGGTCCCGGTTACAATCGTCCTAATATTCCTGGTACCGTTGCCAGAATTCATCTAGTAACCGTCGTGATGTATTTAGATATCATTTTGAACATTTAAAATAAAAGTTTTGTATTTATTTATCTTCTGTGTTTAAATTATGTCCGCCAATTATTAACATTTTTGTCTCGTTTCATCCTCACAACCATTATCCATGGCAGTTTCCTTTTTCTTCTTTTTTACCAAAATCTTTCCCATTGTCAGTTTTCTTCCACTCCAGCGCCTTTCCACTCGACATGCATGCCTGGATTATATAGAACCTGCCGGAAAACTATCTGCTATGACTTGAAACGGCTCCTTGATTAGGTCATGCATCACTCCATAAAATGTTTTACCATATCCTATATTTAGGGAACGTTACGATGAGCGTTAAGCAACTAGAATAATATATCGTAGAATAATAATATATCATAATACATAAAAGTGTATTACTTTTCATTTGCAGATGCAGGAACAGAGATTTTGCTTCCATAATTCCTCATCAGCCGGCAAGGTATCGAAACAGTTTCAACGAAGTTTTTCTAGATTTCGAAGCCTTCCTTCTAAGTTCAATGAGAGAGAGGTCAACGCTTTGGATTCACTCACAGATAAAAGCTTGCATGGACGCGGTTGACTGTCAGCCGGTTTGTCATTTTAATTATCTTTTAATTTATATAGTTTTCCGAACTAGTACTGATTGCGCTTGATTTATCAAGGGTATTTGGTGCAGCCAATAATGTTCGATTTGTAAAGTATACGTTGAAGAACCTAGAGAGTTAGGAGGAATTATAATTCAAATTATGCAATGCCGAGAGAGTTTCATACATATAATACAGGCGTATTATTCCTGTTTATCTTGGTGTGATTTAATCTTTGTTATTAATTTGAAACCGCACTACACGATTTAAAATATAATATTTGAAAATATTAATGATTTATTAGCAGTAAGAAACCCCCAAAAAAAAGTATTATACTAGGTAGTCTTATAAGAAAAATTTACAGAAATAGTTACTCATCCTTATACTTTACTCTAGTTTACTATTGCTCAATAAGTTATACATTTTCTTAAGCGATATGTAATCATTTTGACAAGTTTCTACGTTAAACCGTCCCATAAGTTTTTTTAAAGAAATCTTATCGTCGTATTGTCGTAGTATTGTCGTTCTACTTCGCTTAGTTGTGTCATGGCAACTTTTCACGCCATAAAAGTCTAAAATGCACAATTAAAATTTGCAGGAGTTTTGCCTAGACCTTTTTGAACCGTCAGGGAACGGTAAGAGGCGACGAAGAGAGACTGAACTGTCGCGTGCACCGTCAAGTCGAAGAAGTGTAAATTCCACGAATTCTACAAAGTTTCAAGACAACTTAGAATACACAGTCCTCATGCCTGGAGGTGAATAACAACTTCTCTCGTGATCGGTACCGGAAATGATATTATGCAATAAACACTATTACGCATCGCTTTTGCATTTCATTTCAGATTTCTTTCAAAAGGCCGGAAACAGCGAAGAATCGTGCAGCACTCTTTTGTACGTAACCTCTTTCTTAGGCATCATACTTTTCATTTCGGCATTGATCATGTGCTATTTGGCAACGAGGCTGCACGGTTTGATCGCGAAACAACAGCCTTCAACGATAGACCACGTTCTGACGCGGTGTCGAAAGTTTCAAAATCCTCAAGAGAAGTCTTGTTACACGGGAAGAGCTACCGTTCAGTGATGTAAATTGAACTAAAAATGTAATGCTTTTGTCAGGGCAAGGAGCAAAGGCAGCAGTGATTGCTGTTGTTTGCTCGGCGGAAGTGGTGTGAAAAACCAATTTCGATGATCAAGTTCGATGACTTCTGGAGCTCTGGGTTGGCTGTGCAAGTAACAGATTTAAAAGACTTTCGACCATTTGCGCTTGTATAATAATAATAGTATGACAACGGAATGAAGTCTTGGTGTTAGTTTAGTTCTTTCAGTGTCACCACTGTGGGTGCTTCACTCTTCATTCACTCGTCTAGTCAGCCTTCAAAAGCTGACTTTTGCCATTGGCGTCATTTTCCCATTCAGTCGATTAACACTAAACCTACCACGCGCAGTCAAATGATAGTTTTCAAAATTCATTTTAAAATTTCTCGCAAACCCGTTATTGTGTCATCATGTGACTTATTGAATTCTCCTAAAATATGCGTACAACCCATTTTTAAACATTTCCATCTTTTTTGTTGCTTACTTTCCGAAAAAAAATTGTACTATATCTAGTCTACCATGAGCGGTCATTTGACCGCTTGAAAATTTTAATGTATTTTTGACTCTATATTCTTCGGTAATCGCATGCTTGCAATTGTTTTATGAGTATATTTTCGGTGTACACTATATATATAATATATGTAAGTATAAAAAATATGTAGTGTGTATAAAAAAGTCTTGTAGGTGATACTTTGACAAGGTCAACAGTACAAAATTAGAATTTTTTGATCAGAGTACCCACCATAATTCAAAGGTTTAAGTAAATAAACAGACGCCTGGACTAGAAAATGATAGTAAATAAGGGTTCTTAAGACGAGATAAGGGGGATATTGAACGGAGTAGAGTTTGGAGAACCATGTTTTTGGACATGAAACAATAAGTACGAAAAAACCAAGGGAGGACTCGACGAGGTCATTCTGGAGAAAGAATTTGCGACGTGAAGTTTTATATGGTGATTTTTGTTAGTTTGTAGTGTTTGAAAAGAAACTAGGACTGTGAGGAAACATCACTCTTAAGGGTTTTTGCTTCGCTAATATTTTTACATTTTAGTTCCCAAAAATGTCAAGACATTCGAGGAATATCACATTGTTACGCAAAATAAATAGTATCAACGAGTTTTGTTCGGGAGATAATCAAGAAGTTGACGATAGTGATGTTGATATGAAAAAAATTATTGTTACTTATTTTGACAGCAAAAGAATATTTCGAACACACGAAGACAAAAAAGAAAGAGATTAATAATTAGTTGTGGAAGTGAAAATGAAGAAGAAATTGAAATTACCACAGACGGAACTGTTTGCGTCTAGAAATAGAACAACATCGATTTATAACATTTTCAAAGAAATATCAGGACCGACAGGACACGCTAAACGAAATATTAGGAAGGCCAGTGTTAAATCATCCTTTTCTTCGATTATTGACGATAAAATGATTGAAAGTGTAAGAGAATATAGACTCAAAATCGAATCAAAATTTCGAGTTTTGAATTTATCTGTTGCAAAATTATATGAACAATATTAATTGGAAATATTGTTTCTTCTTAACGGAGATCATGGCAAATAAGATACTGTAAGATCAATAAAGCAAACAAAATTAGTGTAAAATGTAAAGAATACGTATGTGGAAAATATGCGATACAAAATGCTGTAATTTGTAAAAAGTGTGATGAAAATATATAAAAGTCAAAACAAAACATAATGCACCAAAAAGCGAGAGTTTTTTATTGTACCAATAGAAAAATATTTTGGTTGCTGTCTGTTTTACTAAAATTCGTATTTTTTATTTGACGCGGTCATTTGACCGCGCGTGGTAGGATAGCTTAACATGGAATATCGGCAGGTTTAGTGTTAATTCTGGCATCGATTTTCCTGTTGGTAGCACCAGTACAGTATTTGTGCGGGTTACGTGCAAAGCAGAGAAAATTATACAGTTTCCCTATCATTAGAGAATCTATTTTACGACCTTGCGGGAATAAGTTCCGGTTTAAGTGAACTTCGAAACAATTTCAAATTATGGAATCGCCTTTGCCCTTGTTCCGTTATGAAGGTCTATTTTGATATTACTTTTTAATTTCAGCTACAATATAGAGTATTTACAACATTGCTTACTGCTTACTTAAATAGAATAAAATCTATATTCAGGTATACAAAAAAATATGATGTAGCGCAATAAGGAGCTTTCTGTATATGAATTGCTTGGTAGTCTTTAAAACACAATTCAAATATTTACATCCAACACGTGTCTGGTCCAGGCACGAGAGCCACGTACTCAAAATTACTACATAGAATTTGTCACCTTTCACTTTTAGCTTAGACCTTTGACCTCTACCGTTGACATAATGATTCGTTCTCTTCGAGTTTAAAAATAAATTTCCTAACTAATTTGGTGGTGTGAAGTAGTCCTTACGTGGGAAGACAATTTTTTTTCCATTGACCCGCCGCCGAGAAGCTTTAGATAGTTTTTAAGTTTGTCTGAAATTGAGGTAATTTAATTTATGTATTTATTATAATAGATATAAGTTTTCGTATATTTTGTTTTGTTTTTGTAACCAACTTATTTGACGTACATTCTATTAAACATTAGTGAATCTGTCCTATGTATATAATTTGAGCTATTGCAAAAGCAGACAAATCAGTAATTGCTTGTAGTATCATGGCAGTTTACAATTCAACGGATATTTCTTCATTCTGTTTTTACATTTACCTTTTACATTTTTTTTTCATCTAATCTTGCTTCCTTCTTTTCGTTTTTTTAAACTTTTTTACGTTTTCCACCTTCCACTTCCATCGTATTTTGATCATCCGTAAAACTATAAACGTAATATTCGTTAATGTTTAACCCACGAGGTGCAATTCTCTGGTCATCCCTTTTTATTCCTTATTGCACGGTACTTCACTTTTATCAGTATTTAAATTTGACTAATAAACGTACACTCCCTTTGTGGAAAATTGTAATTATTTTCCACTAAATTTTAATCCACAGCCTGTAAATTTCGACGGGAATATCACTACGTATCTTTCCGCGGGTAAACAATGGAAATTTACGTGACATAATGTGGCCGAGAATTTGAATTTCGGTAAACCAATTAGCACTTAACTCCGGCATATTTTTATAATTTATTTACAAAATGAATGTCAACTTCCTGAATCAAATTCTTAATGAAAGCATTATGTTATGAGAGCATTACATCAACACCAAGTTGTCCTAAATGTTTTCATGGCCGAATGCTTTGCAATAAGAAGCAGGGGATGTTGCAACGAGGTTTTTGACAGTACCCCTCCTGCAAAGACTTCATTTATCTCATTTTATTTTCGTACAATTCAATATTCTACTAAAAAATAAAATTGTGCCTTTTTACAAATTTAATGATAACAATCCGTAACTAAAGAAAAAGTTTCGAAATGAGTTACTGTATCTGCCACAGTGTTTTAAGTCCTTTTAAGAAAACTTTCTTTGCTCTATCAAATTAAATTTGTTCCTCATTATTGCACCTTTGGCGATGATACCACTGATGCCAGCTGATGGGAAATCTCGTTCCTGTCAAATACATAAATATACCGGCTGGCAGGATGCATATAAATTGAAGTTAAGTTTAATTAAAAAAAAAATGAAATGCATTTGCGCTCAAGGACGGATAAAAAAGTTTTTCCCTATTTCGGAGTGGAGAAATGCGCATAAAGCGGCTCTTGTGCGATTCTGACCGGATTTGAACGAACTACGTCGCCGCCGTCGTCGTATGACCCGAACAGTTTTCAGTTACAAATGGTTGGGCACATTCAAGTTTCAAACATGGCAGACTACGGGAGGCCGAACAATATAGGAAACGGTGTAAAAAACGGTTTCAAAGAAGTGGACTCACTGCAGAATGAGAAAAAACCTGTACGGGTCTGGTGCGACGGATGGTGAGACTATTTTCCACTTATTCAATTGACTTTCTCTTTGAATCGGAACAAACAATCGAACGGACATTGATACAAAAAATTCACGGATATAACCTCAACCGGTGGGACTGACTAAAGGTCGTCTCGGGGAAGTCTAGCGATGTTTAGCAATCGAATCGATCGGTCCTGATCCGAACCCCATTTTCTTCTTTAGTTTTATTTTGCTTGTTTTGCACTGATTCTACTTGATTTGAAATTAATTGCTAATTCCACTGCAAATTATGGCCCATACGTTGTTCTCTACCAACTGTCACCGCTTAAGCAGTCTGTGATTTTTAATTTCCCACATTGATTGTATGAATCAGTATGTATCGTTCCCCACCCTAATAAAAATAACAAAAACAATCAATTTTTAGATGAGTTTACATTAGTAGAGCATTATTGCTGCACATGAGTTGTGTAAACATTGTGTGAACTACTCATTGACTTTACCATAAATGAGATAACAAATATAATACACCATATAAAATTTTTAAATTAAAGAAATAGAAACATCAATTTTTGTTTTGTAACATAATGAATAAATTTGACCGGGCAGAATTTTGATTCATGATCATGACTCAGGGTTTCTTACCATTCTAATAGTGTTTTTTTTGTGACACATTTTAAGTGCAGTTAAACCTTCTCAATTTGGGTCAAGTCCAAAGCAGAAGAAATTAAACTCCTTTGAATGAGTTCTGTTGAAAGCAATCAAATTGACAGAAATGATGCTTTGAAAGTAGAACGATGGCATGACTATTTGCTGAAAATTCTCAAGACATTTTGTTATCCTAACATAAAATACACATTACTGTTTTGAAATAGAATTCTTAATTTTATAATTGTCTGATATTGTATGAATCACACAATTGCATGTGAGTTTTCAATATTCTTTAAAAAAGAATTCATTTTGTGAATTATGTAAAAGCTTTTGTTTTGCATCTTTGGGCAATACATTCTTCTTGCAATTAGTTACATTAAGTGTTGTAAATTTAGCAACAACTTATTGTGAGACTCTGCTTTTTGAAAATTTTAGTTTGAAACTGAAATATTACAGCTTAAACTGCACACTTCAAATATCAAAATTTAATTTTAAATTATAGAAAATTGATAAAGGTTTCCAATTATTTTGATTTTTTGTATCAGCTGATTATAGCTGACCATCATTTTTAACCAGCCACATAAAATATCTCCCAACTAAATTGCACACATTTACAAACGATTTGTATGTGGCCAAATTCATTGTATCCCTTGATCTTAGATTTTTTGGCCGTTTCTCCCAATTGTTTAATCGCACTTGTGTGTTTCAGCTACGATATGGTACATTTCGGTCATGCAAATTCACTGCGCCAAGCCAAAGCCCTTGGGGATTATCTCATCGTAGGCGTTCATAACGATGAGGAAATAATCAAACACAAAGGACCTCCTGTGTTCACCCAAAAAGAAAGGTACAAGATGGTCAGAGCCATCAAATGGGTTGATGAAGTCGTTGAGGGAGTACCTTACGTCACTACATTGGATACCTTGGACAAATACAATTGTAATTTTTGCGTTCACGGAGACGACATAACAACAACAGCAGACGGTGTAGACTCTTATCATTTGGTCAAAAAGGCAAATCGTTACAAGTGAGTATTCATTTTTAATATTTGTTTGAGGATGCAATCTGAGCAGCAACTTAAAAGCTGACGCAACAGAACGAAACTGACCTCCGAAACTTTGTTTTAGAGAGGTGAAAAGAACAGCCGGCATTTCCACGACGGATTTAGTAGGTAGAATGTTGCTTCTAACACGACAACATTTTTACCAAGGATCTAAGGAATATCAGGTGAGCTGTTCGTAACAGAATGCAATAGTTGTCCTGCATATACCTGAATCTTATTCAGTTTTAGTAGGTCTTAAATGTCGTGTACCCAATTAGACATTCTTTTGCTTTAGTTAGTTCACATCATTCCAATAACTTAATAGTTTACGATAAGGACTGCAAACGCTCATGTATCTCGGTGACATTAGTAAACCACGGGAACATAAAAATACCATTAATTACCAAAATCAGTTATTCGAGTGCTTTATTAACAATTTTTAATGGTCATTTGAAATTTCTTAAATTTACTTGCATTTAATTAACTTTGGTTATTTGCGTTATTAACTTCGATCTGTTGTTATTAGAGCTTATGTAATGGCAGTTTTAAGGAATAGATTTATTTTTTCTTAATAATCGTCATATCTGAGGTAATCAAGGGATAAAAAGTTTGAAAGTCACAATTTCTGACTTACCAAGTTTATGTGCTTATGTTCACAAAAAGCATGATTTGTGGTGTACAAGGTCAAAACGCATGTGTTCGTATCGAATTTAAATGTAGGCTCAACTCGACTACAGGAAGTAGGCTTCTCCCTCCCTCCCTTTTATCTATTTACTTTTGACGTCTTATATTCCCAGATCCTCTTGGATGAAACTAATAGCATGTAACCTTGATATTTTTGTTTAGAATGGTGCGCACAAGATTAAATTAAATTCTCGTGTGCTTAAGGTATGTCCGGAAAATTCATTTAACCTCGGCCTGGACCCGGCTGCCCGCGGCCCGTGGACTGGATGTTCCCAATTCTTGCCAACGACTCAACAAATAAATCAGTTTAGCGAAGGGAAAGTACCAAAGGTATGATATAGTTCTATGACCTTTCAGACTTTTAATTTCCGTAAACTTCAAACTTAATTGAATTTACAACTTGTTATTTTTCCGGTTTTGGGCAGCCTGGGGACAAGGTTGTCTATGTAGCAGGGGCCTTCGACTTGTTCCATGTTGGTCACTTAGATTTTATTGAAAAGGCTAGAGCTTTGGGGGACTTTCTTATAGTTGGACTTCATACCGACCCGGTCGTCAATTTATACAAGGGTAGCAATTACCCTATTATGAATCTCCACGAGCGTGTACTTAGCGTGCTGGCATTCAAGGTGAGACAGAATTATAACGGGATATGTCGGAATGTACCTTACTGTGAACAATACCGCAATATTTAAAGTCATCTATAGAGATTAGATAACACAAGATCACAAAAGTACGACTAGGCCTCGTATTGAGTTAAATCATTGAGGAAAGTCATTAAAGCTACTTGGATGATCAAGCTCAAGTTAAGAGTTGAAAATATAAAACAAGTTTTAATTTTCTCATGGGCAGTTCGTTTCTGAAGTAGTCATTGGTGCACCGTATTCGGTTACGCGGAATTTAATGGAGCACTTCAAAGTCGACATAGTCTGCCACGGAAACACGCAAATCGTACCAGATGTGAATGGTAGCGATCCATACGCAATTCCAAAGCAAATGGGAAAGTTTGTTCAAATAGATTCTGGTAATGATATGACAACAGAAAAAATAGTCAAACGTATTATACTAAATAGGTAAGAAAAAGCAGTCATTTCAAGAACTTCTTATGTGTCAGAATCTTTTTTTTTTGTTGACAACTAAAAATTCATACAACAAAAATATCCCTTTTAAGGTTGGAATACGAAAAGCGAAACGAAGCAAAGCAAAAGAAAGAGTTGAAAGTCTATGAATCGTATGTGAAAGGGCGAAAAGAGATTACTGTACATGATGGGAAATGATAGCGCTGTGAAGTCCGTCCACAGTTCGAGCTAGAAGTACCAAAGATAGTCGCAATAACCTCGAATTGTCAGTGAAGTAACAGAGGCAGCGGCGCACTAGCAAAATTGCCTTTTTCAAAGCAAACAAGACATTCCGACAAGCAGACAAGCAGAGAACAAAGTAACCATTGGAGTTGACAACTGGCAAAACTACCTGCGAGCAAGAAGTGCAGAGAATGTCAGGTAAATTTCGTAAGCTAATACACGTGAATGAAAGCAGTTGAATTTGCTGTTGGCACCAAAGTCTAACAAAGTGAACTTCCACAAATGAGGTTGATTAGTTAGCCAACTCTCTGAGTTAACCTCCTAACAAAAATCTATAGGCGTTTTAGCACATTACAAGCGGGATTAGTTTAGTTCAATAATATGTAAAACAATTGCTTTGTAAGCCGTCTTAAATTTTTATCTCCTGCATCTTAAAAACTATTAAATGTAGTAGTTTCCTCAAGAGGCGAGGAAATCTAATAGAGTGAATTAAACGTGAGTGCAAGGTATTTAAATCAATTTTGAGTAAAATAGTTCAGGGATTGCTAATTGAGCTTACCGAAACTTTCCTTCAGACTTTTTAATGTATTACCCATTTAATTTTATGGTATATTTTCATGTTGCTTCGCTGGCCAATAATATTTTGCAACAGTAGCAGTACTATGCCTTTGTGTTCTTTGTATAAAATTTCAACATTATCATTTTATAGAGTGTAATCGTAACAAGCTGTTACTGAAGGAATCACCCGGTTGACCGTATATTAAATAGACACGTAAACCATCATCTGGGAACTGAAAACTGGGAATAATCGTAATTTGATGTCTTTCAGATAATACAAAAGTGAGTCACACATTTATTTTTATGTGTTGCAATGTTCAATGGCAAACAATTTTTTACGGAAACATATTTGAACGAATATATATATGTGTGTATATTGAAACGTAATATAATAATTACTTCAACATATGTAGAACAAGAATAATCTGAACACCAACGATCTGAACCTGAATCAAAAGATCTGAAAGTGACAAATATCAATTTGTTATGGTGACTGAAACGAATTATAGTAATTTCTTATAATTGTTACGTTAGTGGCGATAAGATTAACGTTCGGTACAGCCATGTAAAATCCATTGTTAACATCATTGCATCAACAACTATTTAAAATAGTTTTCTTTAGTTTTGGGTGGTGAGTATTATTAGTAATACACAGTCATTTTGTCGATTTTATTTTAATTTAAATACAGCCCCACCGATATTTTTTTTCTACAATCTAAACAAATTTTTAAGCAACTTTGAACTTAATTTATATCGTAAAACGCGTTACCACAATAAACCCGTTGATTCCAGTGAAGTAGGAAATGTAGGTGATGTATCAATTTTTGTTGATTTTTGAAAACAATCAATATTCTTTTTATCAGTAAAAATTATTACGAAGAGAAACGTGTAAATCAGTGTATACTTTAATAATTTCATGCATAGTTTAAAATTGTGGTTTTATTTATCTTTAAATTTATTTTTTCAAATTTTTTATGTTTTTCGGGAAATACGTTATTAATTGATTATTACTTCGTTAAATTCAGCCCGAAACACCCCTTCCGTTACCACGTTTAGTGTTGAGATCATTATAATTATTACTATTTAGTTACGCCTCATTTGTTATCAGGAATGGTTTTATTACCCCCTTAAATAAATTTTTGTAATTAAAAAAATTCAGATAATTTTTAACCTGATTAAGATTCTGATTATTCGAAATACCGATCTTTTACTTCACGTATTCAGACAAAATTTATAAATCTCCAAAGTTTCGCCCGGTGGGTAATAAATCTAAATACAGTTTCTAATTATTTTTGAAGTTATTGACGTTGGAATACAGCTTTATTTACTCTGTTTATGTGTTTTTTTTCTTTCTCACTTAAAAATTACGGGTAATTTTAAAAGTTGATTTATTTACTTTTTAAATGTCCCTTTGTATTTTTATTGGTTGTATGAAATTTTTTCATAAATTTAAACAATGTTATTATTAGTTTTCTTTACGTATTTATTGTATTCGCCCCAGGTGCGAAGCATTGAAAGGTTTTGTATCACGGATTGAGTTTTCTTTTAACATATTTTTAGATTTAAAATTTTTATTTGGTCGATATTGCCAATGATTTTTTCACTAATCCTTATTTTTCAAACTAGTTTGTTGTAAATCTGATCACTCTCTATACTCTGTGCTCTGACTACCGCCGTAATTTTTAATGTATTCGATTCCTCTCATTTAGCGCCATTATCAGTTTCCATAAATGTAGTTTTTCGGCATGAGAAATGCGAGATATTTTGAATGCTTGGCTTAAAAACTTGTTCCAGTGCAGGTTTCTTGATAGCTAAATTTTTATTACTGAGGAGAGGTAGTGAAAAGAATTATTAGGAGATTTGTTTTCTCTTGGTTTTGCTCATTTGTATGCTTGAATCATATTTGTTTGCAAAACCTACCCGACGGTTTAAAGACTGAAATAGTGGGGAACCCCGGTAGAATTGTTGGTTTTTATTGTCAAAATTGTTCCTATTCGAAAATTACCTGCTCCCATTCAAAGGTCCGAAACGAAACTTATGGTCTTCGTTATTCGAATACACAGATACGATACACAGTCACTTAGATATGTAAATTTATTGATTTTTAAATTTTACAAAATGGAAAGTGAATGACAATTAATCAGTACTTTCTTGAAGTTAATAATACATATTGTATCGATGCTAAGCACCATAAAGATTTTATATTTTCAATTTTAGTAAAATATTTTTAACTGAAATAATTCGAAAATATTGTGTAAGATCCATTTTGTAAAGGTCACTGCTACATGTTTAATTAAATTTTAAAATGCTAGAACTAATCAATTAATGATAACCAATCAACGTCAATTCAGAGTTAGTATCGGTTTATAATTAAAAATTACGAACTGATGTAACGATATATGTTGCGAACACGTGTCTTCACTTTGGTAGTTTCTACTTATACAGTCTTAAGTTTCTTTGTTTCTCAAGAATATAAATGTTTCGAATAATCTACTAAAATCAATGTGAATTGTACTCCATTTTTATAAAACATATATGGTTTGTAATAAGCATAAAAAAATTGTCGAATTTCTTTTGCAGAAAAACAGTTTCTAAAGTTAGCACACTAATCATTGAAATGGGTTTTGTATTTTTAATTTGGACTTAATTTAAATGAAGTCTCAGGGTCTTTGTAGCACTACATGAAATAGTATATTTTTCTTTATGCATTTTGGAAAATTATCAGTGTAAACTAAACCGTAATTTAACTCTACCATTTACTGACCATTGAATATATTTTCTTTGGTGTTTAACAAACAACTGCACACTTAAACGGAATTTAATAAAAAATAAATTTACAATGTTAAACTTACCTACATATTTCCAAGCAGTGTCTCACATGTGAAAACATTCGTAGCTACTTAATTTCTATCAAAATCAATGAAGCATCGTCCAACAAGATTGTACAAAGCAATTGTAGCCTAAATGTTCTGCAAATGAAAATTAAATACATCACTTTATTCTATGTATATATATTTATTACTAAATATATACGCTTAAGTGTATATTCTGGCCTGCTGTGGTGGGCAAATGGGATTTGTCCAAGAAGACCAAATGTAAATCTGCAAAGCAAGGTTGGACATTATAGCATTTTTATGTGTAATGCCCTCTTTCGAGGTCCATTTCAAAATAATCATATGCAGTACCTTTGACTTTCTCCCTGGCAGGAAAGGACGATTCATTCAAAATGATTTTGAATGAATGGGAACGACAAAAAGGGGTGTATTCGTAAAAGTCATTTATAATGTTTGCAATAATATACATGTATTTAAAACTGTAAAACAGTAAAACCCCAAGTGATGGATCTTACCTCAAGAGAGGCCATTAGTGGCTAGTTTAATTATAAATATTTAATTGTGTATGTAAATTTATTGTACGCCAGGAAGCGAATCATCCGACGTGATTAGTTATTGCTAATATTATTAGTTATAATATATGCCTTTATAATCAGATGTACAAGAACACCCCACTTTTATTTATTGTTAGTATTTTTGTTTTGTTTCTTTGGGAATTGTAAAATTTAAACGTTTTTTGTAAATAAAATTATTTTGCTTTTTGTTCTATTTAACAATTATGTATATCACCATTCAGTATTTTCCACTGCATTGAGGTGTGCGTGTGTGGTGATTAATCCTATTCTACATTTTGGGAACCAGACAAAGTAAAACCTTATCTACTACATTGCTCAAAACTTGATAAATTTATGGTTTTATTTGATCGAATTAATGCCTGATTTATTGATTCAATTTTAGTGTAAAACGCGTAATATTTATGCACAATTGCAAAAATGGATTCCATTGAAAATCATTTATTGCAGTAAAATGTCTCACGAACACATAGCATTTTACAAGTTTTATAAATGGCTTAAATCAACATTTCGAAAACATCAAACCTGACATAAGAAGAAGACTAGAATGCTGAGGGACAACTGCCGATCTTTAAACGCCCAGGAACAAAGACCAGAATTCTGTATTACATATGGAGGTCACATCTGGGCTGATGTAATAATAAAAAATAAAAAGCTTCAAAGCATTGCAATTGCAAAGAGAATTGAGCAATAAAAAGGATCAAAAGATAAAAAACCACTTCAGCAGAGTTTGCAACTGCATTATATCCTAGCAGCACTACAAACAGAAAACAGGAACGAAGCTTCACAAAAAACAAAGCATTACAAACGCCATAAACTTGTGGAAGAACCATCTGGATCAGAAAAACAGAAAAACAATGTTGGACGCCATTTACCGGGACCTATATAAATGGACCCGTAAGGCATACGGAAAACGGTCATTTTAGGGCCACTCAATGTAAATAATATAATAAACCAAATTACCGGCGAAAGATCGGCGTGGAATGCTTTTTAGCACAGCTGTTTACATCGGTACCAGCACAAAAAGAAAAAAATTGCATAATAAAATAAGATTAATAAGAATACAAGTCCCTAGTACATTCAAAAGTAATGCTTCTGGTGGTTCTTGAATGCGCTTAACTAAGTAAGGGAATAAGAAAGATTAAAAAAATATAGAAAGGTGGCTTAGAGATGCCATAGCATAAGAAAATCTTAAATCCAATTGCGAAGTTTGACGTTTACAGGAATAATGTGAAAAAGCCATACATAATTTTTACACAAAGTTTTACGGACGTGTACATTAAAAGATGTAATCCATGACAAATTAGAATGTGGGAATCGGCAGCTTGCAAAATTTTTACACACTAATAAAATTATTGTTAATTTATAAAAATACATTTAATTGAAAGCAGGGTTTACATAAGCTCAGCTGTGTTAGTGGAAAGAATGAAAAATTTCTGATTCATAAAATAGAAAAGCCCCAAAACGTAAAGAAGAATATTAAATAAGAAGAAGGAATAAAGCGTAATACATACCTCTCTAATTTAATGGTTTGGGGAAGTAATTTAGAGTATTTCTATGTTCTTAATCCTTAGCATCATCTACTCCTCCCACAGTAATAGCAAATGTTGCTTCACTCTCAGGCATGTCAGGACTATCGTAAACTTTAGCTATTCTTGTTTCCCCCCTGCCTTTGCGGAGTGAGAGTCGAGTGGTTGATGCATGAGCTAGAATATTTCCACCAACGGGTTTCTTGGGGTCAGCCTAAAGTTAAAAATATTGTGAGGGCATCAGAATTTACTCAACTTCACCAATACAATCAACTCAGTTACCTGAAAGGAGAGTGTTGCTCCAGGATCAGAGGTCATTTGATTCGTTATGAAAACCGCTACATTGTACTCTTCTGATATTTTCTGCAATCGAGACATCATTTGAGCAAGCTTTTGTTGCCTGTCGGCCAATTCACCACGACCGCTGTAGTCAACACGAAATAATGCCATTACTGAATCGACCTGTTACAAAATAATTTTAATGTGAAGTATGCAGGTTCGGTTAAAGATATTTAGCACTATACGTTATATTAATATTAATACCAACCACAAGTAATTTATAAATTCCAGCTTCCTCATAGAATTTTGCTGCTACGTAGTCAAGTAATTCTTGTTGATGTTCGCTGGTGTAAGCTCTTGCATACAGAACATTTCCTAAAACCTCCTCTTGGTTCAGATCAAATCTGTCAGCTATCAAACGTAATCGGTCGGGTCGGCTTGAAACTGGGGCTAAGGATTTAATACGTTATCAGTGAACAAAAAGAATACTTATTTAGTCTGTTGGTGGAACCGACAGAAAAAGGATACAAAGTGTGCTCCGTATCAATAAAAATAACTTTTCCTCCTGTATAGCCGCTGTCGTTTGGAAGTTGAGCTGTGACACAAAGGGTATGAGACAACTGAGTTTTTCCAGTTCTAAACTCCCCGAATGCTTCTGTGATGGCCATCGACTCTATGCCACCTCCAATCAGTTTACTGCCACATAGTATCATGGGTAAATTAATTCACGTCAACAGGTGAACAGAAACATTTAAAAAGATATTGCTTACTCCAATTCGTGACTTCCTGTGCTTATACGAAAAACTTGTTTTCTCCAGTGACTGATTTCCAGTGCCGTTGAAAAATGAATAGTACAAATTTTAGCACAAGCCTCTTTAATTTTGTCGACCTTGGCCTCGGAAAATCCCTTGATTGCACATAATCGTCTTTTGATTGTCATCTGTACACCTTTGATTGTGCATATGCCAGAGGCTTTTAATTTCTTAATGTCGGCAACATTCTAAAAGAATGGTCAAATTATTATCACAACCATTCATAGTATTTTTGTATTTTGTTAGTTCCAAAGTTATGGTTTATCAACTACTATTAACTTAAAAAGTGTAGTATGATCACTATTTTTACGTGATATACACGAGTATGTTTAAAACAATAATATTGTCACATCTTTCGAACATCATGGGTAAGCGCCATTATTTGGTGTTTTGATAAAAGTGGAAAATGCCGTTATACCGTTAATTGGAAAATAGGTTGTTTGAAACAACCTGAAATGTTTTTATTACCAAAATTAATGTATTAGGTCAATTTATGTAGTGATTGATTTGTACCGAATGCAAATGTAAATAAGTAATTAGAATAATTAATGTAAAAACATTACTTATAAAACTTCCGAATTACTGTTAAACATCAAGTTAACCATCAATAGATTAACTACTATTTTATAATATTGAGTTGAAATGCAAAATTATGCAATGAATTTGTGAGAACTTAATAAAAAGAAATAGAACTACTTGGTTCAGAAATAGAGGAGGGGAGGCAGATCATTGTAGAAGGACAAAATAAGAAACGATGGAGTGCCGTTCTAACTTTCGCGAAAGAGGCCCTTTTTACTTGCGACAGTTGGCAACGCAGGAACGACTACTTTACACACATACAAACGTCGTCTGCTATTCAAAGGATTATTCCACATCTTTATGTTTTGTTTTTCTATAATTGCTGAATGTAATTACCAAAGTTCATAAATTAAGAATACAGTATTTACATTATTCACTTTAAGTCTTTCACGAATTATCGAATTTTACAAACCGAATAACGGACATACACTACGTCTAATTTATTTTCTACATCAAGAAAATGAGAATAGGTAAGAACCGCTTTAAAATTTGTGCCGCGTAACGTTGCTTGTAATGTTTGTGTTGCATTAGTAGTCACATAACAAAAGAGGGAGTATTATCAATTACCACCTCGTACATTTCAACATTTACTGAAACAAATAATTTTATGTTTTTCTTGAAAACTCATAAGAGAAACTTGTCAAAGCCATAAAGATTGCCTTGAATAAACAAAACCTTGTAGCAAGTAACTTTAAATTGCCTGTGAAATATTTTTGACATTGGTGACAAGTAAACTCATGCTTTTGATACTGACTTTTTGTTTGCTTGAAGCTTGGTAATACTTTATTAGAGACCACACAAAATTACAATATGTTTTTCTTCTTTTAGGTCATTTCATCAGATTCACTTTGTACCCTGACATGTGGAGCTATGGTGGATATAAAATTATGTACTCTTGATACTTAATCCATAATCTAAGTATGTAACAGTCATTAGGAATATTCTAAATTAATCTTTTGATAATTTTTCTATTCAATGTTATTTGTGCTGTGAACTGAATACTGAATGACTGGTATGATAATCTTTACTTTATTATTTTCTTATTTTCTATAATAATTCTCTATATAATGTATTCATTTAACTTTATATTTTTTTACAAAAATTGATACAGAATGATAATAATTATATAGCTATGAAGTCGAGTGACATACTTCACTTTTTTTTTAATAAAATTGAGTAAAACAACTCTGCAGTTTTCTCTGTCACATGGTTTTCCAGTCACCTAGATTGTAATATATTAATTACTAAACATTAGCCTTCTTTCAACCAGATTACTTTTATAAGTATATAGAATTTTCTGCAACTGAGTAGTTAGCATGTCTAAAAAATAAAAATGTTTCTGTTAATGTTTCATTCTTCCACAATTGCAGGTGTCCAAGATTAGACATCCTAAACTGGAAGTGTCAGAACCTGACTCATATAATTTAGTTATAATGCAAAATAGAGTAAGTGAAAACGACTCGAAGGCGAGCTTCTGGAAGAAAAACACAAAGGCAGTTCCTGGTAGACCCAGCCCTAAGAAGGAGTACCAGAACCGCTCAGCAACAACATCTTCTTTCCAAGAATTTGAAAATAGTGTATCAGATGCATGGTCTATCGGTGACAACGACGATGATAACGATCTCCTAGCCATAGCAGATGTCACGTTATCCAAGAAGGCGGCTCAATCAGCTGCCATCAGTGTCATACAAAACCATCACATTTCCCAACTTAATGACAGTCTCACGGAAAAGAGGAAAACGGAAGCTATGCAACGACTGGCTATGCAGCAGACGGTTCCGGTCGAAAATTCACCCGGCCGGAAACCTCCTAGAAAAATGCTGGAGGACTTCAACCTGACTTCAAAAGAATCAGAAGAAAGCGAATTAATAAAAATAGGAAAATTCTCGCCGTTAATCAATTCTCCCATTTTAAATTTAGACGAACTTAGAAGCTTGAGCTGGAGCGGAATACCTCCGCGGTTGCGGTCCATGACCTGGAAACTCTTGGCCGGGTACCTGCCTGCCAGTTTGGAGCGTAGAGAGGCAGTATTGGAGCGTAAACGGAAAGATTACTGGGGCCTCGTTTACCAATACTATCATACGGACTGTAACGAAACATATCAGGATATCTATCACCAAATACATATAGACATCCCCAGAATGTCGCCGGAGATTAATCTGTTCCAGCAGGAATCTGTCCAACAAATATTCGAACGAATTCTTTTCATATGGGCTATAAGGCATCCGGCCTCAGGCTACGTTCAAGGTATCAATGACCTTGTCACACCCTTTTTTATTGTATTCCTACAAGAAATTCTGCCCGAGAACGAGAGTCTGAACACCGTTTTCTTCGACAACTTGCCCAAGGAGTCTCGGGATGCAGTGGAAGCCGATGCTTTTTGGTGTTTGTCGAAATTCCTAGACGGAATTCAAGACAATTACATATTTGCTCAGTTGGGAATCCAACAGAAGGTGAATCAACTCAAGGAGCTCATACAGAGGATAGACGTGCCCCTGCACAAACACCTTCAAAATCACGGGGTAGACTACTTGCAGTTTTCATTTAGGTGGATCAACAATCTCCTTACACGTGAACTCCCACTCAGGTGCACCATACGTCTATGGGATACATATTTAGCAGAAGCGGATGGACTCGCTGCCTTTCAGCTCTACGTTTGTGCTGCATTTCTAATACAGTGGAGAAAGGAAATACTGAATCAGAAGGACTTTCAAAGTCTTATGCTACTTTTGCAAAAAGTGCCAACTGAGAAGTGGAGTGAATGTGAAATTGGTGTACTTGTGGCTGAGGCTTACCGTTTGAAGTTCACGTATGCCGACGCGCCAAACCATTTACAAGGGAATGATTGATTCTTATAACAATTTACCTTTAGATCTTTCTTAAAAGACACACAGGTATATTCACAGGTTGTCGTTAGCAATGAAGGGTTTTTACACATATAACGATAAAAAACAAACAAATGCAGCATTTTGTGACACAAAAAGTGTATAATAGTGTACATGTACTCAATCACTCTAATAAAATATGATTCAAATTTTCAATAACGTTAATTTTTAAATAGTTACAAACGAATTATAAATGTAGTACATAAAGGGTTGATATATAATCTGGAGGTAAACCTTAACTAGTTCATTAAAATCCAAAGGTAACTTTGTGTAATTAAAAATATTGCTTTGATCTTTGTCATTGTTTTTTAAACCCAGGAATTATAGATTTGTTACTCTGACATAATACCTTCCATTTAGACATATTTGTCTCAGGGATCAATTTCCGGTTCCCGGTTTTAGAAAAATAATAACACTAAGAACTTTATTTTTTTACTTTCAGTTCTTGAATTCATACTCTCATAATTATACATGTCATACCAATTGAATAATATTAATGATCATCTAATTAAATTAGTTTCGCTTACAACGTAAATATTATCGATTCTTTTTTCGAATTGATTCATTTTTGAAATGAATGACCGTTCACAGGCAAAAGGGAAGGCTTGACTTTTTCACTACATTTTTAAGACATTTTTGGTATAAAAATAGACTACTCACAATTCCGTAATTTTGCAAAGAGTCCACATCGTGAAACAGTTCATCTGATTCTTCCTCTAAATTTTGCTGGCTGGACAATTTTGCGTCACACTTATTCATTTTGACTTGTAAAAAATTAACGGTTACGAAGTGAGAAGTATTGTCATAGAGTAAAAACCGGCAAAAGCAATCACATCTATGAAAAAAGGCGAGTGTGCGTTTGATTACCACTGTGTGATTTCGTTAATAGCTTTTACCTCAGTGAAGCGTTTCACCGCCGAGAGGATTATTTTTTATTAATATTTGAATAAGAACTGTTTAATAACAACAATATGGTAAGTTTTACTTATTATTTTAAACATTTTGAACAAACTGTTGCGAGCAAAAATTCATTGTTAGTAACGGCGCATGGTGCTTCGCACTCATTGTTTAATAGCTTCAGATTCTCGTAGGTTCAACTTTTAAATTTATATG
The DNA here is from genome assembly GCA_037055365.1 of Polyplax serrata. Classification (NCBI taxonomy): domain Eukaryota; kingdom Metazoa; phylum Arthropoda; class Insecta; order Psocodea; family Polyplacidae; genus Polyplax; species Polyplax serrata. The sequence goes on from JAWJWE010000007.1 coordinate 1,734,195, forward strand.
ATTGGAACTTGAACGTACTTTATGTTGAAATCACTTATAAATTTTTATTCTTTCAGACCGAGCAAGTTAATCCGAAGGCCTACCCATTGGCTGACCAGCAGTTGAACAGTTCAATTTTACATTTGGTTCAGCAAGCAGAGAATTACAAACAATTAAAACGAGGTGCGAATGAAGCAACCAAAACTTTGAACAGAGGTCTGGCAGAATTCATTGTCATGGCAGCAGATGCTGAACCACTTGAGATTTTATTGCATTTACCTATTCTTTGTGAGGATAAGAATGTTCCATACGTTTTTGTTAGATCAAAACAAGCCCTAGGTAGAGCATGTGGTGTGTCTAGACCAGTGGTGGCTTGTTCTGTAACAGCCAATGAAGGATCTCAGTTGAAGCCACAAATCCAGTCAATTCAGCAAGAAATTGAAAAACTCCTAGTGTAATATAATAAATATAGTATTATTAAAAATGTAATTAATGTTGTTTACTTTTTCCATCTTATATGTTTGATACAATATTGTTTTGCAGTTTTATTTTCAGTGAATTCTTCACTGACAGTAAGATCAGCCTGCTTAAGTTACAACTTGTGGAATAAAAGTCATATCACAGTAATATAAATATTAACATTAAAAAATTTTGCTTGAAAATAGTATTTATCAAATGATCTCACTCAAATTGTGTAAGGTGCAGAATAATTAATGGTTCATTATTTAAGAATTGCAAAATTAAAAATAGTTTTTCAAAAAAACTGACATTCCCTTAAAATGTCTTCAGGGTTGACCAATTATTTTACTGATAAAATCCCATGCATAGAGTAACAGTATAAATAGGAAATACATTTATTTAACAATATAAATTGCCTTCTTGGGCTTTACAAAATTATAAAAACTGATATATTTTTTTTCTTAGATCTAAAATACCTTATCTTTATTTTACCTCTCATTAATGCTAATTTTGGAAGCTTACTGAAACCACATGTAAAGAGTTCAATTTTAATGTGTTGTATCAGGTTATGTATAAATTGTTTTATTTTGCATTGAATGCCAAAAAGCATTCACAAAATTAATATCAATCCAATCGTACGCTAACATTAAATATTAGCTAAAATTTTCTATTAATAATTATATTAATATTATTAAAATGTTTATTTCATTTAATTAAGGCCCTGACCAATGTAAAACATTAAACCTATTCAGTGACATTTAACATGGAATATTTTATTCATATTCTTTTCTGTTGCATTTTGAAAGAAATGCAATGTTTTAGATTTAAAGCATATATTTTTTTTTAAACAGGCAGCCAACACAACGTTTCCAATATCTTCGGGAAAGTTCTTTCGTTGTAGGTTGGTGTCACTCCTATTTATATATTAAAATGTCTAACACTCTTGATATAAACGAAAGTGTGAACAGTAAAGAAGTGAAAAAGAATGGATTGGCTAACGTATCGGACACCTCGGTTCTTGATGAAAACTACGAATTCCCAAATAAATTCTGTTACATTTGCAACGGGTACTACGGCCCCTGTTTTGGAGAGCCAATATGTACAACTTGTCATGCATTTCTGTTCCCTGAAAACTTAACGTGTGCTCATCTAGAATTAGACACCTTATTCACTGACAGTACGGATGACAGCGATTCCGGAAACGATGAACCGACCGATTCGTTCAATAATGTTCTCGATAGACGAGACAAATTATTTCGTCGCTCTCAAAGATGTTTGAGTAAAAAAACACGATCCCTGCAGAAAGTCGATCTGTTGGCACAACAAATTATGTACCTGACAACTCCGAGGAATTCGGATGATGTGTCACCAGGTATTGTACAGTGTTTACCCCCCGAAGTTTTGTTTGCTGTGTTCTCATACCTTGACGATCTTTCACTGTATCGCGTGGGAAAAGTGTGCAAAAGGTGGAGGAACTTGCTGAAGACTCAAATCAGTGATGATACTTGGAAAGAGTATACATTAAAAAGGTGGCCACTATTTAAACCTATTGTTGCAACTGGTAATTGGTTTAAACTATATACAAGATTAGTAGAAAGCTCACCTTGTCAGACTTGTTTACAAATCATGGGGAATCAAACACAAACAAAAGTTGAAGAATACTCATGGAGGAAAAATAGACTGAGGTATGAACTTCGTAGTCTGCAGACTGATCCACTAGAAGGAATACAAATTACTCCATTGGATTTTGCCTGCTTTCATTGGCAGGCAACCATAACAGGACCAGTGGGAAGCCCCTTTGAGGGTGGTTTGTTTTACCTGCATATTCAAGTTCCACATGGTTACCCCTTATGTCCTCCAGTTGTTAGATTTTTAACAAAAATATTTCACCCAAATGTGTCCAGGCATGGAGATGTTGGAATTGATTCTTTGCAACACAACTGGAGCTTAGCATTAACCATATCTAAAGTACTCATTTCAGTACAGAGTTTACTAACAGACCCGTATTGTCATGTTTGCATGGAACCTGATATTGGTTCTTTGTATTTGTCTGATAGATCTACTTATGAAAACATTGCAAGAGCCTGGACTTGGAAGTATGCAATGCATGACATTTTAAAGTAACATTAAATATTGAACAAAAAAGTTGCTGCTTACATTGTACTTATCTTCCATCACAAAGATTAGTCATCACAGACTCAGGATGTCAAAGTACAAGTGAAGAAATTTTAAAAAGCCTTATCTGTTATTAATTACAGAATTAAACATCAGCACTTTTTGGCTTTATATGCATCAATGATAGTGATGTTTAATCAGGAAGTGTAATATTTTCTTACCTCAAAACAATTATTCTAAAATATGTTACCTCACAGTCTTTTTTTTATTGACACACACTACAATAATTCATCAAACATAAAATATTTTAAACTAAAATTTTGATATGAAATACAAAATAAAGTTATAATTTTTAATTGTAATATTCACATGGGCAACATTGCAAAATTTTGATTGAAATAACTTAGATTCCAAAATTGTATTTGAAAATACATTGAACAAAATTTCCTGAAACCAAGTAACATTATTTTGTAAAAATGCAAGGAAGTTTACTGATATATGTTAACCTAACTGAACAATTTTTTTGTTTTAGCCAAAGCTTTCAGTTATGGTATATGTGAAAAAAAAATTATTTTGTACATACATGTTACATTTCTAAGTGTAAATAAAATATTTTTACATATATTTATCTATATATTTTATTTCCACCATGTTCAGTGTAAAAGTAAATCGTTCATACCATTCCCTTGCAAAACTTATTTTTTCCAGGCCCCCAATTGAGGCATCATCCAAGTAGAACAGTCTTTATCATACAAATATATTTGGCATTCTCGATTCTAAGTACTCTGAATTTACTTTTATATATATAATTGTTTCCAATAAAAGACATGGCAAGACTCAGATCTCATACTTTGGTATTATAAAATATAATGTTGATGACCGTGCCACTGCTCGCTCATTCAATTTTAAAAAATAAATTATTCCAAGGAGTAAAACAAACATTGTCCTATTCTAAAGAAAATTTATTTACATTTACCAGAGTAACATCAAATATAATCTAATTTACAATGAGTACGTTTCATTAGTGAATATAAGAATAATATTTATGATTTAAACAACCCTATTAGAAGCCGCTATCAGTGACCAACAGTCTCCCAGGTAAGTCAAAAGTTAACTTATTCCGTCTAACGAAAAATATTGCCTAAGGTAAAAGGAAATCATAATACGACAATGTAAAAAAGACTCAGTGACGTATAATGTTTCTTAATTTGTTAAATCCGGATATAAAGTACTTACTGTGGTACAATTATGTTCTTCGTACCCCACCAAAATGCTAAACCAGCACTAAAAGCACTAGAACTAAATGGGCATTGTACGGTGATTTGTGAACCGAACGAGTCTGAGGTGAAAAAAAATAATTAAATTTATTGTTGTAAAATAAATTACACGAAGTATTGATTCTAGACGCATTTCTGCATTTTTAAAAATTCGGTGTGACCTATGATGTGATCTTAAACGAATGTAAAATAAATAATAAATTCAAACAGCCAGAGTTTCTGGCCACGTATTTCTTTACCCAAAAAATTTTTTAAATGATTACTTTTACTACCTCTCGATTGCATTTTTTTCAAACGATTATAAGTGAAATATATTATTAAAATAGGTAGAATTTATTTGACAATCAGTAGGTTCATCTCCTGTGTCAGTCGCCTATAAATGTTTATACCAATGGCTTAACGTCTAAATACTTCTGTTTATTTTGTTACATACAGTGTAGGATAAAATTTTTAACATGGATTTCTGACACTAGAATCCCTAATTGAAATTATTAAATTAATTTTATATATGATTTGCATACAACATGCAACTTAAGTATATACTTAATGGAAGAAATAACTAATGTTTGAAAATCTTATTTAAAACATGAATGTTATTTAAAACATTCTAGGTACTTTTTCGACTACTTTTGAAATTAAAATGTAATAGAATCAAACAAACTCTGGGACTGCTAAGCTGTAGTACATTTATCATTTGGCGTCAACACCGCACAGTATCAATTTTTTAAAAAATAGTGAGGTCTCTTCCCAAAGAAGTTTTTCTCAATATAGGCAGCATGTCAGTAAGTAAAGTCGGTCAAAAAGTCAAAGGGTATGTGTGTCAATTCATGATTCTTCCAAAATCTAAAAATAACACCAATTAACAATGGGTCAAACCTATGCATATCACTTAGAAATAATCTATGTTGTTTTTCAGACACAAATTGAGTGTGACATATCATATTGGATGATCTCACCATCTCTGTTAATGTATTTTAAATTTAATTGAAACAAATAAATGTTTCTAAACTCACAAAAAATAAGAACCTAAATTACCAAAGCCCTCTTTTTAATCAGTTTTGGCAGCTCCCAAGGAGAACTGAAAGTCTACAGCAATATGATAAATTTTTAAAACCTTAAATGAGTATTAGTTAGGCCTAGTTTGAGCCTTGCAATATTCCACTGCATCTTACAAAAAAATAGTAATATACAATTCTGTTTTCTGGCAAAACTGAAGATAATCTGCAATGGTACATAGTTAACAATAACATTGTAAACTATTTAAAACCAACCTTGCCTAAATACCACAAAAATTTAGTAAGATAATTAATCATTGTAATAGAAAGCTTGAGAGATTCACAATCATTAAGAATGGTTTTAAAGAGTTACACAATAGGTAAAATAATAAAGTAATTCTTTTTGCAAAAAATGGCAGTAAACAAGACAGAAAGAAATTTACACAAGTTAGTGGATTGATAAAAACATAAAATTATATATAAGCAATTACCCTCATCTTTTGGTTGAAAATGTTTATAACAAAATTATACTTATTACACAAGTGAGTTTTGCTAAGCTCAGCTAAAACTTCAAATGAAGAGGCCAGGTTAAATTTACATTGGTGGAATGTATTTTTGTAAGAATGCCCTCAAATCTCTCATTTCCTCCTCAGAAGAACTGTGCATCATTCCTCTATATGTTTTGAACTCTACATCTGTTGCAAATGACTTTAAATAAGAGGCAGTCATCTGACCCCATTTGTACTGAACAATAGGGTCACAATCACCATGGCATTGAATAATTGGAACTTGAGCATTCTCCCCAACCACCTGGTAAAAAATTAGAAAACATCAGAGTATTTCAAAAGCAAGTCAATACATAGATAACCACTCCTTTCTTAATTGTCAAGATTAAAGAATTAAAAAATTTTGTCCAGAAATTAAGAATAAAAATCATAAATTTGATGGCTTTAATTCATTTGTAACACAATAAATAAAAATTAAACAATTTAAAAAATGTACTCACAGCAGCTGGAAATGATTTATGCAGGGGAAGCCAACAGCTGAGTGCCATAATTCCTCCCAATTTCTTTGGGTAAACCATGCCTGAATAGAGGGCCAAGGCACCACCTTGTGAGAAACCACCTAAGATTATTCTACTGGCATCAATGCCTGCTTCAATCTCACTATTTATCAATGCATGTATTCCTTCTGTAGCCTTGCGGATTCCCTCTTCATCCTCTGGTCCATTTGCATCCAAAGTTTTAAGATCAAACCAGCTAGGCATTTGAAAGCCTGCATTTAATGAGACAGGCATTGTTGGACTGATATAAGAAAAAAAATTGGTAATAATTTTTACCTAAAATCATATCTACAATTTATATATTGTAATACTTACGCTGTGGGGCAGATCACCTTGGTATGGGGACCTCTAATTGATGAAATAGCACTGGACCAACCATGTCTGCAATATTGTAGAATCATTACCTGCTGCACTGTGCATCTTTTACAACAATTTATCACAAAATTTTGCTCAACTTGTCAATTACTCACCCATTGTCACCAAGTCCATGAAGGAAGATTATCTGAAAGGTAAGTCACATGAAAATTCTGCATCATTCTGAACCTAAATATAATTTATTACTAATAAGCAGCTAAAAGGTCTTATCACTTGTGCCAATTAAAAATAAATAATCGTAAATAAGTGGGTTATGATAAGAGTTTTGATTCATGTCACAATTTTGGCAATCAAATCATAACCATTAAATTTTCTTCACAAGCTTAAATCAATTTTTGTAGAAATCTGTTAAAATTATTAATTTTCACAGAAGCTTCGCAAAGTAAACAACAGATTACTTCTGAAGTGTGAAAAATTTGAATACTTCGGAAATATAATACTATTATTCCTTAAATTAACTGAGGAAGGGAAACTGTAACAAGTAGACAGGCAACAGCCAAATACAGAAAAAAAGGGTTAAATTTTCAATTACTTACGGTGGCCGTATGCTTCACTGAAGCGGCTACAACGACTGGAGCAATCGACATTTTTTCGGGAAACGTTTTTTGTTTACCTCCCACAAAATTTAACACAGAAAATCGAGTTCTCACCCTTCAAAATCTGCGTGTTTTAGAGAAATTAAATCAATCCGATTACAATATTGATAGCCTCTCTTAATTCATAATTTTTCTCCTCTGAATATTTCCTGCTATATTGACAGTTGAAATATCAGGAATGCCAACTGCAGCTTAGAAGAGGAAAACTGTGAGATAAGGGAAAATACCCGCTAATTTTGAAATTGTAAAAATAAATTTTGAAAAGCAAAACTGAGTAATTGTTTAACTAAACATTTGTCCTAAGTAATTGATATCAACAAGAGAATTAAATATTGAATAATTTTAAGGGCCACACTGTAATGTCATAGGTACTACCCATGTGGTGCAAGCAATAATGCCTTCATATTTTTCATCATTCTATTCAGGAATCAAATAAACATCAGAATTTTCTGTGCTTATCTAAAACTAAACGAGACTTGTGGCTCTGCTTTAGAACTTTCGTTTAGTTTGGTAAATTAAGAATAAGAGGTATTGTGTAAAATTTGATATAAATTTATATTTTAAATTAATTTGTATTTTTTTTTTTAGCAATTTTCAATGACATGCCGATATACACTTTCTAATTGGTATCCTATTCAAGTACTTGGTAAAAAACGTTACATCGAGAACGATATGTGGTGTCAGTGTATAAATTTTCTATTAAAAAATACCACTTCATTCCCGATTTATCCGTATTATGCCAAGCTTATAGTGAGTCTCATCTCTATTCCTGATTAAGGCACTAAATTTTCCTTCATTTTCTTTGTGAATTTTTATTAATTCTATTAGTCCCAACAATGTAACGTAGCCCAGTGCCGTACAAACTGATTTAGAATATGTGAAATTTCCTTTCACAACAAACCCTATAATTTGCCTGGATGGGAAATCAATAATGCTGTCCATTTGTTCTGGTTGAGGTAACCAAAGAGCCTCCATTTTGATTTTAAACTCCTCGGAATGATCTTTAGAGGGGGCTACATTACTCTTTAAAATATCGTTCCCAGTAAGTTTCTCTGGTAGATTGTTGATGAAGTTCTCTTTCAGTTTCAATCTCTCTTTTCTTCTCTTTCTCCGCAATCTTTTTAACAATCGCACATGTTCATATCTCACCGTTTTTCTCAACTTTTCGTTGTCATCCAAATGGGTTGGTTCCATCGGAGGGTTCTTAAGATCTTCTGCCTTCGGTATGCATATCATGGCCAAATCCTTTGGCTTGCCTTTTCCCGAGCACACGACCTGTATCGGAACCAAACAATCTTTTCCGGTTCTCTCAACAAAACTATTCAACCCTTCCATATTTACATTGGACATTATATTACACAACTCATGCAATGACTGCCTACTTCTTAACACAAAGAACGTTTGCCCTATTCTGGTGACGTCTTTGGCGCCCGTCGCTTTTATCCAGTCAGCAACAAGCAGCTCCCAAGGACAACGAAAAGGACTGGGTACGCCTAGTTTTATAAAGTTCGGCCTTTGCTTCGGGGGTAACTTAAAATAACGCGTTTTTAGATCTTCTGAACTAGAATCAACTTCTCTTTTGCCGGTAAAACTGTCAGGTTGAAGTTGTCCATTAAGGCTACTGCATTCTAATTGAAGCAATTCGGTTTCCCTTAATCCCCCGGGCCTGGCACCACGAAAAACAAGGGCCCGCCAAATGGGCATTCCATAACCCGCTGGTGAAATTATATCCCATCCACTTCCGAGGCCTGTAATTCAGAAGTATATATTTTCATTCATTAACAGTATCCCAAAAATAAACTTAATGATAACATATAATAATGCAATAATATTGAAAAATATGTATAAACATTTGTTGAAAAACACTCTGTCAATATTTTTACTATTTTCAAACTATAAAACTACTTAATTAAAAATACATGTGAGATTCAATTACCGATTCGTCCGCTTTTGTGATCCACAACACCTGGTCTCTGAACCAGTAGGATTGGTATTCTGGATTGCTTTTCATCTGGTATAACATCATTTGTATCATATCCTGGTACTATTTTCCTTGACTTTGCCTCATTTATCTCCTCAGTTGTCAACTTTGTCATTGATACTTCATCTCTTATATTTTCATCCCATATTGGACTCTGATGCAGGCCTTCTTCACATGAACCCTCCTTTATTTGACATGGTTCTAAAAGGAATTGGAAGATATTTAAAAATGTTGCCTACAATGTAAACTAAACTCTATGACTAACCTTTTATCACAGGTGTTGCCTTATACCTCTTGTTTGGAATTGTTATTCTGGGATCAGAAATGATGAGGGGCAGTACAAATTGTTGGGGTACATCAGTGGGGTTCAAACAATTACTTAGTTTTTCGTATAACTCCTTCTGATGTTGCCAGTTCTGTTGAGCACTTTCATTTTTGTAATATTTTACCCACCAATTTGTTTTTTCCTGCACAATATTATCATCAGTAATACTCTGCTCACTCTTCATTTTCTTGTTTGGCTCATCAATTACTTCAACCTCACATAATTTCCTTTTCCTGTTCCTAACTTCTAGTATGTGTACCTCATCTGAACTACCAGTTTGATTTAGTTCATTTCTTGGATCTTTTGGCTGACATACAGGAATCAAATTGAATGCTTGAGAAATTATGGCTTGTGACAATGGTCCAGTTAATTGAAATCTGTTTAGAGTGTCTCTTAATAACACAAGAGTAATTAATTTGTCATCACTAACATATTGTGTAGTTTTATCAATTGGTACATTTTTTGGTTCCAACTTAACTTGCTCCATTCTTTTCTTTGATTTTTTCTCCTTTCTGTATTCCCTTTTTTCAGATATTAGTCCGGTAGCAATGTCTTGATTTAAGTGCTGCTCTTCATCTTTAACTGCTTTCAGTAAATTTAAGTTGAATAAATTTTTGAGGCATTCCACTATTTCATCATGAATAAGGGGATGCACCCAAATCCAAATTGACCTGTCTGTGTCATTCTCATCAAGTCTTTTCCACATAAAAGTAACATAACCTATTATTTTATATGGATAACAATTTGGATGAAAGAATGGAATACTTCCTTCCTTTGCACCACCCAAGTACAGTTTTGATCCAAAAGTCAAACCACATTCAAATGAAGTACATTGTTGCAGTCCATCTAGTAATTTTTCTTCTGGGCCTTTCAACTGTATGCAATTAAGATATGATATATCAATAAGCAAACAGTGTTCTGATAAAGCTCTATAACAAGCACGGAAACTCTTATTTGTTGGACTATCTGCAAGTTTGTAGCCCCATTTTGGTACCATGTGAAATCTTTTTGCATGCCAAATGTGGGATTCCAACCATATTTGACATCTTTGTCTCCTATTATATTCTTCCAAAAGATTTCTTGGTCTCCTTCTATATTTGCGACTTGGGCGTTTGGTAGGGTCGGGCAATCCATCATTCAACTACAATTACAAAACAAATTGTACAATTTTATTCAGTTTATTCAAATTTCAATGATTATAAAAGTTACCAAATCATAGTTTAAAATACTAAAACATGAAGTTTAATTAAAATGATTTGTGATTCACACTAATTGAAGGTTCTATGTAACAGATTTGTCTTGGAGTTCCTTAGAGCTACTTTGTTAAACTTTTCAATTGAATGCTTCTATGTTTCTGTATTTTATCTATCAATATATTTATTTTGGTGGTTCTGCCTGTTTTATTAGACTTTTTCCTCATGTGTGATAAATTGCCCAAAGAAAAAATTGCAATTCATTTAAGATAGTTTTTAAGTTTGTTTAAAACAATAATTACTTACAGTTAGTATGTAAGGTCTTTGAAGCCGTCTGGGTAGACGTTTCACATGGTGGCTCATTTGCCTTCTTCTCATATGTTTTGGCAATCGTTGAAATGTTTGTCCTCTAAATGGCACTTCTTTAACTGCTTCAGTTAACATGACAATCTCTTCCATTCTTTGCTTTAAAAATGTAGATATGTTTTGCATATCTGGAACGGCATGAGGGCCTCCCAAAGCAGAATCAAACTGTAGTTTCAATGCCTCCATATTTAATCAATGTTCAAAAACTAAATATTAAGAAGTTCGGCCAATAGAAGCATATTAAAAAATCTTTCTTCGATGTCCAAAATCATTAAGCCTCTGTTTAAATTATTGTATTACTGTCCAACGATTCAAGAATACTGATTGCTTGTAATATTTTATGAATATTGAAAGTTTTTAATTGTCATTTTTTTATAATTAAAAAAACAACAACGCAGAAACATACGTTAAACCACATGGACCGTGGTTTTAGACCCCATTAAAGTGTCTCTAGACATGTAGGCTGTAAGGAAGCTGTACGGCCTTCCAATACGTTACGTTTGCAATAAGAAATATGACATGTTTTTCAATTAATTTTATTGAGCTTTTGTTCTAGTCACTATACATTACAAAAGGCCTGATACATTGTAATGCCATTACTTTTAATTTTAATTTCTGTGCTTTCTGGAACAAATAAAACTTTACCAAATTCCAACACTGTTGTAGATGTTGTACCTGTTCCTTCAAAAATCAACAAAATTGATGCACTGCATCTTTTCTGTAAAGTATAATGGCAGTTTTCTGGCAAAACAATTTTAGCAACAGCAAAATCTCTAATTGGTGGTGAATAGAGAAGACAATACTCATCTTCTTTGATAGGGCAAAACAATATTTCATTTGGCTGGTAACTTTTATAAGTTAACATATCACACAGTGTTTCTATATCTCTGAAATAACAACAAAATTTTTATTAGTTGTTGTTGACTAATAAAATTAGATAAGTGAAATTTAATTTTATTTATATGAACCTGAATTTTGGTGTTAAACCAGCTCTGATTACATTGTCAGAGTTTGCCATACATTCAATACAATCTCCTTTCAAATAAGCATGGGGCTCATTTGGAGCCAGGTACAGAGCTTCACCTGGTGCAAGTTCCAAATAATTCAGCCAATATATACAAAATATTCCAATATCATTTGGAAATACTGAATGTACTCTGTGGATTAAATTCCAATGTAAGTATTCTTTTTTTGATGACTCCATGCCTTGCAATCTGCTTATTAATTTTCCTGAAAATCAATATTAGTTTCATACATATTCAAAAATATTGAAATAATTCTTTAGACTGCAACAAAGAAAGTATTACTTCAATATCTTACCTGTTGCTGCAGCAACCACATCTTCTTTGTTGGACATCAAGAGCTGAAAACACTCTTTCATCAGTATATTGCTGATGTCACTGTCTTCACAATCTGATGATGCCAGGAACTTATTGAGACTTACTGAGTCAATTAATAAATTAAATTCACTAATTTCATTTAAAAACCTTTTGATTTGGGTTTTGGGTCTGAACCCACACAGAGCTTCAAATTTACTCAAAGCTATTGCCATTTCTGGTTTATGATTACCATCCTTATAAATATTTGGAAATCTTTTAAACAGCTTTTCAGCATTTGATTTGGTTGGATGTGCTTGAATTGACAATGGTTGGTTCACTGATAATATTTTAAATAAGAAAGGCAGTTGCTTTCCAAAATAGTGTAAAACTTTTTGTCCTAAATCTTGAGGATGACTGTTCAAATAATCTGATAATTTTGTGCTTGTGCCACTAATGTAGGATGGTCCATTTGGATGAGTTCCCATCCACAATTCAGCATAAGGTTCATTTTCATTTACAACAATTTTAGAATTAGCTTTAGCAAATCTTCCAACCAAGCTGTCATATCCCAGATTTCCCCACTGATATTTTTGAACAGAACATATCAAATCCATTTTTGTCCTTTACTAAAATATTTTTTATGATACACAAGTTACAGTAAATGCACTAAAAGTATTTCTCCAAAAACATAGAAACACTACTGTTCGTACCACTTCAGTTACAATATCACTTGGTTGGGGTCTCCTCCCAAGGTCTGGGAATACGTACATTCTCCCACTTTTGATCTGCCAAGTCTTTTATTTCTTCATAAAATTGTTCAATTGTTACTGGGTTTTTAACATTAATCCCTTTAGATTCGTAATATTCTAATTCTTCGGGGGTTAATGTCTTCACACGTCTGAACTCAAAACGAATTGATTGGGAAATTCTAAGCATAACGATTCCCAATAATATTGTACCTACGAATGGAACACCGTAATTAAAATGTTTATTTTTTGACCACTCTCCAAACTTGGACCGAATAATGTTCCGTAGTTTATTGAGTATTAGCATTTTTGTCTTTTTTTAGAAAATATTTATTGAACTGTAACAATATTCGCTACTTGAAATATATGATGAAAAATACCACTTGCATAAGATTCCTCATAACATATGATTTTATCTTCTGCTTGAAATATCGAGTGGTTTTTTGGAGGGAATTATTGGCCACTAATAGAAGGCAGTTGGGAGCTTTTGGTAGATGGAAATCCGATGGAAGTTTGTTTTTTAATATCAAACTTTTAGTTCAATAGTTCAAGAGAAAACATTTTTTATTATCCAGTCAGGTTAGCGAGTCGAATAAAGCGAGGTTACACAAAAAAAATTTGTTTTGCCTGTTCTAAAAAAAGTGTAACGGAGATCGACAATGGAAAAAATTCTGGAACTTTGTGACAGTTATGGAACGACGTATCCACAACATTTTCAGGTTTTCATTGATAATTGTATTGCAACGCATGGGGAAAATTTCGGGGCCAACGACTACCTATTCGCAGCTGTTTATTTTATGGTCCTCGAAACAGGGTTCACACCAGTTGATAAAGCCGGTACCGTTGGGAATAGTGAGTCTGCAACTTTCGATATTAGAAAATTACGTCGAATTATTGCTTACGGAGAAGATGACATTAGAATTTCAAATCACATGAATAATGCAAAGTATTTATTCTACAGAATATCATTGAAACTAGGCGGTCATGGGTACATAAACAACATTTATGTGAATAACATTTAAATGAACTTATGCCTGATGAGCTTCTTCCTTTTCAGCTACAGCTTATGTGAATTACAAGGTGTCCCATCAGCTGAAATAAACACACATCTCATAATCAATTTTCTATGCAAGGAACCCCACATAATCAAATCTTTGTGCTTAAGTACTGAAGCATATGTGCAAATAAATGAGTCACAATCCAAGCACAAATTTGTTTTAAAAAATTTAAGGGAACTTTCAATTTTAATTAAAAACAACATTGCCATTCATATTAAAGATACAATCCTTACAAACGAGGAGGAAGGCTGCAGTGGAAATCTTCTCTGCATACCCGAAGAAATTCAGAAGAAAATAATTTATTCCCTTAAAAAAGATCCAATAAGCATTCAAACATTGTCATCTACGTGTTCATACTTTTACAGTTTTATTAGCAAGGACACAAAATTGTGGGAAGACATTTGCTTTCAAGAATATGGTGGTTGGATTCTGAACAAAGCTCTGCAGGAGACCAGCACTGTTGAGGATAGCAATGTTTTTAGAACAGCCTTTTTGAATTTGAAAATTAAAGATTCCATCAGGTAAGATTTGTTTATATATGAATGATTGAGTAAACCTACTTTCAAGTAACACAGGAGAATATAAATGTGGTACACACTTAAAAATTAATTCAATCCCAATTACAGGATAGAGTCAATTACTAGAGAAAATAATTATTCTTGAATGCAAAGGCTTTTAAACTCACAATATTTATATTGTGATATACTCCAAATTATTTATTAGAAACAGTAAATAATACTTTACTGAAGTTATCAGACCCTGTGACAGTTGTTCTAGCCATTCTATTTATGGGATGATTTATCTAATGTATGACAGTATATTTATTTCCTGATATAGCAAGCAACAAGTACTTTGTAAGTGATTAATAGTTAAATTTGCTAGTTTTTCAAATGTTTCCATTGCTATTTAAGAAACATAAGACATTTGGTCACTGTAATATTTTTTTACTTGCAACTTCAAATTCATTAATTTTTAATCTTACCATTAATGTGTCCCTGTCAGAAATTTTTCACATTCAACATAAATTACAATTAGTGCAGTACATTTGCCTATCCATAAGTACCTTGCATTTGGATTCTAATATACTTTATAACAAAATACAATTAATTTTTATTTTCGTCAAATAGATATCGTAGATATACATAGTCCAGGCTGAAGAGAAGCATTTGGAAGAGCAACAAGTATACATATAAGACGCGAGAGCCAACATTAAAAAAAAAGAAGAGAAAGAATGAGAATGAGACTCCCGCAGAGCATGTTTGAGCAAGAGATAATTGACCTTTCATTATCAAACCAAAACGGTACAAAGTCAAGACACGGTTTCAATAAGAAACTCAATCTATCATTATTCAAATAAAGTTTCCGTAAAAATTGGACGGTCAAATTGTAGAAAATATGTCGGAAATAGTAAAATACATTATACAAACATCATCGGGCCCGCTCCCAATAGGACCTTACAAGTGAGTTTGCGAAACTTATACAATTTGCCCAATTAGTCAGGTCAAAATTTGGTAACCATATTTTATTTATTTGCACATCTTTCGTTTGAAATAGTCAAGCTGTGAAAGTCAATGATGTTATTTACCTGTCCGGAATGATCGGTTTGGATGTTAACACGAATAAAATTGTACCTGGAGGTGTGGAGAATGAAGCCAAACAAATATTTAAGAACATGGATGCCGTTTTGAAAGCGGCTGGCTCCGGCTTAGACAAAAGTAAGAAATAACATCGAAGGTTTGTTAATTAGTATTTATATTGAATTTAAGTTTGTGACAATGTTTAAATAGTTTGTGCAGACACAATAGTTTGAAGGCGCTGCCCTATTTTGTTCGGAGTTAGTAGGAAGAAAAATCTAAACGGAAATTAATAAAATCAACTGTTGACTTAAATAGGAAAGTTTTATTTCTATAGGAAATTGATAATTGTTAACGCAGGATCTTCTCAAAAGATAAAGTATCTCATTTTGTGGGATTAATACTAAGAGATATACACAGTTTGAGCATTGTTAAATCTCAATATCTCCCTTTTCGCAAGTAACTAAAATACCGGGTTTCTTCAAGAAACTCTGTGACGTTTATATTATAGAAGTGTAATTTACACTACTAAATAATTAAATTTTGTCTAGCACAATAAACCTATCATTACAGCCAATCGTTGCATTTAATTTTAATGCATAGTTGTTAATTATTTTCGTTTGTTGCAGTTGTGAAGGCATCAGTATTTTTGAACGACATCAATGACTTTGGAAAAGTGAACGAAATTTACAAGCAATGTAGGTATACATTCTGAAGACTTTATTCATAGCATCATTATATTAGATAAATTGTAATTGTAATGTAATGCAAAAAGATAAGATGTTTGGTTATATTATTTTATTTTTTAGACATCACCGGCCATTACCCCGCTAGATCGGCCTATCAAGTGGGAAAATTGCCAGCGGGTGCAATTGTTGAAATTGAAGCGATTGCAGTTTGTGGAGATGTTGAAACCAAGTATATTAAACAATAAAAAATGAAATTTGGTGTATGTAATGTGCACTTCCATATATATTATATACTTCCATAGGGGCAAAAAAGAAACAAAAAAATTTACTAAAATGTGTTGTTCTCATTAACTTTCCCCTTTGTTTTCTAATCTTTAATACCAAAATACTTGGTGTATAATTTATTTTTGTTTTTTCATTTGTTAAACAGAACATTACCTTTCATGAATTAACAGCAAACCATTCCTTGGGGTGCTCAGGTTGTGTCAAAAGTTGAACAAATCGTTCCCACGAAAAAAGCAGTAAAACTGAGTGTTATTGTATCAATTTATTTTTTCCTCTTTTGTTCCACATAGTATACACGTTAAACATTTCCGTCAAATTTACAAAAAATTTAGAGATGCAAAGTAATGTAAGTAATATATTTAACAATTCCAAACATATAACAACAGCACATTGCACGAACAATTCGTTACTAAAACCCTTGAGCTAAATTTGGCAGTTATTATGTTCTTGGTACCCTTCACGTTATTTGATTTAATTCTTTTTAATTAACCTATTAAAATTAACTTGAGTGCTAATTGCGACCAAATATTGTAAAGATGAGAATAAAATGAGTAATATAACTGAGATTAGTAAAATTAGTAATAATAATAAATTATTTGATTAATTCATGCCTGTTTTTGCTAATAAAGGGATCAGTCTTAGAAACATTGAATTTTAATAAATTTTAACAGAATTTAACAGAATAATGAATTTCAAATTTTAACAGAATAAAATAATCACCTAAGTTGACTTATTTTCGTACAACAAGGGAAAAATTCCACTGTAGGTTTTTCATGCATTGTAGGAATAGTAGCATATGAACGTAATAATTTTAGTAGTCTTAAGGCTGGTTTCTCACTTGAACCAAGTTTTAAACGTAATGGGAAAAGTAAAATTAGTGTCCAGCCTATTTATTTTAGTTTCATTTGTTCTCCGAATCACATAAGAAACCAAATTTCCAGAGGGAAAACAGAAAAATAAAAACGGGTTTGATTACATAGAAACTCATTGAATTATCTACTTATAGCAAATTCTAAGTATCACACATTTGAATACTGAAAATAATGGAATTTTCAACTGTTGCAATCTGTTAATATAATTCCCTAAGAATGGAATTTGTACTTGGAATTTTTTGACAATTTTACAAAACCTTATGGTGGGAACTGGTGGGGAAAAACTATGAATAATCCTAACGTGAAAATATAATGTGTGCGGAACACGCGATCAACATTCGCCACCATGAAGTCAAAATAATCCTTCGAAGCCCTCTCTCATGGAGGGTGCCATGTTTTAATGCCGAATTAATTTCGCAATCAATGACAAATCAGAATTGTGTGACGTGTCTTTGTCGAAATGTAAGTATGTCGCCCGAAAGTGACACGCAACAAAATAAAAGTAAAAAAAATACAATTGTGAAAGCATCTTTGTAGCTGTAGTATTAGGACATTGTTGGTGCCAAGGTGAAACGAATTATATATTAATCTTAATTAATGTCTCATAGATAATTTATTGATTTTCACATCAAATAAAGAGTTTAGATATTACTGATTGTGGAAATAAATACGAATTGTTTAAACGAAAGGGGCACATGTAATTGCATGACGACTCACGGTCATTTTCGCAGATGACGTGACTAACTAAAGACCGAATCTGGTAATTAAGATTTGTGCAATGCTGACATTTTTGGTAACATTTTGGAAACTTAACGAATGTAGCTTGGAATCTTCAAAAATTCCGGTAACATAAACAGAACATAAAAAGGAAAACTAAATTGCTCAAAATTTTTCGAAATACATTTTTTACAAGAAGTCTTCATTGGCTTGTAATGAAAAATGTTAGCTGAAGTTTTCTTCAAAGAGATGTAAGAAGGTATACTAGTAGAAAACAAATAATTTTCTTTTTCTTAATGCAATGTGTGTTCGACAAAGTTTAGATAAGTTGTTACTACAATATCACACAATGTAGGTTTGCAGACATGTGATGGTTTCAAGGTTGTAACACCCCAAGAAAGGTCTAAGACAAATGTTGGTTAAGAACATTCAAGGTTATCTCTTTTCTAAGGCTGTCTCTTTTCTATAAACCTGTGGCTAATAAAAGTTTTGTGATTGTTCCTCAACTTTGTCTATTTGACGGATCATCTTACCTACAATTTGGTTCTCAATCTTAAGATTTTGAAATCTGAATGTCCAGACTACCAATTGAATGACAGTAGTCCAATTGTTGTTTTGCTTTACCAGTGGACTTCTCATAAATATGTGTAACACTTCAATAATAGAAGAATACATTATATTGATGTTGACTTAATTAAAGCGGTTTTCAGGTTTTCGTAGTGTACACGTATATATATATTTATAACTAGGCATTTGAAAACATAAAATTTATTTAGAGTAAAACATTTGAACAAACATAAGTGGTACATTAAAAGCTGATAGCATGGTTTAGAACACAAAACTATTTAAGTTAAAATAACATTAGAATACCACGTATTGTTATTTTAGTTTAGTTTTCTTTTAGAAATGTAATGAAAAAAAGTAGGACGCAAAATTTCATGTTAAATGTACTAAGGCAGCTGATTAAGTATATGTTTTTGAAAGTAATGTAAAGTTAAGTAGATAGTTCTATTAAATCTTTTTCTGACTCTCTTCATTACTATTTTCAGTTTTAAATTTCAACTGGACACTTAAATGCGATTGACGCTTTACACCGAAATTTAGGGGGATTTACCTGCAGCCACTTCTTGCACGGGTTTTACGTTGCATCAGTTCAAAACAAGGCTGATTTGACCATTAGGGAGGTCAAGTCATTGCCTTGCGTGCAATCTTTTGCAATAGATATAATCAACATGGGGTATCGTTCGTAAAAGTAGTTTTCGAATCGATTTGTAGAGACAACGTTCGTTGACCCACAAAAGGTATTAAGAACAAACTTAATAAGACGTTATTGTTGTTGTGCATGGAACGAAAGAATATGTCGCGTTGACGGTAGGCAAAAATAGCCAGGACAGGAATTCTGTTTGAGTGTGCGATACCAAATAGGTATTATAGGCCTTGTTGCAACGCTGTAAAAGGACTTCAAAAGGTAGGAACATAATTTTTCCAGAAATAAACTTGGAGCAGAAGAGCAGTTTAGTAGTTTGTTATACGATTTAAAGAAAATAATGTTTGAGTTAGGCCGTCGATTACTTAACAATTTCGCACTTGTTCAGCACTTTTCTCTGGTAGATTTTTCAATTTTTTTTTCCAAGGAACGTATACGAAGAAATAAATAATTTGAGGTGGATTGCATTTGTTGCAATGATTGTGTAATTTAATTGTGAAAATTGTGAAAGCGTGTTCTCTCATGTTTTCTAGGAATTAGTTCTAATGGTACACGAGGTATATATGACAATAAACTTCTAGTGATTATAAGTATAAAAAAGTTTGAGCTGCCGACATGGACGGTGCTTGAAAAGGAAAACACTGCCTACGCCATCTAATAAAACTCTTAATTGTTAACAATTTTTACTATAAAGATTTTCACTTTTCTTTTTTTCTCTTAAATTAAATAAAGGCACTTTTCAATTTAATCGAAGCACAATTTGTCACTTATAATCGCGGTCGCCCACCCACGCGGACACTCTTAAAATAATTGTAATTTCATTACAATTGAGCGAGTTTCAACCGTTTTTTCGCCATCGCCATCTTTGCAATGTCCTCTCCTTTGATCCTCAGTTGTTGGCTTCTTCTTCGGCGACTTCCTCCACGGCCTTTTCCACAGCTTCTTCTGCCGCTGCTTTCGCGGCTTCCATGGCTTCTTCTTCTCCTTCAGGCAGAGCACTCAACAGCTCATCTATATCCTCGGGCTTGATCGAATCCGTCATTTTGTCCTCGTTCGATCCATCAAACATCGACTTTACGCCTCCTTCAAGTGCTTTCATCTCGGATTTTACCTTTTCTTCAGCTGCTCCGACGGATCCTGTGATCTTGTCGAATGTTGATTCAATCGTTTCCTCTACGCCGTTGATGACAGACGTTACTTTTCCAGTGATGGCATCTCCGACACCTCAGGAAAACAAACATTTACTCAAATTATTATAATTCAATACATACGAGATTTTTAATTTTCCACGGTTTAATCTCATTGGTAAGACTTTTACTTTTGTATTTTTGTATTACTTTTTTAATTGAAATAATGAATATTGCAGAAATTAACCAGGGAAAATTACCAATTTTACTAGTTTGTTTTTAATTATGTGCTGCTTGGCCAGTGGGATTTGATTTTCTCATTATTTATAAAAAGTTTATTTCAGTCCGTGTGCTAATAATAACAATAAGCATATATAATAATATTGTCATAATTTTCGCAAAATAAAATGGCAATCCTGCTTTATATTCTCTCAAGTGATATGACAAATAGCATTTGAGCATCGTTCTTTTTACACTAAATACATTCAAATTTTATTTGTCGTTATTAGTGTACATTATGTTTATGATTGTCACGTGGAGAGCAATAAATGTTATATGCGGCCTTTTTCTTCTTTACGTGGCCTAATAAAGAAAATATGATTTAGGTATGTGAAGAGTCGTTTTAATGACGGGGGAAATCAACCGAAAAGAAATTTACACCTTCCGTGACCGACTTCATTCAGATGAGCGTATGATAATAACAGAAATTAGATACTTTGACCTCAGACGATTTAGAAATGGCGGAGATTTTTTGATATTGTTGACGAAGCTCAGTGTTGGAAGAATAATTAAGATAAGTAATACTAAGGTAAAGGAGAGAATTAAAATATTTCCTACTGAGGTAAAATAGAATGAACGAAAGCGAGAGTTAATGAAATCTGTATGACAGTGGGAAAATTTTGGGGAAGCATTGAGCTCGATAAATCAATATTAATAATAGAAATGATCTTTTAGCAAATAAACTGTCACAGGCACCCAGCGTAAAAGAAAAGTCGCTTCTGCAGTATTTACTTATTGATTAGTACTGTTCTTGCAACCTAGGGGCAGCCTTGGAACAGACAACTGAATCAATTAAAAGGCTTCAATAATGTAATATATATATTAGATTAATTATTTCCTTTAACATTTTGTAATCATTCTAACGTTCACTTTAATTTAAAATATCAATGTCTGGTCGATAGTGCTCTGCAATTATTGTTGAAAAGTTATACAAAAGTATTAGCTGTTTAACACATATATTTGGAACCTGTTGAGGTACGTTGATCACACTATTTGCTGCGTTGAATTTTTTAACCTGAATCAAATAACTCTATACAGTTGACCAAGAAAAATCAAAAAAGTTAATCATAACACCAATAATATTTCAACTTTGTCTCACTCAAATCTAATTAAACCTACTTGTCGGAATTTAAAATGCCACAAATACAGAAGACGTTGTGAGTACAAAACGTGTGTTTTGTTTTGGAACAGAAACCATAGGCCGTTTCCATGAAGTGCACAGGCAAATAGTTTGAGATTCTGTAGGGAAAGTAGTAAAACACTAATTTACGATTCAAAAATTTCGCAGCAAGTTTTGACAAGTTTGGTTGTTCAGACTCATAGGGCTCTTTGACCAATTTTGTGATCGGCATAATTGGTTTTTGTCCCATTGCTGTCTTGCCTCAGGGAATGTTTATGGAAAGCGAATTCGGAAAACTACTCAGGTTTCAGCACCTAAAGCTACGTAAATTCATTTTTTTTAGATTCAAATATTCAGTTACATTGATTTTGCTTCCATTCTTATCTTCTACATTTTACTTTTGTCACTATGTGGAACTTGTGAAAATAAAATATTTTTTTGATGTTTTATCAAGAATAACAGCGCTCGAGTATTTTATATGATTTTCTATTTATAATTCACGGTCAGTGGGAATATAAAAATTTTACCAAAGTGAAGGATTTTGAATAAAACTAGTTATCGCGCATAAAAAAATATAAGAAAATATAAGTGAATATAATGTCATCCTTTCAGAGAAAGAAAATTAGGTAGATTATAATGCAGGCAGAGAACGGCATTTGTAAATAAAGGAAAGGAGTTGTAACATACACATTAAGTACAAATTAATTTCGTGGGAAGTTTGGAAGAGTAGGACGAAGCATTAAATTGTAGTTTGAAAAACCTCTCTAAGCTACAAGAAGTAGGAGGCTTCCTAATACTTCACTCATTTCTTATAAATGGAAATAACTGAAAGTATGAAGAGGTTAATTTTCATACCATTGTTTTTATGGGATATTTTCAGCTAGATTTCAATACAGTATATTTTATTTTTGAAAGCACGCGTAGAAAGTTGTACTGCATATTCTGTATGGTATAGTTTTAAAAAATTCTCAGTATTCATAAGAATCAGTAGTATTTTTGTATTCTCGGTAGTACTTTTCATAAATATACTACTATTCGTCACATTCCCACGGTTAATCTTTGGGTACATTGGTATCTTATTAAGGAATATCGAGAAAAAATGTTTATAAAGACTACATAAAATAGTTCAAAAATAGTAAAACAGTCAAGGATTATAGGATTAATAGTGTTAAAATATGTTTACAACATATGAATTTAATGTAAGGAGACTTAAAAAGTTTAAATTTTTGTATACTGCAAATATAAATAGCACTGCCTATTAGAAAATAGAATAGAATCGTATGGGCTTTAGATTTCTGTTGGGGATGAATAAAATTGGTAGAAATAAAATCATTGAAAAATTTATGACACTGATACCGATGCATAGTGAAGAATAGAACACAGTTGAAGGATTCAACTGAACATGAGGATGTGAAGCCTAAACAATGAATTCAACCAATTGGAAGTTTAATGGACTGCCTAAAAACAAGGGAAACAAAGGAAACAAAAGAAGTTTGCCAGGAACAAAAGTCAGGTTTAGGAAAATAATAAAAGTTTTCCTTTTTAAAGCACCTTTTGCAATTTTTGCAACCTGAATTTTAATAAGTCCATGGTCAATAATTTTTTATTATTGAATAGTCAATTGAGATGGTTTTACCCCTAACAATTCAAAGGTACATGAGGTTAACCATTAAATTTTCCAACTTCTGATTTGATGCGAAAATAATTGCAATATATTAGAATGTCGATACTATGCAGTGAAAATTTGTAATTGTCGACCTCATTTTTGCTAATGTAACTTGTGTTTTTCGTTAGTTCCGGTACTTTAAGCTAAATCCGTCTGGTTATAATGTTTCCTACAAAACAAAACTAGATTTTCTTATGTAAACCAGGTCACTGGTTTGAATGTACATAATTTACATAATTTGATAGCCGAAAAGGCCTGTGAAAACAGTTTATGAATTGCAACCCAGAAGATTTTAAACAATTATTCAATATATAAATGTACCAAAGTTTTTATTTTGTACATGTGTGGGACAAAACGAGAAAAATACAAATTTCAAATAAAGTTTTGTTCAATTGTCACGAAATGTCACTATCACTTAAAGCTTTTTAAGAGATTCAAAAAGTAATAAAAAATTATTTACTCAAGTCTGTTTTTAGAATATAATGTGGGTGGATGTGACTTAGGTTAATATTTGTAAGTTGAAGATGAGCAAATGTAGAGTTACAAAAGGCTCAAGGAACCAACAGAATTTTCTCCCAAATGTAATTCTAGTTTTACATGACTTCTAATATTTCCGAAAAGGAAATTTCATTTGTTGAAGGTTTCTAAACGTGAGAAAGAAATTCTTTTATTTTCATTACCCATTTTACCCATTACAAGAAACAAGAAAAAGCACATATTTTGTACACCATCCCACTGTTGAAAATTTATATTTGTTATAATTTATACAATTGTTATATAAATTAATTTGTTATAATTATGTTATATGCTTGTTATAATATCATAGTATGATATGGTATGAAAAGAAATTGAGAATTCAGTGTTCTAAGTCCTGCGAGCTCGTAGACATGATGCCATAATAAATAACTGTATGCTGCTTTATTTTTCCTACTGTTAATATATTTTCAGTAAACGTATTTATACATTCAGCCGCAAGATCACGGTTTAAAAACTGTGAACTAGTAATTTTCAAAATTTTTAACACAACATAATTTGAGATCATACGAATTACGCACACATTTTCTTTATATAATAAGATAACCAATTTAATGCTAAGCTTGATAGAAATGTGAGTAGTTCTAAGCTTAACTTATTACGTGTTTCAAAGATTTTCCGGGATGCAAGTTGCTCTAAAAAGATTTTGATGAGGAGTTCGTGGTCAACGTTTGGGTCTTTTGAAAAGATTAGAAATGCTTTGCGGGTGATTAATCTATGTCGTTCCACTAAATAATCAACTAATTTATTGGCATTTCATTAACTTCTCTTGTATCTTCCTTTTTATATTAATTTGTAATGGAGAATTTAAGTTTCACATCTCAGGGGTACAAGGGAATGTAAATTTTACTAATGTATCAACATGTGATAATAGTAGACTTACCTTTGACTTGATTACAAACGTCATCCTTTACTTGCACAACACTTCCGATGACTCCCTGAACTGTCGAAGAGTCTACAACTTCCTTCATTTTTTCTGACACGAATGACTCGTTCATGTCCGATATACTGTCAAGTCCCCTGCTTCCTAATTTATTAGTTACCATCTCCAGGTCGTGGGAAGTTTTTCCGTTCATATTGGCCGGATCGACGACCGCCCGATTCTCTTTGACCGTCAGAAACGGCAGAGCCGCACTACTTGCACATCCCATTTCAGAAGAAAAAGGCTGTCTTGACCGTCCAAATTAAGATACTTAGCCAAAGACTTAAAATCTCAGTTTGAATCACTCCGTAAACTTAAATCGCGACAGACCAAACGTCACTAACTGTTTCTCAGTGAGGATTTTTTCCTTTGTTCACAATAGTTGATCCGAAACGGTCTGCAGGAGGGCCGTTTGTCCAGTCGAATGGCGTTTCTTATTGCGTGTCCATTAACATCAATACAAAACTCGTTTGAATTTTTAAAAAGGAAATTTTGACGATTGCGCATTATATATTGTTAGCCATGGAAAGGAAGTTTAGTTGAGTTAAAGATTGAATTGTGTCCGTTTGATCATTTCTGATTGTCCCACTGAAATCCTTAAAACGATTTCTCCCTTCACAAGTAATATTGTTATTTTTGGCTTTTTAATATAAATGGTTTTCCAGAGACGCAACATAATCACGTTTATTTATTACCTTAATAAGTATACTTGACCTGCTTTGTGAGATTCTTATTTAAAATATTTCTAAATTAATACAAAATGAGTTAATACACGCGTAATGTGTACAATTCTAAGATTGTTGTCATTCAATAATTGCGCTATTTTTCTACTTATTTAATTTAGTTATTGTGCTAAACAATTTGGGGCATACCTACATTCCTTCCAACGAACCATGTCCATTGTTAAATTAAATTTTTCGTTGGATGACATTTAATTTCTACTGTTTACAAGAGTGTATCCGTAGCAAAAATTCAATGAGGTACTTAAGTACTTAAAATTATCCAACGGTTACAAATACCAATACAAAGGACCACGAGTCAAAGCTCTAACCAAATCCCAAAACAAAATCTACGTTGAATTTGTCTCCCACGTGAATCAATTGAAAGGTTTATTTTATTCTTTTTGGAATCCATTGGTGTATTGATTTTTATTACCTGTAATTTTGAATACACAGTTGAACGCCAATTCGTCGTTATGGTCTGAAAATTTTTCAGGGCTGTTAACCTTTCGAGAGTTGCTTTACCTTTTCGCTTAATGTTTTATTACCGTTGCTTTATGGAGTTCGTATATGGGTTGCTGTAGCAGTATATTTTGATTTGTTTTTCCTTTAATTCACACTTTTCCTTTATTACATACGGTTAGGACTTTAAACATGTTAAATTCATTCATTTTGTTCGAAAATGCCTAAAGTTTTAATTGCCATATACTGAAGAAAGCGGGTTGCTCATTTTAGGAACGAAAGACTTTACATGAAAGTTATAATTGATAGAGCGAAAGTATTTATGACGGAATGATTGACAAACGAAGTAACTAATTACAGGAAAATACTGAATTTTTGCAATTCATTTAATTATATAAGAATAAATAAGTATTATTAGTACCAGCATAAAAATATTTCAAAGGTAATATTTTGCTTTTGCACCTAACCTGTTGTTTCCCTATATTGTTATAAAGTATATGATTTTGACAGGTATTAATAGATTGTAAAATTTTTGCTTACTGTTAGGAATGTTTCCGACTACATCTGCGGCTTTAAAAATCGCGTCCAATATTTAGTGGGAAAACTTTTAAATTAAATTAATTATTTTAATTGAGAAATTGTGACATAAAATAACAAAATAGAAGTTTGTATTGGAAAACTGAAAAACATTTAACAAATAAAACCTTTAATTGAATGGAATTAGCAGTTAATATAAGGAGGAGTAAAGTAGAAATACTCTTTAATAAGGTAGAAATTTCAGGTTCATTTTGTTGTTTTTAGTTTTAACATAATTATTATAATATAAAATTAGAGATCTTTCCTAACTGGTCAATCTGAATTTGGTTGGTATGCCGTGTTCGGTTGCTGGAAAAATCTGAATTGCAGATATCCTTTACCGCGTTGTGTCACGCCACGCTTTTGACGGCCTCCGACACACCAGGCAGTGACCTTCGCCTCCAAGGCTTTGTCCTGCACGCCAAAAAGGTTTGCATTGATATGCCTTAGTCAATTAAAGGTTGAGAAGCTAATTGTTAATCCCTAAAAATGCAATTATTACGGTAACAAAAAGATGTTATTTGTGGCCAATCTGAAGATGCCGTCGTCTACTAGAAGGGTAACTACCACTCTTGCTTACCAATGTTTGGATGTGACCGTCAGTCTCTCGTCTAGAATTAGAAAAAAATCGAAGACAGTAGGCTATGATACATTGAGGTTTTATCATGCTCCAAAATTTTCGTATTATATTATTAGAGTCAGATGTGGCGGTGTACGCAGTGTACAAAATGCAATTAATTTCTTGTTGGAGGTCTGGTAAATTTTTTTAAATTTTAGGGGCACAAAAAAAAGGTTTTATCCAAACTTTTGTGAATTCGTACAGTTTGTTCATACAGAACAGTTCATTTCATTCTACCAGAGTTTATTAAGTTGCAAGGCAGCTATTGAGTTGCCATGTGAAACTAGATCTGTTGGATTTTTCCGAACTTACGAGTACTGCCTGAATGGTTGGTAAGCTATTGGCAAAAAACATGTTCCACGTGGATGTATTGATGAATTGTGGAATCGGTTCACCATTAGCATTAATCTACTTTTTTGTTAAGATTGCCCTTAATTTTTTAGAAAAGTTGAGGGACCAAAAGTGCTGAACACTATTCAAGTGTCTTGTAGTGTATGTTGGTTTAACGAAGCTGCCCAACTTTTGGCATTTCCTAATATCAATACTAATATTAATATTAATCGTTTGAATTTTAACTTTGAAAAGGACATAAGTTTCTGCTCCTGAACTCTGGTATATTGGGAACAATTATCAGAAATTAATACTGTCTCTTAATTGATAAATCGAGAAGATTGTGATGATCCATCTGAAATTCTTGTTACTGTTTGAAAATATCAGGACCTACTACGTCATCCGAAGATGTGGGAGCGAGAGTTGGGTGAGATGGCACGGCAGGGAATGAGTACGGGATCTGATGACCGAGATTATGGAAAGTGAGAGGAAAAACACACAGTATAATATTTTGGTGTCGGTGGCTTGAAAACGACAAAGTGTAATTCGTAATTAATTGTAACATTAATTTGATGTCACTATTTTGTTACGCATTTTGTTACTTCGAAACGGCGTGGTTAAATCCAAAATATAGATTTTTTGATGTGAGGTTTTCGTATCTAATCTGTCAAGAAATTCCTGCTAAATGGACTGTGATCCCAAGTCTAACAAAACTCTTGCTGCTTTCAACGTTCTTTCGAGGGCCGAAACATGTGCCAAAGCGCTGCTTGATGCATGTGATGCAAACGCGAATTTCGGTAGCTTGATTATCAGGCTTTATATTAGGATTATCGGAATCCTGTTTTGACTCTAAATACAAACAAGTGTTGGTGAGGTGTCGAGTAGAATTTACAGTTCACAAAATTTCCCTTCGCGAGGTGATGCGCCGAATTTTTGAAAAATAACACGAAATAGGAAATCTTTGAACTAATTGTCTAATCTGATGGTCAGAAAGGCATGTAAGAATGGAAAGGAGAAAAAATTGAAGTACCGAGCAATAAAAGTTTGATATTTTTTTAAAAAACAATTTCCACAATTTCTTTTTCACATCTGCGTAATTATTTCCTTCATCTGGGAGTGAAAACAACAGTTATATATCTAAACTAACAGTCAACATTCGTCATAAATTTTGTAACATCCGCAGTCCAAGATTTTTCGTAACGGGAAAAGAACATTTGGTTTTCAATTCAGAACTCCAAAACCAAAAATGACATGAATACAAATAAACACAGATACAGACACTTCCTAAAGTTTGTTCCTTTTGCATTATCATGAATCTTAACAAGTTATTTTTCGAGTTTTTTGGTGCGAAAGAGGCACCTCATCGTAAGTTTCTTCAAATTAGTAGTAGTTTCTTCAGTTTTCATCTTTTTTTTCAACTCGTCACATATCCTCCGTTGTACGATGGATTTAACGTTTTTTTTAAAATTTGTATCGCATTTTCTGTTCTTTTGGCAACCTAATTTTTGAATAACTTCCAACGATTTCTTAGCCTATTGTTTGACATAGAGAACTATTAGAGGTACAAACAAGAAACGTCAAAACTTACCAGTGTTAAAATCAGACTTTACTTTTAACTTTTAGTGTTTTCGTTTTCTATTAGTCGACATCTACTGACCTACTTCAAGAGGGCTCTTCAGGTTGTTTTTCCATTTTTTGACTTTCTACTTTTATCTCATCCTCCACCGATTCCAGTGTTTCTTCCTTCGACAACTCCGTTGCAGTTTGGGAAGTTGAGCTTGTGGCTACCGGTGAAGGGCTCCTTATGACACTGTCATTTCTCGACGACGAACTGCTCTTGCACAAGTTTGACGGGAAAGTTGGAGAAAAGGAAGCGCTTCTCGTTGTGTGATTTGACTTGTCTTTGACCAAAGAAGAATTTTGTTCTTCGGCTGAAAGGCTGCCCTCAATCTTCTGACTGCACTTTCTTCTTCTGGCATTGCTTCTAACCAACGGGTACTTCTTCTTTCGTCCACTGTCTTTTGTCGTGTGCACCAAACACTCGGAACCTGTTTCTTTCTGAACGCGGCAATCGTAAGAGAAATT
The DNA here is from genome assembly GCA_037055365.1 of Polyplax serrata. Taxonomy (NCBI): domain Eukaryota; kingdom Metazoa; phylum Arthropoda; class Insecta; order Psocodea; family Polyplacidae; genus Polyplax; species Polyplax serrata. Next base: position 1,763,825 of record JAWJWE010000007.1, read on the forward strand.
TAAGCTTCTGTGTGGTGAGATATATGGCAAGTGTTTCCTTAAACATCGCAACTTTTCGTCGCACATTCTGATATTCTCCGAAGACAGGTTTACTTGTCTGGTATGATCTTCCACATAAAATATTCGGGCATCATCCCTTGGAAACGAGTGTTGGTTTTTTGGGAATCTGAAGACATAAGTAATGAATTTGCTAATATATTATTTACAGAAACATAAGGTTTTTCATAATAATTTATATAAGTTTGATATTATCAAATCGTGTGGCAGAATGACAGGAATTGTTACCTTGTATTTATTTTAGTGCAATCTTCAGGTCTGGGAGTGTACAAAAACCTTGGAATGCACGCACATCTTGGGTACCTGTCCTCATTGTCGTCTTCTACAGGTTTCTGTCTTAGCAGTAGATGCCTCCTCGATGTGTCTGACCTCTTGTTGGCAGCCTCGTCTTGCACTTTGAGAGTAACCTGACACTCATGAAGATCCAGTGCCATTGACGTCTGTCACATTAAACACATAAACAACTCAAGACGTTTGATTAGGTAAAACGGGGTATGACCTGACCATTCATCTCACCTGTGATCCGCCGACACCTGCACCAAAGCCCAGCTCCATTTCAAAGGATTCTTTACTTTCAGCTGATCTTCTGCTTTGTTCGCGAGGCAGTCTCATGGTTGGAGGAGTAAAACAAAGGTAGTTGTCATAAAACGTACTATCCATTGAATGTGCCTGTCTTTGGAGTTGGTTGGGCTTTAGGAGGAGGTTATTCGAAGTCGTCTCTGCAGAAAAAAAGAAACGACTTAATTTTTTATGTGACTTGCGTTCTTCACCCCATGACAAATGTTTTCATCTGCCTCAGTTGGTTTCTTGTTGGGACAGGAATTCCAATACTAAGATGTCACACATATGGAGATTTCTGTTATTTCGACGTCCTCGTACGATTTTTCCAGTTTATCTGTTTTGTTGAGTTTTGTCTTTGAGCGCATATGCTAGTAAGTGTTCACGAATTTTTTTCGGGAGGTTCTACATTGCAGAGTAACATTCGTTTGAGCTTGAATTTGACAATCCTGCCTTGGGAGGATGAGAGGAGTCATGGGAACCAGCTGACAGGAAATTGAATATCCGTGAAAGCTTCCGGTACCCAAACACCTGTACACTAGTTTTACCATCATCTTTCGCCTGTTTGCCCGTGTCCAAAGTTGCAAAGCATGACGTCAATCCACCTGAAAGCTAGTGTACAAAAAGTTGAAGTTGACGGTTAACATATATTGAATTTAAAATTAAAAATATCATCTAGAATACCCAAAAGATAGTTATAATTTTGATGCTTTATATATTACACTGCTTTCGGCTTCAATCTTGCTGAACATCTACACATTAATTTTTGGAAAAACCAAAAATTATGTGTGCTGCAAACAATTATTCACAAAATTCGTGAGAAAGAACTACTCTCTAAAAAGTCTATTGTTTTGATTAGTGTTACATTGATTAGTATATGTCGGCACGGCAGATTTGGGTCAACCATGCTGATGTTCATCCTTTAAGTATCCTTTAAGTAGCATTAGGAGTCGGGCTCCGGAGGCTGGTTTATCATGCAAACACATGTCGGCCGCAGTACACCAGGCTTCTGCTTCCATGGTGGACTCCTCCGGATTAAATTCAGGAATAATAGGTCCCGTAATAGTACCAGTCGTTTCAGTTCCTTTCATAAGCTTCGAAAACTCTACCAACGTTTGCTGTTGTACCTCAAAGAGTTTCCTCCACTTCTCCTCTTCACTGGGTACATTGTGTCGTCGAAACCGTTCTTCACAATCACCCATTGTTTTCTTCGTCCAGGACTCCGTTTATTTATTTGAACCTGACTAATGGTCGGGGCCCTTCCTCAAACCGATCATTATTGTCTCCCGCGCCTACATATATTTATATTCAGAAATGGCGGACGCAATAGTTCCACTAGCTTGGGAGTCAGGTACCGAGTAACCAATGAAAAGGACCATCGAGCAAAAAGCTCGAAAGGAGATGAATCTTTTAATAATAATCATAATCCTTTTGGGCATTGACTCTGAAAAATGCTGTGTCAGATGTCAGATGGTATCCTGCGGCCGTTCTAATCCTTATTATTGGTTGGTTTTTGTATTTGTATTTTTTATAGTAATGTGGTTTACAAATTATAATAATTTCATAGGTAAAGTTATTCATAAAAGTTGTTATAAGGATTTTTTCTCTGCCTTTTCGTTTGAGGACGATATTTTTTCAGATTATTTTACAATTTGTAGTTATTAATGTTATCCCAACAATTAATTATTATTATAAGAAATTAATAATATGATGAGTTGTAAAATACAAAAAATATAAGGAGGACCAATTTGCACTTGTTTTCTCGGTTACAGCAAGACTAACAGCAGTTTAGACGATAGTGCTCAGTGAGACGTAGAGATTTAGTTCTTCTACTTACATATTTGAAATAGGTAAATAATGACATTGGTGTACGGTGTGATCAGAGCACAATTTACCAATTCGTTGCTTGTTTCTGAGATTTGATTCTGACATGATGTTCTAAAGAGTTACGAATGTTTCGGGCAACTCATTTACAAGTTTAGACGTAGACAAAAATAATTTATAACAAATAATGTGGTACCTGTTACCCATTATTATTCAGTTTATTTTATTATTATTCATTAGAATTTCCTCCTCTGAGGGTTTTCAAAAATTTCTTATTGTTCCACCTTATCTTTGCTGTTTTCATTTTCCTTTTCTCTTTTTGCGTTTAACGTAAATACCAAGACTCAGAAGATGTCGAGATTTCAAAGAAGTTTCTTTTCTTTGGCTTTTGCCTCTGGTAAATTTAAGATGTCTCACCTTTTCCTTTCAGCCTCGCAGTTGCAGACTTTCACAAAGGCAGAAGATACTGTGTGACCGCAAAAGGAAGGAAAAACGGGAAGAAAAGCGATATGAGTAAGGAAAATTGGTTGACCCACCATTTTTCAATTTGCAACGTTTTTGACTTCCATTTTTCATTTTTCGTTTCTACAGAAATTCAAACTGCTTTAAAAATTTTTATGCTTTAGACGTTCAAGAAAAATACACGAGTTTTTTTTAGCACATGGGAAAGCACAAGAGAACTCTATTCTCACCAGCAAATATTTTTTAATTTCTATCTGCTTATGAAATTGAATGAATTGAGAATGCTTATGCTTAAAAAAATCTGAAAATAATTTTTTTAGTCCTCTTAAATGTCAATTTAAGAGTTATCAATACTCTCATTTTTAAGGTTGCGAAAGGATTGTGTAGAAATTTGTCTAAAAAGTGACATTCTGACAAACTTGCAGTGATTGTTATCCTTCCTTTTAATAGGTGACTGATTTGTCATGCTACAGTAAATCAAGTTTAGTGTCGATTCCGAATCGTTAGGAAATAAATGTACATAATTTTAATTATAGATGGATAAAGTTATTATAATATCATAAGTCTATTTCCAACTTTCCACGTTATCTTCTAGTTGTGTTATTAGGACCCAACAACATTTCAGTAATTATAAAGTAAGCACCAGGATGTTTTTAATTTCTTGTGCAACCAAGTATAAAATGCAAGGATTTCTTACCCAAGTGATGAGGAATTTCGAGTTGCGCTAACTTATTGGGCAATTTGGAGGCGAAGTCAGGAGACAGTCTATCTATCATCTCAACTAAAACCCCGTTATTCTGCACAGGGGTGTTTTCGGAGGCCAAGTCTGGAGCCGAGGGTGACTTGTTTAGCTTGACTTCGCTGAATTTTCTCCGCGGCCACTGTCGAGATTCATTGAAAGAAGAATTTTCCAAGAGTTCTAATGATAACTGAAATGGAAATAACAGTTATGAATTGCATTTAAAATTGAAAGAGGATCGAATTTCTTTGAATGGGTCGTACACAGAGAACATTATTTAGATTTTACACCTATTTAAAGCGACATTTTTGTATTAGTTGTACAATAGAAAAAAGCTTTAATTAATTATTTGTACCAATTTTGTACCAATTTTATCAAGGAATACTGTTGAATTGTGTTTTTGATCCATGCTAGGCTCTTCTTTTTAATCGCGCTGATAGTTTCTTTGACAAATGTAATTGAATAAAAGCAATGTGTATTGATTTTTATGATTGATCAATCCTGGTGTACAAAATACACTATACAATATGACAATGTTTAACAGAGTCATCAATTTGATTAGGGTTAGACGAGCGAATACGAAAAATAAACAAAGTCGTATGCTACGCTTCATTACAAAGTAAGGACCCTATTGTCCATAGGGACTCGGACAATGAATGAAAATGACATTGTAGGTCAGTTTGCTAGCCGATCGGTGCAGGTCCGTTAGAATTATTTAAAGTCGCTACATTTAAAACATTTCCAACCAATTCGATCTGTTGATTTTGAGACTTGCCTGAAGCACAATCCATTTTAATGCCACTTAACTTCAAATACTACTAAAATAATAAACCTAAGTAGAGATGTTCAATTTTCTATTTATTTCCCCCTTCCTTTTCAAATTAATTAAAATTTCAACCAGGTTGAAAGCTTCTTTGCATCATCGAAAGTATAATCGAGTTTTTGGGAAAAGTTTTTAAATACGAAATAGAATTTACCGCTTTTTATAACTCTGCGTGATACCAGAATTTTAATTACAAAAAGTAAATTCGCAAACAACCAGGGTATTTAAGCAAATAAATAATTAGATAAATACGGAAAATGAACTAAAAAGAAGTGAATAACAGCAGACAACAAACAAAGCCAAATAACTACAGATAATGTCATATTAAAACGTGAAAGAAATGGAAAATTAAGGTTTGAAAGCAAAATAAAGAATACTTTCTACGAATAGAATAAAGGAATAAAGAGAAACTGATATCAATCAAGAATATATTATTTGGAATAATCCAACAGTACGGTGGAGTTGCAAAGGGAAATTTATTACCACTGGAAGACTAAACAGATGCTGCACATATAGGCTGAGGAATGTAGGAACCGAATGAATGAATAATTGTGGGAAAAAATGAACATGCAAAGAGGTGTAGTACATAACGTGACAAGATGAAAGCTAAGGCAAGAGGCAAGATAGAAACTAGGTCTCACAAACATTACAACTGCTTGTACCCATACCTGTGCGAAAGCTGCAGTGAGTGCATTTCTTCCAGTGGGTTCGCATTTCGGGGACCATTCGCTTTCAGTTTTACTGTCCAATTTGTAGACACCAGAGCTTCCACCCGTTTGAGAACTTGCCGTTCTCTTGCTTTCCAGCCTTTGAAGGCATTTAGATGAATGACTGGGCATTGTGCTTTCTCTGTCTCTGATGGATGAATTCAGATTGGCTTTGAACCTGGCTGGAACAACTTTGGCTGCACTGTCCCGCGCCTCGAATGTCATAACGCAAGCCGCTACTACTATGAAACCTGAATGTAATAAAAAATACTTTGTACTTTTGTTTATTGGATTGACGAAACTTTCTTTGACTTCAAAACAAATAAAAAATGCCAGAAATTTTTTTGTAATTTTGTCGTGTGCCTCGCACCTACTGTCAAAAGAACCATACTTTTAATGATATACAATTGTTGTCGATCGAAAATGTTGAGAAATAAAGCTTTTAAAGACGTTAATTCTAGAAGAATCACCAGTATAAACTCGAACGATTATGAAATGCGTAGCTGAAGTAATATTTGCGTACTATGTTCGACTAGTACCCTGTTCGATCGACTATCTTATACTCTTACGGCTTACTTATATGGGGGTGAATCTAGATTAGTTGTCCAACCTTTGACTCTATTTTATGTGTAAAATAGAGAAACTATCTAGGGGTTTTCCGGATTTGCAAGTCGGTTATAATCCGGTTCATTGCCTACACCTTGAGTTGGTATACAAGTAGTTGTGTGAGTTCGGTTCAGTGACTGGATCACAACATAATAGTAGGCGTATTTTGACGGCCGTAATTGAAAGGTTGGAAATGTTTCATATTCAGCTTGCCAATAAGAAAAGTATGAGACATGCCTGTAGGGCAGAAAACCTGAAGGAAAAATTTTTTCGAAAACTCTAAATTTCACTTACCGAATTAAATCGAGTGTTCTTTTTTCTTTCAAAAATCTTTGGAAACCCAATTTGTTGCTTAAATGAAGCGTAACGAATTTTTATAATATTCTTATAACTTGTTTTCTTGCTTTTAAGGCGGAAATAATAATTTTTGCTGTTGGAGAGAGTCCAAATTCTTTTTCTCTCTTAGAGTCATTGCGGTCAATTTGTGGTTCAGATGTAAAACGTTAACATTAAATATTTAAAATACTTCTAACATCCAAAAGTTTTTTTTTCATGTGTATTCCGCATTAAGTTATAAATGTTTAAATTTTTTTTTGGACATTAAAATACCGTCAAAAAAGGTTATAGGTTACTAGAAACAAGATTGACTAGTATACTATTAGGACATATTAGATAAGTCTTAATTAAAAAGTATGAAATGCAATGGAACAGTCATACGGTAAAGGAATAAATGTTGAACGACCCAAATAGCTGATGTCGGTTGACATTAAAAAGTACTTTGGCAAATTTTATTCTTGTTATTATTTCACGAAAATGTGAAAAATAACCAATGGTAATAATAGTAATAACTATTAATAATAAAAAAGGATAACGATACATTTCAGCATTAGGCTCAAGATTAGGTTAATAGAAAAATCGCAGAATTTGAAGTATTAATTTGCATAACCAAGGTGTTACAAAAATGATGAATGTGAGAAAAATGTGTTGTTAATATAAAAGTGAAAGGAAAAAATTTTTTTAAGAGGTTGTTCTTTGAGAGGTAGATAAAAGGAAAAAGGTTCCCGTTTCAGAGATGAAAAAAGTAAATGTGGCGTCTGAGAGAAAAGGTTCGTATTCGAGGCATCCTTAGAAAGAAAAAGGGTCACTTAAGAGATAAACAAATAAAACAAAGTTGGAATGGAGAGTACTGTAAACAAACTGATATTTAAGGTATCCATAAAAGAAAAAAGTTGGTGTTTTCAGATTCCTGATATAGGAGTTTAACAAATTTATATATAGACAAGTAACTGCTCAATTCAGAGAGTTAAGATAGTTCAGCTTTTAAAAAGGTATGGAACCCATAAATATGAAAAGATGTGGGGGTGCACCTGTATACAACCAACATTTATTAATGGTTGGAAAAAGTACAAAGGAGCCAATAGGTCAAAATTCTAAGGCCTTACCTCGGTAGTGCAGGAAGAAAGGTAGAAACAAACATTTTTTCTTCTGGAATATGGACAGTGGCACTTAGAAGAAGACTTAGAGAAAGTCTCTCATATCAGAGAAGAGAAAGTGTTTCTCATATGCAACGTAATTAAGCCAGAATATGGGGGACATGTCGACCAACAACAATATGAACGGAAAAGTGGTGGAAAATGACTTGGAAAGTTCAATGGGGCGTACAATGCAATGCGGGTGGTAAACATGTGGTCTAAGAGACAGCTGAAGACGTGATTTGGAATGAACACGAATTTTATATTTGCTCCGTGCCCTGTTTACGAGAGAAAGTTTACTTCTCCTGATAAAAAGCTTTTATCACTGTAGTTGTACCCTCGTATTTTCAACATTTCATTTGGAAACGGAACTCCAAAAGGTGGGATCCTCATTGCCTTCCCGGCTGGTTAAGAGCCACTTAACACCATTTTTATTACAAGTATGTGTTATTCATTGCTCGTACCTGCCACTTTTGCGGAAGATCATTTGTGATGATTTTAAGTTCGGCAGTTTTCTTTGTCAAATTTGTCACGTGAACTAAACAATACATTGGGAAGTAAATTGAAATAAAATTATTCTTTTAGTGCTAAACCTAAGTTCCCTACCCCAATTTCTATATCCTAGTTACGAAAGACGTAATATTTTTACTATGAACTTCTCCTCATCTTTAGTTATATTACAACCAATAACATTTACAAAACTTTTTCCCATTATATTCTGTGATTCTGTGATGTGATGGTTGCGACAGTTGGTTTTATATGTCTATCCTAGTGGTGTGATCAAATGTTTCATCGCAAACACACATAAAAAATTTAACCTTCTTTGTATGTATTTCATTGATTATGTTGGCAATTTTGTTATTAACCACTGGAATTTTTTTATTGGGTATTTATCGAGGTTTTGACACATTTTGCCAAGTCACATCTAAATCTAGTTTGTCAACGAAAAACAGTGTCCAACGCTGCTAAGGGTAGTTCCGTAGTTGGGCACTCTCATCTAACCACGGCTAGGCATGGGCTAGAAGCACGAACGAGTTCAGAGAGGTTGCTACGTACCTCCAATACTCAATAAGCAAACAAATAATAGTGAAGAAGAACCAACTTTTCTTACCTCCGATTCCCATCACAATTGGTCCGGCGTAGGATAAATTATTCAAATGGAATCCGCGGCTCTCGTTTTTCACTCGTACGGTCGAATTTCCACGGGTTTCCGACCTGATGGACAACTGATCCGCGTAATAACCTGAAAAGGAACCAAACTAAAAGTCAAAATATTTAACAGTAGGCAAATGAATGTCAACTTCGAATAATTTTATCATTTCCCCACCAGGTATAGGGAAGCAAACAGGCTTTTTTCATTTCGGTTTCTGGTTCCGGAAATGAAGAGTTTTCTTAAAAAACTTAAAGCTAAAATTCCAAACAATGTGAGCAGTCCTAAAGTGTCATCGCGGCATCAGTCTTCCTCTTTTAATTCATGTAAGTCGAACGTCTCGGGAGTCATTGTAACGGATTTTTGGGTCTAGGTTAGTTTTTATTTGGTAATTACGTTTAAATATTACAGTTTAAAGGATTGTTAGTTTTAATTTAAATTCATTTACAAAGTATAATATTTTGGTTGTAGAAGAAAAATACTGCCATTTGTTCACCTTAGATTTTTCTAATTACATATTTTCCGGTGGATTTTTGTTTAATCTTCTGTTTCTGTTCCTGACAGATGTCATGTGCTTTAGATAAAATGAATACTCTCATTAGGTACATTATTATTTACGTAGATATTATTTAGGACGTACAAAATGTGTGCGTTCCGACTACATTATGTAATCGATTGGTAAAATCATAATGGCGGATGGCCTCTGATGTTTAAGTAATAGTAAGTAATAACAATTTCATATAGGACCCAAAAAAATTAAACTTATTCTTTATTCTACTCCCTGCATTAATTTTTGTGCGTAATTGGTGACATTTAAACTTTTATTCGGTTCACTTAGTCTTTTAGTACGTGGGTTATCTGAGTCTTTCGTAACAAAATTTCTAGAGAACTCCAGGAGAACCCTACGGGAGTTGAGCACTGCCTTCAACAATATAGTTTTGCGAAACTCGTGACTGAGAGAAATCAGGCGTAGTAATACTTAATTATGAAGTGGCTGTTGAAGGGATAATTTGCTCTAAGGTTTCGTTTCTGTTATTTTTGGAAGGCAGGCAGGTCAGTAGTTCTCCTATTTTCTCTCCGGGCGGAAACTGCTATTCCAATAGGAAACTTTTCAAATGAAAATGAAAAGTTTGAAGCAAACGAAATGAACGTCTTCTGGCAAAGGAAAAAGAAGGAAAAATTTTCTTCATTTTTTTCATTAAAATCCTTTTTGTTTCCTTCTCTCAGGCCTAACCTTTAGCCTTCGCTCATCCAACCGAAAGGATCAGCCAAACAGAAGCGACTTTGAACCTTTTGATGCTTTGTTCATCCACGCCTTCCGAGTCGGAAAGCAGTAATTACCAAGGAACTCGTTCATTGAAAGGCATTCCCCATTTTTCATGAAAACATAAAAGTACAGAAAATTTTCTCAATAACAAATACTTTTATATAATTTTGGTCTGGCAAACTGTATTGACCAAAGCTCAAAATTTGTCAAGGTGTCAAAATGAAAATCAGTTTTGTAATGCTACTTCGGCTATTGTTGGGTACTTTCAGTAGTAAGACACAAAGGAAGGATCATCTCTCTAAGGATCATCTAATGTGAGAAAGTATCGTACGGACCTTTTCTAGTTAACCTCATCGATTGCATTTTTGGGAGGGTCACAGTTAAAATCCAATTTTGGTATTTTACATTCCAGGATAATCAAAAGTGAGAAGAATTAAATGAACGAGGAAATTGTTATTTTTTGATGGTTTTACAAATTACTTATGCGGGTGTTGGAACACTTGCCTAGGTATTATATTCTTTTGGGTACTTAATAAATTACTGCTCACGCAAAATTACTTAATTAATTAAAAGCGGGAAATGATTTATTGCGCCAAGAATTTGTCTTATTTTCTAGCTACTTTCTAGTTTCAAAAGGCAGACTATCGTCGATTTTATAATTATTGTCTTATAATTTTATAATTATTGTTGAATCTTTTTACAGGAATATTTTAACTTTTTCACATTCTACACAATTTATTGCATTTTTATACTCCTTTTTAAGCTAGGAATGTTTACAAGTGGTGGATGAAGACATATAACATTGATTGCAGCTGTCGTTAGAGGTGGTCGTGTGAAAGCAGAAGTATGTTGGTCAATCTTTTTTGTGAACTCTTGTGAAGATGAGGAACTCTAGTTCAGTAGATATGGTGATGGTCCTTTTTCTAACATTTGTCGAAAATGTTTCATTAGAACATACATTGCTAATAGCTCCTGTAAAAATCACACAATTCCAAATTTATAGATTTAAAATTTTTTATTGTCCATTTGAATTTTTACAGTCAAAATGACCTATTTCTGTTTTATATTTTAATCCGATTCTGAAGTACGGAAAATGATCCTTTACTGATACCAACTACCTTCACAACTCGTATGTTGTTTAAAGTTCATAAAAACCGGCAATAATTTTAATCAAATTTTCCCGGGAAATTGTTGTCGTCAGTTGTCAAAACAATTTAACATGGTACTTTTCTTCGGGACACAAGTCAAAAAGTGAAACGCTTTTATGCGTTCATTGGTATAATCGTATGTAGTTAATCCGACCTCTGCCTACGCTCAAGTTTGGATCACAAAAGAAATTTTTATTTCCAACCGGAATTCATTGCTTTTATACGTTTGACACTCATCAGCCGGAAACTTTGTTTTATTTTGTATTAACATAAAGCATTAACTGGAAAGGAACGAACAAAGAGTTGGTGTAAATAGAGAACTCTTTCCCAGTTCGCTGCTTTATTTCCAATTATTATTTTAACTAATTAACCTTCTTCGCTTCTCATCACTGGAAGATTTCTCGTTATGTTCTTCAGGTAAGTTAGCTTTTCTCCCTTTTGGCTGAGACCATTTTATATATTACGTTTCAACTAGTTTTGTGTCAGTTTGCATTCGACAATACGAGAAACGGCTAGGGTTAAATTAATGTTTAAATCGCACTCTTTCCTCATTTGAATTTAATTGTTCCAGTTGCAGACGATAACTTTCTTATACTACGGAGTTGCTCGTAGTTCGATGTTGGACACGACTACAACTGCCGAGCAAAGATTTTTTTCAGGAAAGGCTTCCAGTATAAATTTGGGTGACGATATTCTAAGAGCTCCAGCCCTTCTTACAATATCCGTACATGTATCCAATGTGTCTCACGTGTCTCACTGTTGTATACATGTTGTAGTCCATTAATTTTTTTACTTAAGTTAAATGGAGACCAGCCAAGTCAGTGATCTACTGCTAATGTAACCACAAGAAATGTTATTAATTTTTTATGTTGCTTTATATATGAAAAGGGTACGTGACGAGCAACCATTCTTTTGCCCTTGCCGGGTATCTAATTCTAATGTTTTCTTGCAAACGAGGTTTCTCTCATTCCCAACGAGTGGTACTCAAATATCCCAAATTAATTAAACGAACAAAGGGAAATTTTATTTAATGAATGGAGTCAGTGGAGCCTCTCCAGGCTTTTCTGCACCTCAAAATGTCGGTTTCCCATTTTCCGCGAGATGCCCACCGACAAAACAAACACTTCAAGAACCGGTTGCTTACTGGTTTAAAGCCTTTTCGAGACTGACATGGGATAAGGGAGAAATTAAAGTTTCACTTGAGCTTAATGAAAATTATGAAGCAACAGTGAAAAAATTTAAAGAAAATTTAAATGACTTGCCTACAATCGCCATCGATGTGCCCAAAGTCAACAACAGCAGGCCTATGCTTAGGGCCTTGCAAGCATTCCAAAGGCAACGTGTCGTCACTTTCCCTTTGACCACCTGTAAAAACAGATTTAAAACACTTTTTAATTGTGTCGTCCCATCTTACATCTGACCAAATTCTCTCTGTAAATTGCTATAACAATTATTATTTTATAACAGTGCAAATAATTGCATTTTGTATTTTAACAAGGGTTGCAAAAGTTAATGTTTCATTTAAATTGCCTTTGATTCGTTTTAATTATTTTTGATGAATTCAATGAGAGTATTAATATATATGTAACAGTATAAGTATATTCAAGGTGGTTTCTACAATTGCTTGTCTACCTTATATCTTACGCAATAGTCCAACATTTTTTTCCTTAATATGTTATTTATTTTTTATGTCTCGATGTCGTTATTTGTAGAAATTTTATTTATGTATGGACATTTTTACAATAGAAACATCTTAAAAAAACGAATCCGCAGTCTCAATCACTTACTCATCTTATTCTTTTCCTCAATGTGTACATTTCACAATTCTTTGGTTTTCTTATACGATGGATCAGAGTAGCAAAGTAGAACTGTTCAAAAAGGTCCAACGTTTAGTGACTGAATTGATGTTAAAATGAATAGGAATTCAGTTTGAATAAAAGCTTTCTCTGTCAAACTTTACATTGTAGAAGAGAATTGCTTAAAAATAATATGAGACATATAAAATTTCTTCAAATAATAATAATAATCAGAAATGGTTAGACTATTCAGACTACTAATACTGTAGATAAAACCAACGAATTATGATAAAAACTGCAGCTTCGGCTTGTAAAGGTTAGTCACATTTGAAAATGTTTCATGGCAAAAGCAACAGAAGCACGAGATTTGTACACTGCTTTTTGAGCTTATTCGATGGTCACATACCCTGCAGCAATAAAAGGGAACTTTACAGTAGTTGCCAGATGCTACCTCCGAAATCAAACGTTCCAGCAGATTAAATTGAAAAGGACGGTGGCACATGAAGTCAGGTTAAATGATGGCAATAGGTACGTTCACATAAAAAGTACACTTTCCCTAAAATAAGTCAAAAACATCCTTTTAAAATTTAAGTTAAAGTTTCTTAGTTTTACTTTTTTTAGAGGTAATTAAAACTGAACTAAATTGAAATAATATTGATCTAAAACAATACATTTCAAGTATCATGTGAAAGCACTTGTTACTTGTTAAAGCATAAAAGAAAACTAAGTAACCAGAATGTGTCTCACCTGTACGTTCCACTGGCCCTGTTGCTCTGCCGCCGGCTTAGAAGTGACGCCTGTTGTCGACATTTTTATAAGAATCAACAGGAATTTAACGTGTTCAGCGCATCTCGACCTAGAGATTCGTTTCAAAGTTCCTGAAAGTAAAAATATTATTATTAAGTTTCTATCAATTTGTATTAGAATTACAAAGCTCAGTCTTGGATCAAAAGCGGAAATTACGTCAGGTTGAAATTTGGTAAATTCCAATTTAAAATGTTTAGGTTTGTAATAATTAATATGATAAGGTTCGTACAACTGTCAGTAGTACTATGTTCTTAACAGTTACCTTTTGGTGGGAAATTGTGATTCGATCACACATCGACTAATCAGATTAGCAGAGGATTCTATTAATTGAAATGTCCATTAAAAATTAATCAATTAGTGTAGATATACAAAATTAGGGAAACCCGAGTGAACAAATTTAATAAAGGTCAAATGGACCGGAATTGAAGAGTGTAACGACAGTTGTAATGAAATGGGAAGTGAACCTTCTGAGAAGCAACCGGAGATGACTGAAAAGGCCACAAATAAAAATTTTGTCCTTTCCATTTTTCAATTCCCTTTTTTTCACTTGAATAATTCAAATGGCAACTTCCGACTTTTGTGCGTACGGGGGAGCTTCGACCAACATTGTCAGATCTTGTCTGACATGTGGCTCATTTCTCCCGTTAAATACCTCGGGGACCGGAAAAGGAAGTACAAAATGCACACGTAGGGAAAAGTATGTCCTACCGGAAACATCGGGTCACCTTCCCCGGATATCCGACGAGAAAGCCTTTTGGCTTTTGCGGTTAATTCACATTTCTTCCCAGGGCTCGGCTGTCACGATGATCTCGCTCTTTTAAATTTTACAACTTTAGAGGGACTTTAATAACTTTTTTCTAACTCAAACTTTCTCTGCGACATTTATCATGTAGTTTTTCCACTTTCGAATTGATTGACCTGATTTAAATTTTCCAGCATTTTCCAATGTTTTAAGGCCCAATTTTAGCCCCTAGAAATTAATTGCACATTCTGATATGGTTGTACGGTGCCTGGGATGATGTTTCAACGAAAATAACAAATTAACTGGAAGTTGACAAAAGCAAATCTAGTTTTCAAGTGACCGAAATTGTGTTTAAAGATTCTCCCTACATTCCGAAGTAGTGAACTCCTGACTTTGAGAAAGTTAATATTTTATTGAGAAATTGTCCATCCGTTAACTAAAAATATAAGAATAAAAATGAAATCTCTACTAAATTTAAGAGAAACATTGCGCTGTAAACTTTCAGGAAATTTGGTGAAACATTTGTTTACTCTCCTGCAGGTTTCCTGCTTCTTGCAACAAGCAACATAACTTTTCACTTGTTAATTTAATGACATCTGAAACGCTTTATCTTCCTTTCCAGACTGCTTCTCATTAGTTTTTCTGTGGCTGTCTGCTCTTCTGCGTTGTATGCCTTCTTCTATTTAATCAAAGGTGCGTCATTTAATTTCTCAGCATTTCACATTTGATTTAAAACGAACAAGAAGGAGAAAATCTGTAAAGTTGAAATCGACTTGATGGAAAAGTTTTGACTTAGAAAATAGTTTTGTTGTACAATTGGATGACTTGACTCCTTTCTCATCTCAACGTTTCATATTGAAAGGGTTCTACTGATTTTGAAATTTGGAACTTTTTGTCCCCCGTTAAGTATTCTTACATCTTCAGTATTCTTACAAGAAAACCACATATGTTCTTATATTATTCTTTAATAAATGTATAATATTAATAGATTACCCTGTAAGTTATGTGTAGTTGAAGTACTAACGAATCACGGAACATTCAAAGTACCTGAAGCATTTCAATATTTCAAATAATCAAGTCTGTTGAAGTTGACGTTGTTGATCACATCCTTACTTCTTTGCGCTTGGTGCAGATCAGGCAGAAATTCAACGTAGACAGACATTTATAAAAGTATATATACAAATTTCAAAAATATTAGATACTAGATATTTACCTTTTGAAAAATCGCAAATTTTAATTAATCAAAACTGATCACGAATTGAACTAAAAACTAATGTTTTGTTAAATAAATACCTAAACTTTATAATTCTGACGCGAGGCTTGCGAATCTGCAATCCGTCATAATTATTACACATAAAAAATTATTTTTGTAAATTATCGTTAATTATCCTCAGTGACAGTAGTGCTTTGGAAAATGCACATTTCACTCTTACTGTAGATTTACAGTAGTTACAGAACTGTTATTGTTATTCTTTATAAATGTTTCTTTGTGTTTCATTATTACATGACAGCTTATATAATTAATATAAATGGCATAATTGTAATCCGGAAGGATGTCGTCATTATAATATCATAAGTACCATTTTGTTCACATTTATTGATTCACATAAGAAACTCTGGGAGAAATAGTTTGGTTGATGAACGTCAATTTTTTAAGTTGCAATAACCACAACTGGTTGTTTTCTTTTACTTGGAAAATTTATCAGAAAGTTTACATTTACAAGTTTACAGAAGATATGAGGTCAGTTGAAAATATTTATAAGTTGGAGCCCTAAAAATGATATATACCTGAACTTTTTTTTAATGAAATAGCCGCTGTGTCGTTCCAATAATCTGGAAAAAAGATTTTCCATAGTTCGTGACTTTCTGTCAATTTTTTCATCCTCAACGGTTGATTAAATTACTTTTTTTATTAATAATACAACCGAAAAACAGGTATGCTGTCGCTTTCCTTTTCTTGGAGTAAATTCGCAAATGATAAAGGTTAATTGAAATTTGTCTTTCCCATTGAATTCCTGTACTTTTTTACCACAAATTTTGTCTACCTATTTTCCTCTTCTTTATCCTTCCCCACGTTTTTTATTTAATTCAATTGCATGTCGTCATTTATTCAGTTTAATTTTGTAACATTAATTGTACTTTTGCAATAATTATCAGCAATAATTCAAAATTTTTCGCATGAAAATTATCTGTCATTCAAGTCTGAATATACAATTTGTCCCAGAAATGCTACAATGTTAACCTTTTGCGGAATTTAAACGCTTCTTTCTTGTTTTCGTTCCCATATATGAATTACCGTTGCCTCTGCCGTCTGCCTTTACAACTGCAGCGAAAGAACTAAAAAAGAGAAAAAAGAATCCAAAAGATACATTATTCTTATGGCTTCCTTATTATCGTTAACTCAACAGAAAGAAACCAAAGAGAAGTTTCCCGTTGGTCTAATGAAACGCTTTAGGCGATATAAAATAATCAAAGAAACACAGTTCTGCTTAAAAGTTTCCTTTTGTAGTTAAATTTTTCACGTTGTGCATAGTTATTTTTATTATTTTTGTTTTTTGTATATTGCCTAAGAGAACAAATGGAATGTTTGTTAAACTTCCAACTCAGAAGAAGGTAATTGACAGGGAGGGAGAAATCAAAAAAAGAATTTGAAATCTGAATCTAAAATTCCAATGAATTGTTGCCATGGGTGGTCAGGTCGTCGGCGGCCATTTTGAAAATGAAAATTCCGCGGTCGACAGAAAAATTTTCCTTTTTTCCTTCTAGAGCTTTTGTAGATTGTAGCCGATGTTGCTGCCGTATATGTCATTTGTGCTTCCTTAACAGTACCAAGGAAAAAACGAAATTGAAAGACGAAAAAGTGAAAAAATAAATGGGAGTTTTAGGTTTTTCCCTTGGGACCTGAAAGGTATCTTGAGGCAGACAAGGTAAAGACCGTGAATGAACTTCATTTCCGGTTTTCTGAAATATTTTATGTATTCTCAAGTCAATTTTAAATCGGTTCTAAGACTTTATACTGCTACTCTGCTAGTGTATTACAAGTCTATAATTTCCGTTACATTTTTACATGCATTTAGTAAGGTGTGTAAGAAACACAAGGAAGGAAAGCATGGATACCAACAGTATGCCGAATAAAATAAGAAACAAATTGAAAATTGAAACGGTGGGACCTTTACTGACAGACCATGTCACCAACACGGCAAGCCTTTGAAATTAAGAAAGATTACGTAATTTGATCATTTATATTAATGTCAGACAACAGTTAAAACTAGTTTTAGTGGTTTAGAAGTTATACAATGTCTTCTGGTGAGCACAAACACTGACATTTCACATAGGAACAGTTTTAGTAAATACTATTCAGTAGTATTCAGCAAATACAATGTTTACACAAAATTATTTTCCAGTTTCAATGAAAGCTCCTTCACCTTTTTGTACAAATTGTCAGTACTCTGATGACTTTTAATAAACAAAGAATTTGATTTAGAGTACGTCTCCAGCGATTCACCCGACAATATCTAACCTCCTTGTTTAAAAAGTCATATTTATTGTTGCAACACGTTGCAACTTTCAATTTATCGTCTGTCACGGTTGACTTTCTGCCTCCTTAATTCTGTCTCAAATATGATGGCGGAAAGACAGTTGAAAAACTCCGCCACTGTCTTTTCTTAACATACCAAGGAATGAGATAGAAAATATTCTGGGTGTTGATAATGTAAGAGAATATTAACCGGTTGAAGTTTCTCTTCTCTCGTTTTTCCATTCTCCTCCTCCGCAATAAATGTAAAAGCCTTGTCAAGTTCTGTTTCTGTTTTAATAAATATACAATTTCAAGAAACCAATAGTATAAATTAATTCGCATTCCTCCAAGAATTAATTATTTTAAATTAAGCAGAGTAAATAAAGCCTTGATAAAAATTATTAAATAGCCATAGAGCTGCATCTTCTGTGAGAATTTATTGTGATTTATATTGAACAACTATGAAATCTAGCGAATTATACTTCTTGGTAGCAGTTTCTATTTGTTTCGTGGAATTTACGTTAATTGAGAATTAAACAAAAATGTTTTTACTTAGGCTGATGTTTATTAATAAATTACAAATATAATGATGCTGATACTTAATATTAAGTATACTGTTTTCAAATTAATGAGCACTTTCTTGATTACATTAGTGTAATATTATGATGATAGTCTAATTATGGTAGATTGCAAAGGAAAAGATATTGATGACAAACCGAGTTTTCAAGACGTGATATTATACATCTTTTCACTCCTGTTTCTTATTTTTAACTTGGCAAACTCTTAATATAAATAGATAAGAATTTCATCTAACAACGGAAATTTAAATTTAAATCAAAAAGCAACCAACAGTTTGAGATTTTATGAAGTAGTTGATAAAACAGTCACATATTTTTGTAAATATCATATATTAATTTGGTATTACACCCAGTGAAAATAAATATTATTTTAATTAGGATTAATCGACCGCCTGACTCAAGTAAACGTATAATGCTCGCTTTATTGTCCGAGCAGGTCTTATCACCATGCACCAGCGATGCGTGGTGGAGATATGCCAAACATTAAACACTAAATGTAGTATTAAAATAATTCAACTAATTTAACCTTGAATTATTTTAATGTTCTGAAAAGCAGGATTGTTAATACATAGAATGCAGAGAGAGAGAGGAAGAGGTTTTTGAAAAATTAACGGAGAGAAAAGGCAGAAATAAATCACGGAATGTGAGAAATACAAGAAACAAAAATAAAAATAAAAATAATCAGACAAAAAGAAAAGAAAAAAAAAGACGAATACAATAAATAAGATCTGCGTAATAGATATGTACAAAACGGAATAATATATTCTATTGGGTGCATGTACGGTTTTAGCCACCTCGGAGAAGAAACAATTTGCTGTTTTTAGTAAAAACTCACGTACAACATGAAATATTATTACGACATAATGAAATTAGAATTCTTCGTGGAAATCTGAAGGAAGAAAAACAAAAACGATGGACCCCGTTAAATCATTTCTGGGACCTTCTATTTAATCTTATAATTTTAGGCACAGATGAGTAGAAAGTTTAGACAGAAAGTTTTGAAACAATTAAATGAATGGTTGAAAACACCCGAAACGCCGGGCTCCTCGCAAAGTCACTGATTCTTTGAGTTTTCTGGAAAAGTTTAGATGAATTTTTAGGTTTTTTCTGTCTGCAGCAGCTTTCCCAAACAACAAAGTTAATCTTATTGGGTGTGATTCCTTTTGGTTTCGAGCCTTCTTTTTCTGCCCATTTTCTGTTACAACCAGCAAACCTCATCCATCATCCCCACTTTCTGGTTGTAATTTCCTATTTTGGACGTCGCATTGTGCACTGAAACTTTTTTCGAGTTTTACGGACTGTACTTGATATTATTATTTGTTAGGAACTAATCCGCTTTTTACGGTGTAAAGACGACTGCCAATGGCATTGCTAATATTTATTCTTGATAGAAGGCAGAGAAAGAACATTTTGCAGACTCTCTAAGTTTTGAACTTTTGAAAGTCCACCATTGGTGGAGTTCTTTGCCGGTATTCAATTGAATGAAGTTGGACATAAAATATTCAAATTAAATTAAATTAATTTATAAGCTTAAATCCAATTTCTCAGAACTTAAATTGTTCTCGCAGTTTGCGTGTTGCTGGAAATCAACAGTTGTTATTACTTAAATCTCATTACAGAATTTCTCAAAGTGGTTTTTATTACATTCGGTTTTCCAATATTGTAATTATTTCTTTTGCAACAGGCTCGTGATATTAGGTTGCTTCGAATTTCGACGAACCAAAGAGCTCGGGATACTCAAACACAACTTAATTCCAATTTTCTTTTAATAAACGTTTTAAACAAAGTACAATTTACGTTTGCGATAGTCAGGAAGAACCCCTAGGGGGCACAAAATGGAATGCACAAAATGTGTTTAATTTTAGAATTAAACATACTCGTCGCTATTAATACCCCGTCTTCCAACTCACCCTTTTTCTTAATAAATACATGTATTAAGTTTTATTTCGAGTCTTTAGCGAATTCATTTTGTCTTAAATACTGCAGTGCTCCTTTCTGGAAACTCGTTTTTAATTCTGTATGCAACATTCCGGGCTAGAAGTAAGTCTCAACTATTTTGCCATTGGTTTTGATGTATAGTGCCTCTAGCGTAATTTTATCACATTGGAAGTTCGGCAGCAATTTAAACATTTAATCCGTAAATTTGCAAACGATTTAAAATATATAGAACATTTAGAAAATATTATTTAAAGTTTTACATTGTTTGTCATTATCATTAATACCAGGATATAAATATACAAAATTATCGGTGAAATCAACTTTTTCAATTTCGAAAAGAGGAAAATCTAATTATTCGGTTCACTAATAATTGCGGAAAAAAACGTTGTGGAGGAATGCCAGCAAATCTTGTCAAGTGCAATTCAGAAGAAAGTTCAATACGCAAAAATGTGATTGGTTGAATTTTGAATAAGAAACCTAGCAGAACTACATTACTTGAGGAAGACCAAAAACCGAAAATGCATGAGAGCGGAATAGAGAGGAAGATAGGAGAAATAGGGCAAGGATAGCATCTCGTAAAAGCAAAAATATTACATGAAGACCAGGTGTTACAGCAGCAAATAATAAAAAATTGACAAATGTATGCGCTAAATAGTTTTCTTATTTTGAACGATCAAAACATTAAAAACGTGTACGATTCATGTGAAGTCAAAATATGTTCAGTACAAAAGGATACAACAGTACCAAACTCTGACAATTAAATATTTCAAGGTTCAATTAATTAATAGAGTTAGGAGCGATTAAAACAATTTAAGTTTAACTTAAATTTCCGTAAAGAGAATTGATTTACAGGATTAAAATAGTCAAATTTTTCAATAGTCAAATAGTCAAAAGTTTCACGTTTAAACTTGTCGTAAAAAAATGAGTCTGTCGAAAAGAAATTAACTTAGAACCATCAAATAACTGAACTGGTGAAAACCACTCAGTTCACGAGTTCATTTTCACTTCAGCTTGCCATTGGTTCTTTTCCGAGTTATCGTGTCGTTAAAATTTATACCAAAATTTTGGTTCGGCAATTTTGACCAGGTGAGTGGGATCTGATAAAATGCAGTGAAAAAATATGGCTCGAGAAGATAAGGATTTTCAAAAGTTTATTCATATATTTGAGCAATTCTGTAAGTAGGGCAAATGTAATAACCATCTTATAAAATTAAGGTAAGTCTCAGAAATAGACAAGTTTAGTTGTTAATAGCTGTTGCCGTAATGATTCTGCGAAGTAGAAGAACTGCGGTTTGTGCTGCGGAAGCCTAACGCTGAGTTTTCACCTTTATTTAATGAATTACGTAATATTATACTGAAATACTAATTCATTGTTCAATAGTTATAAGTTTGGGGTGCAGCTCTTGTAACAACGTTTGCAGTCTTATCCCAGGTATTTATCATCGCCAAAGATAAAAGATATTTTTTTGGTCCTTGAAAGATTTAAAAATAGAAAAACACTGAACAAAACTTTGGTAGAATTCATCGAGTACGTCAGTGAATTTGGATGTGCCGTACAAACAGAACAGAAGTACTTGGATGAAACAGAGCTATAAGAGAGAGAGAGAGAGGGAGATACTCGAGAAATAATATTCAGTAATGTGCAGCAAAGTTAAAACTTCACCAAAAAATTTGCCCGGTCAAAAGCGATAAACCCGGAAAAAAATGTTTGGAATTGTAAAAAAAGAAATTTTAACTGCGGCCGGTGGTGAATATTTTGTAAAACATAAATATCACTCAAGGCAAAACCATTCCCGGAGCAAATTCTTGTCAGTCAAGAATTTCACTGTGCAAACGAAAAAATGTTTCATAAATAAAAAAGCTTTAAACGGACGGCCGGATGGGAAGCAACTGAAAAACGAAACTGTCACAATTGTCCTGGAGAAAAAGAACTTGCAACGGGTAATAACAAATAATTGTAAAATCTCCTACGGAAATATCATATAAAGTATTGAGAAAATGGATCAAGAATTGAACTCATGAGAATAATAAAATATTTTATTTATGATTTGTAATAAAGTAAAGATACTTTGACTTTTATTTCCGATTTAACCGTTGCCTGTTCGTATAATAACTGCAGAGTTGCTTTCTAAAGTTCTAAAGGGAGATTTTCTCTGGAGCTGAAGGGCTCGTTAATGTCAAGCGATTGATTTTGATAAATTTGTATGGTAAACTA
Organism: Polyplax serrata; assembly: GCA_037055365.1. Lineage (NCBI taxonomy): Eukaryota > Metazoa > Arthropoda > Insecta > Psocodea > Polyplacidae > Polyplax > Polyplax serrata. Next base: position 1,786,231 of record JAWJWE010000007.1, read on the forward strand.
GAGAAAATAGAAATGTTAAAATCACAACGAGAAAAGGGGTAAATGAAAAAGTAGAGACGAAGCACTAATGATGAAAGGACAAAGATTTAACAAAATGTGATAGGTGTAAAAGAAAGAATTGGAATGAGGTATTTATCACTGAAAGAGAATGACAAGGAAAGAAGTAATTGTGGAAGATATAAAGAGATCAAAACCCATGTAGGAGCGAAATAAAATGAATAGAAAGAGAGAGAAAACGGTCGTGTGAAAACCAGAATGATATTAAATAAATATAGAGTTGTGAGAGGGACAAAGAAAGTCGTTCAGTGAGAAATTTGTGGAAGGGGAAAGATAGAGAAATAGGGATTAACGGAAGGTGCGAAAGAGGAAAACATACAGAGAAAGACAGATGGAAGCAACTAATCAGAAAAAAATTAAATGGACAAAAGGAAAAGCAGGGAGGAAAAACAAAAGTGACAAAATGGCGTTTTTTTAAAGCAGAGAAATGGCGTGAGGAATTTGGTTTTTTCAGATCTGACTTTAGAAGGATTCGTCAGACAGAATTTATTTACAGGGCATGGTCGTAAATTTCAAATATTTTGACATGTCGAAAGCGAGAGATATGAAAAAAGCTCGCACGGGAGATCAATGAACAGACGAGAGAAATCTCTTTGCATTCTTCCAGCAGATGAAATTCAATCGAACCAAAGCAGCAAAGTATGTGAAATATTATTATTATTAACAGAAATAAGAATTTGTTTTACATCTGTAAAATTGAGAATGTCACAGAGGACACCGATTGATTCGCTTCGACCAAATGAAGAATTAAATATCTGCAAACGAAAAACCTGATGTAATTTATGATCAGTAACCAGTAAATACATAAAAGTGAGCCTCAGTCACACACATACTCCATGTATACGACGTTCATATCTTTTATTTTTGACGTGTGCATGTCATGTATATATATATATACATATTTCCCTTGCTGGCTTAACGGATTTTGAAACACAAATTATACAGTTAATGTTGTTACGTCGGGATTACAAGTCAATACAGAAGGTTAACAAATTATAGCATTGCACCACTCCAGCGTGCCACATATTTTCTGCAGTGACATGCCGTTACTTCCAACTTTCCTTTTTTTTTTCTTTTTCGTGCCCCACAGTCAAAACTATCGACGCACACCTGACGATTCGGACTGCAGACGTACATCATTAAATTGCAGTCACGAACAAGAAACATTTTTCATATTCTCTTTATAAATGTATTAAATTGAGATTACATCTTTTCGGGATCTGATGCGTGACAGGGTTAAAATCTTGCCTTGGGGAATTCAACTTGAGGCATGTCTACGCTCCTGAAACTCCTAAATACATCTTCATTGGGAATGCTACCAACATGTGTGTCATCTGAACTGCAATAATCGAGGTACTTCCGGTGCAGAACTGAGCAGACCTCTGCCAAGTAATCCTCAACCGGATCTAGTGTAATAATAATAATAATAAAACACACATTTCAAAGTTATGGCAGTCATGATATATTGAATGTATACTACATATTGCACATTGTGTATATTAAGTAGACATAAATATTTATTGCAGGTTTCTCCCTGGCTTCCCTGTTTTTAATTTATGACTTGCTACATTGTACCTTTCTTTCGTATTTGGTCATTAAATAATAGGAATTCTTGTGATGTTTGTTCATCATTCGATGACTAGTCAACCAAAATATGTGGTTTCTTACATCTTTACATCATATCAAAGTTGTGTCCGCACATTTTTAAGCTACTTTCAAAATATTAATTAGTGAATGTTTTGAAAATCTGTCGAAATTGTTCAATATATTGTATGGGAAAACGCATGGACGAATAATTCCGAAAAATCATACATTTCCATGTTTTCTTTTCGATAGCGACTTCGTCGGCCACAAGAACAGATTTTTATTCTTATTGAGGGTATCTCATTGAGAGGCATCTTCTTGCAAATGGTTTCCATTGGAAAACATCAATATGTCAACGTATGTGGCCAGAGGTTGCAGACTAAAGAAGAGAGAAAGGGAAAGGAATGTAACCGGGAATTTGAATGGAAAAAAAATATTATAAAATTAAAGATTTTGTTGTCGAACGTCTATTATTGGAGAAAAATAATAAAAAGAAAATGTTCCTCGGATGAAAATTCTGAACTTGTCTTGGTACAAGTAAGTGGAGATACACCGAACTGACTGGTTGAGTCGTGCAGCCATTTCACCATAACAGTAAGAAAAGATTTTAGCAGATTGATGATTAATGAAACCTTTCGAACTCATCGAGAGGAGGTTTGAGGTTGTCAACTGGATTAGTTGGAAAGTTTTCATTAAACGTGACGAAAAGTTCAACTTTTCTGGGGGGAAGGGACAAACCCAAAAGCCAAGTCCCACGTGTCCTCTTTAAATTGATTAAAATGTCACTTTAGTGTTGCACTACTAGTTTGAATTTTCAATATTCATAAGTTTCGGGTAGGCCCCAAAGGAATCTCAATTAACCTCGTACCTGATTTTGGGTGGGGGAAGGGCTAGACCGAGGTACAATTTTGGTGTGTTCTCCTTTCCTCTTCTTTTGCCTTCTACTAAAAACTTTCAAGTAGTTGCTTTCCCTGAGGTTTTATTTTCGGTTGGAAGTGATTTGTCGCGGTTTCTTTTCTGTTTGTATTTTGGATGACAAACACTTATTTTGTCCTTCGTTTTTGGTTGGTTCTATACTCCTTTCCTTAATTTTTTGCTCCCGCGTTCAAATTTCATTAACCTTTAATAAAAAGGAGAAATGTGTCTTTTGTTAATGGATCGTTTATTTTTATTTATTAGTAAAGAATAAAAAAAATACATAAAATGTAATAAATAAAATGTTAAAATAGGCAGAGTGTCAGTTGTGCTCGTTCAAATTTAAGTTAGACGAATTCTAATAGAATTGTATGTTACTCAACGTTAGATTTTTGGATGTTTCTGAAATTCGATTTCCTGTAGTGCACCCTAATTTATTTCACCTATTTTGATAGCTTTCACTAATTTTTACTATGAAAATTTCAGAGAAAGAAGTTTCCAATAGGTGAAAGTATTTTTTAAGAAAAGTGCAATGTAAGGAGATAATTTTGAATGTCAATCGTAGCTTACTGGGATATTCCATCTGATTTAAATTATTGTACATAATACGCGAAATATTTATGTAATCATATTAAACTTATTTGTTTTCCTTACGTAGTTTCTTTCCATTTCCATTCCAGCGGATATCCGCTAAAACTAATTTTAAAAACTCAACTTCCCGGCATTTTATCTATTTTTCACTTATTTTTTTTTACAACTTCACAGACATTTCACGATTTGTTTCGATTTGATATTTTTGAAAAATTTCCGCGCGAACTTTTCCCAGAGAAAGGTTTCCTCTTGGACTTTTCTCCCGCCACGAAAACTATGAAACTAAAGAGATGAAGAGAGACAAAATGGTTTTGTGAGCAGGTCGCCATGGCTACCGGAGGAGGCCCGAAGTTGAACGTTTTTCTCTTTTCGTTCAGGTTGCCATTTTCCAATTTGGCAGAATCGAACCGGATGTTAAAGGAATGTTTATTGAAAACATGATGGATTGAGGGGAGGCGGGCGGGAAAACTGCCGAAATTTCAAGGGCTACAGGAAGATGATGACAAGAATTACAAAGTTCCGGCAGAAAATTCCGTGGTGTCCCAAGACGGAGATTAAATTTTCCAAAATTTGTTCGGATGCTGGGCCCGTCGGCGGTCCTGCGAAGGAGGCAAAGGAAACAGAAAAACTCAGAAATTTATTTTTAATATGTACGGTTATTTATCCGGAATAAGTCAGGTCCAGGTGTAGCAATGAACTCCCGGTTCCGGGATGAATGGAGAAGTTTGGGACATCCCAATACCAAGTGAAAGGATAAACTTATATCTGAATTTTGAACAGTAAGATTACAAATTTTCAAGTAAAAATTAAAGACAAATTTACTTTCCAACATTTAATGTATTGTCTTTTACGAATGTACCGAACTGTATTGGGTGTTAGACTAACAGTATTTATACCACCCAAATGTCTGATTATTACTAATATTCTGGTATTACAAATATATATTTACATTAAATAGTTCAGTATGCATTGAGTGGTGAGTTATTCTTTTAACAAACTGATAAAATCCCTCGAAGTCCTCCACGCTTGACTTTTTTGTGCTGCGGCCGCGTACCTGTTGCTCTTCTTACCTTCACATTGGACTATTTCCGACATCTTTCGTAAAAAGTTAAAATCACACATCGCAAAATAGTTTGGCACAGACACAGGAGATGTCGCCTAAATGTGCTTCTGTGTTTTCACAATGCTGTGAATTGTATTATTTTTGTTATTTTCTGTGTTATGTATACATTCACAACAAGTCTCGGTGTTTTATTGTGTTCTCATTGTAATCTCGTGCAACAGCATATTATCCCAAACAGTATGTTATTTAATATGAATAATACGGAATATTTCGTATTGCTTGCTTGTACATTATAATTATATTTGGCCTCTGGTACACTCGTCTCTCAGAACGAGACTTTTGTGAATATGATAGCAGTAAGCGAACCTGTTTGGGTGAATAAAAAGTTCGAACACGAAACTTAATACATAAAAATAGAAATAATACACGTGCAGAAATGACTGCAAAACTTTTGTAATGATAGTAATAAAATTATAAAACAGGAGGAGCAATAAAGAAAGTAAAAAATAAAACTGTAATAAAAGTAAGACGATCGTTTTTTTCTTAACTCACAAGAAATACTGTTAAAGTTAATTCTTTCTGTTACTTGCTGTTGATTTTGTAGCAAAAACATAGGGGAAATAGTGGAAAATAATAGAGACAGTAGTTGTTTGGTAATTTGAAAATGAAAGCAACCGGCGAACCTTTTTGGTTTAATTTAACTTTTTTTGTAGGTAGATTTAGCAGTACCTGGAGTTGAACTTTAACGTTCAGGATCTCTCTAAATCAAGGAACTCGAAGAAGTGAAAATAAACTATAAAACGGGGAAACTGTGAGTTGAAAATGTGAACCAGTTAAGTTGAGCTGAAATTTAAGCCGCTCCACAGGGACGAAGAGATTTATTAAATGAGTTGAAAAGCGCAGCAGAGAGAAACTGCAGGCAACAAAAGGCCGGGTAGTCAGGAAAAGAACGTTAAACGTGAAGGAAGGAATTCTAAAAGGAGAAGACAAAGGTGGAAAGGATGATGGCGGACGGATTTAAGCAAGTCAAAGGAGAAAAATTGAATTTGACTGGATGGGAACGCACCTGATGACTTCCTCTTGTCCCATTTCTCTTCTCTCTGCATAATAACGAATAAATAAACATTAACTTTCACGAGTTTGTTTAAAACAGTGTCGGATTCAAGTGCACAACCTGAATGTAGTATTCAACAATTAATAAAATTTAATATGAAATGACAGGTTTTCGGTGACACAGCTCAATAGCTATTTGTGCGGTGTTGGACTTTGCTCAACTAAATTTTACACAACGGAAAGAACCCAGGTAAGGAACACCACGTGAGCAATAGAAGAAAAAATTGAAGTTGTAAAAAAAAGGCTTTGGCTCAAATGTGTTCCATTGAGTTTAGGTATATTCCTAGAAATTCTATTCCTCAACGCCTCTGTGAAGAAAAAATAAAAACTAAACAGTTCAGAAGAAGGTAGTCACAAAGAAGGAAAGACGAAAAATGAAAAAGTGAAAATTGTAAGGAGTAAAATTAGTTTGAGCAAAAGAGAGAAGCAGAAGACATTTGATTTTCTGTGTTGGTGTAGAAAAGAGATGTAATGTATAAATAAGTATTATTCAATTCGCAAGTTCCCCACAAGTTTTGTAAATCCAAAATTAAAATAAAAAACAAAAGAGGCCTGAGAGAGTCTCACAGGTAAACGTCAGCCATTTGTAAAACTCAGTCACAACCGGTCCAACGTAATCTTCTTACACTTTTTGCTGGAGAAATTTCTCCAAATCGTTCGCAGTTTACTTGGCTGGAAAAAATCAGAATTTAATTCTGGACGTTGTTAAATGGAATGAAAAATTTTTCGGAAAATTGCGACCTTTCCAGGCTCAGGCAGGCCTCTTAGGCTTCCTTGGTTTTTGTGCTGCCCCAAAACGCCCAGAACTTGATGGCATCGCACCACTCCACTGAATTATCACTTCGTTTCCCTCTTCTCTTTTATAATTTCTGTTAAGTTTTTACGATTTACGAGGAATATTTTATATTTTCCCACGCTATGGGATGTAACATTAACTGAAATTAACAAATTTTTATTCATTTTTATGATTTTTCTCATATTTTTGAATTATACTTTTAACCAATTGACAAACAAAAATGACATTTGAAACTCTCCTGGAAGAGCAGCCATTTAAAAAAATACATATTGAAAAACGGTATATTATTTTCTGATATCCTGTAGCGGTAAAATAGTCAAATCTACGATGGAAAACTCACTTCCGATTGTTGAATTGACATCCGTTGAAGTAGGTGAAACGTAGAAAAATTCTCATTATCACACTGTTAGGAAGTAGACAGGTCGAGGAAGGTTAATTTACCAGTTGAAGACATTTCTTTGGAGTGAAAATCCTCATTAATGAGGTTCTGATCTGAGGGTTAGACGACATGGTGTGATGAGGCCCGGGAGCAAAATGAATTTTGTGCCTTTTCATCTTCTAGCAGTATGAGACACGGGAGGTTTTTGTCTTGTTTGAATGCCCAACCGATTCTTTGATAAAAAAAATAAGAATCATTAAGACGAAATAAAAATTTTGAATTAGTTTGAAGGAAGTAGGACCTTTGGATTGAGTTATTAATCAATTATTAATTGTGCAAGTGGTTTATTATGCGCACAAAAGTCACGTAAACTGGTACAAAACTGTAATTTTTTATATTAGTAACTTACATTTAATCTGTAATTTTCTGTTAAAATATTAAACTTAGTACGTAGCTCTTGTAAATAGTATTTCTAATGAAAATATTATAATTATTATTCTTTGCACCGCTCATGTCCATTCTGAATTATTGCTTTTAAATATTCATTCAAATAGAAATCACTCGTGGGCTATTGAAACCGACTAGGGGGAATGAAGGAAATTAGTAGGAAATTGGAGTGTGGGATGGAACGCAAAGCTATTAAATAATAATTTATTAATTTTAATTTTTTAGAAGGGTTTTAAAGCATTTAGAAAACCATCAAAAGTCAACTTCTTCTTCATCTCACAATAATTTCAATCAAATTTGATTTTCATGTCGACCGTTTAACTTTCATCGTCATTCTTACGTGTCTTACCTGCGTTCATTAATTCTTACTGCCTGACAAACCAAAGTTTCTACTTTCTACATTACCTTTGGATGTTGATTTATTTACTGGTTCAATCACGAGGTGTTGATTTCATTAGGGAGTTGCCAGAATTGTGTGCAGGAAATCATTCCAGGAATAAATGTTTACAAATTACTAATAATATGAACAGCCCAGTAACAAGTAAGGCGGCTTGTTTTGTATTCAACGTCATTGAAGTTCCCCCTGACAGGCAATAATTTTATAAGTAAGTAGTCCTGTAGAACATTTGAAAAAAAAAACAAGGAGAAAGAAAACGGAAAAGAGAAAAAAATGTTTAGAATAACTAGGACAAATATTTTAGCACAAAATTCCAGAAAATTTGGGGTGCAACCAGAAAATGAAGTTTTCCCTTGGATGCTAAATGAAGGTTTCCAAATGAATTTCACGTAGTCCTTTAGATTATTATTTTCTTTTTTCCAAAAACTAAGAAATGTTTTCGAAACAAGCGGGAGAAATCACAGTCTTCCGTGGGAAATAGTAGGAACAGGGAAATGTCAAGTGACGTGGAAGAAGAAGAAGAAGAAGAGAAAAACTTTGTCAACTAACAACCATAAACCGCGACACCCAAAAACTTTTATGTCTCCGCCAGGTAAAATGTCTGTTGGTATTCGCTCAATCCGCCATTTTCTATACTTTATGTTGTAAGCTTTGCATAAGGCGATGATCTTAAGTCGGCAATGGCGGAGGGTTCTACTTAAACTTAATTAAATTCAACACTCAAACTTGCGTTCCCTGCAGAACTTTCCTTTGTAAATTGTGTGATGGATGATGGCGACTGTTAATTTTAGCTTATGCTTTCTTCTTCTGTCTTCCATTTTCTTTGAACCACCTTAATTGTGTTCGGGTGAAGGATGCCAATGAGAAATGTAAACGGCTGAAGGATAACGAGCTGCCGGTGAACTTTTATTTTAAGTTCGGGTACTAAGTAATAGTTTGCCTCAAGGTTACAGTGTTAAGAGTGAAGATAATATATTTCTATTTGCCTTTTGTACGCTTCTTACTTTCTTCCTGTATGTGAGACTGAAAGAAAGAAATTAGTGACACTACGCTGTCTAGGGTCTCCTTATATCTAAATTTTATTTTATGAAATCTATTCAATATGTTGCTGACCCTAAAAGAAGAATTATTTGAAATCTTAAATCTTTTTGATTAACGAATTATATTGTAACAAATTCTTTTGAAAAAGTGATAATATTTTTATGTATTAGTACAGGTTTTAATTGTACATACAATGTATGTTTAGGAGCCAAATGACTGTAAGTTCTACTTAAATTTCTCGTTAAGCAAACATCAGCCTAACAGTAAACGGTTAATAAACAAATTTTGTTTCTTTCTCCAAAATACCGATTGTTTTACTCTTCGGTAAATGTTTGGAAACACCACTTATCTAGTTCCCTGTCTGTTTTTTTTTTTTTAATTTTCACCTTCTCTTTTGCTATCAGTAAAACCGCTCGATGACGTGAAAAGAAAAAATTCCTCAACCCTCCAGGTTTGCCTTATCAGAATTTTCTACCAGAAAAATGTGTTCATTTTGCCAAGACGGAAGAATTGAATTTTCTTAAATTAATTTTGTTTCGACGGCTTTTCAAACGGCTAATAGAAAAAGAAAGGTAAAAATTCGATTAGTTTCCAATAGCAAAAATTGTACTTGCTGCGGTGCGAGCATCGAGGGAGAAACACCACCCTTACCTTACCATCCCTTTCCTGTTGCCCATGCACTCCGCGCTGTCGTTTCGGAAAATTTGAATTACATTTCTGGCGATTTAATCGAAAAACGGGATTATGGAAATTCTATAGACGACGATAACCAGCGTGGTATCTCTGGTAAGAAAATTGAAGTTCTCAATAAACATTTTTAATTTCCGAAGTAAAATCGCTTTGGGAAACGTCTTATTTTTCTCGGGTCTTGAGGGGGTTTTTCCTTTTGACTGCGGTTTCAGGTAGTGTCACAGCTCCCTGTTGAGTAGCAGCTGATGGTAGCAGGAGGGTAACTAAGAAAAGATTGCCTATACCTTAGTTTTAATGACCAAAATTGCTCAAGATTTGAGTCAAATTTCATTCCTTTACCTGTTCGCTGTTTAAAACCCCAAAATCTGTATAAAATTCATCAATTTTAAATGCTTTCGTGCTGCGTGTTTTAAATTCTGGCCATCTTTGTTGAGTTTTTTGTACTGCGCCATTTTATTGTATTGTTTTAATATAAAAGCAGTTTTTACGTTTCAAGAATCGGGGATATTCTCGCACTTAACCCCTTGATTGTAACAATACAAAATTCGAACGGCCTTTGTTTTACATGGGTCCTGACGGGCTTTTTACGAGGGCTAAAATTTTCCATCGCTGCCTCATAGATTCCTTAATAAAAGGACTGACGAACTTCATTTATTTTTTGGGGAAATTCAACTCTTTTTGTAGAAATACTAAATAATTTGCACTCGAACGTTTTCGGCTGTGAGGTAGGTTTTTGTGACACCACAAGCAAAGCTGTCGCCAATAGTTGGTGGAACTCAAGATGAAGTTCTTTCACAAGATTCGTGATAACAAATGTAAGAATAATTAATCTTGTAACAAGAAAATAAATGTTTTTAATATATTGAAATATAGATTTTATTGAATAAATAAACAACAATTGACTGAAAACCATGTCGGAAGCCTATTACGTTAGCGTATTTAAAAAAGCAAAAACCTGATTTTACCTGCATTTACCTGCATTTTGTGCCGGATCACACCAGACCAAGTAATTTATTCACCCGAGCATGTTTTTTGTTACAACAAAGACAAACTTGTGTTTAATAATGTGGTTTAAATTATAAATAGAAATATCACGTCTTCTATTCTCACACTTCCTGCTGTTACTCTCAGCAAGAGTATCGTGTAGGGGTGTTAGAAGAAAGCAAAATATTTACAGCACACCGTCGGGCTGTCGTTGAATGTCAAACAAACCAGAGTTGGGAATTTATGAATTTTATTTTTAACATTAGTACTATTTTATGTAGTTAGTTACATTAAAATGACAATTATATATTGTATTCTGTCATTAGTCCATTCGAGTCGTTACTTTCAGATTCTACTTATCAATAATTAAAAATTATTAAAGTATTTTTTCGTTGCTATTGAAAATCTGTCGCTATTGCTGTCGAAAATACCTAATTGTATTGATTCATGTATCACATCATTTATGCGATTTGATCAAAAGAAAGATTCAGTGTAAAAACGTGGTTGAACATTTGAGATGGTCACAGAGAAGAAAGTGAGAGAGAGGGAGAGACAGAGAAATTGTGACATTCTTCAGAGATGCATCAGAGAGAGAAAGAAAGAGAGACACGACAGGAAAATTTTCGGAAAATCTCGGGTTTTCCCGACGAGGTCGGGCCGTTTGCACGGCAACATCCGCTTTGAGTTTCACTTCTCCAGATCTCGGCGGATCGCCAGGGCAGATCGCAGCCCTCGAGATATCTACGGTCCTAATGTTCTACGGTCTCGCGTTTGTATACCGAAATTTGAAATTTATTTAAGTCCTGCGTACCTGTTGGTACTCACCAACTTTCCAAAATGGATGAAAAGTGCGGTTTCGGTTGAAACTGGAGAAGTAAAAAAATCTAGGTAAAGTGGGATTGAAATGAATGTCGAAGTTGAATGTCGGGTTTGAGTGTGATGTTGACGATCGGATGCGTTTGGACACCGAGTCCCTGGAGACGATCTGGTGGCTTGCTGGTACTTCACAAAATATTACCCGGTAATAACACCTCCCTGAGCAATCATACCTGACGTGTCGTCCTCACGGGTGTCCTCGCGGGTACCATTCATTTCAGGCATCATCCTGGTCCCTTGACGAGTGCAAAATTTGATTAAAATCATTGAAGCATATTCAATTTACCCTCGTGTTTAAATCTAAACTCTAATATAATTAGACATGCCGCATGGATGACGGAGTTGCGGGTTAATCGCTTTAAAAAATTAAACCGTAATCCGATTTATCGTTTGATTGTATCCTCCACCACACACTTTTACGTTATCTTGAAAATGGTTCCTAAAGATGAAAGTTTATTTAACGCCAAGTAGTGTTAAATGAACCTTACAATTAAAATTGATTACATTTTATTATATTATATTATTTTATTTTATTTGTTTTTCTCATATGAGAATTCTAATTTTAATTTTTTTTTTGTGAGCACAAATGGTCAGGGATGATTCTATTTCGGTGACGTGTAGGACCCAACTGACCATCAGTTACAACTACTTCTGCATGTACCCTATTTAATTATAAAGTATCACACTGTAATAGTTACGAATAAACCACGATATTATAAAAATATAATAAGTACGATGCGGATTGTAAACGAATTGAAAAATCACAAACAAATTCACTTGTCAGTTGATAGACATGTAAAGCATAAAATGAGATTCATTGAGATGTAAAGTGATATGCAACATAAGCAATGAAAACTTAGGAAAGCTTGAAAACACCACAGCGAAACTGTATAATTAAAAACAGTACAAAATTGAAAACCACAAACATGTTTAAAGTGAAAAATGAAAGACGGCAAAAGGACCAAAGTAGGGGAAGAGGCGTCACGAAGAGTCCGTTTGTAGTGCTAAAACTACAAAAGGAAGACCACACGGGAGTGCCTTCCAAGTAGAAAGTAATTAAATTATAGTAATAAGGTCCGGGTCGAGTGTTCCAGCAGGCCCTCCATGATACTCAGGAAGGCGGCATAAGTCAAAATATGGCCTTCGATGTGGAGAAACAAAATTAAGAAGTTATGAAAGTAAAGAACAAATATAATTATTAATTAATTAAATAATTTAAAATGATTACAACTTTATGATAATTAATACTGAAAATTATTAAAAATTTAATGTAAAAAGTGAAATTTTTTAATTAAATCACAGAAATCTATAATTTTGTGTTTCACTCTAGTTATTCTTAAGGTTTAAATTCTGTTTAACTTGGGTTCATTGAGTACCGCCCTATGACCTTTGAACTTTCAAAATCGTGGCATGTGAGTTTTTACTCATCCTCCAGATTTGAGTTTCCCCATCTGCGTCCCGTAGAATAATTTTCCAGCCTGTTAAACCAAGATAGAAAACAGAGTTATTGTCTTTGACCATTAATTAAAGTGGATGGACAGCTCAACGGAAAATAATTAATTAAAAATTTCAATATGAATACATAATAAATTAATTAAAAGCAATGTGAAAGACGTTGGACAAGTTCTAACATGGGTGATTACAGCGTTTAATAATAACAACAGCGGAATTATTATTAATGACTTTGAAAAATTAATTTTAGTTGGAAAACAACACAAATGAGAGAAAACAAGAACGAGAGATGTCGTCCACGTGGAAACAAATAAAGTTTGCATGAAGAGTTTATTAATCTATTAAGTGATACTCCAACTCAAGTGGATATTATAATTAGGTTACACTATTGTAACAGTTACTTCTGTTTTTTGACCCAAACAGTACGGGCAATATCGGTCGGGACTTTGTTACTTTCTTGTCTTCTGCCTCGTGTCATCAACATTTTCTTTTCCTGTGAAGTGTCAAAAAGTTAATTCTGTTGTTAAGATAATCCACTACTACACAGTGTAGTACAATTTCGGGTGTTTTGGTCGGATTACAGTTAAGATCAAAAGCGCTACTTCCATTGTACGGCCATGTCTAGTAGTGAAATTGACCTTTACGTTAAAGGTCTGCGCAAAAGGTTGAACTTCCACGTAAGTGGTAAATTGTGGGAATAATCGTGGAGCAGTTTGTGAAAGTTCTTTGTCAGGTCCTCGCCCTAAGTATTCATCTACGTTTGAAGGACAAGAAGAAAAAAATTCATTTCAAACAAGTTTTGTTTATGGAAAACCCAAGGAAATTTCAAATCCAACATTAAAAAACTTTTCAGCTTTCGCATTTTAAACTTTTGTTCCTTGGCCGTTTCCTCCGCAGCTTTTCCTTCTTGAAAGCTCCCAAAGAAGACAATTCGCCATGCGAAACGCCAAAAGCTTTCCTTTTTTATTTAATTGTTTCGTTCTTTTATTTACATTTTTTTGTCTACGTGCTCATCTTCCATGGAGTATGTTTGAAATTTCCTCTTGGTCTGTCCTTTTTCTCGTTTTTTGTTTCATCGTTCTTTTTTATCCACTATCACGGATCCAACCAGACTTCATCAATACTTCTCATGTACACTTTAAGGAGCTTATCAATTTTCGCCCAAAATTAGTCTACTAATTTAGGAAATTTTTTTTAGTTCCCTCAAAAATTTCATTCTGAGTGGGATGAGAAAATGTGACATTTAACCATATTACGAAGAGTACTTTGGGAAATGTAAGGGACCGTCGCATTTCTTGCATTTAGTGAAATAATTTCAAATAAAATTACTCATTAAGGGGTAATTAGTGACCCTCTAAACTCGAGTTGTACATTAAGGCGCAGTCAGAATGGTCAGAAGAGTTGGCCTTCGGAGAACTGGAAGGATAGAAAATTAAACTTGGAAATTCATAAGGTTTTTCCTTCAGAAGCAAAATACGTGCGTGCTGCTGCTATTGTGCTGCAATAGAAAAATAATTTACATGTGTCTGTTTTGCTACAGAAACAATGACATTGTTACAGCAAAAGAAAAATTTATTTACCTGTCGAATCAGAAAAAAATCAAATTCTTTTTTTTCCCTTTCGTCTGATTTTAAATCAGGTTTTTTGTGGGAGCGTACGTGTCTCCCTCTATCTTTCTGCCGTCTTCAGAATTTGAATTTTTCATGGGTTTATGAAATTTACATCGCAAACAAGTTTCTCAGGTTTCCAATTACTGTTCTTCAAGTTAAAAAATTCTAGTTGGAATTTTATTATTTTTACTTAACTTTATTTCTTGGGAGGAGGCTTAGAACTTGTGGGATCCTTCCTGCATTTCTTCTTGTGGCACTGACTATTTTACAAAGATGTGTCATTAATTTCTTAGCCTTAGTTAATTTACCTATAGTTATTTTAAGTTAAGCCTTTTCCTATTATCCGTTCCTATTATCATCACTAGTACAAAATGTGATGGATGAATTTTCATAGTGAAATCGAACATGTAAGTTTCAAGTTAAAGAACAAATGCTGGGACAAAACAAAATTTACCTTTCGACTAGGTCAAATGAAGAAAAAAGATGGAAACACAAAAGAAAAGACCCCGGGTAAAGCGGACGAAATGAAAAAGGTCAGAACGTCTGGTAGAAAAAGGCGAAAAAAGAGGTTCTGGCAAATAAAAGAAGATAAATGTAACAGGTGGGAAAGGATTAACGTAGAAAAAGAAAAATTGGAAAGCTTCAAATCCCAACTTGTAGAGGGATGTGGGAGAAACCTGGCAAGAAGAAGAAGAAAAAATATCTCTGGATGGATGTCTAAGGGTGGTCGGGGTAGTTCTGACTGGGCCTGCCGGGGATTTGAAGGATTTAAACAAACAGAACAATGCCGTTATTAATCAAAGAGAGTAAATCGCTTGCGGGATGAAATTGTTGTTTTGTGCAAAGCTGAAGTAACCTTGAGATTATCAGATATTTATCTGCTGGGAATTGACCAAAAGTTGTCGAAGGGGAACATTTCACCCATTGACAGAGAGACAGACCAATCGAAGGAAGAAAAAAGGAACTCAAAGAAAAATGTGCGGTCGTGGCAGGAAAGAACCGTTTTCTACCGCCACTTTCGACGGACAAACACCCCGCAGCGTCGCGTCCATCCATCCGACAGTCGTGATTTATCGCTTTCCGACGACAATTTCTAGATTTCCTAGTTGTCGCGCATTTATGAGGAAGGTACCCCTTTTTCCGAGGTACTCGTCCTGCTGTTGCTCTCTCTCGATGTGAAAGTAGCAGAAGCACTGAAATGGAACTTAATTCTTGTGAGGAAAAACTTTATGACGCCCTAAACACTCGAAAGCCTTTCGGAAAATTATATTTAATAAACGGGACCGATTGAATTCATTAAATTCAATTCATTTCGTCGCGTTGTTGCTAAAGAAGTTGTGACGTCATGACGCCACCGTCTTGATTCTTCGGCTTTGTTATATTTCCAACTCTTTTGTTTCACCGTTTCACATTTTCACTTTTACTTATTACTTCTCACAAGTACTTCTCACAGTTATTTTTCAAATTCTAGCACTTCTCTTCCTTACTCTCTTAGTCTCTATTTTTTGTTGTATCTCTCAACAGTAAAAGTCTTTTCCGTCGTGTACGGGTTTATTAAAGAAGTTGATGTTATTTGCGTCAAATGCGTCTTGTTCATCCACCGAAGACGTCCCTCCTTCCTTTCGAGAGTGTTCCTCGTGTCCATTCGTGTCTCTTTCCTCCCGGGCACATGTCTTTATTTCACTTAGAGAAAAGTTTTGGTGCTTCATGTAACCCAACTGTCTTTTCAAAAAGGTGAAAGTCAAATATTAGTTTTTGAGTTCCAGCATATTGTTTTGTGTCCTTACAACTAAAATCCTTAATATATTAATTTTAGTTATTTTGAGTTTGACATATTAACTTGAGTTTTACTGTGTGTTTCATCACGCAAGTTTACCTATTGCACATTTAAATGTTTAAATTTAGCCGTTGTAATTCGCGAATTACATCAGAGAGAAATATTTTTGTTGTCAATTTAAGAGCAAACAAATGATATTAATAAATCATACTGACCATACGTAATAATTAAAACGAAACGGTAAGTCCGTTTATTATTTTTATTCTGTTCCTCTTTTATTCTGCAAGTAGAATTTCATGTAACTAAATTTTTCAAAATATGAATGCGTATGCTTTGAGGGTTGGGGGTTGAAATTCGTTCGCAAGAGGAACATTAAAAACAGAAGTCTGTTACAAAATGTGTAGACATAGGACGACTGTAACTCACGTCGTAGTCCGCCAAGTAGTACGTTTTATGTGCCAAATAAAGAAAATTTCTGTCTGGAGGATGTTACGACCGATTTCTTAGGCCATTCCTTCCACCCGTCGAAGAAGCAGACTACGAAGGAAAACTTGATCTTTTCAGACAAATTTTTTTTTCATTTTATTACGATCTATCACGCTAAGTCAGTCAGATCGTTGACTAAAACATGAACATCGAAATCATTTATTTTTTTTATTCAAACGTTTCCTAACTGAAACAACGGGACGGAAACGTGAAAAATAATTTTGCCGTTTGCTGCAGTTCCGCTTTTCCATTGGCTCCATTCCTTTGATTTCTCTCCCCCTGTCTGGTTTCCTTTTGGCCATTTTCCATTTTCCCACTTTCATTTTCACTTTCATGTCGACCAGAGTCTTGATTCTTTGCCTCTATTTCCTTAGCTGCACTCTTTTTACTCTTCACTCTTCTTTGGTTCCATCTTCACCACGAAAGCTACACCTTTGACAGACTCATGGTTTTGCACTCCGAACTGAAGGTTTCATATTAAATTACAGCGTATACGTACTCATTCAGAGTTGTCGCTCGAGTGTATACAAAAGTGTTTATATTTGTACAAACCGACGGGATGTTAAAAAGGATTTCAAAGGTTTCAGCGTTAAGTTAGGCGTGGAGAAAAAGGATTTTCCATTTGAGCCGTAGACAACCGGTGGATGAAGAAGTTTTTTTCCTCACGAGGTGGAGAGGAAATACCCCGACCCTGTTTGTAACCCGTCCATTTTTCCTTTGTTTATCTATGTATTTATTTATTTAGTTATTTCACAGTTTGCGTTCACAAACGCGGAAGAAATTGTTCTCCATCAAATTTGTGAATTTAATTTTTCCGCCTTTTTTAATGTTACGGAAAGGTCACCAGTTTGTTTTTTTTAGTTGGGTGGGGGTCGGTTCTGCTTCCACGTTTGCCTGCTGTTTCCGGTTTCGAATTAGCAGCCGTCCATTTTTCATTTGCTCTTTGTTTTGTTTTCCATCTGCTGGAGAGTAAAATTGTGTAAATTTCTATATGGCAGCAGACGAAATTTGAATATTCATCTGATTCACTCCGTTCGGCTTTCTTTTAAGTCCGCTCAAGCCTTGAGCTTTGTGCTTTGTAGTACTTTACGGTAAGCACTTCAAACTAAGTTCCTGGTTTTTGTACGTATACCTATCTATTATCATGTTTAGTTATTTTATGTTATTTTTTTTCGAACAACACCGTGTGCTAATTTGGTGACGGGGGTTACCCCCTTCCCAAACGTTTTGCCAGCTTCCCAGCTGCTGGCATCATCAGTGTTAAGAGTTCTTTTCGGAGCGATAATTGCTATTCACTCGAACTGAGTCAAATAACAACTTGGTTGTTGGGTCATTTCTACTCAGGGAAATACATTCAACGGTTTCAAATTACTTTGAACGATTTTATCATTGTATCTTTTCCTTAACCCAATGGAATGGCACATATACTTGTATTCACTTCTATTTACGTTTATAACGAAAACAAACCTCTCCTCTGAAAGCCGAATTGCTCAGTAATTTAGTCTTCTCATTTTCTTTACTTATTTCTATGCTTCCCATACAGATGCGACATGTTGTTTCTTATCTATTGGCCAAATCTATATATATGATTTTTATTAAACAAATTTATATTCTGTCATCACATACATATAGAGTAACTCACCTATACCACTAGGCAATATATAAAGTCTAAATATTTGTTGAATTTTATTCACTCGTTTCACTATTTTTTCTTTTCTTGGTTTGGTTTTGATATTTTCGTAACCCCACCAGTTATAATCTTTTTTAATTTTAATCCTTTTTTCCGTTTAAACTCGTTGCTTTTATAGGTAGTTTAGGTAGGTTTTTATTAAAAATCTCATTCTTTCTCACTTTTCCTACATTCGGGCCTTTTTCTTTTTACCGCAGGTTGCAGGCTGGTTACCGTGTGAGATTTCCATTGTTGAAATTTTTTTATTTACTTTCTTCTGTTTCGTACGGAGTACTCAAATTTTTTCATGTCACTACCTGAAACCACTTTTTTGATTTGTTTTTAACACTACGTAAACCATATGTTCAAATAACGATGTAAAAATCGCATTAAAATGGAACACACAATTTATTTAATAAACCACTTCTGAATTCCCCTAATTTATCAACACATTTCTCCCATTAGGTAAGGTAACTTGAAATTAATGAAAAACCCCCTAGAAAAAATTAAAAAACACTATTTTACACTAGTTCTTTCCTCTTACCAAGAAATAAACATTCCATTAAAATTGTATACACATTTATATATATCTATATATTTATATTTTTTATTTGATTAATGTCTCAGAGCGTGGAATATTCTAAACCTGTGAGTGTTGAACGAGTTCATCTCCCTCTCTCTCTTTTCTCTCATCATTCTACCTATCACTCTCTTTTTGTTTGCCTTTCTTGTGAAATTGATTGATCTCTGCCAAATCGTGCTTATTGGTATGTAAATGTTTAGGTTTGATGGAGTTGCGAACATTGTGTTAAATAAGACACGAATAAAAGTCATCATGTTGAATAGGAAATATTTCAACCTTAAATTTTAAGTCGTCGTTTGCCCTTAGGGTAAGTTTCAGTGAAAATAAATATTATAGATTTTGGAATATAATATTAATAATTTTATTGCTTTATGGCTATCGGTCATTTTTTAATAATATTATTTATACAATATTAATCATTATTAATTAACGAAAAATTATTACTTAGAGTACAGTACTAGTCCTCCAATATTCCGGATTCACTGTAATTATTCGCAACTAAATTCTATATATATGTACATACGTTTATATTATATCAGTATATTGTAATGTAATTTCGAAGCTTCATAAGGAATGAAAATCTCCAATTTTAACGTTTCTTTTTTAATGGCCAGGTCAGTTACGTCTACTCCACTTTATTATACATATATTTTTTCGACGGACACTTGTACCACATTTGCCTTTCACCTTTCCACGTTACCCTTTCGAGTTCTTTGTTTCTCGCAAAAATAGCACCGGCAGAATACCAAGAAAGACTTTTAGTTTTGAGTAAAATGAATTTTACATCGTTCCAGCGAGAGACCAAAGCACAGCCATCCCCGCTTTATAATTATTATTTGTTTTATACTCATAAATATTTATGTAGCAATTTAAGCCATTGGAAGTGGCTTAATAATTATTTACAAGCGAGCGATGACCCATTTATTAATGAATTTTTTTCTACAAGGCCTGTGAGAAATCGGCCGAATGTTCTGACGGAATGAAATGGAATGATTGAATAAATGATTGAAACAAGAAATAAATGGAATGCTGCGGGAAGTATCGGGGGTGGGGGGAGAGGAGGCGCGCGGCGGAGCGGGTATCGTGGCAGAAGAATAATCAAAATGTTACGATTGCACACGTTGTAGTGGAAAAATAAATGAGTTTTGCGGATATAAATTTTAATTTATTTTTAATTGCTAATGTAATCTTCGATTGGGAGAGTTCGATTGAAGGAGAAAAAAAAATTTTCTCCATGTCGAATTAAATTTCAATTAATTACCTGTTGATTGATTTATTCGTTCGTTGTCCTGAATAATTCAGAGGTTTTAAGCAGCTGCAAAAAAGTAAATTTCTGAGCTCGATGCTGTTGCTGTTGCTGCTTCTTCTGTCTCTCCTTCTGCTTGACTTCTTTTCCCTTTCCTCCCCTTACTTTGAAATTAAGATTTTAACGCTGTTAAGACGCGACCAATTTTCGGCGTCTTTTCCCATGAAACGTTTCTTTCTGTTGAACAACTTTATCATCGTTCGGTTCGAAACGTATAACGGGCGTGTTGAATATGTAAATATGGGCCGTTTCAGTGGTGGTGGAGTGATTTTATAATGGAAAATTCTTAAAACCAATGTCTGTCAAATAAGTGGAAATAAAAAAAGAGTAAAGTTTTTTGACGCATAAAGTACGGCGGGATTCCATACATCCCGTCCTTTTATTTCTTATAACTTTAAAATTTACATGAAAAGGAAATTTATTTCTATTTTTTTTCGATTTCTTTTTCTCTTAAAAGAAGAGACGTAAATCAGGATTTGAGTTTAACAACGGGAAAGTGAGAGAGAGAAAGTGAATGGATTGGTGGTTGGAAACGAGTGACAAGAAGTGGTAGAAGTTAAAAATAAATGATTAAAGTTTGAGAATAGAAGTACAATTAGGGAGATCTGAGATAAGTGTGAGATAAAAACAGAAAAGAAAGACGGGAATTTGGGAACAAGACGGTCAGGCAGCAAAAAAAACAAACAAACAAAAACATTTTCCTATTGAAGATGAAACTAAATGGTAGAAAGAAGGACACAAGAAAGAACTTATGAGTTTGTAAGAGGAAAAAGAGTGAGGAGTGGAGAAAAAAAACGAAAAAAGTAGAAAGTAAAATAAAAAAGACACGTTTTGGGATGAAGTAGAAACACCATATTTCAAGTTCACCCCAAGTAATAAAATTAAAAACTATATAACTAAACCAAAATACTCAAAAGTAAACAAATAAACAGAATTAAACAAGAAGTAGAAGAAAATTAGTAGAATAAAGACAAACCCAAAGCAATTTATGAACTAAAGAAAGAGTCAGAAAGTAGTTTAATATACATATTGAAATATAAGTCGCACTGGAATTAACATTATTATAAGTTTAAATCGCATTTAAAATCAGCCCAGAATGGAATGATTTTAATTTTCAAAGTGATAATTCTTAAATAAATAACGAATTAAATTTGTTTCAATTAATTGAATTTGATTTAGCCATATTATGGTGGAACCTCTCTCGTCTTGTAGTTGTTCTCTTTGAGAAGTTTTATCATGAGAATTTTAGTACGACACACAGCATACAGACAGAGACAGACACAGACAATCAAAAATTAAAAGACAACACTCATCATAAAGTAGGAAAGTCTTTTTGTAAATTTCCGCATCATTCCACGTACTAATTAATTTTATTAGAATAAATTGAACGGATTACTAAACCCCAAAACCACAGATAATTCAACTGTTTTTGCTATGAAAAAATAATACAAAAATAAGTGCCAGTTGAGTAAGTTTTTTTACTAATTTCTTAATTCCTTGGTTAAGCCAGCAAGGCCAGAATTTCTTTCGATTCTTTCACTGACAATTTTGCCTATTCTATTGTTTACTCTGAGTGATCCTCAATTCTGTTCTCTCATGTTCCCGTGCTGGGCATTCTGTAAGGATGTAGTTGAGGCGACAGAAAATACTACCCTCACCTGCTCCTGCGGTGAAGAAAAAAATGACCCCAAAACACGGGAGCAAACTATTACAGAATAACAAAAAAATTACTGTTGTAAATTAAAGTCTTCGACAGTAGGGAAAACCTAACACGCAACATTTACTACAAATTATTAAGTTGTAACCATGACAAGGTCTCTTTTTTATTAAATGTAAATTTGCACAGCTGGCCCATCCGGTAGAGAAACCCAAAAACGAGTGTCCTGTCAGAAGAAAAATATTAGGAGGAAGCAACCCTTGTGAGGAAAAAGGGCTCTCAGTGAAATCTCAGTGAAAATCACTGAGAAGAAAAGAGACATCCAGACAAAAATATGCATAAAATAGACAAAAATTGTGTGGAAAATAGAAACATTCTTATGGGGAAGCACGCTTCAATCGTTTTACTATTATTCAACAGCTTGCAAACTATTGAAACAATAGTTTTCCTCGATTGGAATGCTTTTCCCCTGCGATTTCACTCTGCAAAACAAATTTTTTAGACTGCGAAAATGGAACTTATTTTTTCTAGAGTACATTATTTATGCATTCACATATTACACAAATTTGTATGCAGCCGACAATTTTTTAGGATATTTTATTTTCTAAAATCTGGTATCGTAGAAACTTAAAGAAAGAAACAGAAGTATAAAATCCAATTGTATCCGATGGTTTTAAAAACTAACACTTAAACATGAGACAACAGCAAAGGAACTCTGCACAACATGCAGTGTTGGGAGCTTCTGTAAGTCAGATTTTCAAATGATGTACCTGTGAACACTTGTTGTTTGTTTACTATTCCTGATTGTTTTTAAGTTGACAAATTTACGCTTTCCTAGTTGTTTCTGGGACAACGAAGTATCCTATCTGTATCATTTAATATGTAACTATGAGAGACACACGACTAGTCCCCAACCGGAAACGAAATGAACTGATTAATTACATTCGCTTGGTGAATGACTTGGCGGATCCATTTCCGGTTTCTCGTGAGTTCCATTTTTATTTTCCTTTGTCCGCTAATTACCTTTGGCGGTTGCCTTTCATCACAAATTAATTAGAACTCAGAATCCAAAATGGAAACCTCTCCATTCTCATTCTCTCTCTCTCTCTCTCTCTCTCGGAGGAAAATGATCCAACGTCAGAGATTACGACAGAATTCTTGCTGTAAACGGAAACCGGAAAAGGAAATACCACTTTATTTTACCGCGAATTCGTTCAAAATGGCCCACTCAGATCTTTTAGAAATTGCTGTTGTGTATGTAAAATGTATTGCGTTCAAGCCTTCTTTTGGTGCTACATCGATCAATCCTCTGTTAGAAATTAGAGTCGTAAATCTATATTGATGTAACCATAAATCTTTGAGGGAGAAGTACAGCAGAAGCTGATATAAAGAGAGAGAGAGAGAGGTAATAAATGGCTAATGCAGATTAAAGCGGATTATTCCAAGATTGTTGTACTACTAATGTAGTTTTCCTAGTCAAATGCTGTTGGTATCGGTTTTTCTATGAGGCCTATCGATCCCAACACCAAGGGATTGAGGAAGACGTTGACTAGACTTTCTATTTATCCTTAATAGAAATGTCCAGGTGTGTGACGTGAAGCGTGTTAATGTTTTCTGCAAAATTTTTTAGGTTTTAAAACAGCGAAATTTTATTCTGCATTCTACCTGTTTCAAGTCACTTCGTATGCTTTTTCAATTTGTATATATCCTTTATAAATTATACTTTATTTTCGTTAAGTGTAAATTTTAATTTCTGCTTCTACAATTTCTGTGATTTACTTGTAAGGAGCAAACGACGATATACAACTTCTTACGTTACATCCAAACCCTGGGAGTGAATCCAACCGCTTGTTTATTTTAACATCACTTTCTTCCTCAGCTAACACCAAAAATTGGATTCGGTCTTCTTTCTCGAAAGGGATCACGTAAAGGATGGGTCAAATTACGATCAAAAACAACAACAACAACAACAAGGTGGTAATTAACCGTGTAATAAGAGGCAATAAGCGGCGGTAATTAGAACTGATCTACTGCTAAAAGATTAAACCAATTTAACTTGAAATTCTCCTTTTACTCTTATTCTTCATTTCTTGTATTTTTGTTTTACATTTTGAATGCTGTTTGGTTCTGTCTGTCTGTCTCTCTCTCTCTCTCTTAGATTTCGCCATATTTCGCCCTATTACTTTAACAAAATAATTAAGTCATCAAGGTGTGTCCGTGACCACCTTTTTGTACACCAGAACCATAATTGCAGTCTTTCTTTTCAGCGGAACATTTCGTTTCCTACGGCACACCCGGATCCATAAATAAATAAATAGGCGACAGGATTGCTGGAGTTGAAGACAGTTGGATTTTCCAACACAACCCTTGGGTTTTCAAAATCTCAGGTCTGAAACTTGGTTGTTGTTTGCGTGAGCCATAAGTTGAAGATGAATGCGCCCTTGGGAATTCTTACTTTGGGGTTTCCACCTCTTCTTCCCCTTCCATTAGAAATTGATTTTTTCTCACAATTTGCGCTCTCGGATATGTAATCTGTTTTTAAAGTCATTTTGCGTACGAAGGTCTGCTTTAAGTGGGCGTTGCCGTAGAGCATTTCGACTGCTTTTTTGTAGAATAAGGAACACTCGTATTGTGTGAAAATATTTAATGTTCAGAAGTACTCCCGAAAATAGTTAACATATTGATATCTGATGTCCGGATAGTTGAATATAATTAAATATTTATAAAATATTGGAAATTAAAAATATAAATTAAGTTACTTTTAACGATTTCTGTAGAAAATCCATGTAAAGTTAGACTTACAGCCACAAAGTGAGGACTGCTAAATATTTTCAACTGTAAATACAATTTCATCACAGCTTGTGAGGCTTTGCAAATTGAAGTCTGCGTTTGTCTCGAACGAGTTCGAAGCTTCCGGTTCGTTCGATTTAACTGTTTTCAACTGTTTCCGGTCTCTCGTGTAAAATACATTTCCTTTACATTAAACATTAAAATTCAATATTAATTTTCCGACTTTTGACCAAAGTTTCAACTTTTAATTAGAAAACGTGTTTTCCATATTGTTAAACTAGTGATATGGAGTTCTTCTGCAGCATTCACTCATCTCACTGATTCTGTGTTTGACTGAACTCAAGTTAAATGTTGAATTTATTCGCCTTTTTGGAACCGGAAAAATATACCAGAAAAATACCTTGGTAAAATATCTTAATTACAGTCAACAGGGTTGAACTTTTTTGTTTTGTAAACGTAAATTTTATTCGAGTTTGTGGCGGGCAAAAGCCTGTGAGTGAGTACAGTTTTAACTAAGCCAGCAACTTCAGAGGTTACTTACAAGTGTCTGTAGCATGAAAATGTTTGAGTTGCTCTTCACGGAATGGACAGTATTGATATAATTAAGAAAATGAAAGGTCAATTTAAAAATTTTAAAGTTGACGGTCAGTTTTGAGGATAAAATCGCAACCTACGACTTCATCGACACTCTCACTTTATTGATGAAAGAGCAACTATTCTATTTTGTAGGTAACTCTGAACAAACACTCGAAGAAAAGTTAAATTTACCCTTCAACAAATTTTAATTTTCAAAGTTTTCAAAAGCTTTCGAACTGCAACAGGAGTTAAACTGGGAGGAGGAGAAGGCCTGTCACCTCCTTTACTCAAGTCTGTATGGTTTAAACCGTAGGAATGGAGATGAACGAAATGAAGGAAAATGAAGTCAATCAAACTACAGAGTAGAAACGTTCCAAACGATGTTAGATGAGACTTGTTGTTATTTACTTGACCTCATTTTGAAATTGTTGGGACAAAAATGAGTGTTTGGAAAAGTGTTCGAGCGGCTTTGTATACAACACGTTAAACGAGCTAAATTTAAGAAAAAAATATTGTTATTTTAGTTTTCTTGAATTCCGACGTGGCGACACTTACCGTAACATTATTTTTATTATGAATTATTTTCACGATTGCCAAAATTCAGTTCGAACTAATAACCATGTAACGCATGCTTTGTGTTTAGGAATCAATTCACAAAAGGTGTTGGGACTAATTTGTATTTTAGTGTACTGTTGTTACCATTGCTTTCAGTTTTGTAGAAGAACTTGCAGCGGTTCAGCTATGCTTGACTAATTTAAATTCTGCCTACGAACGTGCCCAACTATTTTTTAAACGTCCCTGAACAAAGTTGAACAAATTCTGTCGAAAACTAAGGTGAACCATTAAATGAAACTTTGTCAGGGGTTTTTTTCCTTTCTAAAAATAATTTTTTCGCTCATTAAATATTGACATGGAATGAATGTTAGTGGTACCGGAAATGCTTACTTTACATGATCAGCAACAAAATGGGTAATTAAGTTTAACGAGCTGAATAGAAAGGTTCATCGTCACCTCTGCATAAATTTCGAGCATCGATTTTTAATAAAACGTGATGGTTTTACCACTTTCTCTGTCGGTTGCCACCTGCAGACTTGCTGATGGTGTCATCTCAGCTGCAAAAAAAAACTTTGCCGTAGATTGCAGGGAATGGAAACTAAGCGGTAAAAATATTAAAGGAATTCGTCAACCACCGCGGCGTATCTTTTTCAACAGATAGGACTGTCTTCGTTCTTTTGTCAGAAAAATGTAAAATTAAGGAGCGGGGCAGAATTTCCAAAAGATGGGAAACTGAAACGTCTTGGAAAATGAATGCTCCGACATACGAGAAGAATAAAAATTTGATGTGAAAAGATGAAGAACGGCAAGTAAAGTATTCAAGGAAAGGCAGAACGCAAACGGAAAGAAGAATGGACCATTTTGATCTGGAAGAAGCGTCTTTGAGGGCAAAAACTGGCTGAAAAGGAACTTACTACTTTAGTGAGATTAATTAGGTGAATTTTTCCGCTGGGCACCTTGATAATCTCGTAGACATATTAGTCAGATAGAAACCACATGAGTACTAAAACTACTCTTGCAGACAAAAATGGATAAAATTGAGAATCTAAAAGAAAATGAGAAAAGTGAAGATAAAAATCAAACGATGAAAAGGACAAATTTCAAAGGTCAAATCCAAAACCATTTCCGGCAGGCCGTTAGATCGAACGGATTCAATTGAATTTTTTGTGAAATTAATTTGATTATTCTTTTTTTTCACGTGGCAGCAGATAACAGCTGCCACACTGGACATTTTGTGTTTTTATTTTAATTCTCTTTGGCGTCCTAAACGAAATAGACTTTTTTTGCTTTTCAAAGTCCAAGCAATTCGATTTGGTTGCCGGCGTGTTTGTTATTGCCCTTGTTTTTCATTTTGCATTATTTTTTCAACCGGAAATGGCAATCACCGAGTCCTAGGGCTGTGCAAAGTCAACACAGGAAATGTCTGCTCCGCTCCGGATGATCAACGCATTTTCCTTCTTCCATTCGAGTTTCTCTCCAAGTTGTCCAAGTTCAAACTCCTAACCGAAAACTTTTCCTAATGTGTAGGTAAATGAAAATGTTATTCAACCAAAATTTCCTTGTTATGATTTTTATCCCGAAACATGCAGTTATGCACCAAAATCTTCCTTTGCATCCCTAGGTAGAGAAACTGTTGATAGCTGGAAAGCTAAAAAAAAAAGATCATTCTGTTTCATGAACATTGTATTAATAATAATGAATTATTACTATGCAGCACGGCTGGAGTGTCGAATAAATTGCTTGGTGGTGTAGCCTCTCATCCTCCGTAAAAAAGTAATTAATTTCAAGAAAAGAGAATGAGAGACCTGACATGAGCGGGCTGGGCTGTTCTTGCGTAAATAATAACAAAGAGAAACCTACGAATCAAAATTGGGAGTGTTGAGAGAAAAAAGCCTTGGCTGCAGAAGGGGAAAGAAGGGGATAAAATAAATAAGACGTTAGTTAGAGGAAAGGAGGAGAAATAAGATTTATTACTGGAATAATTGGGAGAGCCATTCATTTATTTTTAAGGAAGACCGAAGTGAAGAATGACATTGTTACCAAACGGAAATTCAATGCCAGAAAGTCATTTATTTGAAAGCTGGCAACTGAAAGTTAATTATTCTGCTGAAAAAAAGAACGCCGAACTGTGGTATTTTTCTAAAACAGATTGGTGTACGGGGGATTCTACGAGCGGAACTTGTTCAAGAAGTAAAAATATAAACTAGTGACCGTACCGCGTCGGATGAATGGGAGAAAGAAGAAAGGCAACTGGGGAGTTGACAAGATAGATTTCTTAAGTTGCTGAGGAAAGTTTAGACACATTCCCTACGGAATGACAGGTGAAATTGATGAAATCCCGGTTGACCGCGAAAGATTATTAAATCTCGGAAAAGTTGATAGGGGAAAAGGTTGACTAAACTTTAAACGAAGTTGATTGGATAAACGACGCGAAAATAAGAGGAGGCAGACGGTGGAGACAAAGAAGGGACAGCAGAAAATGAAGTTCGGTAAAAATAAATAGGTGAAAGGGTAAAGAGCAGGAAAATTATGAAAAGGTTGAGGCAAGCCGGAGACCACGTCGTGGCTGGAGGTCGTAGCTACCGATGGAAATTTGATGTTGGATCTATGTCGGAAAAATGTTAAATAAGGAATGAAATATGAGTTAAAAAAAGGTACGGTAGACAGAAATAGGAGAGGATTAGGAGGAAGAAAGAGGTAGACATCAATCTGAAAAAATTATGTACATTTGGCGTGGGAAAACCTGACTTGAAGAGGCTCAGAGGGCTGAGTTGGGTAGACACAGGAAGAAAGAAGGCAGAATGAAATAAGAAAAAGATTGTGGAGTGCGACTTGAAAGGAAAGAAGGCTGAGAAAAATTTAATTCCAAAGGGAAGGTTCAGAAGAGGTAAAGAAAAGGCTTTGTGTAACCCTTCCAGGAACTTCTGATCCTTTTGCTCACGTTAAAATTAGGTCCTCTGCATGTCTCACAGCAAACATAAGCAAACGTCGGAGAAGTGAAATGTGAAAAAGAAATTCCTCTTTCTTTCTTTCTGCCTTTCTCCCCTCATTTCTCTAACTTTCTCCTTCTTTTTCCTTCTCTCCTACTTTACATTTTTGTACTCTCCCTCTAACCGCACAGCCTCCAATTTTGGCCATTAAGGCCCCGAATCAGCCTTACAGAAGTCAAATATTTAAATAGAAACTTGGCGGCGACTTTAAAATTCTTCCCGAAGGAGAGTTAATTCATTTTTGGATTTCCCGGATGCCGGATGGGAACCCAAACCGGAAATGACGTCTGCATCTCACCCATGTGATTTCCTGTTGGAATTCGAGTGACGAAACTGCTGGCCCAGGAGGAAGAGGACGGTCCATCGAAATCGTTTCTACAACTGAGCATCTCTGCATGAAACATCTCATCATCCAGGAGTGTTTCCCTCGAATTTGTTGGGTTCGTCTTCATCCCTTCAAGATAGTTTTTCTCTTATTTCCTCCCTTTGAAAAAACCGTACGTTGAGAATTCTTTTCTCTCGACTTCCGGCCGGAAATGACCAAGTCATTTGAGTTTTTTTTACTGGATTAGATTCCCTTCTCCTCCGACAAGTGCCTTTCCGCCATTTTCCATTCCACTTTATTTCCATGTTCATCTTTCTGTTTTTCTTTCTTCGTTGTTAACTGACATTCATGTCACAACGCTTAGTAACTTTAATTAACCGCGCTGTATTAAATACTCTGTAATAAAACTGAATTATCGCTTGACAGTTGCCGTTGCTGCTCCGCTGGTGTCAGTCCTCCCCGACAGATATAATACAATTTGTTTCTCGGTAGTTTGGCTGTAGTCCTCATGAATTATTTTATAACGTTAATTGGAAGTTTAGGTTAAGAGAAATTTGAATAGGGACACATTCCAACGGCACTCAAAACTACTTAATAATTTTTACAATTTTTACATAAAAGGAAACGAGAAATTTTTTATTTCCTAAATCCGCTGGTCGTTTCCTCTCCTGAAGAGGACTGTACTTTGTACTGTTTTAAAAATGTTTTATGCCTACAAGTTCTGGTAAACTTCAGAGGGAAGGGCAAAGGATTCTGCTGTAAGGCTCAAAGGATTTATTTCAAGAGGCCGTCACCCCAAATTTAATATAGGTGGAAAAAAAATACAGTTTAAATGCAGTGGAAGTAAAAGCAAAAAATACTCCAGGCAACTTCCTGTTGTCCGTTTGTTTTTACTTGCTTGTTTTTTGTTGGGCTGCGGTACTACCCGTACAAGTCGAACCCCCTTTCCCCGAAAAAAATTAGAAAATATTTCTACGGCTCAAGTGAGGGCAGAATGAGCAATTCCAAACTCATTCCAGAATTGTTTTCCTCTGATTTATGAAACCGCCTTTATCCAAGTGTTAAAAACTGGGCGTGTTTTTGGGCCTTGTTTTGTATGTCTGAACCACCTCATGTGAATAAAAGTTGAGAGAAGTCTGCACCACCACCACCATCATCATCATCATCATCATCATCATCACACCATCGCCATCATTAGCGTCTTCGTAGTCAAACCCACCCGGGGCAATCGATTTGCAATCAATCTGTGAGGTCAAAAACATTTTTAAGCTTTGGTAGTTTGTGCCGATTTTCTAAACCCTTTTTGGGATTTTTCTAATTCTAGAAAGCCTCAAAAATTTTTTTATTATCTGCTGTTGTACCAGTGTAAAAAGCAGTACATAAATATAACTGTTAGACTTTATGTGAGCAGGAGACCACTTGTGTTTACTATGATAGTAAGACTGAACTAATTGTGACTATAAACTAACAGATTACCTGTTTCTATATAATTTTATTTAAACATTTTCAAAATGATTGAAATTGTTCAGAACAAATAATAAAATAGAAAATAGAAAAGACATTGAAGGATTATGTGCTTCTTTATTAAGTAAAAATTCATACAATTGCATTAAAAATAATTAACTTTCATTGAATAAATGTATATAAATGTCTTGAAAATTTGATTAAAGTAAAAGTTATTAAAATTCAATACTAAGACGATTAAAAGCATTATGAAAAAGTCAATACTTTAAGAGAAGACCTTAAGAGTAAAAAACAACCGTGAGTCGTAGAGGAAACGCTAAACAAGTTGAGAATAAATGTGGTTACACATTAATGCATTAAATACAAGAAGGTGTCCATGTCCTTTCAACGTTTCAACCATTGGACATTGGGTGCTCTGCAGAATATAAAGAAAGTAGGAAGGAAGTAAAAATCTTAGGAATGTGACACACCAACAATACAAAAAAAGACAAGAATTCTAAGGTGGAAATTTTAGTTTTCCTGTATGAGACGAAATGTGTGCACAAATATGCCAAGAGTTTGCTTTCGAATAAGGTCGGTGACGGGTCCTTTTGTGTTCAGAAGGTGAAGGAAGTTGAGGTGGAGATTTGTCACTGATGTGCAGTTGTGTTTGTATAATGAAGCAGTCATGTTTTTTAGTTTAAGAGATGTTGAAATTACCACAGATCGAGGGTAGTGAGGCATCGTGGAGTGATACATAAGGCCGTCAGAGGGCCAGTGAGGCTGAGTAGAGTGCGTGGCTACCTTAGAGGCAGTACTTCAGTAGTGATTTTAATTCATAGCAAACTGTGAATATTAGTGGAGTATAAGATTAGTGATTCTTGCTTGAGTGGTGTAATACTAACATCCTGAAGTCCTGAAGGCAGAGGTCTACTCTTTGACTGAGGTTGGTGTATGATGATTATTTGGCCTTAAGTAAAAAGGTAATAGAACAAATAGTATTGTTGGAGTTCTTGTGGAAGAAATTTGTGCTCCAAAAGAACAATAAACCCAGGTGAGAAGGTACGAATCGTATAGAACTTAAATTTGCACGGCTTACACATGTATTTTGTGTCCATTCGAATTTACAATTCTGATACCGAAATCTCCTTTCCATACCGATTAGCCCTAGCTCTCCTTTTCATCTCCATCCACATTTTCAGCGGGGATAACCCCCGTCACCAAAACAGGACATGGTGTTATTCGACAGAAAATAATTATAAGTATATAAGGTACGAATCATTACAACGGCACACAAAATGAGGCAAACCTCTGACGAAAATCCTGAAAATAACAACCTTTAAAAATTCAAAAAGCAAGCAGAAAAAGGATGCGAACCGATGACAATTCCTGCGTGAAGTAACGAAAGAAGTCGAAGAACGGAAGAATGAAATAAAAATCTGTAAAAATATTGCTGTTTCACGTGCCACGTGGAGGACCGAGGGATGCCATGGACGGCAAAGAAAAGGTTGAATGAAAAAAAAGTACAAGAACGAGATAGAATGCTGGAGAAGGTGGAGAAAGCGGAGAAGATAATAGGTTTTGCGTGGCGAAATGAAATTCACTCAAGGAATATTCCTTTCGTGAGATAATAAAACCCCGTGGACGTGGAAGCAGACTCGGTGAGGAGGAAATGTAGGAGATGAAAAAAAGAAGACAAAAAAGGATGAGAAAGTTGGAGCAAAGGGCCATTGTTTGGGGACGGAAATGCTTCAGGTGAGGAATGTGAAGCAATTGGAAATTCGAGTCAAGTTTCGGGGCCTCTGGGGGCCCATAGGACACACGGGGGAGGGGAGAGAAGGGGAGAGGTTTGCCGGCAACTGCAGAAAAAGGAAAGAATCTGCGAATGCGAAGCAAACGTGAAGGACGGCCAGGGGTGTCGAATGCTGTCGTTCTCTGATTCACGAGGAGGAAAGTTTATGTCCCGGACAGACAAAGGAACTCCTGTAGTTCCTCATTAACTCGCAGAATTTCCTCAAAGGACATTTGAATTTTATGGTTTGAAGTTTGAATCTTCTGCTGTTTGGTTGGTAACATTTTAACTCTCTCTATTTGTGTCTCCTGTTGTCATTTTACTCTTGTCTTGCTCACTTGTTTCTCTCTACTTCTGCTTCTTACCCTACTCCTCTCTAAGTTCCTTTTATTGCCCATTACTACTTTCAGTCATTTACTCCTGTTTTGTTTTGTATTTTTATACTTGTCGTTAACTCCTTTAGTAGCTTCTTCTTTATTTTTTGATTTTCGTCGCATTTTCTTGTTTTCTTTGTCTTCCTCTTCCATTATACTTTGGTTTCCTTTCTTGTTTGGTTAACAGCTTGTTAAATTCTTCGCCATTTATTCTTTATTTGACATTTGCCTCCATTGAATCTTTTTATATCTGTTTAAATGTAGGAGAGTAGTTACCACAGCAGGATAGGAAGAGTGGTTCCGAGTTCTTCCATCATAAATATTATTAATTATTAGTGAGGTTAGTGTTAATTGTATTCCTGTATTTATTTCTCATAACACTAATATCACTGCGACGTATAAATATTATTGATGTTGGAAATTTGTAATGAATTTTTTGAATCTTAACTCTTTTTCACATAAAATTTTACTTAGTTGTTTTTAGATGAGTTCTGAAAGTTTTGGCTCACGGACAGGCGAGGCAACTTGAGTGTCTTCTCAAAAAGAAACCTTTATGAAGTGTTTGTCAAACAAAAATAACTAAAAAGAACAAACTGTTTATTGAAGAAATTATAAGCCAAGTGATTGCTATAGAAATTTAAAAAGTAAACAAACTTAGAATCAGACCTAAATATCGTGTGTAATATACTTTTTTTGTCATTCCAACCCTGATTCTGATGGGGTTCCTTCGGCACCTCCTCCTATATTTTCTTTTTCTTCTTACGTTTGTACATCCATTTTTTCTTACACAATACTATATAAATATCGAATAAAATATTTTTCTAAATTTGTGTCGCTTTCTTCAGTTTCTTTCCATCCAACATTTCTAATTTTTCCTCTTCTGCAGGGTGAGTTGGAAGGAAACTTTTCTCTGTCACACGCTCCACGTCTCAAACTGAAAAACTTTTGTTCTTTGCCATTACTGTTGTTAACACCTTATTATCTTCGGAGTGCCGTTGTTAACTTGATTTAAAAGAGCTTGAAATTGCCTGGCGGTAAATGGCAGGTGTTAACAGGTAATTCGGTTTTCTTTTCACGGAAAGAAAATGGAGTGGAAATAAGAAAATCAGGTTCTCGTCAGGTTTCTACCACCACTTGCTCCTTTTCATAGATTTAGTTCACTTACAAGTGTAACGTGGAGTTGCGTTGAAACTTTCTAACCGGCAGCTTCATATTATTTTATTGTTTATTTAGGAGTGCCAAAAGATTTTGAATACTTTCAAAAAACCTCCCCTCACCCAATACTCCTCATTTTCTCTACGTTTTCCCCAAAACTTCTTTCTATTTCGCATGAATTCAACTGAAAGTTATAAAAACCCGTAAAACACGTAAATGAAAAAAGTTTTGTTAGTGAGATAATTATGATACGCCATTATCTGTCTGTTATAAACTGAGACTGAATGGTAACAGACGTGTGTAGCCAGGGTGTGCCTGAGACATCCGAAGACGGCGCAGACAACATGCTTTTTTTCGCACAGAAAAATCTCAGTCAGAATTACATTCGTTTTGTTGTTTCACTGCATTTGAAAACACTCCGATCGTTTCCTGAATATAAATTTTTAGCACTCGGGTCGCCTGCACCGGAAGTTTTTACCTGACATCCGGTTTCCAACCGCAAGACAAATGGCGGCCATGCGGTCGGACCTAATAAATTTTCTCCAGGAAACCTTTTGGGTTAAAAATCTCCTGATTCGTCTGCCACATCCGCGAATTAAATTATTCACGCAAACGTTAAAACCGAGAAAAAAAAACGCAGAAACTATATAGTATTTTTATTAATGCAATGAAAGTGCGGTTGGTCGGACTTTAATTCGCTTTCTCTTTTTTTCTTTTTCTCCATTGCTTTTTCACCACTTGTAATTCAACTAGGAATATTTGTAATTGAATTCTTCCGATATTCCCTGAGGCATGATGGTGCATTATTTTTGAACGTGAGAAAAATATGTAAAATGTAAGAAAAAGAATGGCAGACTTGGAAAGAACCGGAGGTTGCACTACTAAGTTGGTTTATTTAAACGCGTCGATGTGATTTAGCGTTGATGGTTAATAGAATTAATAGCTATTAATTAAAAATGTGTATGTCATCGGATTCGATTACGATATCATTCTCAAATAACACTTCGTAAAATATTAAATGTGATAATTATTTCCTCATAAGCTCTGTAAATAGTTATATATAGTTTATCTCAGACGCCAAGGGTTGCTTTCGGCCATTGCCAAGAGTCAAATAATTCAAATTGGAAGCGAACAAATTTGGAAAATTATTTACTTGATACATGGAGAAACAAGAACTCTGATTTGATGATTTCGAGATCTTTCACAAGAAGTTTGACTTTATCATTGCAAAAACATGGTTTTAGGAGAGGGCCCATAAGATCTGGGACGTCGTTTTTAGGGCCCTTCTGCCCCGGCTGATTTCCGACTAATTTTCTTGTCGAAATTGAGTTTTCAACTTTAAGCCAATGTCACTAATTAAATTTGACGAAGATGTTTTGAAAATTTAAGCAAAGAGGAAGGCAACCGACGGAACATGACCGGAAGGTGAGCGTACCACATGTTTGACTTGGAAAGACCGGATTATTTCAATCTTGAGTTGACAATCGAAACAAGAAAATTAAATTCTCTTTGGTGTTCTCAAATACATTATAACGTTGAACCCATGAATAATAAGGCCGGCTGTTAACTACAAATTGGATTGTAGGCTATTATAAATCCTTTTTTGTACAGAAAACATTCGATTAATTCAAGTGCAAGTAGAAATAAGCAACACTCGCATTTATCCTGATTGATAGTATCAATCAAGTGTTCGCACTGCTCATCACGCTTTTATAAATCTTTTCCATTCTTTTATCTCGGAGTTTCCAAAAAACACCGAGGTAATTTATGTACATTTTTAAGTAACTTATATGGGACTGCCTATGGGACTATGTACGACTCTTCACTCACAAAATCTTGTGAATTGATCATTTATTATTAGCATTAATTATTGTCAAAGTGTATTTTAACGTAATGTTATATTCTTTTTTGCAGATTTATTTCTAAGATGGTTGGCAGACAGAACAAAAGACATATCATTTTACTACTAGTTAGCTTATAAACATGGAGGGTGGAAGTGTTAAGGTCACAGGGCCAGTTTGTTCCTGTCCCGACGCAGAACAATTCGGTGGACCGCCAAACAGTGACAGAAGTCTGCACTTTGAACGTCCTCCTAGCGTAGTGGCCATGTCGGAGGGTTACACAGGACCCCTTGACAGGCCACAGAGCCGGATGAGTACGCTGGAAAGGCCTAAAAGTCGGACATCAGTGGTTACCTTCGACAGACCCCCCAGCAGGGCAACGATGACCTTCGAGAGGCCTCCTAGCCGCGGTCAAACGGGAGTGTTCGACAGTCGTATTTTGAACGCGATGGTCCTCGAAAGGCCACCGTGTGGCATGGGTGCCAGGCCGGACGGGAACGTAAATGAGTTGCGTGCGAGTCAGGGAATGTTGCATTGCCCTCGGGAGTACGAAAGAGTACCTCAAGTTCATTCTGTGTGTTGTGCCGAGTGGGAAAACGGACTTGGTGCGCGGTCCGAGTGGGATATCGATGTGGATATTAGGCAGCACATACAACAGTGCACTTGCACGTGCAATCACATGGGATATGGAAACTACATGGATTACCAGGTAAAAAAACTTTAAGTTAAGAACTTATTACATGGGCTGGTACATTAAGAGTGGTTTAAATTGTTGGTGTTATTTTATTAATTTTACAAAACATTAAGAGATCTAGTTTGTATTTATACATACCTTTACAAGATCACATCAAGCTTGTCGGAACTTTTCTGACTGGGAAAATTTGGTGCTATCCTAGGTCCTCCTAGGTGAAAATCTGGTGCTACAAAACTGCTATCCTTTCTTAATTTTCGTTGCAATTCAGAAATCCCAGTGGGCTAGTTGGACCCCTTTGTTTAACACACCGTCAAATATTTTCCGATCAATGGATTTTTCTCAGGAAAAACCGGGGCAGCAGAATGGCGAGGTTAATTACACGGAATGAGAACCCGATTTCGAAATTTTCTGAAAAAAAGGCAGTTACGAGTTCTAAAGTGGAAAAACCTTTCACACCTTACGGTTATCAGTTGTCTTCTGCCACGTCGTACGCCATTTAAATTGCTATCAACAAAAGTTTGATGTTTTATGTGATGATGAAACCATCGATTATTCTTACAACCAGAAATACTACGGAAATACAGGAATACATAAACTAGTTTTTAATTTCAATTAGATTTCACTGGGAAATTCTTTCGTCTAAGAAACGTTTCTTTGTTTCTTTTGAGTAACTTGCTTTGAGTAACTTTCTCTGATATTTCATACACAATTGTATTTTCCTTATTTTTTCCTTGTATTAGTTTTCAATTGACTAATTTAATATTCAGTCGAAGTTGTGGCTTGTCAGAGTCCATTTACCTTTCACCTGATATAATTTCAAAGTTTTGGTTCTGGGAACTTCTTCATTACATTGAATGTCAACTTTCGAATTTCTTTTACTTCGGTCAGATTTCATTTGGCAACCATTTCTTCGAGTTGATTTTCATCATATTGTTCCAAATTTTCCTTTTCTGACAGTTTCAGGCCTATTTGACCTATTCAGACATAAACATTCAAAACTAAAAACTTAATTTTTCCTCCTTTTAGTCACTCATAAAGTTTTGCTGTACTCAAATCATCATCGATCTTCTCAAACCACATGTGTCTAACCTTCCTGCTGTCGGCAATGGCATTTATTTTATGAGACAACTCCACTGTTTTTTTTGAAAGCACATGGATACAAAAACTGTGAATCACAAAGTCTGTCTCTCACTTGGGAATGTAATTCCCTGTTATGTTCTTGTTATTTCTCTGTTCTTGAATTTGTCATTCTTAACTGGACCGGAGGGTTTAATACGCGTCATTTTCTCTGTGCTGGTCTACTTTTTTGGGAGCATTTACGGTATTGTGGATGTTGCGGAAGGACAATAATAAGTAAAGAAGTTAATTACTGTGGGACACGTTACACCGAGATGATTGCTGTTACTATTTCGCCGTGATTGGCAATGCCTTATACACCGTCTAGCTACCTAGCTACCTCATCGTTTTTTTAATTATGATACAATAATGTTGTTTGTTTGAGTAATAAAAAAAATTAATGAAGTTAAAATTTATAAAGTGAAAAGTCACGTAAAAATTAGATAAATTAGAGAAGTTATTATATGGTTTCATCTTATTGTTGCAATCAGAATAATTTTGTTATGATTTTTATGATTTACGAAATATATCATGATTTAACGATTTAAATGTGGTCGTTTTTGCCGATACTTTTGGGTTTGGTCTGCAACATAAGTTGAAATAAATCACGTCAATTAGTACAGCTTATGCCCCATTTAAGACACTTTTCAATTGTACCATAATCAGTGGCCGTTAACTGGAGACGTCAAGTGGGAGCAGACATATCCTGTCATCAATCGGCCTTTTTTGCCAGCACAATGACCTTCACTGTAACGTTTAATAAATTGAATTTAATTCCACCTGGGCGACGTTCCTTCGGTTATTCGCATTACTGCAGATTTTTGCGGTTAACATTTTTATTATTATTATTATTTGAATTCCAATTAACACTAAAAAGGGTCTTAAAAGGCTCGTTTCGGCCTCTGCCATGGGAGAAAAGGATTTTCGGGAAATCCTACGACGTCAAATTCATCCTTTCGAACGTGAGCTTTCATCCCCATGGGCTTAAGTAGGATTCTTCTGCCACGACCAACTTACCAAATTTTAATACAAAAATTGCGTGGAATTTAATAGGTTCGTGTGAGTTGTTTAATTCTCATTTTGATGCAATGCGGTGCACATTTGGTTTTAATTGCGTCATAATTTGAGTGATAATTTCTGCACTTTGTCTGTCTGTTATTTATCTCATATCGTCAGCAGATTGTTTGTTCTTTGCTCTTTGTTCTCTTCCTGCCCTGTTCCTGTTTCGCTCGTGCAAACAAAATCCACCATATTTGAACCTAATCAGAACTGTTTGAAGTATTTAACAGCAGTTACTGATTTTATCTGTAAAAGCACTCATCTGGACTTATTGACGATACTAACGGACTTATGGTTTAGTATAAAAATTGTTATTTATTCTTTTAATAATTTACTTCATTTTAGGCCAATAACTTTGTCAATATTATTTTTCTTACCATTAGTTTTGTTGTTAAAATAATTCGAACAATAATTTTGTAATCTATTAGTACGTACAATACAACGTGCAATCCTGCCATTGAAGTATTGCCTCCGCGACTAGAAAGGTTCGATGTAAAAACATGTTTTGCTATTTTTCCAATATTTTAGAGATGTACACCACATTACATTCGAAGGTCAGCATTGAAAAAATATCTAAACACCGTTGCTTTGGTTACACTTTTTAATCTCCACAATTTAATCCATTCCCAATGAACCAACTATTTTTCTTCAAAGTCAAGCATTTCATCAATTTTCGTAACAGCGAGGGGAAAAAAATTGACTTGGAAGTTTATCTTGTGAAAAGAAAGCAAGAACGGAAACAGGATGAAAAGACAAAAATTCAATGGAATGTTAGGCACCCAACACACAGGAGGCCTTGGGAAAAAAAAGGCATTCAAGTGAGTCAGACATGGGAAGAAGTGAAATGCAGGTGAAAATGCCAGAAGTAAACACAACACGAGGAAAAAAGAAATTGTGGAATTTGCACAACAGCTGGAATGTTAAGTTGCATCTGAAGAAGCGAGAGGTTGAGACGAAGGAAAAAGGTTTCCGGAAGGTTGAGGTGCCCTGCTGTCGAACGTTAGGATTAATTTCCTTTCTTTACTTTGTGTGTTTCTACCGTCCCTTTTATTTTTACTTTACTTTGTTTAGCAAAGTGTGAGAGAAACACAAAGTTTCCTTCAAAAGTTGCGGTTTTAATTCACAAGAGTAGAATTAAGTCTTACTTGTACAAAGAATGTGAAAGTATCGGACAGGTTTAATACCAACAAATAAAAAGTTGTTCACAAGGTTTTGAAGGAATGCCTGAGTTAGCAGTTGCTCTTTGTAGAAACTATAAAAAATTCTGTGTTGCCATGGGTTGCCAAACCACTAAAAATATTTCCCCTTAAAGAAACCCAGTTGTCTAATCTGACCTAATTTTTTACTTATTCTTGCGCCGTTGTGTAGAAATTTCTTAGTAACACCATGTACTACTGTACACAATTCACAGTACAGCTATTAAAGTACTTTTTCGTCACCTATTTTTCTGCGTTCACTTCTACTTAGTATATTGTTCTCTTGCTGCAGTATTTCCATCTGTTTTTCTTTCATTCTCTGTCGTTCTCAACACTCTTTTATTGTCTTTCAATATTTTCAAATTTCGGTTGCTTTCTCTTCCTGAATTTTCTCTTCTTCAAAAGAGAATTTCATTGACTTGAAAGAACAAACACAAGAGATTTTTAATTGCTTGTTCACGTATTTCAAATATTTGTTTTTTATATTATAAATTCTAGCGATGGAACATGTCAAATTTGTAAGCTTCAAAGAAGTCGAGCATTTCTCTTTAATAGGTTTAGTCAGTACAGTCAAAACTCTCGCATACAGAAGAGTTAGAGTTATTTCCAACGCTAGACAACTCTAATGGTTCATAAAAATTCACATTAAACAAGCTGAAAATTTTAAAATTATCACTCCATGTACGATTTCATGGCCGGCGAGCAAAATTTTAATTTTTTGTTTTTAATTATCACGTTCCCGCTACTTTACTCACCTGAGGACGTCTTGGCCCGCCGGGTATTTCTTTTCGATAAATGAAAAACCTTTGGAAAGTTCCATGAACCGGAAACGACGACGTTCCTACCGGCACAGGTTAAAAAAGGCACTCTCTGCCTGTGACATTGCTCTGAGCTAATCATCAATTATATCCCTGTCTTACATTACCTAAATTAAATCTTGTCAAAGGATCTTCTTTCTTTTGGGAGCCTTTTCTTTGCTCCGCCACTCCTCGCATCTTTTCTGGTTCTAAATTTCACTCTTTTTCTGCTTCCGTTGGCTGGTAATGACGTTCAAAGAGATGACAAAGGAGTGAGAGGACCAATTTTAAGACAAGTAAAAAAATGTGGCTATGCGACTGGGACACCAAAGGGAAACGTTGGGAATTTCTCGAGGAGTTGTAAAACCTTTAAGTCCATTGTAAAGGTTTCTTTACAACTTGGTACATATTTAAGTTTTCCCTTTTTAATAACAAAAAATTGTTTATTAGTTCAACTCATTACCCTGTGTTTCAAAGAGTAGAAACCCTAGAACTTATCAAACACACGGGGCCTTTTTTTGACTGTGAACTGTGAAAAAGCTGAAGGAGAAACGAACGTGGCAGCAGAAAAGTGAGGCATACAGTTGTGATTCTCTAACTTTAACTGTCTAACTCTGTTTGCCGTACTCACATAAATGTCGCACAACTTGTTCTCGCTGTCGTAAATTAAATTCGACTTTCATCCCTTATGAATATTCCAATCGACCAAAACTGGAAGGTTTCAACCCTTCTGGAACTCAACCTGACCGTCTGACAATGTAATATTACAAAACCTCAATTATCCCACTGCGAGTGGAAACTCCAAAGCCGCACGGATGGAATTTTCATTGAATTTTTTTTATTAATTTTTTTTTCTGTCGGACAGAAGGAAAGCAAACCAAATTCTGCTGTCCTGTTGTCATCTGACCGTGACGAGTGATTTTATTTTATGTCTTCCTTCACCATGCTTCTTTCACCGTTGAAAAATACAAACATGGAAATAGTAAGTGTATTAATGAATTCTAGCATCCAGCAAGTCAAAAGCAAAGAACTCTATGCTTCTCACTACTTTGTATTGCAACCCCCTCAATTAAAGGTGTTTTTTGTACGATCTGACCCCAAATGAAGGGTAGTAACAGCTGTTTTATTGATCAGATCCTATAGATCAGACACAGGTGGAACTTATGAATTGTGGATACATAAGTACATATATGTTTATATTTCACAGTTTATATCTCACTATTCATTACACCTCTGATTTGTTTTTTCTTCCCAGTTTGACATTTTCACACAACTGCGGTTACTGATTGATTCAGGTTGTTTATTAGTTGAATACAAATATTTATTTAAAAATTTATTACTAAATGTATTAATTTTTTTATCATTTATAACCACTTATTTTTAAAATAAAAAAACAAAACATTTTTGTGCGATAATGTAATGCATACAATGCTATTTGTAATTAATACATACATAATGAAGTTCGCTAATTGTGAAGAATTTATTGAAACAGCGAACTCCATCTTTCCAACCTCAGAAAGGTTGTGTATCTTTTTCAATGCCACAAAAACAATACAAAAAAGGATGATTTTTTGTTGCAGAAAAACGAAGGTTCCTTGCACAAAAACTGAACCTTTCGACCCAAAAATAAAGTATTTTTTTGCAGAAACACAAATTTGAAATTTGTGCGACAAGATGACTTCACCCGTTCCCAAATTATCCGCATGGAAGTTGTACGGCCTCTCTCTACTATTTTGTCAACTACCAACCTAAGAGTGAATGACTGATTGAATGAATGACCAAACCATTTATTTCAATTCACGTTCCACATAAATTTCTCAGATTTATTTATTTATTTGTTATTTATTTATGCATTTGCCTTTAACTTGTGCGTCTTGTCCCTGCGTTTTTGCAGTCGTTCAAGGAAAGCAAAAAATTATTTCCTATTACAATCCTGAAACCCAATACGATCTATTATTTTCTTCAACTCATCCGTTTGCTAGAAAAGGCACAAGCAAAAAAATAAAACAAATAGATTCAGAAGAGAGAGAAATGCCAAGGATGAACGAGAAAGAGGAAACTTTCTTAAGAGGAGTATTAAAATAGATAAATTATACATTGATTGTCTAGAAATAATTTTTAGACGGAAATGAGAATGGGCCAGTGAGTTACATCCTAAATCAAATATAGGTGTTAGAACGATATTATTTTTGTCGAGTATCCTTATTGTTATGTGTCATAATTAATTAGACTTTAGAGTAATATTCTATAGCAGAATTATTTCTGTTTTCTTAACCCTGACTATTTCTATCTATTCGCCTTCTACGAATGATTACTTCTTTGTATTTCTTGTACGTCCTCACCTTATTTTTTCTTCTTCCTTTTGCTTTTTTCTAATTTCAGTTTCTTCTTTGTTCTTCAGCTGTTCTCTGTCTACTTTTTGCTCACTTAATTCCAAGTTTCCTCAATTATGTTCTTTCTAATTTTCTTCTTTGATTTTCATTGTTTTCGAAGTTTCTCTTTTGAACAACTTTAATTTTCTGTTATTCCTTCTATTGAACGTTTACACTGCGCTTTTCATTTTTAATTTTAAATAATTTCTATTAAATTTTTTATTATGAAGAATTAATTTTCTTTTCTTTTTTGTATCCTTTTCTTTCATTGTGATCTACTGACTTCGCGTTGGTTACTTCAAGAAACGAATCTTGCCGATTGTTTTGATCGTTTGGAATTCCACGCGACCGATCGTAACGTACTTGGCAAAATGCAGAAATGTAGAGAAAGCTCATCGGAGTTTGGCGGATATTAAAATCCATTTCCTAATTTTCATTTCGTTTTTTTCACCATTCTTTTTCTGCTTCTTCAACTTCTTTTGTACCTTTTGCTTCCTCATTTTTTTCAATTCCTCACACTTCGTTGCTTTCTCGATGTGGTATGGCGTTCGTTTTGATTTAAAAAGGAGAGGTAAGAGGAAAAATTCAAAGAAAGGTAGAGCCTCAGGAAAGCGCAGGGATGGTTTACCTCCTACCTTCTTCATTTCGCCATGCTTCTTCTTCTTCTTCTTCTCCTACTGTTACCCGATATGCATATTTCCAAAGGAAAATTATAACGTAGAGAAATTTAAGACTTTCAATTTATATGAAGAGCGTGCGGCGGAGAGTCGGGCAAAAGTACGCCAGCAAAAGGTAGCAAAAAGATAAAATATTTTCACTTTCCCCTCGTCATCTTATTTTTCTAAAGTCAGAAAGGCCTCAGGTAATGGGGAAGAAAAGAATGAGGTGAAGACGAAATCCAGGTAGATGGGTGCTTAGGGAGCCCGACAGCAAAAGATTAAAGGAAAGATTTCTGAATAAGACATATAAAAAAGGTTTTCTGTTGCAGGTGAGCCTTTCTCGGGGAGGTTTAGGACTGAATGAGTACCTTCAAATTACGTTACAAGTACCAGGAAAATTAAATGTTTTAACCGGTCTCTCGGGTATTTGAAATTACCTGGTTTAGTCCTAATTTATTTCTTCACTAACTCATTACATATCATATATTATTATACAAAAAATAGTAACATTTTTATTACGTACTTGTTTTGCATATTCAATATAAACTGCACAGTATTCTTTCCTTTCTAGGCTTTATTTCTTCATGTATACATATTCTTATTGTACATAAACTATATACGTTTTTTTCTATTCACTTATACGTAACTAAAAAATTGAGTTTCTTTTAAATTTGTTTTCTTCGCGTTATTTCACCTTCGCATTACTAATTTCGTTGACGTTTTCTTGGAGTATTCATCAACATTTCGTTGCTTCATTCCTATTTCTGTTTTCTATAACTAAAACTGAGTTCGTTTCCACCACTCATAGATTTATTTCCAATTTGTTATGTAGTGATGTTGTTTTCTTTGAGTCTTCAATCTCCCTTCAAACTGAAATGTACACCCTATTCTGAAAATGTGGTGTACCACAACTATTTTTTTTACCATGAGAAGAGAACTATATTGTTATGAGACCCCTAAACCCATTAAATTGTTATTTTACAGTTGCATTAATAATTTGATCATCAAGTGGTTGTGAGTTTGATATTTCGTAGCAATTAATTTTCGGTTCTTGTCTGTTTACAAATAGGACGGTGAGATACGTGAAGGAAATCGATTGAAAGCATCCTTGAAAAGTCGACAAAAGCAAAGTTTCTTGCTCCATTTTCGCCTAATAACTAAAGTAAAACAAAATGGT
Source organism: Polyplax serrata (assembly GCA_037055365.1). Taxonomy (NCBI): domain Eukaryota; kingdom Metazoa; phylum Arthropoda; class Insecta; order Psocodea; family Polyplacidae; genus Polyplax; species Polyplax serrata. The sequence continues at coordinate 1,830,615 of JAWJWE010000007.1, forward strand.
GGCTCCAATCGTCTAAAATCTTCCATCAGCAGTGTGGTTACCCATTTCGAATTCGAAATCTTCAAAATTCACCTCAATTTCCCGGACTTTTTCTCCTATGCCCACATACGCATGCGTTTGCTTCATTAAATTCCTACTCACCTCCTCAAACCATCCTATTTTCCTGAATCCTCCTGAGCATTCATTCTGAAGAATCCTGCAAGCAACAGATTCCGCCACGCTTTTCTCTGGTAAAACCGAGTAACACAATTTACGTGGCCATAACAAGTTGCTTTCGTCTTGTCTAGGAGGTCACGTTCGTCCGTGGGGTTCTATTGAAGATACCTAGAATTTCTGTCGAGTTCCGTGAAAAAGAAAAATCTCAGGTTTCCACCTTTTTTTTGCTAAAAAAAACGCCTCTTGGGCCGATGAGGAGCTTAGACAGGCAACCCGGTCGCAACGAAAGCAAACGTTTGTTTAAATGTTCTCTGTATATTTAATGAGTGCGAATGGCGTTTTGAGTGCTTTTCAGAGCGATGAACGTGAAAAGTTTTCACAGAGCCCTCTTAAAATTTAATTTCTGTCGAGTTAGTTGCCCTAAAAGCAATTTTTAGACATTTCGTCGGCCTGCGTCGTGCAACACAACTGCTACGTCAGACTCAGACGGAGGAACAGAACACGGCTGTTCATCTTATTTTGTACATCATTGCTGTACGTGAGGTTTACAGTCGTACCATTTTGCTAACTGCTAAGAGCTTATTCAGCTCCAAACTCACATGCACTTGACGAGTATTCACGTTAAATATAAAATATTTCATACATTGGAGTTCACAAGTTTGATACAAAAGCAATGTAGACATTATGAATTTTATAATTTATTTACTTTAAGTGCTCCGAAATATCTCGTTGAGTTTAAGTTAATAACTTAATTAGCGCTATAATTTATGCACGACTTTACGTTAGAATAAGTTAAATGGATCGTTCGTGGACGATAAGAACAGTTGGCGTATTAAAGTTGAATTTAATTAATAAATTAATCAAAGATCAATAAGAAATTCTGCTGTTATTCTCTCTTGGCTTAATCTCGTAAATTGGAAGGTGTTTGCTTTTACTTTATTGTTAATAGGAAAATACGTTAAGTCTAGTAATTATAGTCAATATTTACTAGTGACATTCAACAGTGAAGTGTATTAATTCACCGAATATTCCAATATTCCAATTTTTGAAAAATCGGTCACGTTAATAAAGAAAAATAAAAATGCAACAAGACGAAAAACCCAACAATGACATAATAAATGACAAGATGAATAGTCAATTGGGAGACACAAACCGTCGCAAAGAAAAGGAAAGGACCAAGTCGTTCTTAAATTTTTCACCAGAGACTAGTTTGGTTAGAAGAGACCGAGAGAGAGAAAAAGCAAAGAAGTAAAAGTGTAATAAGACAAGTAAAACAAAAACTACATAAAAACTTAAATTACAAAAGAGAGAGAGAGAGAGAGAGAGAGAGAGTGAGAGAGTGACAAACACATGAACAAAGACAAACAATCAGACAAACAACAGTCCGAAGCGGAGAATAAGTTTCTAATTTTCTTTGCAGTTTTTTCTTCTCTTGTTCATCTTGTTCTGGTTTTTGAAAATTCTACTTTTCACACAATGGCTCTAAGTTGTGAAAGAAGAAGGAGCAAGAAAAGAAAAATGAAAGACGTTGAGTAAACAAAATCGTTGGAAAAAAACGGGGGAAAATGTCGCGAGGGCCGCAAAAATGAAACTTGTAAATTATGACTTTTCTTATTCGTTTTCCATCCGCTGTCAACGTCCTCGTGTTATCCAGGAGGCTACGTCAAGTTTTCTCACCCTTTCAGAAAGTCTCCGAATCCGGAAGACTCTGGAAAAAATCATTTCGAAATCCGAACTAAAGTTTTCCTTTGAATTTCCTTTTGGGCGAGCCACCCTGACGTTAAACTATATTTTCCTTTTGACTAATTATCTTCGGGAAGATGTCACAAAAAATATTTTTGGGGGTTGTAAAATCTGACGTGGAGAAGTTTTCGGAGTGGAAGGCACAGGCACCCCCCCTTCCCTTCTTCCCTAGAGGAGAAATCTTCGCAAAACTCTTCTTGGGGATCCGCCACAGTTGGATCCCCTCTCCCCAAAATATTATCTCCTCCAACATCCATTTTCGTCTGGGGGTTTCCGCCGTCAACCTTCCAAAAACTTCTATTCCTTTCCTCTCAGGTCTCACCTTTCTCTCCTTTTGGGAAACTTTCCCAGAGAAAACTTGGAGCAAAAGAAAATAAAGTGAGAAATGGCGGAAGGAACTCAGTTGCTCACTCCAACTGAATTTCTAATCCGAACACCCGAAAAAGATTTTCCGGATTACCCGCAAGTTTCTTTTTCTCGTGTGTTTTGTTTCCTCTTTTTGGGTGTCAGAAATTGGGAAATGTGAAAGTTTACTATTGGGAACCTGAGAAATATGAACTAGGAATTAATAGATCTATAAATTGATACGGCACTGTAGTATTTTAATCAAATACTTTTATCCTGGTATTTAAATTTTCATTTAAAGTTCATTATTTTTTCTTCTGTAATATTTCTAGGTGGCTTCAATTTCTGTCTCCAAATACATACATTTAAAGGCGGAGTTTTAAAGACTTGTTCTTGACTTCAATAATAGAAGCAGCATGCTGTGTGATACAATTCACGGACAAATGTAATAAAAACAAAAATTAAAAATTACACATTCAGAAAGGATTCGTGCGATTAAGTCAAATGAAACAACAAAGATTTTAATATCAAAATGTCGAAAATGTTGGAGTTCTGCTTCTCTACATTTTAACAAATAACAGAAACTCAAACAACGTTTGTATGAAATAGAGCGAAGAAGAATGAAGATGAAATGGAATAGGTCAAAATATTTCTTATTAAATTTCCATTTTTCGGAAGAAGAGTTCTGTTGGGGTTGTGTGGGGGCCCGTCAGAACATCTAAAAAAGAAGGGCCCTGAAATGGAGGGTCGATGGCCCATTCCGAGGAGCCACAAAATGAAAGGAAGAAAATTTTCCTTTTTTTCGTCCATTGATTTTTCCATTTGTGCCCAGTTTCGTAACTCTTTTTTTTTATTTTCGAATAGCAAAATAACAGAAGTGAATAATTGAGGAGAAACGCAGGTATTCCCGCAGATAACAAAAGTTAACAAAGAAAAATGATCTCATCGAAGATTAATCGTTTTTAATTTTGTTCAATTCGAAAGTGAATAAAAATTCTGTTTATTAACTTTAACTGCACTTCGTCGATTCCAGCCATTGTGACGGGGGTGAGTTTTCCTATCCTCACCACAGCAAAATTTCACAGTTCAATTTGCGGTCATTCATTGCAGGAGATACTCAGGAATTTATAGACTAAACTTTATCGCTCAAATAGCCAAGAAATTACTTTTTTCAACTAGTCGAATCTTCTACTTCTGCCATCTTCTTTAATTCTTCTTTCAAATCCCAAGCCTTACAATTGGGAAGAAACAACTAAGGACGTGCTTTTTTGAAGCCGAGAAAAGGACAAGAGCAGAACAATGAGAGAGAGAGAGAGAGAGAGGAAGTAAGAGTGAGTGAGAGAAAGTAGAAAATCCTCCGGTTCTTCAGAAAGAATCAAGATGAAGCTTTTAATGCCGATGTAATTAAGAAGACAATCTCCGAGAGACGTTTTATTTGGAAAACTAACAAGTACCTCGCAGGGTTGAAAACGACCATATTTGCTACTCTATTACTCTAAGATACATGATCTTAATGGATTGCGTTGTAAACATTTCACTGATGGAATGAGTTGGAACGCTCAAGAGGGGTGAAATTTTCCCGTTTTAAGGCCGTGGTAATGAAAGAAACCATCTCAGCAGGCGTATCATGTTGGATATCCCAGGCGGATATCCCACCAGATCATCACCAGATCACAAGATCAACCGTTCATTAATAATGCAAAGTTTAACTTCTTGGGTACTGTCCTAAATTCAGCAGTTTGGTCATTTGCATCTGTTCAATTTCCGCCCTCAAATTATTTCCTCTTTCACTTCGATCATTCTATGATTAACGATCTGATCGGGCAGATCGAAAGAACTTCCGTTACTATGACCTTTCAATTTCTATTACTGCTTTTGCCGGATTTTTAGGTTCATCCTTGACCTTATCCTTAACTTTTTACAATGCTTCCCCAAAATTTGGGAAATTACAAAGATAAAATTAATAAACTAATAAACTAATAAACTAATAAAACTGAACTAACTAATATCACTAAATAAAGTAAATAAACCAGGTAAAGATCAGACAACACCGTCAGGCTGCAGACCCGTTGCTCTTCCCAATTGATTTGGAAAAGTTCTGGAAAGTTTCATCAACAGAAGACTGGTTTCGGAGACCGAAACTAACAAAATATTACATGATAATCAGTTTGGCTTTAGACGTGGTATGTCAACCGAACACGCGCTCAACTATTTTTTTGAGTGCGTAGAAACATCGGGGAACTTTTAATAATTGCAAATTAACAACTATTTTGGAAACCCTGAGAAACAATAACATATCACAATTTTTAAACTTCATTTAAATTAATAGTTCCTTTAGTGATCGTCAAGTCTTCACAGAATGCAACGGCCAGAAAATGAATAAACATGTGAGGCGAGGAGTTCCCCAAGGCTCTGTGTTGGGGCCCACACTTTGGAACGTAAAATTAAATTCAAGAAGAAAACAGAAATACTCAGTCACGCGGATGTCGTCATCATCGAGGAGGACAACCAACAACTCCTACATCACCTACGAAACACCTTGCTGATTATTGAAAAACAAATGAAAAAAGAGTTCGAGCCGAAGAAATCGTCAATCTGTTCATTAGGGAAAAAAGAAATCAGGGCCACCATGGAGACATCCAAAAAGATCAACCCATTCTGAGCAACGGGTTCATTCCCGCGCATCTTGCAGTGTTTTAAATATCTCGGGATACTCGTTGACAAAAATTTAAACAACACATCGAAAACATCGAAAATAAATGCATTAAATATTGTAATATTTTCACTGTACTGTGGGGACACTCATGGGGACTTGACTTTAATAACCGAATCATTTTGTCATCACCGTTATATCGTCTGCACCTGTAAAACAACAGGCTTTTCTACTTTGGCTTCTTTGCCAGACCGACCTACACACTCTGCAGGATTTCACCTTCTATTACTTCAGCTCAACAGTATTCTATACTTTTGAGATTTCTGTTCTACCAGTGATCGAACATCATCTGCTTCTTTCTTTTCCTCTTTCGAAGTCTGACAATAACTTTCTTACATCGTTCCCTCCGTTTTCCAGTAGATTTATTTCAATTCATTTAATCCTCAATTTTTCGTATTTCTGCCACTGAAGGGAAAAGGGAAAACAATTAACGTTTGTTTTTAGAGGATTAATTCTAATTTTTTGTATGCCCAAAACCCCAGGCCTTGGAAAGAAGTTAAGGCCAGAAAGGAAAATAAGAGAGCAGTTTGCTTCATCCTTCTCTCTCCTCCTAAAAAGGTTAATGCCTTTTTAATACCTTCAAATGAGCGATTATTGATTCGAACGTCAAAAGATTAAGCCAACGTTTTCGATGTATTATTTAATTTCTTCAATAAGGCAGGAAACCTCTTGCTTTACTAATTAAGTTACCCTTTCATGGTGATAACTTGGACTTAAAAACGGAACGGAGCAATTCATCACGAAGTGGGTTACAGTTTTCTGTGCAGAGAAAACAACACAAAATACCCGTACTTCGGTTCATCAAATACGATGAAAATGGCAAAGAACTAGAGAACTCACAAAAATAGAAAATACGACCTTTCACCCCCGAGGAAAACGGGACATCAGATGAACTACCAAGAACTACAGGACGACTAACTGGTAATTTTCCGACAAAATATACAGAAACTTGTGCTGTTTATTAAAAATTTCCAATTGAACCCCCAAAGCCCCCGAGCCATGTGATTTGGTTTTGTATTTGTATTTCGTATTTGAGATTCCACTACGAGAGGAGCTCCTACACCCGTTTAAATATAAACCATGGCAAAAGTGTTCCAGAAAACAAAATGTAAACCGAATTCTGGTATTCTCTATTCATATAAATGAGAAAACCTGATCTCATCATACCTGAGATAATTTAGGGTACCTTAGAATTTTTATTTTAGCATTTTAATCCTATTTTAGTGTGCTGTTGACTTCAACTCTAAGTAGGCACATTTTTTTCCTTTTTTTTTAGCAATTTTGCTCCATTTGTTTTTCATTTTCAGTTTTTGTTCCTCACACCCTTGTGCGTGTCTGTTTCGTCACTTCCTCTTTCTTAATTTCTTACTTCACATTCTCCTCGGAATCTTTGTCGCCTTGAACAGTCGTAAATATTCAGGCGTCAGCAACATTTTCTTCCGCTGCCGGTGCTGCCAGGAAGACGTAACAGACAGATTAAGTTAGGTGGTAGATTAGGAAACGAATTTCGTGTAATTAAGCCTAAAATTTAGGGTTAAGTCCAAGAATAAATAACATAAAACTGTCTCATTTTTATCATAAAATAAAAATACTTAATTTTGTGACAGGAGAAGGAGAGCCGTTGCGGAAGGAAACGTGAAAAAGGCGGTAAACAGTTTGAAGACTCCAATTTAACTAAATTTTGACCCTCATACCTGAACCCTTCGCTTAAGTATCTTTTAAGATGGGTTTTCCTATTTAACAAAAATTTGTTCACCAATTTCTACGTCTTCCTGAGAGGAATGATGGCGACACGCGATTGTGAACTTATTAAAATTTTAAATCGAATTTGAGGGGTACAAAATTTTAATTTGGTGCTCGCTAAGGTTCGTTAGCGTTCGATAGGATTCGATCAAATTCCAGGCGTCAATTGGAAAGGCATTAATAAAGGGAAAAGACAGATGACCTAATTCTTCAGCCTGGAAACGACGGGCATGGTGTTGGTTGCCATGAGAACGAGGCCATCTTAATTAAAGGCCATCGGATGGGCAGACAACCTTTCTAAGGCTTTTTCAGTTCTTCCTTGTGACTTACTTGGCCTTTTCTCCCTCTTATTTTTTTCTTAATGACCATCGATAGGATCGTCCTAAATTGTAGGAAAGTTCCTTTTCAACACGATCCTTCCAGTGCTTTTGATGCCCAAGGACTCAAGTTTTTTTAAGGTGTGCACTTGGACCTCAGATTCACTTGCATGGCATTTGGATGTAAAATCCTTACTTTTCATTAATATCAATTTCACTATCAAATTATACTAAAGGTGTGATGATTATATTAATAAATTATAAAGTTGTGAATTAATTCTTTTTAAGTTTTTACTCCTCAGACTTTTTAAAGGTTTACAGCGTTACCACGAACCTTTCTGACTTCATTAAAAGTTGTTTTCTTTCTGTTTCAATTCAAAAGATTTATTCCTTACATAAATCCTATGAATTAAATCAATAAATACAAAAACTTTGAGATTATCTTTCCACTATGGTTTTCAGTTTAACGAATTTGTATCTGAAATCAGGTAAATAATTCTGTGTTATGCACAACTATTAAGTAAAATAGGTGCATTGCTGTGGAATACATTCATGAGCATTTTATGAATGTTTTGAAAACCAGGAGATACCTGAGGTAAACATTCAGTGTTCACATTACAGACTCACAGACACTTCAGAGATGCACACTCAAACTACAATTTATTACCTCATTAAACTAATAATAGTAATAATATAACGTGTTGCATCTGCTTCAACCTAGCGTCTCTTCCTCACCTCGTCTCATTTTTTTACAAAAATATTTTTGGATGATATTACACACATTAAATGTAATTTATTACAGTAATAATTTTTAAATGCACGGTTTCACCTTGCTGTAATAAAATTGCGAGTTTAAAAAAATCTGGCTTCATCTTCGTTCGGTTGGTCATGGGGCGGATGAAAATAGAAAAAAAATTGATTCGTAGAATTCTCTTCTTTTGGTGTTCTTCTATCGATTCCCGATGATTATTAGCTAAATAAATAAAATAAATCAATAATTTATTGGATTTAATTATTCAAAGCCGCTGCTTTGTTGTACGATTCCGTACGGTGCGATTATTATTTTTTACGTCTCCTTTAGGTTGGTTTGCGAATCCGTTCCGTTATTGAAATTGATTCTATTGAACGGGTTTCTTTCACTTTTATTGCTTCTTGTAAAGCTTTTACAACTTATGAGTACATGGGCTGTGAGTACATGAAAGTTGATCAATCTCATCTGCGGCTTTTAAACGAGAGAAAAAACTTTGGGTCTTAGTTAAATCTCCTAGCAGAATAATTTCAAATTTTCCTGAAAGTTTTTAAAGTAACACTAAGCCCGGGTAGAATAAATTACAGTTCACAATATATTTAAAAAAACTAAATAGAGCATAAAACAGTAAAATTTCTAAGAGTACAGCCTCACAACTCACGCTAAAGCAGCCGAGGCAGAAAGCTTTGAGGGAAAAAATTGTCAACAATTGTGCTACACAAATAGAAGATTCTCTAGAGACTAGAAAAAGAGTGACCTGTGTTTTACTCTGTTACTATTTTTAGAGTTCATGCTTTCATTCACTTTCAAATTTTTCTTCGTAGAACTAGAAAATCCTATTTTCAAATCAGACTCGAGCTTTCTTATTTAATTGACCAGATTAATACAATTTTACATGAAAGCACTTCACTATTTTCTTAGAACTTGTAAATTTATAATTGTCAAATGTTAATTGAACAGTAAAATTCACAAGATTAGCCGGTAAACTAAGTTTACCAAGAAGGTTTGCCCGCTTACTTACCTCCTAACTCATGACATTGTTTTGCGCCATTACTTGTTACTTCTGATGCACTTACAATCCGGAATTAACCGGTTCATCGATCACTCAAACATTTCCCGACTGATTTCTTACATGTCTAGGTTAAATGAATTAAGCAGTCGACACCACTGGGAGTCTGCGGCATTTCAATTCTCCCAAAGACTTTGGAAAACCAAAATCCCTCAGACATCCATCGTCTTTGTGTCTGTGTTTCTCATCTCTTCCAACCGTTTTGGTTTCATCCCACGGAGCAAAACCCTACATCCGCTTCCTGCTCCCTTATTAGGTTTATTAAGCCTTGACTAACGAACTTCCGGTTCCGGTGTGTGCCGGTGACATGTGTCCCTCAATGCCTCCTAGCCTACCTACCTAAGTGCTTGCCTACCTGCTGTGGGTTGGGCAGAAGGATGAAGAGCTCAATTGCTGGGCTAATGGAGTAACACGACATCAAGATTTCTTCCGTTCTGGAATATTATTTTAGGGAATTATCTCCTTCACTACTTCAATTAGGTGTCAAACAAATACTACGAACTGCTGCCTCACTTGTTGTGTAATTTTCGCCAACAAATTTTCTTAAACATAAATGTTTATCAATTTATCAAAAAAAAAATTTTCTGATTTCTGCTTTAGAAGAAATATTGTTGTCCGTATATTAGTGCGTCTTGTTTTTTATTTCAACTTCCCTTGAGCCTTTTATTTTCAATTAATTTTGTCTAGTCACACAAAAAAGCATACTGCCTTTGCTTATTACTCACTGTTATCCAGCCTTGGTGTCCATTATCAAAATATATGAAATCATACGAGTGTCTTTCTGAGAAAGTTTGCTGTGATTTTTGTAGGACGAGTAGTCTTTTTCCGAGTGGCGTCAGAGACACTTCGCCTGCCACACATGCACATACACACATTTTCCAGTCATTCGAAAACCGTAAATTTAACTTTACAGGTGTCACGATGAACACCTTAAAATATACAGTTCGATTGAAAGCACGCCGCACGAAGAGTTTGTCTTATCCCATTCGCTTATTAAACCGAATCATATCGGGTTTTGCTTACCGTTTTGTTGGTGTTGTTGAAATAAATAAATAAAAGCAAAGTCCTGTGGTGAGAAAAGAGTCAGTAAATGAGGCGAAAGTTTACACGAATCGATTGAAATTGAAAAAAAAGAACAATTGTTTTCCTAAGGGATCGTTTCCGAGTCTTTTGCTACGAGTCGGGGATGGTAAACAGAAAAAGAGCAAACAAACAAATACAAAAATTTGTTTTGGGTGGAATTCGCCAACCAGAAATGCGTGTGTACGCGAAAAAAATGGCAAAACGTACACGTGTCTAGTTGACCATGAAAAGACCGATCAGCAGATTTTGTTGCCAAATCTGCCGAGCAGATATTTGGCGAGGATAATTTTTGCGTTCGGGTGACCAGCAGCAAGTAGAGTTTATCTTTGCCGCGATTTTACGCTCTCTCACATCGCAATGAATATTATTATCTTGTAATTGCATTATTTGTTTAGCAAGTTGCTTACTACTTTCCATGTATATTATAAATATTTATACATATTTGTACTGACCGAATGAATCACTAGAAAATTTATTTCATATTAAAGCAATTCGTCTCTATGTGGCAACGAACGCTGTTCGTAACTGTGGCCTGCAATTCATTTCATTTGTTTAGACATTGTTATTAGAGAGAGAGAGAGAGAGAGAGAGAGAGAGAGAGAGAGAGAGATAAAGATAAAGAAGGGGATAGGAAAGTGAGTAACAAAAGAACAAGGTTTTCCACCGCAGACGTTCAATTAGGTGATTTCGGTCAAATGGTCTAAAACACCGGATATCCGGTTGCCTACGGTGAAAAGCGAATTAAGAAGATTACGTCAATTGAACTGGGTTTTGTGCACCTGAGAGCATTTTCTTGACATTTTGGTCCCGTGAAAGGCCCCTTAAAACACCGGAAGTGAACGAGTTTTTGTGATGACCCAAATAAGAGCCCTGGGCCTTTTACAATGGGCCCAAAATAAAAAGAATTTGGCACAATTGTCTTTGCAGGTCCTTTGGAGTGCGAAAGCCCAAAATTAATTTTTACAGTTTTTTCTTGGAAGTTGAGACGAGGCAGAGAGGAAATCGTTACATTTAAGTAATTAAATTGTATTTACAAAAAGGCTTTTCTCCAGCCATAAAACTCTCGTAGTCTTCTCACAGCCAAAACTCTTTATTAAGTTTTTTTTTATTAATTCAACGACGTTAATTAAAACTATTTGCGTCTGCGTACGTATGTATGGTGGTACCAGTTAATCTAATAGGGTGAGAACCTTTGGGAAATCTCTTTCTGATTACAGAGAATGGTTTATTTTACACGAGGAGAGAGAGAGAGAGAGAGAGAGAGAGGGAATTCATAAAATGAAATGGTTGCAGTGTTGCAGTCAGTAGAATTTATTTTATTTCCACCATATTTCATATATTTGAAGTAGTTGAATTGGAACGTCAGATCTTTTTTTAAGTACTCGACGGTACGCTTTATGTTGTGCACGATATCTGCGTATAGGCACCTACATCCTGGTTTTGGGTAGAAGGTGAACAGCAAGGTACGAAAGATTTTTTTATTCAAAATTAAGGCATAACAAACACCTGATGAGTAAATTTCGATATTGACAATTAACCCATGACTAGAAAAAGACACTCGGTCCAGCTACCGTAGGTGTGTTGTGTGAAAAATAGGATTTTACCTTCTTACCACTTCCTGTAGAAAATAAACTTCATCGTTGAAATTGTCCTTTTCCGCTTCTTACCCATGCTTCATTCTTTTTTGAATGCACAAGAGACTCTGAGCACCATGTCTTGAGCTATTTTATTTACTTTCTATCTTTTGTTATTCCCACAGGATTCTTTATGAAAATAAAGCTATCCCATGCGTCAGTTAAACGCGTCCCGACGTTTTTCCTCATAATTTTTTATCATCTTCTCAAGTCTTTTTGACGTTTGCCTAAATTTATATCCCCTTTCCTTATATTTTCTCTCTTTCATCCGTTTTCTTCGCCTTTACGCTATCTTTCATTCTCCACTTTCTTTCTTTTTCTCTCATTCTGTTTTCAAAGTTTTGCTGTTCCTCTACACCGCACTGTGCCTTTCTCATTTCCCGTTGTTTTTCCCGCGTCGGTTGTTCCCTCTTCCTTTATCGTTTTTTTCCGAGATTTTTTCCCCTCTGCGAACACCGTTATTTACTCTATATTTACGGCGAAACAATAAATTAAACAAAAGAAAATGCGAATGAAAGAGAGAAAGAGAAAGGTTGAAAGGCTGCATATGAGCGAAAAAGGCCCAAATTGTTCTTTGATTCGGTTCAATGAACAAAAATTTTCTTTTACTGAACCTTGGGGAATTTCCCCTAAGAAACCTTTTGTCTTTGTTAGCAGTTTCGCTTCTGCAATTGGATTTCTGGTTTCTTAAACCTTTCTTGTCGCTTATTTTATTTTTTCAAAATGAACCCGAGGTGATTCTTATTTCCTACTTAAACCACCGCCAGCTTCCCTTATAATTTAAATAGAAAACAAATTTTGTTACTTTTTCATCCGACGAGGCATTTTTTTACCCTGGCCATCTCCATTACGTTGACGAGTCAGTGTGTTTTATGGCAAGAGAAGGTTAACCTTTTTGTGTTTTGGAAAATTCCGGTAATTGCGGTGTCGAGTAATAAATTTGAAAGAAAAATTAAAAGTTCAATAAGTAAAAAAAAAAAAATTTCAATCAGGCAGATCGTTTCCGTCGATCTGGCGTTTACGCCTTTTTTTCAACGAATTTGAATAAAATCCATTTTTGTTTGAATGCAGAAAAAAAAATTGATAACCCAATTTTAGGATGGAAAACTAGCGCTTTTTATGAATGGGACGGGAGCAAAAACTACTTTTCTCTAGAAACTTTTATGGATTTGATCGGCCGTAAAAAGCGTACCTGAGCTTTTGTGGAGCAGAGAAGAGGCCGGACCTTCTGAACAACTTTACAATTCCCATGCCTTTCATTAGAAGTTAATTGTGGTTCTTAACATTTCCCATTTTAACTCGGCCATTTTGCCTTTTCTGCAGTTCCCCTTCCACTTCAATGCCACCCTTACAGTACTTTATCTTCCTACCGACATTTTTTCTATTAAGAGACCAAATCGACCATTGTGAACGGCCGACAATTATTTGCAATCCTCTTTCCATCGCTTTGACATGTTTCTCTCTCGTTTTCCCTTCATCTATTCGCCCAAGAAATGACGTTTCTTCCAAAACGAAAATAGTTGAAATAGTAATAGAAATAGGAGAGAATTGTTATCCGTTCGTGTGACCCAAAGTCCTTTCAATGTGACTGCTAACAAAGCCCACATGACCTTGTCATAAGAATCACTTTTGTGTTTGTGTAGACTCATTTAACGTCACTTCTGCTAACCTTCTTTTCAGAAAACTCTATTTCCTATTGTGCATTATTTTTTTGGGAGGGAGAAAGAGGTGCTCCGACAGATTTGTACGGTGCAAATGAAATTTCCAACTGTGAATTGTAGTAACTGGCACCTTTCCGGGTATCCCACTCTCTGACACAATCAAACATCCTTTCCTCGTGAAATTCGGGGTGACACGCCTGAGTGATTTCATTCCTTGTTTACTTAGCAATGAAATAGAATCTTCTGGGACAGAAGGACTTCATTTTCTCTATTACTATTTGCTTTACATTCCCTTGAATATTTCAAATTTCTCAATTTTCAATTTTTTTTTCTGCATCAACCAAATTTTGCCAAGGTTCCTTGGTCTCAACCGCAACGTCCGTCACAAAATTAATTTTTCCAGTAACAATTTTCTCCTTCTTCAGTACTCCACACATTGCCCTAGAAGTGGACAATAGGTGAAAAATAAAGCAAGGCCCTTTATATTTAATTTTCTCGGGCCAAACCTAATTAGGGAAATCTTGAGATTTCTTCCCAGTTCAAGTAAATAAGAGAAGTTATTAAAAAATACATCCTGTCTATTTTACACCGGATGTAATAATGTATATTGCACTTTGTTAAAAATCGTAAAAAAATAATTATAAATCTACTTGATGAAGTTGATTGGAAGCCATCACAAGTTCTTACGTCTCTATTTTACTGATTCTATTTATAATGGTTTCTTTGTTAGGGTAGGACTTTGTGGTGTGCGATTCTATTCTTTCCTTTTATTGCATCCCTTAAATAGTTTGCAAATGTCAACATTCTAGTTAAAGAGCACAGATGTTTCGTCTTGACTTTTTCCGATTTCTCTCTTTCATCGACACTTTGATGTGTAATTAATAATTTTTTAATAGACCGCAGAGATAAATCTCCTTCGGTGTCGTTCCACTAAAATAAGAAAACGAAAGAAAACAATGAAAAATAATCGACATAGGAAACATGAAAGTTTTGTTTTCCTATTTTCTCCAAGAGTAAAAGTCGTAGAAAGGTTCTATTATTAAGTCCGCGTTCCAAAAAGAATGTTTGTCGGCTGAAAATAACAAATTTTTCACTTTCTTTGGTCAAATCTTTTCCCGTACAGAACCCACCACAGCATTGTAGTGAGGTGAACAAAGCGAAGTGATAGAAACTTTTATTTTACTTCCCTCCATGGACTGTAATTTGCAAAAATAAACTGTCAAATGACGCATCAAAGGATTTACCGCTTATTTAATTTATTAATTCAATTTTTCAGGTGTGAGAAAATTTCCGTATTCATAAAAATACTCCACCTGAGACCGGTCGATCATAAATTTCATGCATAAAGTTAATGGACGCCACAACGACGACCCAGAATAGTTCATAAGTTAACTGTTGATGAAATTTTCCAAACTAATAACAATAACATTCCTGTTGAACCGGAAATAATACTTTCTCAAGCAATTTATAGTTTGCTAGCTTTTTTCATTTTAATCAAACTTAAATTAGCGCTTTTACAAGAGTGCATTATATGGAGGACGGCAATAAAAAAATAATTAATTTAGTGTTTCGGCGACGACTTGGCGGCGAATTAAAACTTTTCGAATCGTGTTTTACAGCTTCTCATCCACACCAGCCGTAGTAGGAGAGGTGTAGCCACCCTTTAGATCATCCCCGGAAAGAACCGTCCCGAATGGTTCGATCGGTCAATATTGGCCTGGGAATTTAATATTTTAATAACGCCTTAAATGAAATGTTTCGTAAATTAAAAAAAAAAAAGGATAAACTCGCAACGGCATTTTATATTTAAGTGCAATGAAGAATTTTATTACTCGCAACGAAATGAAAGTTACTTCAAGTAATAAAGTGCATCCCACTTTTAAGGTTAATCACAGCTGAATGGGCACTACGTTTTTTACCTTGGAAGTGTTCGGTTGTGATTTTCACATGGATGTAGAGGAAAGTTGGTAACAGGCAGTGAAACTAAATAATAAATTATTAACTTAATTGACAATGACATGTTTAATTTATGTGTTTTATTAAGTCGGAGAATGTAGAGATCTCGGTCAATTTCAAATGTTCAATTGCAGGTGATCTATTCTGATCTAATACTTACATTTATTTTCGTTTTAGGTAAGCATAAAGTACAGCACTCGTTGTGGGGGAAAAAAGTTAAAAATTTATGTAACTGCGAAACATTCAAATGTGCTCATCAGGTGAGTTTCTCTACTTTTATTTGTAATAATAGTTATAACAGATTGAATACAAATTCTAACTGGCGACTAGCCTCGTGTCGCAATTACAAAGCTTAGTTATTCATTTAATAAAACAATAGTTTTAATGATTATAAGTTAACGATCAGTTTGTGATCAATTTTGATTAACTAAAATTTGCTATTTTTCAAAAGGTAAATTTTCTTAGTGAAGTATCTAAAATTTTTGAAATTTGTGTTTATATTCAGTATCCGTCTATTTTCACTAATACAATGGTATTTATTGGGGTTTAATTTTTCCATTTAAATTAAAATATTTTACTTTCACCAAACATGAAAATGTTTCTCTTAAATTCTTGTTTCGCTCACCAAAACCTGAAATGATCAATTATTCAAATAAATTACGTGTCCGTTTACATATTTTATTTTATTTCAACGTGTTCGTCCAGAAGGGTTTTTGAGCTTCGGATCTCATGAACTTTGACTCAAATCCATGTATATAGATTATTTATATTAATCCAAATAATATAAAAAAGCGTATTATGAGAGAGAGAGAGAGAGTAGTAGAAATTGAAAGTAATGCCTGAATAAAAAGAGAAAAAGCATAGAAGTGAAATAATATCCATTTCTGAATAAGCAGTGTAGGCAATTACTGAATGGCTTGAGGGTAGTTTTTCTTCGTCTCGGAGCAGGAGAAGCGCACACGTCCAAGGAGTGGAAAATACGAAGGAAAAACACACGAGAAAAAATCAAGGTACTACAGTAAAATATACATGGCGTGTGGGTGTGTAGCCCGTGAAAGCATTTTGCTTAGTCATAAGTTGAGGTGCGATTTACCCAGCGGGACTCAGGCGTTTCTCTTCTGAAAATTTGAATAATCCAGAAATGGCGGGTAAGTCGGTTGCAAATAAGAACGAGCGAAATGAAGAAATATGCCGTGACTGAGAGGAAGCCTATGAATACGGTGGAAAAAGTAAAATAGCCACTAAATATGGAGTACAGATGAAGAAACTTTACTGTAAAAAACCAAAAGGAACTTGTTTTGTCTTCACGGCAGAGGAAGTACCGGGGTTTAACGTACCGGGAGAATTTCCATTTACCGCACCGTCTAGACCGTTTTGTGCTTTTGAGATGAACATGTTGCGAGAACATTTGAAATTAGCTATTTGTTAGACGTCTTAAATTAGTGAAAATGAGAAAAGAATTCAGCATTGAACCTCGAGGAGAACAAAAAAGAAATGGTCACGGAAAATCGACCGAAACATTCAACTTCAAAGCTCAAATTTACAAAGAGAACGAGAAAGGGAAAGAGAAAATATGTGAGCGGCCATTTAATCAAAATTTCCTGTTAATAGAGTTTTCCAGATAATTTACGACGGTTGAAAAAAAGAAAACTTTTTGATGGCAGCACGGCAGAGGAAAAAATTTACGGGTAAAGTTAACTTGACGTGGATAAATGCGGACGCGAGAGGAAACGAAAGATAAAGACTGGGTAGAAGAAGCAGAAAGAGCGAGAGAGGTGAAGTGGCAGAAGAAAAAACATTAGACGGCGACCGTTCCACGGGGTGTGTCACATACATAAATATTTTATTGAAGATAATGTCGCAAAAATAATTGATTATTTTCAGTGAAAATCTGCGTAGCTTTTGCCGTGGAAGTTAAACAAAATTAATTTTTAATAATTGTCAGTCTAAACAGAGAATATGTCGGAATTACAATAACTGTATTTGTTTAACATAACTGTATTTTTTGATTCAAGTTATTTCTTAAAAGGTTTACTTAAGCAAAATTTTTGAAGTTTTTGTATATATTTACGTAAATATTGTGGTTTAATCACTGATGTGAAAGAAGGGCGAAAAAGAAGTGGGTACTTGATCAACAACATCAACTTCTTGTTAAGTAATTTAA
This sequence comes from Polyplax serrata, assembly GCA_037055365.1. Taxonomy (NCBI): domain Eukaryota; kingdom Metazoa; phylum Arthropoda; class Insecta; order Psocodea; family Polyplacidae; genus Polyplax; species Polyplax serrata. The sequence continues at coordinate 1,847,947 of JAWJWE010000007.1, forward strand.
GAAAAATTAATACCTTCACTTAATGTTGAATAATCTTGAAGGTGTCCTTTGTGTCAGAGTTCCCTGCTTGCTCATATCGTAGGGAAGTAGGAGGTCATCCGAATAGCAGACTATTTTTGTTTCATCCTTGAATTAAAGTAGAGTAAGTTCCAAAGGGTAGATCCCAAAACAGAGCCTCGGAGAACCTGTTTATTAACTTTCACGGCCCGTTGTATTCTATGAAAATTTGACGATCACTAAAGTAACTCTACACAAAGTTGATTAGAAACTCTGCTATTTTATTATTTCTCAGTATGTTCAATTTAGTTGCTCGTCTGACGTTATTGAAAGCACTCCGAACGTCAAGGGATGTAGCAACCACCACCTGGTTAATTTTTTTTAAGAAACTTTCCACAGACTCAAGTCTTCGGTGGACAACCCACGTCGGAAACCGAATTGGTTAGAATGCAATAGAATTCAATTCTTTCCAGAAGTTTCTAAATCCGATGAGTAAAGGAATGGGTCTGTAGCCCGACGTACTCGGTTTTCTCCCGTCTAACAACTTTATTTTTTTAGTTTTTCAAATTGTAACATTTCCGTACATTGACAGTAATGTTTTTGGGTATGTTTTAATTAATATTTTTATTAGTGGGTTGGAATTACTGTCCTTTCCCGAGCTTTTTTATTGTTCAAATTTTTTGCCAACCAATTTTGCTGTATCGTAATCCAGATGGTCAGCAGCAGTTGAGTCATTCTGAAAAAACTCATTAGGTTTTACCTGACATTTTTATTTGTTATTGTCAATAATGTTGTGGTTAATTTTAAAGGAAGGCGAGTTAATGTCAGTGTTGTGTCTGCTGATATTTCACAAAGTTTGTTCCAGATCTTGGTATTATTATTTACAAGTTGTTTCCCACCCCTCCAGTTTAAGTTGAATGTTTTGAAATTATCGTGAAGCATATTTTTCATATTTGGCATGGTTTTTTTGTCAGAAGAAAAGAAGTACTTTGCATAGGGGTAACCATGGAACAATTGTTATATTTTCGTATTGATCCTCGTAAAGTTTGCGTTTTAGCAAATGAATTTTATTTTCAATTAGAAATTTACTTTTTGCTTTATACTTTCTGTTGTCATTATTTTACTATTTCCATTTCCAAACAGATGGCTGTGTGATATTGCAAAGAGCATCTCGCAAGTCGTCCAATTTTTCACATTATTTTTGCATTGTGTTTATTTGTAATTTATAAATGCGGTCATTTGAGAAAAACAATGAAAAAACCAATGGCAGTCGTAGTCAGCGAAATGTTTCAAATTTTGATTTCAGTTGGCGTACATAGAGGTTCGTGCTGAAGAAAAAATGAAGGAAAAAGTAATCTTGCCATTCTCCTAGACAAAAAGAGGGAAAAAAAATAACGAGAAAAATGCTAGCACCCATAATATTCTAGAATTCATCTAGCATAGATTCCTTCCTTTGAAATTTCGGTCACGAATAGAATTTAAACGATATATGTAAATAGGTCTAAATAAAAGGCACACAGACGAACGGTTTTCTTCACTCAATTTCGTCCCCATTTTTGTTTCAACATTTCCTACATTCAGTTCATGAATGTGTGTCTCGGGGAATGAATTCACTCATTCTTGCTAGATTGAGATACCAATGTGGCAGTCTCACAAGCAGTAAGACTATAATGGAAGAGAAAGTATCCTTGGTTTTTAAAATATATGTACATTAAAAACTCGTCTCTTTTTTTCACTTATGTTTAGTAAGCCACCACATTGAACTTTTACCGTTTGACCAGGAGCGGTGCCCAAGGGTCTTTACGATCCATCTCGGGTCATTTTCCACTCTTATAATCTTGTTATAATGTTTTCAAAAGGAAAGTACAAACATAACCGGCTTAAATTTCAATTGTCCACCTCAATTATTTGAACGTGCGAACGTACCACCAACAGGTTTTTGGTCTCCTATGTTTTATTTCTAGACTTTTACGACTTCACATCGCGAGTCTCAAATGGCATTTCTCTCACCTTTCTCAGTTTCCCTAAAAGAGAATTCAAGGGAAGCAAAGTTTTGTAGTCACTTTGGTCCATCGACCGCAGCTGCTTCCCAACACAAATGGGAGGAAAGTTAAAATTGGGAAAAGAAATTTTACTGAAATTAATAACTTGGATATGACTAGAAATTAAAGAAGAATCATGTTTTAAGCTTACTGGTTCCTGTACCGTCACTACCACCACATCTACAACACCACATTTGTTGCGCAGGAGAGAAATGAAAACTGCCCCAATAGACACGACTATTGGACCTTTTTTCTGGACTGGGGAAACACCAGAGTAGCCACCGAGGGGATGCAAGAACCTGAAAAACTCGAAGAACCTCCCTGTACTACTCAGCAACTATAAAAAAAGTGTTTTACAAGTAGTGCTTTATAATAAATTTTCGTGAAAGAAAGTTGCACTTTCACTTGATTTACGATGTTGAATGTAATGCAGTAAGAAGCCTTTCTAAAAGCTATTAACTTCTGAAGAGCCTAAATATTAATATTTTATGATTAAATTTTTAATATCCTTCACATACAAGACTTAAATATAATGTATCATTGACGTAACATTTATTGAAATATAATACCAAGTCTTAATATATTAAAATAAAAGGTCATCCAGTAATGTTTCTCGACGTGGTAGTCTGTGTCTGCGGATTATTAATAAAACTATTGAGTATAGTAATGATACATAAGACAGGAATAAGGGGCCTTTTCTCTCCCCGACAGAAACCCGATAAACCCTTATGAAACTTCCACAAGAAGAATAGAAAAAATAATTAAGTCTTACGAATTGAAATTATAAATTAAAAAGTTTAAATTTTAAATTAATTTAAATAGAAAACTAATTAATTACAAATTGGAAAGAAAAGTCACGGAGGTGGAAAAGCGTTAAAGAAGTAGGAATGAATTGTTGGAGCAAATGAATGAAAGTCCAAGTTGTTACCGTGGGTAACACCTTTTCCGATGACACCTTTTTTCTTTTCCGATGGAAGTTGGTGTTGGCCTAGAATAATAGGAAATAGAACAACAGGTCAACGACTTTTGTTGTCACCAAATCTAAGGAAATTTGTTAGTAGATATAGTGTGACATATATATTTATATAAACAAAATATATTTAAATAGTATAATGGTTTTAAAAGAGGGTACAGCTTATTAGGAACAATACTTTTTAATTTTTTCTTTAATTTAATACGTATAGATTCAGCGACATATTGTTTTTGTGTTCTTTTTACTAGTCCCAAATGTAATCTTTTTGGTTGTGGGTTACGAATTATCGCATTCTCGGAGGTGGTACCTCCAGTCATTTCTGTGTACGTGTTTCTCAATATATTATTTTTGAAACTAAAAATTTATAAGTACTGGATGAAGTGAAGAGTGGGAAGCAAAATAAATTATGTAAAGGACTTTATAGGTAACTAACGCAGCAGTTTCATAACTTTTTGAGTCTTTTAAATAAAGTTTGATTTTCCAGGTAGGATAGGTAAGTGTGACGTTGGAAAGAAAGTGTGCCGTAAGAATGTTAAATTAGGAAAATTTGAACGGGGGGTTGTAAAGTCGGAGGTTAAGTATCTTCCGTCAGGCCTTAAAAAGTAAATATAGTTTGAAAACTGATTAATAAATTATCATTACTGATAAGTCAATGGCAATTCTTCCTTCCGTTCCGTAACCATCCATTAATCTTAATTAATTACTGGGTAATTATTCTGCTTTTACCCTTTCACCTCATGTTCATCTCCCTTATTGTTCTATTTTTTTACTGTTTTTTTGTTGTCCCTCTCCTTTCTACCTGTCATTCTCATCTTCCTTTTCTAATTTCCAACTCTGAATTTATTTAATTTTTGACAAAAAATCCATCATTTCGCACAAAATCCAGGAAGAAAAATGGGAAATTAGAAGCGACTCAGGAGTGTAAGAAAAAAAAGAAAAATCAGCCCCGAGCAACTACTTTATCTCCTGTGTGAAGGATAATTAGAAATCGATCAATGTGATAGGTTGACACGTTAAAAAAATTTTCTTGCATTTAAAACACCGCCATTTTTAATACAAAAACATCATTCATTTATAAAACGAAATGAAGCAACAATTTCATGTCAGCCCGTAAGCAGTTTGTCTTCAAGTTTTACACCGATACTTTAAAAGGTATTTGACTACACGACTACGAACTACAAATTCTGTTAAAAAACATTTTAAAAAAATATTAAATGTTTTTTCTGTGTGAATGTAATGTAATGTATAATGCAACCACAGAAGCCACTGCAACTGCCTGGTATCATACTAACCATGAAGTTTCCGATATGTAACATAGACGTGTACCTGGAAATTCAGGTACCAAGAGAAGTTTTTCAAGCCACTTAGAGGTGTTTTAAAGTTCCAAACACGAGAAAATATCTTTTTTGTTTTTAACTCAACAAACCTAACCTTTTTTTTGTAACGGTGAAAAATTGTTGGGACGGAAAATCGAGTACTGCGGGACTCGAACCCACTGAAAAACACCGAGGCCACCACTTTCGTTGTGGAGAAAGTGGCGAACGGCGTGTAGCTATCATTCTCAGGAACCCTCGTTAGAGACAGGACAAGAGCCTACCTCCATCCCTTAACGTCTCCGAAGAGTACAGGTACGAACTCCAATGTATTTGAACCCCTCCATCGTGTGACACTTTAGACACCCAGTGCATAGGTTGGTCCTATTCTAACCCGGGGACCACACGGGGGACGAACATAACCCAATAGGATGTTTTTATTGTTTTCGCTAATATTAAGTTATGCATGCGTTGAATACATTAATTATTAAGTTTGCGTGGCAACTCCGTGAAAACGGCCGGAGGCGTTAAAAGTAAAAATGTTAATAAAATGAAATGAATAAAAACCTCTGTTGATTTTACAGGTCGGGTGTCTCAGGTGAATTAAATTCGTGAAAAAAGAAAAAAAACAACATAAAACAAACTTTTGTGTCGGATTATGGTAGTAATCGTAGCTTTTTATGCTCTTTCGACCACAAAGAGCCCTCCCTTATTAGCCATTTTGTTTTACGTTTTGCCATTTTTTTTAAAATTTACTTTTGCCACTTGCCCGTCTACCAGCTTTCCATCAGAATCAAATTTCTTCACTACAATCCTGGTAGTTCGTGCCATCTAAAAAAAAAAACTACCAAATTGATTCTTTTTTCGGTTTTTGGTATTTGTCCCTGTAAGTCTGACCCCTTCCTTCTGCTTCCACGTGCGCCCAGACTGTCTTAACCTTTTCCACACGTTGCTTTTTTCTGCTAAATTTTTATTTATAGTTTCTTTGTCTGTACAATTGGATTTTCGATTTGTACACTAGACTTCCGACAAACTATTTCACATTTTCTTTTAAGTGTCACCGGTCCCGCTGTGACAACTTTGTGAAAGTTGGAAAGTTTTAAATTGAAAACAGACGCTAAAAGTACTTTGAATTTATAAAAATAAACTATTTCCCATTTTTTTATTTGTCTCCTTCAATCATTTTTTTCTATTTTTGTACTTGTTTTTTTTTTCTAACGGTAGAAAGGGTTTAAAAATGGCATGTGAACCGGCACATTGCTAGTCTATTTACACTTTTCGCAAGTTTTTTGTATTTAACTATTGACTCTCAATCTGAGTTCAATATCTGTGGCTTAACATTCTTTCATTCGATTGTCGGTTGTTGTTTTCTCTAATAATTAAATATTATTGCTATTAGATCTAGCAAAAATTATATTTAGTGATGGCGGAGGGGTATTGGGGTAGTCCGACAATTAAAAGATATATGATGAAATGCCAGATGTAAAGAAAAAGATTCAAAAATGTAGTACACAGAAAAGTAATATCTAATAGTAGACAAACTAAAATTTGAAGTAGGAAAAGTTAAACAATAACAATATATTGTAACACTTGAAAGTAAACCGCAGAGGCCGATAGAAAACTTTGAAACCCTCAGGTGAGCTGAGTTTGTATTTCTTCTAATCTTCAGTTACATTTGATATTTTACCTAGGAAAGTTGTTTTCCATCGAAAGTGAAAATGTTTATGGATTTGTTATAGAATGCCTTGGGAAAAGGTCCGGGAGCCCAGGGGCCCAGGGTCCAGGTTCTCTCCAATGAGACATTGCAAAAGTCTTAAAAGCCCAGAGAGCCGAGCCTTGGTAAAACCGCCGTTAAAGGCGCCCGGCTAATGGCAGCCTCCAAAACCGCAATTTTAAATTACCCCAACTTCATCCCGGTTCTTTTCTCTTCCTAATTTCCTTTCCTAGACATCCTTTTTTCTATTTCCTTAGCTCTTTGCTAACTTTTAGTTCTGTTTGAGAATCAAACTTACCATAATGTGCCGTTTCAGTTTTACTGACTGGACTTTTCCAATTGTTTTCTTGTTACCTTCAGGGTTTCTTGTTGTAATTTGTTTCATACAGTTCGAAATTGTTTTTTATTTTTATTAGACAGACAATTTTAGAAACAAATTCAAATCCAAAAAGAGTTCAATCGATATGTAATAGGGATAACGCCAAGGTATCTCGTCAGAGTTAGAATAAAGGTTCGTGATACGTTGTGAAATTGTCTATTATATTATTATTATACTATTTCAAAAATTAAATTCGGAATACGTATATGAAATAACGTCTAAGAGACATGATTATAAACGGTCTTTGAGTGTATTTAACAAAGGCAAAATACAGCACAGAAAACAAAAAAAATATAATGAACTTTCATTTCCTTCTTAAGCAAACTAAATAAGTATCAGTTGTGCAATAAAACTTGTGTGTGACTAAATAAGTCATGTATTTATGCATAGATAAATAACACAAACATACTAAATATAAATGACACTGAATTGGTACCTGCTTGTTCCTAATATAATAATAGTATTGTGTATGTTTTCTTACAAGCCAACGTTACATACCTTCATGTTACCTATCTACATAGGCCCAAACGCACAAAGACATAGCACATCATTTGCATTCTGCTTCGCGGTATTCTCTTTTTTTTTGATTCTTAAGAGCTTTTTCAGAATTTTGTTTTATTTATTTTATTCATCCTTTTCTGTCATCATTTTATTGCGCCATTTTTCTTTCCAGTTGTTCCATACACCTGGGTGTCTAAGCCTCTTCTGCCTGCATCCTCCTCCAGGATTATCGCCCAAACGCGAATTGGATTTATTTCTGGAAAACCATTCCATGTTTACATGGAGCTTTGCTCAATAAAAATTTCTGTTCCTTTTCTTATATTTATGCTGCAATTCGTTTCTCCTACCGCTTCTATTGTCAATATTCGAGTCTTTCTAAAGAACTTCAAATCAACTATTTGCTTGTTTCATGTTTCCGTGGCATATAAAATTCGTCAGAGTGAGGTTAATGATGTTTAAAAAAGTGTGATGTTAGTATATGGTACATACACATAGGTGTACATAAGTTTGTTGGTACCAATAAAATAATTGAAATCGAAACATTAGAAAAAAGCAGTCCATGTTAAAATAATAAACTTTTTGCAGAACTCCCAACAAAATACCGAGCAGTCTAATGTGTACCTAAGAACAGTTCAAGTTTTGCAGTTACCTGGCTGTTACCGTCGAGCAGGCAGAAAAAGCCAACTTAACGGGTGCAAACTTTGGTTTTCTGATGAACGACCGCAAAAGTATCGGCGTAAGAGAAAGCAGAAAGACTTTTCCTCTGAGAGAAACATGTGCGAAGTACAAGAAAAAAATAAATAAAAGATAAAATCTGAAGGAACCGGAAATTCCATTACTCATGCCAGGAGCCTTTATTTCAGTTTTCCGCCCATATATTCCACACGTAACTACTATTTATTGTACTTGGAATGACTATTTTTGGGGTTCAATAAAAGTTTCGTAAATAATATTTATAGTTTGGCGTGATTCATAATCCGGTTGGATGAATTTACGAAAGGAAAACACATGCTGAAATTTTTATGTCCGCGACCATGCGACTCAAACTCTTTTTTTTTTATTTTTATTACCCTCAAAACCTCCTAAACTTTCTTATCCCTCACCCTAAAAAACCGGTAACTTAAGTTTATTAACTTCTTTTTATATTTGAACTTAGTTCATTCTTTGTTTAATAATTATTCTATTTAACTATTTAAATTAACACTTCACAGGACGAACATTTTTTCCGACGTTGACTATGTACATAAAAAAAAGGTCTTACATAACTACACAACAAATAACTATTTAACATAAGCACTGTATAAATATTTAAATAATCATGTGACACGATATTATTAATTTTGTTAAATCATAAATATTTATTTCCTTATTATGTTTGAATTTTGTATTTAGTAATTAAAAAGCGATTAAATATTACATGAAACCACAGGAAATATTAAAAACCAATTTATTAAAGATTAAGAATTTTAATTTCCATCAATTAAGTATTAAAATAAATTTATTTGAAATTCCGCAGGATGAATGAGTAAACATCTCAATAAGGCAACGCTACCTGATAAATATTAAAGTTAATTGAATTAAATTTCACTGCGAAATGTTAAGGTGTGCTGAAGTCCGTAAAAATAGAACTACTTTTTTGCAGTTCACTTTCACTCTGTCTTGTAGTTTGTAACTGCAGAAAATTCAGAAAAAGGTACTTAGAACGTACCCAAAGCTTTTTCTATGCTTGTGACGTTAGGTTTTAATGTAATGGGAACAGAAAGATTTCAAATATCCATCTCTCTGTGTATCGATCCGTCTGGCAATCCATATATTGCTTTTATCATTCTCTTTCTCTCTGTGTTGCTGCTCTGCTGCCACTTCAAATCAACCCAAAATTGTTTCCAATTTAATTTCCCCTGCTTTCGTCGCTCTCTCAAAATTAGTTCGAGGATAGTCGACCGCAAGCAACCGATTTAAATGCGCATACATCCTGTTACACCCCACCCTCATTCGTCTAACGTGCTCTAAGTGTCTCTAGAGACATTTTTATAAGAAGCCTGTAAGAAAACTGTTCTGCTACCTTCTAGAGCACTACTTTCTAAATAATACTGGATGTTTTCACCGTGATGTGAATGCAAGAAAGATGAAATTTTCTCAGAGTTTATTACGTCCGTAAGGAAACAAGGAACGGGAAGGTGACAAGAAAGTAAAAGAACGGAGGTCAAAGGTGAAACGTTGCAGAATTTCCGGTGCGAGTTAACCAAGAATGTTGCGCGAACGGAAATCGAGAAGAAACGGAAATGGAAATCTGCTTTACTTCTTCAGTGCAACTTTTCAATTTGAAAATAAAAAGAAAGACTTGAAGACGAAAAAAAAACAGATGGAGACACCGTCGCATTTCAACGGACGGATCCGAACGGAAATTTAAATTCTTTTTTTTTCTGGAAAGAATTTGTCTTTGACGCAGGAAAGTTGACTGTTTCACCTGACACTATCCATTGATGACAAATTATCAAATCCGTTGTCGTTGTCGTTTTCTTCCATTAATGTTATTAATTGTTTTGTTAACTCTGTAGCCACCAGTATAATTATTATAGTATTTAACTGTGTCGAACCAACGGATTTTTAATTTCGGAATGATCGCAGGGTTTTTCCGGATCCTTCCGAGTGAAACTTGTCTCAGATCTCACGCTCGTTGAAGAGAAAAGAAATCGTCGAGCTAAACGACTGAAAAACTCAATTTCTACATTTGTTCGCCTCCGTTTAATTGTTTTTCGTTAAGCCAATTTGATCTGCCCTTAGATTTCCTCCACGTGCACTTGTAGTTTTTTCTATTAATTTTTTTTAAAAATAGTTTCAGTGTCCGGTCCAGCGCATTCAACCTTTTTCATTCAGTTTGTCTCAGTTCTCTCGGAGCCCTTCCGTCTAATCTTATTTGTGCTTTTGCCATTTAGAAATTAGACGGTTTCTTTGTTGATCTGTGATCTTGACCTTTTTTTCTTATTCCTGCAGTTTTTGTCCTCTCTCTCTCTAACTGTGTCTGTACTCAAACCCTTGAGTACTCATTTTAAACAACAGTAGACGTGAAAAACGAATTTTCCACCGGATTGACATGTTAAATAATTGGAAATGGAACGCAAGCTTTTTGTCTGCATGTGCTTTCATAAAGCTTTTTAATTTTACGACTTAAAAGTCGCATCCTCTCCATCGCGTTTTTTTTTTAATTCTCCTTTATATGCCGTGGTTTTAAATTGTCGCGTATGCCTGAGTAAGGTGTATAAATAGGGCAGGAAAAAACGCACGCTCTTACTCTAGGTGTCTGTATCCGGTTGCAATTGAGACATTCAATTTTGAGATTTGTTTATTAGTTTTGTTATTAATTTATGAGAATGCCGACGATACAGCAAACTTTGAAACGTTGAAAGATGAAACTGAATTGTTAAAGTCACCGTTTTCACAACCTTCAATGCCACATTGAAAATTTTTTATTATTCCTACTGTTCGGGTTCTGATCATTAAAGAATCATTTGATTTTGTCAGAATCATTCTCATTACCTGAAGTCTTTCTTTGTCCATTCATTCGGTCTCTTCAGAAAAATACGACTTGCCTTTTTAAGAAGTAAAGACTGAGAGAACTCTTTCCTCATTGTTTCATCGTAATTACGTAAGAGGAGAGTATCAGGTTTATTAAAATCGCTTTCAAACTTTTTATAAAATTATTTTGAAAAGTAGTTAATAATATCGATTAGATCGAAAGAAAAATACATTTTCTACCTACATTACAATTTGTTTGCTTTTCTTCTCCTTCCCGCACAAAACATCTGGATGAGCCTCTCTCTCTCTCTCATGTTGAAATTCCATAAACATTGTGCGTCCTTCTCTTCTTCAGGGATACGCCACCGGCAAACTCCTTTCAATCTGACTAATTTTTATTACCATCTGTCGGAAAATCAACAACAGCCAAAGAAGAAACGTTTTCTATCAATTTTACGACAGATTTTTTGGTAAATTTCCGAGATCGGATACTGAATTTCTTGTTTCTCCTGTTTACCCTAGAAATTATTTCATACTTTAAATATATTAATAAAGTGCACAGTGAACAGGTACAAACTGCGAAGTAATAGTTTTGTTTAATGAATGTCAATTTTAAAATAGATTCGATGTCACATGTAATAAATAAACGAGTCTCTTATTGAAAATAATTATTAATGTTTCATATTGTGCGAGGAATCTTTCTGTGCGGAACAAATCCATAGGTGCTAGGCGTCTTTTCTCCTGTTCTGCGGTGTTTATCACCCCTGACGTTTTAATTTAAACGCCATAATTTGTTTTTGTATATATATTAAACGTGTGTATATTTTAATTTGGCCATAAATTTAGCAAGTCATATAAAAGCCGTTTGATTTAATGCTGGAACCCCAGCCTCCGGAGCTGCGACCCTCTTCAGAAAGCATCGGGCTTTTCCCATTAATCCTATCGTTTTGGTTCGGTCCTAAATCTCCTTCCAGCCATCAGCCTCCATGTTGCCCCTTTTTTTTCACTTTTCTCATAATTTTTATTTGGGCTCCTATCTACCCCACCGTTGCCGCCCATTTGGATTTAAAATATTTTTCAGTTCTGTGAATGGTTCGCATCCGACTCCGGCTTTTGCCTTTGTTTCTCCCTTTTTTTTTAAATTGAATATAAACTATCCTGATCGATTGATTCATTAGATTAATTATTTCCTAAAAAACAGAAATAAATTACAAGATGCACTTTGTTTGTTCGTTTTCAACCGCTTTGCTTTTGGTGACATATTGGGCGGGTTTGAAATTACATTTTTGACATGAACTCTCATTCCCCCGAAATCATTTAAAAGGCCTAATATTTTTGCCTATGAGGTTGACCACAATAGCGAAAGGTAAGTCTTGATTACTCTGGAACCCATAGTTTTACAATTTATAGTAAAACAACACTTTATTAACGAGGATCCGAAGGTGATCGCATATTAGTAGTTTTTATCAGAGACTTAGAAGAGCCTGAGAAAATCAATAAGTTTGATATGCCAGGAATGTATGTAGCGTCGTGTGCCGTTGAGTGTGTGAGGAACAAATTGAAAAGTTTCAATGAGGTACTCCACATCGGGTCGACATTACGGAAGAATGGATGTTGGTGGTGGAACAAACGGCAACAAAATGCGACATAAAGGGAGTCGAAATAAACCGAAGTTGAATGAAAACTCAAATCAGGTAGAAGTAAAAAGATAAATCGAAACGGAGAAGACAAAAGTAGGATTGAAATGGAATTTAAACTAAACGTATTTTGCTCTTTAAGCCCTTTCACTTTAACATCCGGTTCCGGCAACCCGACAAATATCGATATCGAATCGGAAATATCGCGCTTCGATTTCAACTAATCCGATCTGACGATTAAATTATGCTTTCCCTTCATCGCTCCCTTTGCCCATTGCCAAACTGCCTTCCTACGCTCCTGCGAAATCTGATAAATTCAATTTCGGTCCTGATTTCTAATTTACCTGCTCCTGCAAGTGGCAACACACAAAATTACTTTTCGACGGGTCGAACCGACATGTTTTTAGCCAGCAAAATTATTTTGCTTCTTCTTCTTTTTCTTGCGAAACACGCGAAAGAAAGGAAAACATTAAATACGACTCAATATGGCGTAGGAAAACAATTTCATCGATAAAGGAAAACTCTTTTGAATGACGTGGAAGAAGAAGAAGAAGAAGAAGGAAAATTTGCTTTTTCCATGGCCCTGGCGCTCTTCCGGTTTTTATTATTCAAAATTATTGGAGACTCAACCGAAGAAGAACCGGAAGAAACACGAAGAATTTGGACAATTTTGCCGTTTTTATTTCTTACAAAGAACATTCTACTGCTTTTTCCTCTTTTGCTTCCGCGTCTTCTGCCGCCCGCAAAAATGGTGATCTGCTTGAGAATGAAAAATTTTAAAAATTTAAATCTCGACTCCGATCGCGAAGCTTTGAAGTCGTCAAGAATTTATTTATTTGATTTATATTTAACGTAGAGATGTTCCACTTTGTAGTGAACTACAAGATGGCCGACTCAAGTTGTAAATAAGGCAATAAGGCAGACGGAGTTTCGAGCAAATTATTCAGGTATTTGCCTCATTATAAATATATGGTAAGTTGCTGTTGGCCAGCAGAAATTTGATGTCGGGCCTTGTGGGACTTCTCCACTGCTTCTGTTTTACTCTCAAACAAGTTGAGCAGGTCTTCTTCGCTTTTCTCCACTAGAAACAGTGAAATACTATACTATTTCTTTTATTTCTTCTTCGTGAAATTTCATGTTTTGACTTTCTGATTTTCCATCCGTCCATTCTCTCAACATTCCAGACTATTTTTCCAACATTCTCTGCGGTCTTTTTGTCTTCTTCACATACTTCCGCTCGTTCCTCTTGTATTTTTGCGTGGATTTTTCTTCTTATTTCTTTGTCCTGTTCAACCACACCCCACTTTTTCTTAAATTCTTCTGTTCACCGAGTAGTATTTCACACTTTTTTATGCCCAAATCTTTTGAATGAAAAATACAGCAGGAACTGGTCCACACACCAAAAATAATACTAATGTATAATAATAATACGAAGCAAAATGAGTATTACAAACTATCAAATAATTTCTTTACTTAACATCTGAGTAAACTTCAGATGAATTAATTTTTCTTATTTATCTAATTATGTAAAATTAAACGGCACTTCAGGTAATTAACTAGGCGCAAAATTATCACAGACATATCCGCGAGGAAGATACCAATGATATAATCCGGAGATCCTCTGTCAAGACTTTGACCACCCTGTTTCTCAAAGCTGCAATTTATGAAAGTGAGTTATCCGGTGTGCTTGTACACAAAGTAATGTAATTAAATTAAGTATAGAAAGTGTGAAGAGTAGTTGTGAAAAGTTAAAAAACTAGAACTTTAACAGAAACTTTTAATACAAACGATGATATATCATAGCAGTTGAGATATCAGCTGAGACAAATATATACTAGGTACGTATATAAAAAGTATACGTTAAATCAATATATAGTATAAGTCAATGTCTGAATAAATGGCGATGGCTTCCGGGTATTTAAAAAATTCAACAGAGTTTGCCACCTTACAAACACCAATTTAAATTCACTAATTATATGCTTAACATTACATTACATCACACAAAAGGAAAAGAATTTATTTCGGTCTAATTTGCGAATTTGAAATGGACGGATTGTAAATTGTGCGCCATGAACCCATTTATTTCCAAATTAGGTAAAAGTTTGAAGGTTTAAGGTTTGACTGGCAGGTTCTGGCCAGGTCGGTCGCTTCCTCTGCCTCTGTCCAACCGAAGAAAATCCAAAATTCAAGTCGTGAACATCTCGCTAAATAAAGTGATATTTTTTCACAAATCCCTTTTTTTATCTATTTCATTTCCTTCTGGTTTCTTGCTAAAATTATTTATGTACGAAGGAAAAAGTTGGCATTCTGCACAAAATTGGATTAACCCAAATCTAATTTGGCCTTCTTTGCTTCGTCGATGTTCGAATGGAACCTCCGCGCAATTTATGTAAATTTTACCAAGTTGTGACTCAGATTAGTTGTTAGTGGTAAAGCAGACTAGGTGGTAACAGGTGAAGGTTGAAAGGGTGTTGGGTCGGGAAAGTTCAACGGTAAAAATATTGTAGTGCAGTACGAGAGATGTTTCAGCTTTGAAAATTTTTATCTATAATATACTCTTGTATATTATACATTCACTTGCTGAGTTTTCCTTGAAGTCAAAGGCCTTAGTAGTTGACAAGAGTCAGACAGAAGAAACGCAGTGCAACTACTTCCTTATTTTCATGTTGCTTAAATAATTGTCGTCGTGGCATTTCCGTCAGACCATTAATTTCCGGTTTCTTCACAACAGTGAACGATCCAAATCAGGTCCGCTTTTATCTAGCGTAGATAATATTCCTTTACTTCCCTACCTCCGCAGTCCTTTTTTGTGTTCTAGGCAGTTGTTTCTCATTATCAGACAGATGTCTGATATGTCTGCTTCCACGGTTTGTCCTGACTGGTCTAGGAGGAACGCAATTTCCTGTTTTGTCCTTCTGTTTCAACTTTTTGGTCAGAGTTGCTGTGAAAGCTGCGTGAAATACCATTTGAACGACTTTGTTCGACTTTGTCAGGCGCCGATCTGTTTCCGGTCTGTGAGTATCTATCTGTCTGCCTCCACGTAATTCTTTTGTTGCGTCATCCTTGTGTCCTTCATCTAAACCCCTTCATGTTGTATAAATTATTATTGTTATTTACTTTAGTGTCGTAAATAGTCAACTAATGCCATTCGTTTTTTTTTTATTTTTGTTCCTTGTCTACGCTCAACGTTCCTGCCTTTTACTTTGACTGATTTCCTTACCTTTGCTCTATTTATCTATTCACGTTCTATTTCCTCTACTCATTTTCATCCGTGCATTACTTTGGTTTTTATTTAATTTTGTTGTTGTTTTAACAATGTGATGCTGTTTCCTTCTCCTTCCCTTCCCATTCAAAAATTGATCTTCAATTGTTGCACAGATCAATGTCCTTCCTTCTTATAACTCTTATACATGTCGGCAGTTTTTCTCCTTTCCGTGGTTTCCTTTTCGGTCAGCTCGCATTTATTCTTGAATTCACTTAGTTTATTGTTTGTTGTCATACGCTCTCTGAATCTTTTATGGGTTCTATCTAAACACATCGGACTATTTGTCCTAAAAATAGTTTCGTCAATAAATGCTTGTACAAATTTGGTAGGAGAAATTTCACCTTAGAAGTAACAAATCCTTTAATTTAATTAAGTCGCGGCTTTTAAGGTTACCAACAAAAAGGTTCGTTCGTTTCGAGTGTCTGTGCTTTTGCGACAACCTTTTTTTAAATTCTACCTCGTCGTAAGGTTAAATTGCATTTTTCCGTCGTTTACTCAGCCTTTCCAATCCTGCTGAAATATTTATTAAGCGAAAGCCGGGGAAAAATCTTTGCGAATGGCTGATAGCAGTTGAAACTAGATTTTTCATCTTCTCCTCTTGCTGACTCCTTCCTTCCTTCCTTTCCCTCTCTCTCTCTCTCTCTCCCTTTCTCTTCTTCTGCAGATTTGCTAACAACCGTCTGGAGTACTTTTGGCAAATTGCCCTAAATTTCACGTTACGTGCCTGACAGCTGTAAAATCTTTGCCGTTCCCGTCACCTACCACAATTTTCTTTTTCATTTATATTATTTCCCGCCAAATGTTTGAGGTGAAAATGTAATTGCTACCACTTGGTTCACCCCCAAATTAGAATTTCCGGCAAACTGAATTGAAGGACATTGGAGAAATGGTCGCTGGCAAATACATTTGGGTGTTGTCTCTTCCTGAAAATAGGAAATTAAATGAGGTAAAAGATGAATGAAGATATGCAAACTTTTTATGAAATGTTCTTGCCGGAGATGAAAAGTTTAACTGAAGAATAACTGAACATTTTTGCTCCCATACCACCAAAGATAAGCTTGCAGTTTCGACATCAACTGCTGAAAACGTTAGAATTATTTGGCATTGGTCATCGTCTCTTTGCAAAATATTAACTCACTTTTTATTCAAGTTTATAAAACATTGCTGTATCCATAGGTGTAGATGTCACAACCTTAAGTGGAGCAGAATTAGTATTCTTAGTATTATAAATATCTTGTGTGTTTTGAGTAGGTATTTTCATTCCAATTGTTTCCGACTTCGAAATCACAAAGATGTCCCCTTAATATTTCAGAGACATAGTTTACCAGAGAAAAGGTTGTCACAGCTTCAAACAACTCGAAGAAAGAGTTACAGAACCGGCTTTTCTGCGTGCCCAAAAAAATATGAAAGTTCAGAGCTCTGTCAAAGTGTAAACATAGGTAATACACATATATAAAAGTTTTACAAGTTGTGCTTCAACCACTTTGGCTAGAATAAAATAAAATAACAAGTTACTAAGCCGTACATAACTCAAGACCGGAGTTCCAACTCGGTGGAAAGAGGAGAAAAAAACCGCTTCTAATAACTTGACAAAAAATTATGTAGGAGAAACAACAAAGAATTGTGGAATGTGAATCATAGTGAAATATAAAATAGAAGAAGCTAGAGAAAGGACAGGAGCTCTCTTGGAATTCTTCTCGTTTATTTATTAATGGTAATTTTACATTTTGTATGTTGTAAAGCTCGGCTGAAGACGAGGAAGAAGAAACCAAACTTTTTATTCGGTTTTCTCGTTGATAAATTCCTCTCACTACACAATCTAAAAATCTGTCAGGTAAGATGGAAGCTGAACGGATTCTGCTGATATTTACATACACTATATGGGAAACCCGAAGGTGTAAAAGAGAAGGAAAAAAATTTATGTACACGAGACGAATAAATAACCGTGCGAAATGGATTGGTCGGAGAGAAGAGATCTCGTCGAGATCCGATACGAGAGATCTGGACGATCTCTATTTACACTCAAAGCTCAAAGTCGTTTGATTTTCCCAAAGATTTATATTACAATTTTATAATTTCCAGAATATCTCATCTCTTCTGGCAACGGGAAACTTTTTACGGGAAGGTGCGGCCATTTTGAAATTTTCTCCAGTAAAAACTTTGAATTTTTCCGAATTTAAGAAAAGATTACGTTACATGATTTATTTATTTTCTTTTCCCTCCCGCCGTTTCGTACTTGTACTTCTACTGCTGGCTCCGTAATTATAAAATTCCAGGGTTAACCCTTCCAGGGAGTCCGTTCAAATCTACCGGTTCTTCTCTTGCCTCACTTGCAAATATAAATTGATTTACGGTTGGGGAGACCCATTTTACCTGTATAGTTTAAATTCTCTACTATTTTAAACAACTGTGAAAGCATTGAAACGATTTGACCGAATGGAGAGTTGTGAATAATTCCAGAAATGGAGTAGTAAGTAATACTCGAACTGAATAGAATTAAGACGGTTCGGTCTGTATGCTTTTCTAGGAGAGTTGGTCATGCGAAAGTTTCCCCCGTCGTGGAAACAGGTGGAAAATCTGATAGAGCGAACAAAATGAAAGAGAATTACATTATGAAGAAGATAATTGGTGGATTCTGATGTGAATTATTTGTGGTGATAACAAAAGAAGTATGACACTGGTAGGAAAAGAAGGCCTCGTACTTGTTACGTTCACATAAAAGAAACAGATGTTGTTCTACTTATTTCATTTGCTCTGACAGATTTAATTAACTACTTTTACATTACTATCCAAAGGAGAATACAGACCTAAAAGAAATTGTTACTTATTTACACTAAATAAAATAAATATACGCCTTACTAGTTCGGTTACAATAAGGGGGGGAAATTCTCAAAAACTTTCAAAATAAAAAATTTTACCAATTGAAATCTTTTTTGTTGTACGACTTGTTTTTTGTGAGGGCGTACCTTTGGGGGATCAAAGGCGGAAATATCCGAGAGTGGCTCCTCTTAAACAAGAGTGAAATTACACTCGTAAAAGAAGTTCTCTGAGGGACCTCCGGACACGGCCTACGTTTACTGCTGGCCGCGCGATCGGAAGTTACATAAAATTGTATTTTGAGAAACAGGCACGTTCCTGTAGAGGCTACATGAATTTTCCTTGGACGTGCGGGGATCCTGGGACACGTTCGTCGGTACCTGAAAGGCAACCGGAAACGCCGGAATTAGAGGGAAAAAAAACCTCATGAAACTCTAATGGTACGCTCTTGGAAAAGCGGAAGAAGATGGTCTTCAATTATTCATTACATTTTCTTATATCTTTTGATCCAAAACTCTTATTCTCAAATATAAATAAAAATCGAGTCGGAGGATCGTAAATTTGCCGCATTCGTTCGATTCAATTTAGGACCCAACGATAAATTTGACCACTTTCTCCACTTTCCCCGTATTTTTCC
This sequence comes from Polyplax serrata, assembly GCA_037055365.1. Taxonomy (NCBI): domain Eukaryota; kingdom Metazoa; phylum Arthropoda; class Insecta; order Psocodea; family Polyplacidae; genus Polyplax; species Polyplax serrata. The sequence goes on from JAWJWE010000007.1 coordinate 1,866,738, forward strand.
CATCCTACCTTTCTTTCTATATATATTTTTCCAATCCTTTCCGTGTTTTCTATTCTCCCACGCTTTCTTTCTCTATTTTTAATTTAATACTTTTCTTCCCGTTTTCTTTTGCTCCCGATTGACCCTCTTTGTCTTCTTCTTCGCTTTCGCGATTGTCTTCTTTTTTCTATCGTTACTGCTATTGTTTTATCCATTTCTCATTCTCAAAACTGAATTCTTACACGTTTTCAAGGAAAGCGAACGTTTAAATAAAAGTGAAATTTATCAATGTTAGTTCCCCGTATATTCTGATGCTCCATCAATTCAGGCACCGCCTACATTATTTCAAAACAATTTATTTATGTATCTACAACATATTACACTCGACTTTTTCCTTTGGAGCCAAGTGATAACAGAAATAACAGAAAGGGACTACGTGCCGCTTTCCAGAAGGGTAGGGCAGGTGGAACAAATGATGCGAGACTTCAATTTCTATTGCTCTTCGTTTGATCTCATTCGCTCAGAGATCTCGATATCGAATGAATCGAGAAAAGAAAAATACTTCTGACATTTATTTTGGTTTTCGGTAGTAAGACGTAAGGCCTCTTCTTAATGGAGCAATTCGAACCTTTCGATTAACGTCATTACGCACAATTGTCATTGCACAAAACAATGTGAGGACTTTGTGGAGGAAAACTGCAGCATGGAATTTGAATTGAATTCTGAGAAAAGCTCTATACTTAAATATTATATGTTTGTTTTCTCACTGAAAATTGCATTTCAGTTACTCTTTTTCACCACGGTCTTTCCATCGTTTCACGTCTTTGGTAAGAACTGGTACACACAGAAAATTGACTCCTGTGTTTTTTTTAAACAAATAAAATAACTATAACATAGAAAAATTTAAAGTTAGTAAAACTGATCATTTTATCGTCGTTACATTTCCTCCACTTCTTCTTCTTCTTCTTCTGCTTCACATAACTTAAATTAATGTTGAAATATATTTTTAATATTGTCTACGTTTTTCACATGGCAAACTTTTTGATGTGTCTCAAAGAAACTTGAAAGGTTCACGATAAATTTTTGATTCTTCAATTTGATTAAACCGCACCAAAATTGTAATTTAAAGTTAATTCCCTTTGTAATCGATACTAATTAATAGTCAATAATAATCGTTTGATCAATCAGACATCTGCCTTTGTATCAGTTTTAGGCTTATCTTTCCTTGTGCAGGTCGTAGAATCTCAATAAGATTCTTCTTCCGCAGCATTTCTATCTTGTGTAGTTGTAGTTCTACCTTTTTGCCTTTGACAAACGGACTCAAATTTTTTTTTCGGCTGTCGTTTAAGTGTATTACTGAGTAAGACTTCTTTTATCTGTCATTGTCAGTTACCTCAAACTACGTACCATTTGAATTTCCGTAATCAAGTTTCCCTGAACGCATCCAACTAAATTTTAGAAAACAAAATATGAAGGTTATCTTAAATAATCTGAGAGTTAATATATAAAAAACATAACATATATTGAAAATATACTTGTACTGTACAATTTTTTGAGTGATAAAATAAAGAGGATCAATTTTTTTCGTATACTACCAACAGGCAGAGTTTTTGAGCAGGAAAATATGACGTACGACTCTACAAAACTTGTAATCCAACAGTATTTTAGTTCAGGAACCCAAGGGAGGAAACGCGGCTTTAACAGATATTATTGTAGTAACATCTCTCCCGTTGTCGTACGTGTTACTCTGAAGCAAATCCACCAGAAGCCTACTATCAATGCATTTACATAAGTTTGTGCTCGCTACTTCTCTCCTCCCACTCAAATTATGTATCATGCCCTCCAAGGAGAAAACATTTGAAATCCGCAGAGAGTTGACTTACCACGAAGCGGAAATGCAAACCGAACGGCTGAACGGCTGTTAACTTCATCCCTTCATTAAATGCGTGCAAATTTCAATTATGCACGGGACGGATTACGCGGGATTTATTTCGGGTTTAGGGGCCCTTAATTACCCCTATGAATTCCCCATCCTCGTACCTCCCTTCTCTCACACAACTTATGTCCGCGGACCACTGAAATTATTTGAAAATTATTAATTAGAATGCGTCGATTGATTTCTATGAATCGGTACAATTGATCGATCTCTACCAATCTATTGGCGGAATCCGATTAGTTGTGACAACATCACTCACTTCAAAATTCACTGAATTCATTTTGAAATTTTAAAAATTCGGGGATAGGTCGGCCGAGTAGGTAAGAGCTGGTTTAAGGAAAAGCGGGCAGAACAGTTGAGGAAGTCAGGTTGTACATGTTTATTAACGTTGAATTTTTACTTAAATCTGATTACCTAAACACATACTACTCCAATATCATTAGCTTATCATTGAAATATTACCATTGACTCTTGGAGAAAACATATAACTAGTTAATCTTACACATTTTTTTTTAATATTATATATATAAGTGCACTCATAGGTTGGTAAAACTAACCAAATTATTTTATTGAGAGCAGAAAGCAAAAGATGCAAGAAACTCCATGAACAATATTTATAATGAAAAAGCTCAGCTAAATTAATTTGACGTTTGATCTGAAGACCAAAGTAGTCAAAGGGACAAAGGGACAAGCCTCTCTCCTCTCCGTGGATGAAATAAATTTTTGACCATTTTAAATTTTAACCAATTTGTACCTGTGGCGTTTCCTAACAATCAAATTTATCTTTGTTGCAGGTAAACATAAATATGTGTACACGGCGTGTCGCTGAACCTGTCCAATTGAAAAAAATAAAAACGGCTTTAAGTTAACCGGAAATGGGGATGTTGCTGGTCGGCTGCTCACCGGAAGTGGCTACGTTTGATGTGTTGATACCGTTTGGAGGTTTTGAAAACTTTTAATGGCGTGCCCTTCCTCCTCCGTTTATTTCATATCTCTCATGTTATTGCACATAAACGTTCGTACCTTTTTTAACTTTATACTTTTTTTACTTGTTTTTATCGTTTGACGTTAGTTGCTTTCGGAATATTTCACTCTTCCAAGTGAACGCTCGTTTAGTTGAGCACTTCTTTCCCGGGAAATATAATAAAAAAATATTATAGTTACAGAACTAGCTAACCCCTATGCAAAGTCTTTCCTTACGCGAATGTTCTTACTCACTTTAGCGGCCAACAATTCTGATGGAAATAAGTTAATTATTTAAGCTTGTGCTTTGAGTTAGTTTTTAGATATTGTTCTTTTCTTATTATCTATAGGGGTACGCCAGGAACTTGTGATGAAAGTACAGACT